>CP136866.1:27476354-28081354 GCA_033000465.1 Sciaenops ocellatus | reverse complement strand
TCTTTGGCGTTAGTCTGAACCTGAAGGTCAGTTGTTACATCGCTCTGATTCAGAAGGTACGAAAGGAGGAAAAACATCAGGCAGATGTCAAAGATACAAACAAGCTTTATTGCAGCAATACTTTTGATTTAATGGAAGAGCCCTTCCTCCTCTTTTGGAATAAATTAAACCTGCCTGACTTTGTTGTCCCCCCCGCCAGCCTGTAGATCACCAAGTGGATTTCCCATCACCCAGCGAGATTAGATTTGAACCTTTTTCCTGTAACAGATTTTACGAGCTCTATGTTCTATGAGATAAGCCTGCAGGACTGTAACATGTTGTATATGATCAGGGGGATGATTTTTATCCCATATACAATACACAATAAAATGTGTATTTACCAGAACATTAATGAATAAATGAATGAGTCCTTAACTGTGTGCGTGTCATTAAATCTTGTCTTTAATCTTCCTCAGTATTGTGTTATTTAACTTGGGAGGAGTTTTTCTGGGTACACTGGGAGCCGCAGTTAAACCAGTCGCCCTGCCTCCACCTCAAACGAGCCTCGGTGGTGTTGGTTTGTGGTGGAAACTGGTAAATGACCTTTAATTTCAGGATAAAAGTAAACTTTAAGAGTAACTGCCACTCTCTCTCTCTCTTTTACCTCAAGGCTGCTGTGGTTCCAGTAAAGTCACATCAAGTGAGATTGCAGTAATGTTATAAATGGAAATGTCATACTTAGTGCCAAGTCATCAACGATCTCTCATCAGGTTAAACTGAAGCACTTTTTTAGAGAGGATTAAAGCTTTGATCGTCCTGACAGGCACCGACATGTTTAAACTCACACACTTGTGAGGAAAATGTGTTTGTCATCTGACACTCGGACCTCTGATTGATGATTTGACATGGAAAAAACTTATAAGACTGCACAGATGATCTAATAATTGATGCTCAGTCATCTATCAGTGCTTTCCCCACCAGAATTGGACATTTTCATACAGTGTTAAGTGTGTTTGTGTGTGTGCTCTTACACCTGATTGGCACAATGCTGGCTTGTGCTGGATAGGCACGAGTTTCCACACTTTTTAAGTTGGCCCACAAAACTATACAAAGAAGCAGCATCAGTATCAACAGCGTGGTAATCAATGGAAGACATATGGTTTGGCATGGCTGAATCCAGATGGAAACACTTGAAAGCTGTGTAAAACTCAAGACTCAGTAAACTGGTTACGAGGGCCAGCTTTGTCCCGGACTGTCCTCTTAGACTTAATAGAGGAAGTGGGGGGAGAGGAGGATGGTAGCAAAGCTGACATCCATCATGAACAACTCCGCTCACCCCCTGCATGAGACTGTGGGGGCATTTAGCAGCTCCTATACCTGAAAGGTGTGTATAGCATATCAATGTGGGCTCAATAAAGTCGATCTTATCTTAAACAACTAATTTAGAAACTTGTCCTATACAATGGATTATGTCTATTATTAGGGATGCGTCTGATTAATTGATTAAATGTTGCCATCCTCGCTAGTCAACACCAGAAAGTCTGTTAGTCGGTTAAACTAATTATTATTTCACTAATGTTGTGTCTAAGATGTTAAACAGCCATCCCACTAGCCAGGCGGCGAATGTGTTAAATTAAACTGTTCTTGTTCATCTATGAAAATTAGAATACAACCTGGCATTCACAGCTTTAGCCGTACCACCTGCAGCTATTTAATTTTAAATTTCAAACATTGTAATATTCGGACATTACATATTAATGTTTGATAAGACTTTTTAACTCTGTAACAAGTAAAACCAGTTCCCCAAAACTAAACCACCACTTTAGGGAAGATAACCAGCACACTACTCTTTACATTTAATCCTACGATCATCTATCTGATAATAAACAAACTGCAGGATGGAAATAAGGCAAAACAAAATTTAAAAAATATGTAATTTGTTACCCGTCAGTCTGTTGCCACTTGAGTACTCCAGTCTGCCGGTGAGGTGGTCTGTGATTGGTCGGCTTTGTGTGTCTTTGTTTAACCTGCTGTTAACGTCTGTCATCTGTCAATCACACACACACGACTCCTCAGAGCTATCTGGCACTCAGCCATTGTTGAAAGATGAGAAGGAGAGTGAGTGGAGGGCAGGATGAGCAAAAAACAGAGAAAGAAAGGATGAGAGGAAAGAGAAGAGAATGATATCTGAGGGTGGAAGGAGATAAAAGGTGAAGAAGAGTAACAATGAGGGGGTAAATAAAGAGGGTGAAGGGGTAAAAGAAAAGGAGAGAGGAGGTGGATCGTGACGATGGAAGGAAGTAAGAAGAGAAGCCAATGTGGAAGTGCCAAAAACTGCAGTTCCTCTTCTCGTCCACTTGAGGCTGGCTCCAGAAGTGAGTCAGTCTCCATAAGTCCCCATGTTAAAATGTCCAACTTCACAGCAGAAATAAACATGTTTACAGCCTGGTACAAAAAACAGTTTTGGTCTCTATAGCTAATTTCCCCGTTCATGACAACTGTACTGAGGGTGAATTTTTATACAACTCACCTGTTCAAATTATATTAAGGCTTAAAGTTATGCAGGATTAACAGCGTGGACGCTTTGACTGACAGATGAGTTCTGCTACCAGTGGCTGGTTTGAGCACCCAGGCGTCATTCGGCCTGCCTCAGGTCCACCGATGAGCCATGTCTTTGCCAATTTTTAGATTAGCCAGGAGGCGGTAGAGGAAGGACTGCCAACATGGTGGCGGCCAGAGCCACAGATTTTCGAGCTTCAGAAACTTGTGGGTGACATCACAACGTCTATTCGTTATACGGTCAATGGTCCTGACAGGGAACATCACTGTCTGGTACAGAAAGAGCACCAAACAAGACCACAAGGTCCTGCAAAGAGTGGTTCATTCAGCTGAACATACTAAAGGTGGTGCTCTAGCACACCTAAAAGACATCCACCCAGATAACAGCCTTTTCTCCTGCGACCAGGAAGAAGGTCCTTGATACACTGGGCTTTGTTATCATTTATTTATTATTATTGCTATTGTTGTTATACTATTAATACTTATTTAATGTCCAGCACGACTGTCTCCACCACAGAGTCCTCCTCTTCTGTCTCCTCTGGTTCCCGTTAGTGTGAGCGCTAATAAAAAAGTTAATCTGGTGAATTATGTCGACACTTTAAATGCAGATCACGACCCGGCCGCCACTCCTAGACAGCTCCTGTCAAAGCGACTTCATGCAGAATCAGGGCTGACTCATTTCAGCTCACTGTTTATCACCTGGAAGAGGGGGGATGGACTCAACATTATCTGTATGAAAGGAAATGATTTATTTAGTCATGTTACTTTTATTAAAAAGCAGAGAAACAGTGAGGTCTTTGTCAGCGCTGTCCTCCTTAATATTTACTGACTTTCACACAAGAGCAGCTCGTTTCATGAGCAAATTTCCGTCTTAGCAGCTTATTCTGACATTTTACGGCTTTTAAGAATTTATTTCTCAAATGTTTTTCTGTTTGTGCTGTAATAGAAACACACAAGCCTTAACTATCTCACAGCAGCTGAAAACGACTAAAACTTACATTTCTGTTATTTCTGCCCACACAACGTAACTGCTGCAGCTGCTTCGGTTGTAATTCAAAAGCGAGGGGGGGATGTCAAGGTTTACTGACAAGCTATTCAACTTTCACTGCCGTTCATTAGGGTTTATAGAGACACAACAGGCCCTCAGTTACACCTCCAGGTTCCAGATGTGAAGTGTATGTGAGGAGTAGGAGAGAGGAGAGCGTGGGGGGAGTGCTGGCTGGGCAAAGGAAAGGTCATCGAAGCTCCGCGAAGTCAAGGACCATCGATAAGAGGGGCGGTGTGGAGGGAGATGTAAAGGGTGAGAGCTCGCTGTGAATTAATGCGTGGGAGCACATGGGGTCATTTTATAATTCTCATTTCATATGATTTAAACATCTTCATGTCATCTATAAGTCATGGTCATCACACAGAGCTGCCACAGAATAAGTCATATTTTCATTTATTCAT
The DNA here is from genome assembly GCA_033000465.1 of Sciaenops ocellatus. Classification (NCBI taxonomy): domain Eukaryota; kingdom Metazoa; phylum Chordata; class Actinopteri; family Sciaenidae; genus Sciaenops; species Sciaenops ocellatus. The sequence goes on along the minus strand of CP136866.1, from coordinate 28,077,367 downwards.
CTTAGCAGCCATGTGTTGAAAAGCAAAGCTCATTATTTTCTTTCTTTCTTTCTTTCTTTCTTTCTTTCTTTCTTTCTTTCTTAAGAAACCAGCGGAGCCGGGTGCTTCCTGTTTCATACAGTCTACTGCTACACGCATCCATGAGCACAACTTCATGATTTTTGTGAAACTGGATCAGATTTTATACAGAATATATTTGCAGCTCTTCCCTCTGATGTCCTCCGGCTGCACCAGCTTCAACTCAAATGTTTCCCGATGGATGACAACTTGCTAAAGTAGTAGTTAACGGGCAAAAGAACCGGGCTCAGCAGTCGAACTGGGACATGTTCGAGCCCAGGGATTAACATTCCACTACAGAGGTGATTTACAGATGGGAAGATTGGCCGTGGCTCGGAGGTAGAGCGGGTCGTCTACTAATCAGATGATCGGTGGTTTGACCCCCGCCTCCTCCAGTCTGCATGTCGAAGTGTCCTTGGGAAAGATACTGAACCCCAAATTACATGCGTATGAATGGAGCAACTGGCACCTTGCATGGCAGCCAATGGCAATGGCTAACTGAAGTGATGCCAGAAGCCAGATCCGGCAAGAAAACCACCTCGGTAGGCTACTGTAGACTGGCCACCTCTGTTTTTTGGAGGCTGTGTTTAGTCGGATCTAGATTATATTACTCGCTGCAATAATTGATAGCATAAAGAATAGACTTCGTATCCGTGACGTCACCCACAGGTTTTTGAAGAGCCAGTTTGAAGCTCAAAATTTGTGGCTCTGGCCACCGCCATGTGGCATAGTCCTGCCTCTCCCGCTCGCTGGTTAATATAAAAATCAGCAAAGACGTGAATCATCAGCAGACATGATGCCTGCGTGCTCAAACAAGCCACCTGTAATGGCACCTACCTGTCGATCAAAGCCACCACAATGATAATTATGCATAACTTTACGTTAATTACTCAGTTCAGTTGTCATGAACGGGGAAATTAGCTATAGAGACCAAAACTGTTTTTTGTACCAGGCTGTAAACATGTTTATTTCTGCTGTGAAGTTGGACATTTTAACATGGGGACTTATGGAGACTGACTCACTTCTGGAGCCAGCCTCAAGTGGCTGTTTGAGGAACTGCACACTCAGTGCTATTGGATACTGCAAATGCAAATCAACTTAAATCCTTAAATCCTACCAATGCCTCTTTGTCTCTCACACACAGCACAAATTCACAGACAGATTAATTTTAGTGTTCTGTGTTGACGTGTTATATTGTTCAACTTACAGGCGGTAGTATGTGTGAAACAAACTATAAAATACAAAGCAGAATGAACTCAAATTGAGAGTGAAACTCTGTAAACACAAACACACACACACAGAGAAAGTAGAGCAGCTGAGGAAGGTGAAAGTGACCCGTATGAGTGCAACAATGGAACGTTATGTTCTCGCCACAAACAGCGATACTGAACGCTGTGTTCGCTGTCACTTGACAAGAGATGTGACGGTCGATAACAGCGTGTAGATGTGAAAATTATACAGCAGTCTGTGGATTACAAACAGGAATGGTCTTTGTCTTAAGGAAAAATGAGAGCGACTGGTGGGAGGAAGATTTACTGTCAAACTCTGCAGGTCTGCCACTTTCTAGCAACACACAAACTGCTGACGGAGCACAAACAGAAAGTAACAGTAACGCGACTGTAGTGTCGTACACGGCAATATGACGGAGGAAACTAAAAGCCAGTAAAACTGGATTTATTGGGAATTTCATTTGTTAAATTTCGCATCAAAGCCTGTCCCAGCTGAGTTTGGGCGAGAGGCGGGGTACATCCTGGACAAGTCACCAGTTCACCACAGGGCACATAGAGAACAACAACCATTCACACTCACATTCACACCTACGGACAATTTTAGAGTCACCAATTTACCTGTTAAGTGCATGTCTTTGGACTGTGGGAGGAAGCCGGAGTACCTGGAGAGAACCCATAGAGAATGAGCTTTACCCCGCTGTGGGGACTACATAGCCTATCTGGGGCTATGTGGAAAGGCCTCGGGATCCCCCAGGAGGAGCTGGGGAGAGGGATGTCTGGAGCTTCTTGCTAAACCTGCTGCCACCGCGACCTGACCCCAGATAAGCTTCAGAAAATGGCTGTCCCAGACACTTGCTCAAGGGGGACAATAAGAAAATAAAAATATCTTTAATTTCAAACACTGGTCTGAAAGTTATTATTTTTATCATTGATTTAGTCTCTAAAATGTAATGATTTACCATGGTGAGGTCTTCATTTCTCTGATCAACAGTCCAAAACTAAAGAAAAAAAGAAAATAATCACATTTGCGAAGCTTGAACCAGTGAATTTTAGCCACAGTTAACAGATATGCAATATGAGGATGAAAATCATAATTTATCGTAATTTAAACAGATTCGGTTACACAGAAAGGTAACTTCAGGGTAAAGGGAACAGGACAGGCTGTAATAAAACAAAGTTTGATATAAGCGCAAAAGAAAGAAGTGAAATGTAAAATATACAAAACAGAGCAGCACCTGCATGGAGGCCCCGTACTGGGAGCTTGTTTCAGCAACACCAAATCAGCAGGGCATCGACTAAAGATGCAATCTATGAAACAAAACCACAACTAGGCTGAGAAGACAACTGCTGCTGTGGAATGAAAACAAACAGTGTTGTGTAATAAAGATGATTCAAGAGACGTCTGATGACAAAACAGAAGTACAAACAGAAACTGAGAGATGAGAGAACTTTGACTCATTTTACCAAAGAAAGTAAAACAGCATTTTAACCACACACACACACACACACACACACACACACACACCTTCACGTTTTTAAGTGTTTGTTCACTTCCACATCCATTCACAAAAGGTCACACAGTAGTCGACGCCATTCATTCACCGGCATGACTGCAGGAGGACTTGTGACGAAAAGGAGGAAGGCTAAGTCATGCAGCACAATGCGATGCGAACACGAAGAGCCTGGCCTTGCTTCTGCTCACAGGGAACAAACTCTATGAGCTGTGGAGCTGAGGTAGACCTCTGAATGATCCTTAACAACGCAGGGATTTGATGCTTAGGTCAGACTAGATGCAGAACATGATTTATATGCCAAACAGTGCATCAGAGTCTGCTAGGAGTCTGATCTGAATCTTATATTTATCTAAGTGTTTATTAAATATGTATCTGACACACTGAAATAATCTAAATACTGAAGGTTCTGATTCAAAACTATAAACTTGAATCACTAAAATATGAATGAAAGTTAACAGGAGAAGTGTCAACGGAGGTGTTTGCTCTATAACTGTAGACTGTATAACTACTTTCTCTGTGAGCCGCTTTCCACCGTGATTTGTTGGACTTTCTCTTCATTGGTGTGCCGACGTAGCTCCACCACTAAGCCTTAAGCGTAAAAATGTTCATAGTTCAGGTTTATTATGAAACTGTGGTAGGACAAATTAGACTACGGTAGGTCCCCACAGTCTAGGTGATTATCAATGCCACAGATTGGAATCAAGTCTAATAAACACTCTGCCAGTCAAAAGGTAAGAGGATGTGAACATGTTTATTTCTGCTGTGAAGTCAGACATTTTAACATGGGGACTTATGGATTCATTTGCCTCAAGTGGTCGGTCAAGGAACTGCAGTTTTTGGCATTACTGTGTTGGCTTCATTTCACAACCACGGAGGTAAAACACTTTAACAAACTTCTGTTCGTCTGCACTGCCTTATGATTACAAACATGCCCGGGCTGCTCATTTGCTCTATTTACTTCTGTCTGTGGCGTTTTCATTGGTGCAGTTAATGTGATGGATTTACCTGTGACTGACAACCACCTGAAGGCAAACACCCAGTAAATAGCACACTGTACTTCCTGATTTTATGGGCTAAGGACTCAGCACCTGAAAGCACCATAAACAACTGAGCAGCATGCAATGGATTGTGGTACAGTGGTGCTTTGGGCATTCTTTAACATCCGAGTTAAGTTTAGGTTCTTTAAAAGTTACTGGGAATATATATAATGATAATCATTACTTCCAAAGCATCTGGACTACACTTAATTTAGCTATGGATAAATTACAATGACTATAAATGTTTGCAGAGGTGGAAACACACAGGAAGTGACACACCTCATAAAAACAATCTAACAGATCATAATGCCATGAAATATACACACAAACACACACCATAGGCTGCTCTATGAAGACAGGTGTGGTCAACCATCCAACCACCCAGGTAAACATCTCAAAACCGCAGAACAATGAAAGCTCTCCAACGTCTCCAACAGGTCTGCCAAAGCTACATCAGTCCCAAAGTACCAGAGACCAACAATTTGCGTCATGACAAATGTGACATCTCGCTCCCTTTTACACTTTGCAATTTGGGTCTGTCTTTGGTCAAAACAAAAGCTACCTCGAGAGAACAAGGTGAAATTTTTAGTTCCCAAAAAAGTACCTAATGATTATAGTTTAATAACTTTCTTTCAGTAACTTTATCACTTCATTGACTCACTCTGGTCCACCATGAAAGTTCTACTAGTTGATCCCTGCACTTATATCTGAATAAAATATTCAAATCACCCTAAATGTCTTTTTCTAATCGTTTGAACGAGACGCTAAAATTGTTGCTTTGTAAAAGATAAAGTTGCTATGAGGGTCTAAAAGTCGCTGGATCTAGTGAGAAAATTGCCAAGTTGACAACTCTGGTCTCCAATGACTAATTAGGTGTGCGCGTGTGACGTAGCGTAGAGCTCATGCCACTTATTTCTAATTTGAATACCAATCAAAATTATATTCTATGACATATATACAAAAGAATTGAATTTGTAATGTCCCAGACATTTTATCTTTGAGTCCCAGTTTGTCTTATAATTCCCCCCAGGACTACGGGACATCCTTAATTTCAAACACTGATCTGAAACTCCAGGCTACATTATTTCATTATTTCATATTTTTTTTGGATTACTCTTTTTGTACTTGCTTGGTTGACACACCTACATTAACAATTGAGTTTGTCACAGCTGAAAGCCTCTGATCCCTGATCGCGACACCTTTTTTCAGGAACAATGAAAAACAACCTTGTTGTCAGAGTGACCTTCCTCTTTCTGAGTTTGTACGAAGTGATTTCAACGAGTTTTGAAAAGAGTTCCTCATTTCATAGAGGAACATCGAGTCCTTCGGCAGATGCATTCTGTTAAATTGTAAAGTTTCACCATACTGGCGCTGAAGAGACACTGACCCAACACTGAATTATAAAACCATTTACTAACAAAGACTTGATGCTGAGAGTTCTCACTTTTTCTTCAAGGACACAGAACATTTTAGAGGTTTTAATCACAGCCGAGTTTCCATCTTCGAGAAGCCTTTAAAGTCATTAAGACTGTATCCTCAGAGCTAAGATCATGTACTGTATCTCGTCTTTACATGAGTATGCTCTGTATGCATTGACCTGCATTCATTCTGCGTATCTGCAACAGTTTTTTGTAGAAATGCCAGTTGTAGTTGGAGTACTTGAGATTGGTCTTGAGATCCCCACAACTGTGAGGATATTACTAAATCGTCTGATTTATTCATTACCATCATCACTCACTCACACACACACACAATTCAGTAACTTGACTAATTTCTGTTTTTAATTTTTGGCACCGTTAACAGCTCTCTGTGTCCCTTCACGTGACTTCAAAGAAACTGAACGATGACTGTCTGCGAGAAGATGTCCGACAAATCTTCTGTAATAAAAACCGACTTCCTAAACCACCAGGAGCTCATCTGCAAAGCATCCAAAAGAAAACACATAGCAGTCTGTCAATATTGCACACAAAAAAATTAGATACATATTACCTACCTAAGTAGGCTATATATCATCTGGTCTTGGTCTTGACTCGGTCTCAACCCCTCAAAGTCTTGGTCTTGCCTTGGTCTCGGTTAAGGTGGTCCTGTCTTAAGAATACTGGACAAATAAAACAATGTTTATGTACTCGTGAGTCAGAAAATAAATAAAAATCTTTAATATTGTTGTATAAAATGTCCATTATTCATAAATCTCAATAGATCTATAAATAACTAAAACAGTCCTTAGTTACAGCCTTGGATCTAACATGTCTCCTCTCTGTGCAGTGACTAACATGTCATTCAGTCCCAGGTGGGAAGGTTTTCTAAAGATGTAGGCCACTGACCCTGAGGCTACAGCTCGCTCTGTCAGTCAGGTTTCCAGTCAATCAAAGCTTCCAGGTGTGGAAGTGGACGTATAAACCGTGGGGCTGTTTAAACTGCTGCCCCATCTCTCTCACACACACACACACAGAGCAGAATACCTATTCAGCCAGTGAATGGTGGGCTGGATTGATAGTCTGTGCGTGCAGAGCCTGTGGGCTGCCACACTGTGCAGCCACGCTGTGTAATGAAAATTCAATGAAGTGCCTGAATACTCTTTCGGTGTCGTGAAGAAAGTGATGGGGGGCGCTGATAGAAGACAGATTTTCACATGATCTGTGGGACTCAGCCCCGGGGGGGGTTCAGCAGAGGATCTTTGGACTTTGTATGAGTGAGGAAGGTAATGTGGACTGCACATGGAGATTTATAATGTTAAATTTATTGATTCTGACTGACACATTTTGACTGAATTATATATCTTTCTGCCTCTACTCTTCTTCCTGTAATTAACATTAACATCATGTTCCTCGTGTTGAGAGATGCACAGCAGGCGTGGGGTGCTGAGGTGACCCCAGCCTTCATCTCAGATCTGTTTGTTTAATCTCTCCAGATTACGGCCTCTCTGTGGATTACAATCACTGCAACTCCATATCCATATTTGTTATTGTAAGAAAATGATCAGCAGCACACTTCACGGGTCACAGACCCCCACTAGAGGTTGCTAAAGCTTTACGGGGGGCTGTGAAGCCTTCTAGATTTTAAGGAATGTAAGAAATTTAAAATATATATATACAGTCCGCCTGTCGCTCAGCATTTCATTCATTCCTATGAAGAAAGATAATGTTTAGATTGTTAAACTCACAAAACAAATCTCACAGGGTAAGGGCATGGTGAGGACCTGAACACAAGCTATATTCATTGAGCCTTCACTCTCTGCAGCGCAATTTTAAAAGAACAATTGAACAGCTGACTGTGTCATAAAATGATTGTTAATTTTTTTTTTAAAAACACATAATACAGATGGAGAATTGTATAAAAGGTTCCTTAAAATATGAGGAAAACTCATCTCTGATGGTCAAAATTCATCCGTATGTTTATATGCTTGTTTCACACAAACTTCCTGCTGTCCTCGTGTTGTCATGTTGTTCTGTTCTGTTATTGTTATGCATTGAACCTAATATGAAATATCCATAAAAATATGTCTCTTAGTTTACTCAAGGGGGTCACTTGAGGAAAAAGATTTAGCACCAGTGGCCTACTTTATATCAGGATGGATGGAGGATGGAAACACACTTATACACACCGCTGTGTGATTATACTAGCCTGCAGAGGGTAAAAAAAAAATAAAAATCAATACTATATCACCATCTTGTGGTTAAAGAATATAGTACATCATAAATAGAATTGAGAAAAAAGGCTGATGACTTATATTTGTGCATAAGATAGACAAATACAAATGTTATTGAAATATTGTTGATATTCTAAAATCCATGAAATAATGTGTTACTAGGCAGGGACCAACGTCAGATAAGACCTAAGGAGTCAGAATGTATCACTCTCCCTTTTATCATTAAATACATACTGAGGATAAAACTGACAGAACATAGAACTGTTCTAATTAGGACAGATTATACAGATCATCATATGGCACAGCTAACTAAAAAAAAAAAAAAACTATATCGTACTGGGGATAAACCTTTAGAGAGCAGTAGCGATACTTCAGTGGTGCACACAGGTTGCTTCTACCCACACACACAATGCCAAGTCCTTTCCCTTTAGCTGCTTTACAGTGAATGAACTCATGAAGAACTGATTAATATAATTCATTAATGTAAAAATCACACATTTTCTCCCTCAAAAAAGGAATTTTGGAAAGTAAGATGGATGAATCCAGTCTCAGCAATCCACCTGGTACACAGCAACAGGTTAGGGCTTGTCAGCAGTTTAGCAGGTAATTATTGACTTAAGCACATTAAACACACACACAAAAAAGAAATCCATGACTCAGAGCTCAGCAGTTTAAATGCAATCAATAAAGATTTGTAATTCAAGCTGATAAACAATCCCATTCTTTTGAGTTTCCCATGAAAGAAAATACCACAGGTAAGTGCTTAACTGTAACAAACAAGCTGATTAAATAGAGAACCAATCGCCTTGACCCCCCCACACACACACACACCTGGTTACACTCTGCAACATAGTGCTCAAAGATGAGCACCCAGTTCAACAACAGCACTACAATGCACCTGCGAGACAGCAACCAACAGTTCAGTTCAGCCAGTATTAATAATTCACACAGAAGCACAAACAGCCCTGCTGCACTTGAGTGTGGGCATGAGCTGACATGAAGAGGACAGCAGCAGACTCATTAGTTTGACTTGACCAAGCAGAAAAACAACAGCTGAACAGAGAATCACTCAACTAGTGATCAGCATGTTAGAAGACAGTGAATATACTTAGCTGGTGAAGTGAAGCAGTGGTCCTCAGTGGAGAGTTCACAGACAAGGAGGCCAAGAAACTCCTGCAGCTGTCTTAGTGTTAGTGTGAGTTAAACCGAGGCCAATTAAGACAGAGCTGCACTAAGTTTGACCATTTATGTCACACAAAACAACAATACCAAAACATGCATTGTCTGTGTCCTAAATTAAATTTCACATAGCACATAGTTGTAAATATAAACATAAGTTGCAGGCTTGCTACGTTGGCTACTAGCCTTACTATTTGCGTGCACAGAGCAGTGTCTTGCTACATGCGGTCTATGTGGGTGCACAGGGCCCCGCAGCCACCAGGGGGCCCCCCAACGTGCAAGTTCAGCCTCATATTATATTATATTATATTATATTATATTATATTATATTATATTATATTTTGGGAGAATTAAAAGTACCTGTTTTCATTTGGAGCCAGGCAAACTCCCTCATTGGCTGTAAAAAGCTTTTTTATAGGTTAAAATCAAGTCAAAATCATCTTTGGGCTGGGCTGTCACGTGGTGAGTGACGTCTGCCAACAGGTATGACGGGATGATTGACAGCCGCCCACCGTTCACTGAAGTGAGACAGTAACAGTTATTATTCTTACTAGTTTTTTTGTTTGTTTGTTATTGTTTGCACATCAAAACAGACTTCGTCATCCCGTCATACCTGCTGGCAGACGTCACTCCCAAAGATGATTTTGACTTGATTACCCCACAAACACAACTCACAGCTTCCCCATCATAGCAGCTTAGATAACCTATTAAAAACGTATATGATTTTTTAAGCATATCAGTGCTTCACACAACAAATGAGGGGGTTTGCCTGGCTCCAAATAAAGACTACTTTTAATTCTCCGAAAATATATTGATAATATAAAATAAAATATATTTATTTTTAGTAGTTTTTGAAAACTGATTTTTTTTTTAAGTATTAAGTTGTTTCTTTCTTACTGTTTTGCATTGGTGGGGATAGTTTTTATGTCACCTTGTTTTCAAAGTTTACGATAAACATTTTTCAGGAACATGCTGCATCTGTTGCATTTATTAATGTTTCCCTCTTAAAATGTAACAGCGCCACAGATCATCTGAAAAGGTTAGGAATCTCTCCCTCAGAGTTTGACAAAAAAGGCCCCCAAACAGCTAGAAGTTAAGTTATCAAATGTTGTTTTTTAACAAAATGATCCCTAATATAATTTTTTGAATTTGTCTACAATCAAATAAATCAACTCCCAGCGCTGCCTCTGATGATTCAAAGCAGATGCACCAAAGCATCATATGCTCCTCTGCAGAACCAGGTAGGAAGTCTAACAGAAAGTGACCTAAGAGGGAGTGACCTAACATGGACAGTATATGATGTCATTAAATTACAAAAAATGGAAAACTAAAATATGTTTTACACATTGAACATTAACCGTTAATTTAGTTAATCACTTCTCATTTTTAAGATACAAATAATTACCAACAAATAAAGAGATGTGAAACTTGGAAAATGACTTAAGGTCAACACACTCCCCACCTGACCTACGTGCTCACTGAGGTACCTCTGCACCAATTTGTCCATCCCAAGCTCCTTGCTTACTTGGACGAATCGCTCCAGGCTTTCCATTTGCAAAGTTTGTCTTGCAGCACAAGTTTGTCCCAGTCTGAAAGTTTGGAGGTAAGTTCCCTTAGGAGGGTTCTTCCCTGGATCGTGGCAGGTGAGGATCAAAAATACTGTTGACAGTAGAGAGGACTCGACGGCGAGTGGATGGTGTGTTTGTGGGGCACAATCCTCGGGGCGGGAAGGCCGTCATGAATGCCCGACAGTTTCACCTTCACCTACACAAGTTTGTGTCAAAGAACCGCAAATGAGGCCTGCATTCATCAGAGCAGGTCTACTGACTCGGCTTCAGACAGTACAGATACTGATCCATCATCCACATAGAAGTGCCTTTCCATGGAGTATTCTCTCTATGCTCCTGTGCACCTTCATGGCGGGCTCCACAGCAGGAGATGGCCTGTGGACCTTCATCCGGTACTCGATAACTTCCTTGTTGATGTCATTGTCCTTGTGCCACAAAACCTGGAGGAAATTGTGATGGTCTTCACACTCCACAGAACAATGGAACATCTGCTGGATGTCCATGCCATTGCCTCATGCCAACATGATGGTTGGTCTGAACTTTGACAAAGCCTTTCCAAAACCTTAAATTCATCCTCTTCCATCACACTGAAGTCGGTTGTGTGTCTATGATTGTTTTCTTGCCACGTGACCCATTCACACCTTAACTGCAGCTGCAGGAAGTCGTGTTCTCCTGTGGGAGAATCAGCGTTTTTCTCTTCAGAGGACAATTCATGGCTCACCCAATAATTACAAAACATCCAGGCTGCACTAAATCATCTCTTAGATGTAACTCTTCTTGCAGTTGGCTGATATGTGTCAGCAGTGTGATTGGTATGTGTGTAGGTGTGTTCTGTATCCCAGATTGACCACTTTATTGATAAACAAGATTATGAAACAAAAGTGAAATAAATAAGTAAACATGTACAAAGACGGCAATTAAATTAAAGTAAGAACAATTTATGTACAGCATGCCAAAGTGTGTGTCTGCCCACAGTTTGTGGTTGTATGGGTGCATTTTCAAACTGCAACCTGCAGAGGTCACCATTAACATACAAATTATTGATAAGATTTAGGCAGAGAATGAAGCCATTACATTTTTTTATTTGACACAGCAGCAGTGGTTAATAATGTGTGTTTACATTTGAATAAATGGCATCTTCATATTTCTCATGTCAGAGAAAAAAACTAGAAATATGAAGACAAACATGAGATTTTGCATGTGTATATATGTGTGTGTAGAGATACACAGGGTGTATATTTATTGATGTTAAGATGGGGAAGTCAAAGAAGATGAATTTGTGATTTAATATATAAATAAATGGCTCCCAGATGAATATAACTCCCTCTGGTGGCCATATTACAGACACACAGCTCCTTAGCAGCAGTACAGGTTTGATAGAAGTGTGCCATAAGGTCGTTCTCCATCTTTAGTACCAGATGACATGTTTGTTTCTGGGAAACTTCTCAGGAAATTATTTTGAATTTACAGAAACAATAAAGAGTTTGCTTTTTTTAACTTTTAATTGCACGTTGCCCTTCTGTGTTATGATTTTGTGTTACGGTATTTAACTTCTTAGCGGACTAATCATAGTGAACAAACTGTCATGGTCCTGTTGAAATCCTAGTTTGTTTGTAAATGAGCTAACATCTTTAGCCGCAGTAGCTGCCAAATGTTTAAGGTGCGGTAACTTTAGGGGGAGCTGGAGGCGACGTTACCACCTCAGAGACAAAGTTGCTCCCTTGTTGTGCTTGCAGGCAATTGTGGCTGAAATTCAATGCAAACAGAATCCCAGTGCTGTACAATGTATATACTTGAGGGACTTGTCTTGAGAACTGAAGGGTTCAGGTCCACAATATGAAGTGTGGACCTGTTTCAGCATCTGTCTGAGGACCCTTTGAGCAAGGCACTGAACCCTTAATGGCATTTGCAGGCACAGCTTGCACCGCACCCCGATGGTTTTTCACTGCATCCAGCAAACACAGCGCACCGTCAACGCAACCAGGTTGAACTTTGGGCACTGCACGCCGATCGATACTCGTGTAGCCAAAAGAAACAAGGCAGCAAACCAGGCACAGAAAAATGGAGGAAAACCTGATGTGTGTTTTTGAATATGTGAATATATGCGTTTTAGTAAGGGACAGATTCATCTTCGTTGCTGGCAATAACAAATAAACGTCCCACTAGAAGTTTTGAACACTTTTTTTGCTATGTGCCCTGAATCCCAGCGTCGGTGCATTGAAGCGAATGCCGCTGTGTCTGAAAAGGCCTTAACTACTCCCAGGGCAACGCTATGTGGTAGCTCATCACTCCACTATCTCTCCACATTTGCACGTCAGTAGGTCCTTTGTGGTTGTATTTCAGGCCTATATATGAAAAAAGAGGAGGAATTAATCAAGTAAAATCTTCTTCTTCCGTTATAAACCAGGTATTTCTTCATCTTCTTTTCCAGCTACAGCTGTTGCAGAAGGGACTGAGACTAAATGGATTATAGCTGAAGACAAAGCTGTTGTGTATCACATTAACTTATATTTGGAAACAAAATCCGTCTCAGCACAGGACAAAGAAGTACACACACACACACACACACACACACATAATGTGGTCAGTGCCCAGAGGACTACAGAGTACTCAACCTTGAAAGTTTCAGCGGAGGTGAAGCGCAAACTGGCCCAAATGATCAACCAGGAAACCACACTAATGAGCTTTGAAGTGATTTGATGGTGAGAGTCGTGAGATGAGGAGAGACGTGTGATAGAAAAAGTGAGAACAGGTGTGTGTGTTTGTGTGTGTGTGGATGGATGGGAGAGCATGACGGGCAGCGTGTGAAGTGAACATTTCCCACCACACAGCTGGTGATGGTTGCCATGAGAACCAACAGGGGCAGATGGTGCCCAAATGGTGTCTGAACATACACACACACAACACAGTATATACACACACGTGATAACTCTGAGGATTCATTTTACACTCGTGTTTTCAGATGTTGTGCTTTCTATTAATTGAAGCGTGGTGTACTCTGGTGAGCTCAAACATGAGAAACATCAAACATGAGTGAACAAGAGTTCAGGCTCCAAAGAAAACAATCTGGCCTCCGTCGATTTGCTTCTGTTTGGCACCAACAGTTGAGGGCGTGGTTCCCTGAAGCAACAGGCGCATACTCACACTCTCCTGATGCAGGCGGTGCAGCTACAGTTTCCCACAATTTAGTGTTTGGATCCTGTTTTAATGTTTAGTCTTGAAGAGAATCTGTGTCTCAGTTCACACACTCACACATAAGTGCATCCACACTGTCAGTTCTGGCTAAATGCAGTGTCCTGTGAGTGCAGGGTGAGGGTGGTGCACTCATAAAATCAATCAATCAATCAACAATCAATCAATTGACAATCAATCATGTCATAAAATTGAGTGTGGAACGTTGGACACTTCTTGTCTTCAGTGGTCGCCGTTTTGGCAACGTGATAGCGGAAGGGGAGGGATCGCCGGCATTGTGAAAATGGCGACGAAAGAATCAGCTGGAGCCGAAGCGGTTGCAGTGAACACCGCAATATACAAATGTAAGTCGTTCACATGTTTTTTAATTTATATTTTGGCAGTCAAATGCTGGTGCTAATGCTCCACCCGGTCGCAATGAGGCGAAGAAGACTAAAGAAGAGCACTACCCTGCTGAAATGTGTGCACTACATCAAAAAGTACATGGTGTACACAGTGTACTACACAGAAGTGTACTAACAAAAGTATCCCAGCTGAGACACAGCACATGTTTGTTTCAGGATCTGGTGACATTTTTGCCCATTTTTCCTGCTTCTAACACACATTTTTAAAAATGAATGCACATATCTGTGACCAAAAATTTGAATCTTTGGATGAAAGACCTTTATTTATGCACAGAAGGGTTATTTTAAATAGTTTTCAGCACTGAGATTTGTGCGTCTTTGTTTATCGCCACGCAGGCTTCATTTTGACATTTTGACTTCTGGTTAAAATATGTATATCTGTAACTGTAAACCGCTGCCTATAAGAGGGTTGCATAATTCTGTGTCTGTGCTTTTGATGTGCGAGAGAGCCGCAGCTGAGCCTCTGGGCTTTGGCTCCAGAAGTGTAGCAATTGATTTGGCTGAATGTACTGGGTCAGACTGTGGAATAACAGACACACACACACACAGAGAGAGAGAGTGAGAGAGAGAAACAACAAGGGAGGAACACGATAGAAACAAAAGGTGTTTTTATAGGGTCATATTTTGATTGAAAAGAGGGTGACAAAAGGTAGAACACATAGAAGAACGCAGTCACATGTACGAGCTTTATTCCAGAGCATTTTTACCGCCTCCCTTTGCTCCACTAAGCAATAACAGGGTCTCCTCTTGTCTTTGGTTTGAACCAGAGGACTCAAACTCACTTCCTTCACTCCCTACCACCACCAACGGTACTGTAATGTGGTTGACCTTTGACCTCCATGCAAAAAATCCATGCAAAAACAGCCTTTGTCCATGCATCTAGAAGAAGAATGGCTTTACCCTTGATGTGAACCACATGAGGATGACTTTAAGGAAGTCTGACAGAAAACGAAGGGGGACTGTTAGAGAATATAACCGCAACAAATGTAGCTACAGGGACACTGTGGTTATACAGTTTGTGTCTTATCCGAGCTGCAACCTCAGCGGCTGTGAAGTGCAGCCAACGTTAAAGTGCTGGCAGTTCCTCAAATGGCCATTTGAGGCTTGCTACCGAACGGTTCAGTCATCAGAAACCTGTGGGTGACATCACGGATACGACATCCGTGTTTTATACAGTCTATGGTCTAAATAAGGCCACCAGGATGATTTAGTTCTGTCTGTAATCAGAATGACACGTGAAGGTGCAAAAGAGTTAACTTTGTACCCTCTGGACTGAAATCACTTTCTGTGACCCAGATTAAGCTGCATGTTGCTGTATTTCCATGACACCTGTGTGTGTGTGTGTGTGTGTGTGTGTGTGTGTGTGTGTGTGCATGTGTGTGTGTTTGTGTGTGTGAGGAGTTTGTAATTTCAGGCTTTGACGAGTGTGACGCTAAGGCGCAGCGTGTGTGCAGTTGGACACACACACACACAGCAGATATGTATAGTATAACCACTCTCACTTCTACACATATTCACCCTCTCACACTTGTGAAGAAAGACTTTCTCTGTGGCACACACACACACACACACACACACACCCTCACAGCAGGCTGCCATCTGTTCTCACCAGTCAAGCTGTCTTGGCGGCCCCTCAGGCCTGCGACACAATCAATGACTCTCCCTCTCTTTCTCTCTTTCTCTCGCTCTCTCTCACACACACAGTAGCACAGGCCAACAGACTGAGAGGTCGTAATCACTGACACTAAACTAATAAAGTCACTTCTCTGCCGCTCGGCTGAAAAGTGGAAAACATCTCTGAACATCTTTCAACGGTTGCCAATGTCAAAATATTAATTTGACCAAATAAAGCATATGAAAGTGTTTAACCACGATGCCTTAATATGATTAATACAAAAATATATCACGAAAAACTTGGTCATAAAAGAGCAATGACGTGTTAGGTAAAGAAATATCTGCCCACAGTGTTTTTAGTGTGAAATGGACACGTGTTAATGTTTATCACCTGCTCCACCATGAAATTTGCAAATATTTAAAGTAATGACCCGTCATCATCATAAAAGACATATTTTTGTGGGTGTGTTGTCACCTCACAGCTTTGCATCTTCTTTGCATATTGCCTTTGTGCTTTTCCTCCAGCAGTCCAAGAGCATGAAAGATGTCTGCTGACACTGTGTGAAACTGTTGTTGGCTGTCTGCGTGTGTTAGACCAGCCACACCAGAGATTTTTTAAGTTTGACACTGCCTCCCTGAAGATTGAGATAACTGCACCTCCCCAAAGTGCAAGAAGAAAAAATGCTTACAATCATACTTGGTTCCCATAAAGCTTTGCGAGATGTCAGTTACCTGTTAGTTATCTGTAGGCTACAACTGAACAGTTTTTTTGTTTTTGTTTTTTTAGCCTACAAATTGGCCCCATAAAATCCCAGATTAGCTATTAGCAGACAAGTGTCACTGGATGACTTTGATACAGGAGAAAACTTTAAAAATACGATGATTCCTGGGCAAGTTCTGGAGTCATAAATAACAAATTTTTCTATGATTTCTAAGCAGATGTTTAGTCACGATGGACATTAAAAATAATGGCATAAATAAGACTGGTGACCTGTTGTACCCTGATTCTTCAGTATATGCTCGGATAGCTGCAGCCGCTTACCACCGTGCACAGATTAAGCATGAATTTAGAAGGAATACAATTTTTGCCCTCAGTCTTCTGTGACGTCTCTTTCCAGAAATTTATTTTCTATTTTGTTTTATTGCAGATATTCACGTTTTTCTTCTTTCCTCCAATAATGGCTATTTTAATACAGATAAAAAACAGTTTAATTCAAACACCAAATGTATTCACTTATTTACATTTGAAATAGTTTTGGGGCCCCAAAAGAAAAATAATTAAATGATTAACATTTGATTTTGAATTTGGTGATTTCTTTTATTCTGATTTAACAGTTGATCTGAGGTATCTTTGTCTCTTTCTTACTCTTTTTGCAAACTACATTTGTAAATAGCACTTTCTATACCGTAAAACCATTAAAGACCATTCAGAAATATAGATTAATCATTTCAGACATCTGATTGTAGTGAATCAAGCTTCTCTGGCAGGCGTTTCCAAACTTCTTAGCTGTAACATTCGACCTGTTTGATCTGATTTTCCCACAGGCCTTTTCCACTCCTTCTGCCATCTAAAAGCTTTTACTGTGTTTGCTCTGGTTGAAGTTCTCCTTCTGTTCTTTCCCTTATCAACGTCAGACAACTTCCTCATGAGATTTATTCAGAAAATATTTGATTTATTAAACAAGTGAGACGCTCAGCTGTACTCTGGGACAAACTGTAAGCATGTTTTCAGGTGGGGACACTTAAATATTGTTGTCAGAACAATACGACTGTAAAGATTTAAACAAGAAGAACTCAGTTATTCTATTTAAAGTCTTCTGTTTGTTCTCCACAATGACCAAAATGCTCGGCAACACCCAGCTCTGTTTACAGGAGAAAAGTGACCTTTACTTAAATCTTACTGCAGGAATGATGAAACTTTTCTGACATAACAGTCACTGACAAGCTCCTCTCTAACTACGGCATCCTGTAATTAGCCATTTTAATAAAAAAGCGATGAGTAAGTCAGCTAATTAGAGGCGACGCTCAGTGCTCCGTTTTGTTTTTTTTCTGTGACATGAACATAAGCAGACAAAAAAGAGGCTGGGCGTCATTCATCATTCACCGGACGGGTCCCTGTCACAGATTAAAGCCCAGACGAGGGCTTTGACAGCTGCACATGCAGAGTCAACCCATGAAAAAGAGAATGAGCGCAAACAGAGTGTGTGTGTGTGTGTGTGTAAAATCAAAGAGTAAGCCTGAGCGGGTTTGATGTTATTGTCATATAGAAGAGAGTCCCACGCTCTGTATGACACTCTGCATGAACCCGGGGCTTAACACACACACACACACACTTACAGGCAGAGTAATGCACACACCAGCTCAAACACACACGTAGTGCCAGCAGCACACTGGCCTTCAGTGGCTAACAGAGTGTTTTGAAGTGTGTTTTTTGTGTTCATGGTAACTCGACGACAAAAGGCTGCAGAACTGTGACACACGTGATTGATTAGCTGGGCGGATTCCCACACATCAAAGAACCACTCAAGTCATGTTCTAATGATTTTTATCGTTATAATATTTGTTCCCTCGTTAATGTGTTTTAAATTAACAGCGTTGTTATCTCTCCAAGTGAGATTAAAGGACGGAGGAGAGAAGGAGGTGAAAAGTCAGAAGAAAAGTCGGACCAGCATAATGTTTGTTCTGCGTGAAGCCACAGGACCAGCTGTGCAAAGGCCAGATCAAAGATGTTATGACACGACGAACAAGATGTCACCTGTGTTACAGGTACATGTGGACTCTCAGTGGGAAACTGTAGCTACTATTGGTTTTTTCATAATTACCTGCTATATGGAGCTTGCAGCCACTTTGCCAGCAGTTTGTTGACACCTCTGTAGTTTCTACCAGAAAGTTCAGACATCTCTGATCTCTGATTCACACCTACAAGTTGATATTTCCTACTCAGCTGTGTGTAATTACAGTCGGACAAGAAAAAAAAGAAAAATCCATCCATCCATTTTCTGCAGCCGCTTATCCTCACTAGGGTCGCGGGGGGCTGGAGCCCATCCCAGCTGACACTGGGCGAAAGGCGGAGTGTTTTTTTTTTTTTTTTAAGTTGCGCGTTGGCTGAGCTGCTCGCTAGAAGGATCTAAGGAGCTAGATTCTCTATCTAGTGAGCTACCTGCTGACTTTTACATATACACAAACTCTGCACATTGTGTAAGCCGGTACGAGGATTCACAACCCAAGTGGTGAATGGGAAGTTTTTTGCATTAACAACTATGGACCATTCAAAAATTTATATCTATTTTTATGTATCATTTTTCCGTGAAGGTTCATTTTCCAACGGGAATAAGTGAGAAACACAAAGAGAACAGACAGAGAGACTGAAGGAAGATTAACCTCGCGTCAAAGAGGAACAAAGCTGGCCTGACCTTGAAGGAGGATGTAATGGAGATCAAATACACCCAACAGAGAGGAAATAATGAGTCTCATTTAATCGCTGGCTTAATGTGTCTCCTGATATGTACAGAGGTGAATTAAGTAGATAGTATATATTTAAAGCCTATCTGTGACTGCTATACCATCAACCAAGTGTCACAGGGTGATTGATTTTACATGCTGAGTCTGAACTGTGGACTCCAGTACCAGCCATGGATGTGCAGTGTCGGTGTTCTGCTGTGAAGTTGAGCCTTTTAACACGGGGTCTTATGGAGACTCACTCACTTCTGGAGCCAGCCTCAAGTGGACGCTCGAGGAACTGCAGTTTTTGGCACTTCCGCATTCATTTCACAGCCAAGTCGCCACTTGGTGCGATCACAGACATCTCAACATATACATGGTTATTCTTTACATTCTGTTGATAATTTTATGTTTTTAATCAAAATTTTTACATCTTCTTTAATGGAGGTTATAATTGTTCATGTTTACTCAGTCATGATTTGTGATGAAGACAAATAGCAGCTGTGAAAATGGGTCAGAAGCATGTGAACAGTGAGAGAGAGAGAGAGAGAGAGGCAAAAACATCAGACGGGACTGTGTTCCAGGGTCTCAGCTGGTTGTTGACAATCCTGTTATCTGGTAGGCAAACACATTAGCAGCAAAATTAACAATCACTGTTAGCCCCATGTAACAAACCTAATGTCAACCATCTACTGTCCTCAGCAACAACCGTCATTTAAAGAACATTTTCAGACATTTTTCAGATGTCTGTGAGTTTGGTAAGACTGTCTACAGGCTTGGATGCATATTATGACCTGGAAGTCTGACTGAAAGTAAACACAAAAAGTAGCCTGCCTGGAACAGCCATTACGGCTAACTACCGAGGGATTTACATCTGGGGCAACTTTCACATCTGTTTTTTTAGGCGTGAGGCTGCCCGTTTAGTTTGTGTTTGAAAAGTAGCAAACGAGATTAGATGAACAAAATGTTTGTGCCTGCACGTTTCATTTCATTGCAAGAATAAAAGACAAGATACACATCATATCATTTTCTACAGCGGGATGATAAAGAGAAACTCGACTTCAAGACGTCACATAAGTTATTATGGGATTTTTTTTTTTTACCTGAGGCTAATTCTCCAACACAATTGTGATTTTATCTCTCAGCTCGGGGTTGATTCTTTGCTTGCTTTGGTTTGTTTGTATCTATTCTCAGTTTGATTATAGTTTTATTCAGACAATCTATTTATCAAAAAAAAAACTGCAATGAGGATTAAGGTGGGGAAGAGATTCATCACTGAATAAATACAGTATATTTTCCAGCCTTACTCTCTTCCACAGAGGGAATCATGGACATGCCTGCAGGTCAGAGTCCACTTTAAAAACATGCAAACTGTGAGAGACTAAAGTCTGACACCCTCTCACATCTAAAGACAATGTGTCAAAAGTTTTTATGATTTTGCAAAAACTAAGAATCTTGCAGGGAAAAACTATGAACAATGGAGCAAAAATAAACGCAGCTTTTGGCCACAGCTGTCTGTAGTGCAGCAGTTTCTGTCCAATTTTTTATTTCCCCCTCTCCACTCGATTGTGGTTCAAATGGGAGGACACGTCAAAGAGACGCTCCTCCTCCACCTCAGTACAAGCGAACCGAGACTTCACATTCTTGCCTCTCTAGTCTTAACGTAGTCTTATTAGTTTTATGACAACCTTGCACCAAACGATCGAGATGACGGGAGCACGCCGCAACTCGAGCACATCTTTCAGGTTTTATACCGAAGGCAGCAGTGAGATCATTTGAAAAGTGTTTGGTGTATGCATGCATGTATCACGTGTTGAGATGAAGCCATGCATGTGTCTGACGGTTCCAGTTATGACTGTATCCTTCATGCACTGTTTAAAACTATTCTCCCTTGATGGATCCCTTAATTCACGCCTCCTTTTTTCCTCACACCGTCCCCCTCCCCTCCATCGCCATTGTAACGCACATGATAATGACTCATCATCTAAATCCTCTCTGCCCTTTATGTCATTCTCCCTTCCCTCCATCTTTTCCTCTCCACCTCTCATCTGTCTTATTGTCCTTTTCTTCCTCCATCACACATCTTATCCTCTTTATTTCTGTATCACCATCTTCCCCGCTCCTTCCCTCCACCTTCTCTTTCTCCGTCTCTCTTTGTGTTTTTGATAATCCTCTTTCTGCCGCTTTAATCTCCACTTTTAAGAGGCGAGTGGCTGTAGGCCGTTTGATGGCCCTCAGATAACTCTTTCTTCGTGTGTGTGTGTGTGTGTGTGTGTGTGTGTGTGTGTGTGTGTTGGTGTGAAATCCTGCAGGATGAGATGTTCACTTTTTATTACCCCTTTGTCATCATGTGACAGTTTAGCTTCCGATAATAAATCTAAAATATAACTTGTCATTTGATGAGTGTCGAGGTCAGGGCCACATCTCTCACCCTCATCCCTCCATTTGCTTCCTCTCCTTATTTCCTGTCTCCTCGTTTTTCTTTTATTCTGCTGAACAGTGGACTTTTCTTGTCTCTCGTTCTGTTCCCTCAGGATTAAGGCCAGGAAATACAGTATCTCCACTGATGTCATCCAGACCTTTATAGTGATCATAAACTGCAAACAGGCATATAGACAGAGCTGAGCTGAGAACAGGCTGAGCTTGAAAAAAGTTAATCCTGACCTTGCTGCCCTCAAAGTCAGTGGATGCATCTTTTGAGATTTTTGTCTTAAAAACAGCAAATGATGTCTAAAGTTTAAAAAATGCATTTAAGTATGAGACAAAGCTAGATTAATGCTCACTAACATAAGCAAAGTTCTGAATCTGATATACTGATACGGCAGATCTTTGCTGTGGGATCAGAAAATATCATCAGACTAACGTGTTGTCAACGTGACAGGCGAGAGAAATTAATGAAGAATGGCAGAGAGGAAATAGTGTGTTGTGGTGCTACGTTTCATCTGTTGATACAACTACAGCAAGATAAGATGTACTAGTTGTAGTTTATTTTTTGTGAAATCAAAGTGTCATGAGTAAGTGTTTGGTATCAGCCTTCCCCGCTCTGTAGCTCCTGTGTCACTACCACTAAACCTCATCCCCTAAATGAGAATGACCTTTAGCCGGCGAGTATAACAAAATAAATACACGCCCTCTCTCTTGAACGTTTGGAACAGATAAATTGACATTTCTCAGTACTGTCAAAGTCATTTATTGAGTGGAGCATTGGAATTATACACACACTAATTAGCAGTGACAAGAACTGGATCAGACTTCCTCTCTCTCTCTTTGTGTGTCATGAAATATCCTGAAAAAAACAACAACAACAGGTGTTTACACTCCTTAATTCTGATTGGATGTTTATGAAGTCACTCATACGTTATACATGTTCTTAGATGACAGTTGAAGACTTTTAGTGTATGTAGTCTGTTTCAGGTTATATCTACTGTTTGGAGTTAAACTGTATCATGCCCAGTTGTTTGTCAATCTACAAGTTTTCATAGTTTTTCTTTGACAGGTTTTTGTTTGTTTTATGAGCATCTGCTCTTGACAAGGCTGACCCCTCGCTCTGTCCTTCTTTCTGGACCTCATTACTCTCTCTGTCCACACACACACACACACACACACACACACACACACACACCAGAGTCCAGGCTGGGTTTCTGGACCTCATTAGTTTTCCAATTAGCTGCTGTCATCTGTCGACCTCCGTTACTTGGGGCAGCTATGACCACCACAGCCAATTCTCTGCCCTGATTCGTCTCACTGGGAACAGATGGACTTCCTCTTTTCTTTCCAGGGGAAAGTCAAGATGATTCCTCGCTCTGAATATTCAAATCTGTTTGTTTTTTTTCTCCTGAAGTTAGTTAACATATCAGATGAAAAATAAGACAGTAGCATTATGTTTATCGTTCATAGTAAAGGCTTGATATAATTCCCTTAAAACAAGCTCGCTGATAAAAACATTTCATGTCCACGGAGACATTTAAATGGCACATAGTGGAGTCCTTCTACTTGGTAGAAATGACCTCTTTTACATTAAACTAACTGCTGTTTTTGTTACTGAACATTTGCTGTTTGAAGTTCATTATTAGTACAAAAACTTGTCAAGAGCTCGGCCGTCAGACAAGGATCGTTTAAAGTCATATAATTCAGTGTCTGATGTTGACATTTTTGTGGTGAGGATGATCTAATTTTTCTATTACATCATCTTTTACATCTGGACGTGCATAACAAATTTCATGGGTACCTGATTCCGTTCAAATTTTGTCAAATTATATCAGCATCTTCACCAATAACTAACACAGGGCCAATCCACAATATATATTTGTTCAGTGGCCACTGGAGCTAAAACTTAGAATGTAAAGTGCTACATGCACCTGACCTGCTAATACACCTGAGCGGGAATACTACGGAGCCCCAGAGTGTTCATAGGGAGAGGCCACATTTTACTACATCAATGATCGGAAAATGCCATAACGTGGACACAAGATGCAGCAATTTACATCAACACATGCCGCAGGTCCTCTTGTCCTCAGAGCTTGTTATTTTGAATCGCCATGTTTCTACAGAAGAGACGAACTAAACTCTGGTTCTAGATAGAGTATTCCCGGCCACCATAATCTCTACCATGTGCCCGGAACGGGAAGTTGAGGTGAGACAGTTACAAATTAAACCACTAGATGGCACTAAATCCTGCACACTAGTCCTTTAAAGGGAGGTTTTGTTTAAACAAAGGTGTTATTATAATTTCACAAAATATTTGCCCTCTGTCTTATTATTATTATTTAACACAATTCAATATCACAGATAGGAAAATGTACACATTATGTTAACTATCAATTTTCATACAGTGGTATGCCATGGCATCGTTAAACCACTGCAACCCTGTTGCGTGCACTCAATACCATTTCGATGCAGTAAAACGTGACCTCAATATATATATATTTTTCTCTGTATGACCACTCCAGTCATCCGTAGATTACATAATAAGTTTAGATTTTGTTCCACTGTAATTTTTGGTGTTCAGTACAGTTTACTTTAGCTCAGTGAGCTGTTTGAGACGTGGAAATTATCCTGATCTGGGTCTTCCTTAAATGTAACGTCATCACAGCCCAGTTCAGAACGTGGTTTATCAGAAACATTAAAAAAAGATGGTCAACATCGCGTGTTTTAAAACATGTTTGTCAAGGGTGTGTGTGTGTGTGTGTGTTTGCACGCCACCGTTCATATTCACACGCCTGGGTGATCATGTGAAACGTCTTGTGGTTTAATCATCACTTAGTTGGAAAAAACAATTGTTTATTTAAATCAGGTTTAAAACTGGATTTGGAGGTGCGGCAAACAGTCGCACACACGCACACAGAGTGGTCACACATCAACCATGAAACAACATTATACACATGTAAATAAAGTATACAAACAAACAGCACTAAATTATTCATTTATAGCTCCACAGTCTCATTACTGCTCTGTGATCATACTGGGGACAGTGACCAACAAGCTCCAGAGGGGGCAGCACTGCACCACATTTAGTCTGGAGTTACTTTTCAGTTACCTTCAAGTAAAACAAATTAAATCTAAAACATCTAAACCCCACCCAGCCGCCACTACCTGTTGGTTAAACCAGAGACTCTGATAATTATCTGTCTTTGGGGCGGCTCACATTCAGAGTTTTATCTTGTTTTAGCACGTCAGTCTAAGTTGAACTGCGGCCACTAAAACTTTATATAACGTCTCAACAGATGTTGACTGTATTTTGACCTCGTCTGGTGTTCATACCAGTGAAGAACGCGTAAATAAAAACAGTGCAGCTGTAACAGAACATCATGATATGAGATGTTTTTGTCAGACCGGACATGCAGATGTTTTCTGTGTGTTGTTAAAGGAAAATCATTAACACTGAACACAGAGGACAGCTGAGGCTGCTCCGCCTCAACTCTCTGTGATTTACAGAGTTTCCTCATGGACAGTGAAGTAAACTGCTGCCAACTGTAGCTGCTGTTAGCTAATGTTAACTCAGTTTGTCACACTGGAGGAGTGTTAGCATTTGTACCACAGACGTTTTGGACCACCAGGAAGAAGAGGCTTTCAGGCCCCTTGGTGCAGGTGAACGCTTGACAGGGAGCGGAGCTAGTGTCGTGCCAGAAGCAGAGCTGGGCCACCGGGCATTGTAACCGGGCTCAGCAGCCTATATGGACATAAAGAGGACGAAAGACTGAAGAGCACATTGATAGAAGAAGCTAAGAAGAGAAAAGGAGAGAGTGAGCGAGCAAGAAGCCGCCGGACAAGAGTAAATCTGGGACTGACTTTTAGTGGTTGGAGAGAGCTTGGTGAAATAAAAGGCTGAAAGACAGACGCCGAGCTGGGCTGACTGCTGTTGGACTAGTAAGTACTGTTAGCTGGCTGCTATGTCTGCTGTTGTTGACCTTGTTGATGTTTGGCTGTTAGCAAAGTTGTCGACTCGTCATAAGTAATGTAATCAGAACAAATATTGGAGTACAGCTGAACATATTTACCACAGTGGGATTACACTCTGAAACTAGGGGGCGCTACATTGCAAAAATACCAACTTCTATGCAATGCTGCTTCAAGCTGTCTCCCTCAAAAATAATTCTTTTTGCTCATTTACATTATATCAGTTACAGAGTCATTGGAGGGAACGTGGAGAGGATGTGAGGAGTGATAACAGAAGTTAACAGCATGAAGTGACATGACAGCTCTTCATCCCAGGGCACTGCCATCTGGCCCTGCAACCACTTTACCAATCACACACACATAAATTAAGTATGTATGGATGCTCATTCTTAGGTGTCCATATTATATTTTATGAAATGAATCCATCATCTCTAACATCTTGTTCAATTCGTGTTGCATGTTGTAGTATCAAGTGTTCTTTGGCTCAGTTTTTTCCCCCTTTTGCAAAACACATATCAGATGTTTTTTTTTGCCTCCCTGTTCTCTCATGGTTTTGTCTTCTTCTGGTCCGTCCTCTCTTTTTGCCGTTGGCTCCGTCTTTAATCACAGAAGCATGTCCGTGTATCACATCACCGTTTCCCTATCAGCACAAAACAGACCTAATTAGGACGCTGTGTGGTCCAGATAAGAGCCATTGTTTAATGTGGCCCCCAAAGTACAGAACCACTGCTCTGTTCTCGTCATTGATGGAGGGCGATGGTGTGTTTGTGTGTGTGGTGTAATCCCAGTGGAAAGGTTGGATAAAAGTTATGACCTTCTCAGCAGACCAGGATTAAAAAGCTGTTGGATATATTTTAAAAGAGTACCAACACAAAGTTGAGAGTCCAAGAATCAAAAAAGAAGACTGAAAAACAGAAGTCCAAAAAAAACAGAGAACATGACGACGAGGTACTCGTCAGCTCAGAACATACACAGGACTGGCAAAGAGACACAGTACGACCTGACAAAGACACAAAGGAACACAGGGACTGAATACACAAGACAGGACAGCTACAGGTGACACAGGTGACACTAACAAGGACAGGTGAAACCAATCAGGGTTGAACGGATTTAAAACTGGCGGGAAAGTGCAACAAATGCAGAAAGTAAGGATACACAAGACACAAAGAGAGGAGGGTAATCGAGATAATGATTAATCAATAATGAACATAACTGTTAGTTGCAGACGATGCTGGCTCACCAGCTGTATTTAGACCCTCATAAACTTTATTCATCATATTCACACGGCAGCCTTTTTCCCACGAAGTCATGCACAGGATGGGAAACTCAACTGGCACATACTGCAGTGTTTGTTGGTTGCGAGCTGTATAAACGTCAGGAACCTGACAAGTTGTTGTCATTTCACTGCTTCCTGATTGATCAGCAACAGAAAAATCAATGGATGGTGAAAATCTAGAAGGATATTGGGCCATATTTATCTTATTTATCTTTATTTAAGTTGTTTATCAATCAGGAAGTAATGAAATGATAATTTGTCAGATTCGCTGCGTTTATAAGGCTTCCTTCCCGGAGGCTTCTCAAATTGCCGCCGTGAGAATACGGTAAACAGAGAACTAAAGTTAAACTGGATCTTCTGGCTCCTGTTCTAGAAGTAAGAAAACCTATAACAGTACCTGGACACCCGAAATATTACAATACCCACAGGGAAGTTTTGGAATGCCAATAAATGAATTATTTAACCTTGTTGTAGATCACTCATTCCCATCCTCTTGACATTGGGCTGCTCCGGGACCAGGGAAACTAATTTCGTTCCATCCCATGTTTAACGTGTTGAAATGACAAATAAAACTCCTTGAATCCTTGAATCCTTGAATCCTGGAGGTCCCGCCCACCACTAGGGGTCACCCAAACTTCACAGGGGGTCGCAAGGCCTTCTTGATTTTAAGGAGTGTAAGAAAACTTTATTTCTGTGAAGAAGTCTAAATTAAATTGTTATTTTAAAGTTTATATTATTGTTAAGTATAAAGTTTTTAATAAGCATTAGCGCATTAGAAGTGCACAGTTAGGGAAGCTTATGGACCAGTGGCGAGCCCTTAAGTGATTTATTTCAATATGAATTATGTACCTCCGTGCTGCCACACGTCATAGAAAGTTCCCTCTTTAAGGATCTGAAGAGCATCAGCAGCATTTCCAGGGAAACTCTAATTTTCTTTTCCCGAATGGTTTCCTTTGACATCACGCGAAGGTTAACCTCTCGTAGCATTCGCTCAGCAGGGGAGCGCGTTAGCGTCACGTCAAACAACCACCTTTGAAGTTAAGATGATGAATTACATAACTACCTATTTTTATTCCATTAACAGTCACGCTGTTGTCACTATCTGGAGGGGGATGACACGAAATCCCATGCTGCTTCTTACACAGTATTACTTCATGTTTATCTCATGTCTTTTGTCTCGTGTGTGTGTTTTTACATGTCAAGAGTGACACCAAACCCGCCAGGATTTGTGGATGCAAATGAGGAAGCTGGGGAAACTAAGACATGCAAAAGTGTTACTGAGCTCCCATCTTGGCCTCTGTTTGGACTCTAGGTTGTCTTCATTCACTTGAGGAAAAGCTTGCATTTCTTTCCCAGTAGAGGAAAAGGAAAGAGGAGAAGGTTTTAATCCAACTAAAGGACCTTTGAAGTTAGCTGACGGCTGGCAGAGCTGTTGTCGAGGCTCCTCTGAGAGCACCTCCACCTTCATTTGCAATGTTTTTTCTAGATTAGTTTGCTTGTGTAGTCTGTTTGCATGTGTTCCCCCGAACGATGTGTCTGAAATTCAAAATGTCAGCTTATCCTGCACTCCCCTGTGATTTTCAACAAACCACCCACTGTAAAAAAAGATAAACACAGATAGTTTATACGAACATGCCACCATCTACAATAAAGAATGATGAATTTCAGATCTTCCGCCGCCTCGCCGCCTCCTCCTCCTCCTCCTCCTCCTTCCTCTGGCTTATCGGTGCTGCTTTCATTCATTTCACAGCATCGGGGTGATTTTTCTACAAGCTGTGACAGCTCGAAGGCTGTTAATAAATCTTATTTACCAGAAGTAATATCTCATAACTGATTACTGGTGTGGTGATGAGTGAGTAGGCTTCGGGCAAACATCCTCCTCGAGCGCAGAGGAATGTGATCCTCTTATCTGGAGAGAAAACGTTGATGATTTCAGCCTGTTTGTCAAGTTTGAAATGAAGCTTCTTATCAACACACAGAACATCACGCTGTCACTATATGGCACTTTTCCAACGCTGCTTAGCGATACATGATTCAGCTTTGCAGAAATTATGAAAATAATGATTTCATCAATTAAAATTTGCTGTGAAAACTCCAAAAAAAGCTTTTAAATCGACCTTGAGGTGAGATTAATTTGTCATACGTGCCAATCCAAAGGTCAAGAACGAACTCTAGTTAACACACACTTATTTAAAATGATGCAAACACATTAAAACATCAGGATTATGGGTGCAAACTACTCTTTGAAGTGTTTCTCTGTGTGTTTCTTGCTCTCTACTTGTGCATGTCTGACTTGACATGACCATCCAGCGATGGTTTGCTTGCACGATATGTTGCATAACTACAGTTTGTCTCCCAGTTTGTCTTTGTTTTCTCTCTCATTTTCCCAGCATCTGTCTCTGTATCTGTTTACCCCAATAATGTTTTTGCTTCTGTCTCAGGTGATTTTATAGTTTCTTCTAATGTACTTTAAGTGTATCTAAAGCAGTTTTTCCATACAGACCAGAGAAATCAACAATCGTGGCTCTCCTATAATATCTTTTTATCTGTCCAGCACTATTTTAATATTTGTTTACAGTCTCCATACACCTGTGATAGCTGCATGCTGCACGGTAAATATGAATACACTCTCTTAAAGCAAGAAAATAAGTGTATTATCTTGCTCTCTGACCTTTAGGTATTTAAAGCTTCAGTTGTTGTTTTCACTGTTTCCGCTTGTAAAAAACAAGACAGACCCTAAACACAGTGATTATAGCACCCATCATGACGCCACATGTTTCACCTACAGTGTACAGCAGACAGTAAGAACAACCTGTCTGAGAATCTTTTCCAAACTCACCTTTTGCCTGTTATTTGCCCTTTATGTTCAGCATATTTCTTTGCTTTACTTGTTGCTTCATCATAAGATATGATTCCTTCAAGGTTAGGGCTGAGTGTTACAGGGTAACTCATGATACTACTAACAATATTTCATCTGTATTAACTATAAATCACGGTACTTATTTGTCGGGCTGTGCGATATGGCGATAGATATCATGAGGCGACCGAAAAATGTCCATGGTTTCGTGTTATGCTCTATCGTTTAATTCATTCAGTCACAAATCACGCTCTTGGATGATGCTTTGAGAGACAAAGATGCACCGCAACAATAATAATAATGAAAATAAATGATAGAAATATGACTAATAATTAGGCAGACTCCTTCAAGACCGTGACAAACCAACTGAGAGTCCTTTATTTTGAAAGGGAGATGCTCCAACTGACTCTGAACCAATGTGGCCCTAATAGAAACACAGAGGAGAGCCCTGCAGTAACTAAGGTCCAGATGTTTTAAAGAAGACAGTCGGATTTCAAGATGTCTCGTTCGGTTACTTAGAATGACTGCTGGATGTCGTCTTTGGTTCAAACATCACCTCTGTCTAATCTAAACAACATGAGGGCGACCGGCTTCAATGCTTCTATTATTCACCCGCACTGGACGTGTCAGTTCGATTCTCTGTGTTCTCTTTGAATTAGTTCCCTCTCTTAACATGTTGATGTAATCATCTCGCAGGTAGGTAGATCTGTCCACACGACGGATGTCAAACACCAAAGAGGCTTTTGTCTTAATGAACCAAACTTGACAGCAGTGATTCAGTTTTATTCATTTCAGTGTGAAGCAACGTGCAAAGTAAACAAGTCCTCGGACATCTAAAGGGGTGAAGCAAACTCGTGTTTGTGCATATCTTACCACATCTGTTCCTCTAGTCTTTATTTACTGATACTGACTAATACAAGCCTGATTTTAATAATTCATCTTCATCTCTGTCTGTCTGATGTGGTGATTTGCAGCACTGGGGCACCACAGAGGGGTTTCTCTTCAGCCCGACACTGACAGCCGTCACCTCCAGAAGTTCTCTGGTGATACAGCCATCGTTGGACTTTGTATCAGTAGGAAAGGAGCAGGAGTGCAGGGGGGTCATCACAGACTTTGTCGACTGGTGCGATCAAGACAGAGGAGATGGTGACCACACCACTGAACATCCAGGAGTTGGATATGGAGATGGTGGGAGCATCCACGCAGACGTCCTGGGTTAGGGAATACGTGCACGATACAAATGATCACGTTCTTTCACGGCTGCTTGTGTTTTCACTTTGGCTTATTTTGTTAAATCAATAAAGAATTTTAGAGAAAATCCTCAGAGTAAAGTATTGAATATTTATATAAGTTTCAGTACTGCAACGCAGGTACTTCATCTGTATTTTCCTCTGAGCTCACCACAGCAACACAGATCATTTTTACCAGGTGGACAAACAACCAGTACGAACAGCCCTGCAGGCAAAACAAAGCACACAAACAAATAAAGATGGGAAATAAGAACAAAACAAAAACCTTCAATCACAGATGTTGAAATTCATACCACAATATCAGAAAGCAGCCTTCAGTGGAGGAACGGAAAGTGCATTTACTCAAGTTCTTCAGTACAAATTCAAGATTCAAGCGTTTAAAGTATAATTCATCATTTTAATGTTTCTTTAGAATTAAATTTAATTAATGATTAAGACTAATTCATGATCTAAGATCAGCCACCTTGAGTTATTCCCTTCTCTCATAGTAGAGTATTATCACAGTGAGGTATTAGTACTATTACTTAAGTGAAGGATCTGAATACTTCTTTCACTTCAATCAGCCTTTAATGCACACTTTGGTGATCCTTATCCACTGTGGATTGTTGTTGAGACGTCCTTACATTAGATTTTAAAACATAAGGGGACAAAACTGGGAAGAATAACAAGAAAGCAAAAGAGGTTATGAATCTCTGAAGCAACTAAAAGAGGACAGAAAAACAACAGAAGAAAACGATCGCAGTATGCAGCTGAAGAGGAATATCGTGGTGATGCCAAGATATCCTGAGGGGTGTTGGAGGGGGATACGGGGTACAAGAGAGGACAGGCTCAGCGGAGTGCACGTGAGACTGCGGGATGAGTGCTTAGAGATGATGAACACGCTTGCAGGCAATAATCTATAAGCTCTGTATGTGTGTGTGCAGGCAGGGAAGTGGACCGCATGTGAGCATGTGAGCCCGATGATCGTGCACGCAAAGCCGAGTCCTCCTGGGACGAAGGAGAAGAGGATGAATGTGGATGCACGTGAGGTCGACTTTATGTGAAAGAGGGAAAAAGATGTTGCAAAGAAGAGGAAATTAGAGTTCTGCTCTACTTCCTGCTGCAGATTTTATTATCATTGAGATATCTGCACAACTCGATTCATGTCCACATATGCCACTCATATTAGGCTTATTATTCATTCTAACTGAGAGGTTGACTGAGCCACATGTTTCACTTGTGCAAGTCAAAATGTCTGCAGTGAAAAGGGTCTATTCAACTAACTGGACAGGACTTTTAAAAGATGCACACCTGTGTACATAAGTTCCCTATCCACAGTCCTTCTCAGACCATGAAGTCCAAGGAACTCTCCGTAGAGGTGTCCTCACCTCTGACTCTAAAAAGACTGCTAGTCTTTTTACAGTCAGCCATTAGCCATTAGGCAATATTAGGCAAGAAGGTCCACACAAGGTGTACAGAACCTGTCAAGCATCTCAAGCAGTTCGTCAACCAGGTTTTTATGACAGAAGTCAGTCCTGAGTAGAACCATAAGACGTCTTTTGCCCATTTTTAGATTTGCTGGGAGGCGACGGAGGCTGGACTGCCAAGATGGCGACGGCCAGAGCCACCACACTGAGCTTCACAACGGCTCTGTGCGTTCCTGAGAGTGAAACAGTAGTGAGTAGCCTATAAATACTGACTTTCCTCATTTATCGTCCTTGTTCAAGTTGGAGCAGACCAACAAACGTTGCTTCTTCCCCGGGATGTCAAATAAATTCACTAGCATGTAAAAAATATACAGACCAGCTCTTCAAACGCATTTGAAATCACAGATGGATCCTCTTTTGTATCTTTATATCTATTTTTTCCTCACACAGTCTAATACTCTTCTTTCTGATGTAACCCATACATTTTTGACAATAATAATGAGAAGCTGGATAAAGTATAACCTCCAGGCAGTAAACTATGTGTGTGCGTCAGACATATGTCCTCTTGTGTAAGATTCCTTGGTCTTTTCAGGAAAACCCCCCTCAGGAAATGGCACGGTACATAATTATCTCCTGTGTTTTTTGTTTGGACGTTTTTTTGGTTTGTTTTTTACAAATGAGCGTTGGCACAAAAACTTGTGCATGCACTGCAATTTGCTTGAGCAACCGGCAGTTCAGAGTCGTCCTCAATGCACACCTCAACGAAATGACTTAAGTAAAATGTATACAATCTCACTGCATAATATGGATGCACACATAGTTAACATAAGCAAAACTCAAAAACAGACTGACAGCCGTTTTCAGATGAAATGTCGGTAATTAGACTAGCCTGGGCAGTTTTCTAAAGCTCTTTTAGTGACAATAATGTTTGCATTTCGTACACGGAGGACAGGTGGTTTAAAGAGTAAGTGAAGGAGCCGACCTATGTAAAAGTAGGGAAACCATCCTTCAACAGAGGATCACCTACACCTACTTTGCTTTTAGCCCTCCCCAGGAGACTGAACAATGATTGACTGACGACTGTTGTTCACACCAGACCTCAGGTGACTTCAGTGACAACAGTTATCACGACAATAATGAGCATTAATGAATCGGGTAGAAACGATGGCCTGGTCAACGATCTCACCAAGGATAAATACCGGGTTTTCCCCACCAGTCAGTCAGAAGTGAAGAAGCCTCTTGGATGAGAGGTTACACATCTTCACAGATCTACAACCAAGTCCAATTAGTGATAATATAACCTACCTTTAGTCTTTCAGAGGTGTTGATCCCCTCTGCAATCTCACTATAACGTTGTCTTTTTCTGTTTAGATAAAAAGAAATGGAGTGTATCACATACAGGCATGGAGGCATGCTTGCACAAGCATTTAAAATACCTGCAGTTATTAAAATGATGAGCACTTTGATTTTTAATAGACCTTTTATAGCATGTCACACACAGAATACTGTATAATCCACTGCATGTTTAGTCTTATATTGGGTGCATCCTGTTAATCTTCTTATGAATTTTCACTCTCAGGTGTTCTTACACGTCCTGGAATCTCCACCTACAAAACACAAACAATGCATTTTTTTGCAAAGTGAAAATCATGTTAATTACTATCATCATCCGTAATGTCACATTTCCTCACAGACGCCCTGACTGCTGGGTGGATATTTTCCATTGCAAAACAAACATTTTAGCTGCTGCTTGCATGGGCGACGCCGTGCAAACAGTGTGGCTGGTTCTCCCTGTGAGGCCCCACATGCACTCAGTCTGACCCTGAACCTTTTACAAAAAGGTACATATTTCTATGACTATGACATATTAGTCAAGTTTTTTCAGTTATTGAATCATGAAGACACTACATCTGAATATTGAGATATGATTATGCTTTCATCTTCTACTTCAAATCAATATTTTGTTGTTTTTTTGTTTTTTTTGCAAAGATTTTCAACATTTTGCACATCCCTCCTTCACATTTCGTTGATGCATTTCTTTGATACTGATTCATATTTAAGGCAGCGCATCTGAGCCAGCGAGATGCACGCAACTACAGTGAAGTAATTGTCAAGATTTTTGGGAAGTATGAATCTGATTTTGGCACTCTCAGATGAAGCATTCTTCTGCCCTCATTGTACGTGTAGATTCACATCTATCCAACAAAGAGTGGGAATAGCAGCTGACATATTGTTGGCAACTGTATGAACAGTTTTGGACAAGATCAAGATATACTTTATGTGTCCTTGTTGGGAAAATTTGTTTCAGACTTGCACTGCAGTTTCATAATAAATTAACATAAAAAGCAAACAGAGAAACCGCACAGGCAATAAGAACACACATGACGTAAAAACCGGTAGTACAAATCATAAAAACGATCGTAAAAAACAAACCGTAAAACCAACAGCAGTGAACATAAAACACTCAACACCCAAATTCAATGATAGTGATTATGATTTAGAAAAAGTAAACAAAAGTTAGACCAAAGATGTTATACAAAGAAATAGTAAGAGAGAAAACAAAGCTAAACCAAATAAATCAAAAGTTACATAAAGTGATGTATTAGCTGCACATTAAAGAGACAGTATACTTGATTTTTGTAAACTGACAATCTCACATTCACACCCTTCACGTCCTTATTCACCAAACTGTGTAGAAGTAAGAAAATTAGTTACGTTTAAACTTTTTCTTTTTAGCTCTAAGTGCAACACGTATCTTCCAGGAGAGAGAAAAAAATGTGCTCTGTCATCCCAATATTTAAGCAATATGTCACCTCCACAGACTATAATGTGGACGGAGATTCAGGGTTCTTTTTTAGCGGTCAGACTTGTTGTTTTAAAGACCAGCAAATTGTTTGACGTACTATAAATAGTGACAAAGTTCAGACAGGGAGGTTGTTATGGTGGATGACTGGATAACGCACATGCAGGACTGTTACCCAAAAGACTGTGGATTGTGTCCTGCATGAATCAAAAGGTTGATGTTGGTTTATATTTAGAGGAGGTTGGTTTATATTTAGACTTGACTTAAGCAGCAAAACTACTAAATTAGGTTTAGGACCAGAAAAAAGCAATAAGTCAATGTTGAGTTTTGGTCACAGGTCACTGGAGGCGAACAGCAGAAACAGCGGGTACAATCTCACAAGAGTTTCGCAAAACCCAAGTTACCATCCAGACACAACCATGAACGTTTCAGTTAAATGGCTGTAGAGTTGTCGGTTCTATCAACAGGAAGTTCATCGGAAACCAACCACTGGTAGCTGAATAAAGACATGCGTCACACTTTTTCAAATGTGTCAGATATTTTAGACATGTAGACAAGTCATGCTGGTACACAAACGTGATATTGAACTGATTGTCTGTTAGGAAATGAAGTCTCAGATCTCATCGTTAAGAGGATTACTTGGTAGAAGAAGATACTCTGATATCTGGGAGTCACTGTTGGGGAATGTACAGCATGCTCGTTAATCCCTCTGTCATTCATCCCTCAGGGCACGAGATGACTTCCAATGAATTTTATCCTTTTTTTTCTGAACGCTGAAATGAACAACATGGATTAAACAAGGCACTTTAAAGCATGTAAATATTGCATACAGTAAACAGCATACTTTATTCTTGTGCAAATCGTGCCACATTACTGCTGTGCAAACCTGCAACCGTGAACACAAGCAGCTACACGTACAAAGACCAATAATCTAATGGGCGGTTTTAGGGCGGCAACTAATGATTATTTTCATTCTTGCTCAATCTGCTAATTATTTTATCAGTTAATAGATGACGTGCTTAGTCTCTAAATTTCTAGGAATTTCATTTGAAATAAACCAAACAGAAAGAATTCACCAAAAAACAAAAAAACATCACAATCTCAACATACACAGGGCCGAACTGCATATGAGGATGTGAAATGAACAGAAATTGTAGTCCCCTCCTCATTAAAAATCCACCCATGCTGCAGCTCCCTGAGGCGACTTCAGGGAAAAGCACATCAGGTCCCGTCTGGCTCCAGCAGCGGCCCGTGGTGCCCTTCCACGGGACGGCTGCCCAGGATGGATGGAGTTGTCTCCTCGCTACCTGGCGACTTCATTCACCTTGTCTCGTCTCCCCAGAGGCAATTGTGTTGTAGGTGAAATTAGGTAGTGATGCATCTAGTTGTGCCTTCTGTTCAGGACTCATGGTTCTGTGGTTGTGTCACTGCTGGCCTTTGCGATGTGCTAATCAAGAAGAGGAATGTGTGATGTATGACTGCATGAGATTATCATGCCTGGTCTCACGGTCTACTTTCTTTGACCTTTACAAGCATTGAACCCATCGCGTTGGGTGATGGTGTACACAGAAACCTGGAAGTAGTCCAAGTTGCATCCTATTGAGAACACACTCCTGTTCTGATTTCCAGGATTGTTAGCCTGATCTCATGGCCTCTGTGGGCTGCATCTGGCTCAGATCTGGTATTTCACATCCCACCCTGCCATAAAACTCTCAAATACGGGAATTCTCTGCAGGATTTTAGTCTGGCGTAGTCAAAGCCACATGCTCGTGTGGGTTGACTTCCTCAACTTTCTTCCTTCAGTCAATTCTTCAACTGTCTGCATGCAAATATGTGAAGA
This sequence comes from Sciaenops ocellatus, assembly GCA_033000465.1. NCBI lineage: Eukaryota > Metazoa > Chordata > Actinopteri > Sciaenidae > Sciaenops > Sciaenops ocellatus. The sequence continues at coordinate 28,040,655 of CP136866.1, read as the reverse complement.
TTATGAAAGAGATAAGACGGTGCCATGAAACCCACTCAGACTTGGTGAGCAGCTAAAAGTGTGTCATGAAGAACTATGCGTGCCGGGTGGGCGTGGACCGACTCTGAAATGCGTCAATCGTTTTACACTGCCGTCGCAGAGGGAAAGAAAAGGGCGCTTTGTTCAACGTCAAATTGTCCTCCATCGAGCCAGAAGCCACATGAAAGAGTGACTCAGATTTAATAGAGATTCACATTCAGTCATCATAGCAGAAGAAAAAGAAACAACAGAGCACTGACTCAACACAGAAGCTGAATCCTTTGTACTTTCTTCTCATTCTTCGGACCTTTTTGTGTTCTTCTTTGCCCTCTCATGACTCATGAACAAACACGATAATGAACGTGGGTGCTGGCCTAAAGTATAGCGTTGTTGTTGTTGACGCTCTTAATGCGAATCTAATGCGCAGTGCTGCATTTCATTCTTGGTTTTGTTGCCCACATTCCTCTATATTCCGGGTGACTCATACATCTGTAGCATGAACCTACAGAGTTCAGCAAAGGAGACATCAGACAACACGTTAGGTCGTCTTATCAGTATGTCAGACTTTTTATTTTATTAATTGGACGTGTGATAGGGGAGAAAAAGTAGAAAAGACAAAGTAATAATGAGAAATGTTTGTTATTTTATTTGCCACAAACAGCCAACATACCAACTGCCCAGACATTAGCCATGCACCTGTAATCAGAGATTAAGTTAATCTGAAATTGGTTACAGAGTTGTTTCAGATTTAATTCATCAAACTTCACGATTTCCATGACTGTTACCAGAAGAAATATATTTTTTAATGATAAAATATGGTAAAAGTGAAATCTCTGCTAATGAAACTCGACCAAGCACTGCTTCATCACACGTTTCATCATTCTGATTGGCTGTAGGTCTATCTAATTGCATCCAACTGCATTTCAGTCTGCGCCAGTCAAAAATTAACCGTTAGTTTCAGGACTAACTTGCATTTGCAAATTAGTGCCAATGCCGAGGTATGGATTCTTCAGGATTTCGTGGATTCGTTGCGAAGACACTTACAGATTTTTAAGTGAGGTACCACAGCAGTAAAGGCAACTTGTCAACTTCCAGTTACAATTTGGAGTCATCTCTTTTGGCTGTTAATAGAAATTGGACTGCACTTACTGACAATAATTTGATTAAAATTCAGTCTGAACAGACAAATATCATCACTGATTCACACTGTAGTTACCAGAAATTGTTTCGTTAACTTTTTTGTATTGTGCATGTACATTCGTGTTTAAGTTCAGCTCATGTTTCGAGCAAATGTATCAATACTGCGGTATTTTTAACCGTGATAGAGGCACGCCTCTGTGATTTAATGTAAAATGTCTCTTAAACTGTTGGATGGATGGATTATGCAACTTTTCTCCTCACTGGAAGAGCTCAATGCATCACTTCTTGGAAACAAGAGGATGTATTGCCCTGAAAACAGGCCAAAAAAGAGTGTACAGGAGAGACAGACTAGTGTGTCTTTACACACATCCATCTGTGTGTCGGTGTGTGTCAGCACTATAAGGCCAGTGGACATCTGCTTGGCCCGTGTTTGTAATCCCAAGTAGCCTGAGCCTAACAGCTACATAATGAGGGTACAAAGCAGCTGGTCTTTGTGTTAATGTGTGAGTGTGTCTTTAAAATGTGGACACAAAGCGGTCATTAGGTGTGTTTGTGTGTGTTTTAGCAGATAGTCCGGACACAAAGCAGCCTTTATAGACAGGACGAAATTGTCCCATTCCCTGCTGAGAGGGCTGCCTCAGGACAAGAGTCTGTGTGTGTGTGTGTGTGTGTGTGTGTGTGTGTGTGTGTGTGTGCGTGTGCGTGTGCGCACTTAATGTCTGCACAAAACAGCCATTTGGATGCAGTGTGTGTTTTAGCCAAGTGTGTATGCAAGCGTACATATCTTAGTGTAGGTGTTTGAGTGCATGCTTGTGTGTGTGTGTGTGTGTTTATATATCTGTATATTCCTGTTCACATTTGTGTGTGTGTGTGTGTGTGTGTGTGTGTGTGTGCATTTATGTGTGTTTCTTAGGACTTGGTGTCTCATTCACAAATAGTTTCCACCGTTGGTCAATAGCAGTTGCTTGGATGCCGGTCGAGTTTGTGTGCCACTGACACTCTCTCTCTCACACACACACACACACACACACACACACACACACACACACACACACACACACTCTCTCTCTCTCTCTCTCTCTCTCTCTCTCTCTCTCTCTCTGTCCAGGCTGAAGGTGACTGTGTTTTAATGCCAAAGGCGAAATCTCAGCACAGCGAGCGGTGTTAGGCGTGTTGCAAAAGCAAAGTTCTGAGGATTTTGTGTGTTGCATGTGTGTTCAACTATGTAAAATGTAATGTATGTGTGTGTGTGTGTGTGTGTGTGTGTGTGTGTGGAGTGGGCTGCTAATCAAATTCAGCTCCTTGCTCTGGGTCAGTGGGAGGTGAGTGTGTGTGGGTGAGTTTTATCTCTTTCGTAACATCCTTCTGCTCCGACAGTTCAGTGCAGATGGAGCGACTTTCTTTTGATTAATTAGTACGTTTAATTTACGACTTTTGCGAAATCTTATTGAGGGTTATTGATGTTTTACGACTTATCTCCAAGACTTTTCAAAATGTTGTTTCATTAGGGTTAGGTTTGGTTGTGGTTTGTGGATGCAAGTAAGAATGAAGTAATACAAACTAAACGACTTTTGGAAACAACAATGTTTGCTCTCCAGACGTAAGTTTATAACCCGAGTCTGTGAAGGTTCTCAGTCATCAGTCAGACGGTTAAATCACCTCTAATCCAAGAGGCTTCTTCAGTTCTGACTGGTGAGGGGACCCAAATATTTAGCTTTGGTGGGTGAATATTTACCAGGCCAGTGTTTTCACCTGGTTTGTCAGTGCTCCTTGTTGTTGTGATGACTGTCTAAGTTATTAAAGTCACCTGAGCTCTGGTGTTGACGATGGTTGGGTGACCTGAAAGACTGTCATTCACGTGGACCTCAGGTGACTTTAACTATCGCAACAACCAGGAGCACTAACGAACCAAGTGGAAGCAATGGGCTAATCAACAATCCCACCTAAATACCTGTGTCTCCTCACCAGTCAGTCAGAACTGAAGAAGCCTCTTGGATGGGAGGTGAAACGTCTTCACGGATCCACAACCAAGTCCAGTTGCTTAACCCTTCTTGATGTAAGATGGCCTGGACAACTGAGAACCGTCACAGGCTCAGGTTATAAACTTACTTACTACTACTACTACTTTTTTGGCCTAATACTGTGTGAGTAGTAGTGATTGGTGTGTGTTTGTGTCAATGGAAGAAGGTAGTAGAAGTGTGCAGTTGAAAACCGATACTGTCACACGGTCACTAATTTGTCGCTGCAGGTTGTAGCAGCATCGTTTTCACCTGGAGTCCGTAACACTCCCTCTCACACAGTTGATCACTTGTTGCCTATCACAATGACAGTCTCAGGTGTCGTGTGTGTGCTTGCACCCTTCTGTGAGTAAATCTGCGTGCCTGGGCAAGTGCATGTGTTAAACAAGCTGAGTGACCTTTCAGAAGTGTGACTCATATACCTTAAGGTCACCGTGGTCACAGTTAACGGGGACAAACTGGTAAATAATTAACTGGCCTCGTTAATATCTAATGAACATGATGCAAAGCCGCCGGATGTCGCTCGGCCACAGAACTCAAACATCTAGAACACACACACGAGAAAGTTTCCAAACGCCTTTGGTTTGTTTAATGTGACTCAAACCAAAATGGGAATAAACAGTTTTTTTCCCAGAACTTTCCCAGAACCAACAGCTATCATGGTTTTCCATAGAAAATGAAGTGAACGAAGAGGTCGTATAATGACAAAGATGAAGAAGTGACATGCAATCGAATTCTCTGGAGAAAAACTAGCGAGTGGAACTTGAGTTAAACTGTAAGCGAACCGCACCAGGGTTCACTTGCAAGCTGGCCGAGACCTATGTTTTCAGGCGGACCAGAGTTCAGATGAGCTTTCACACCTGCCCAAATGAACCGGACTATCCGAGGAAACGAACTCAGGTTTAAAGCGGACCAAACAGGGCTGGTGTGAAAGCGCCCTTAGTCTCCATTCTGTAGGTGTGCCTTGTCGTTAGGGCCCGGTATTGCCAGGTATAGGGCGATGTTCGCAACAACAATTTTTCTCTTGTAACAAGTCTGCTGCAACCTGTAGCTGCTGTCACCCAGTTAGCTGATTTCTATCAACTTACTCTTGCCTGGACCGGAAGCTCCGAGCACCGCAGGAGTATTCATTAAAGAAGCCTTGGGCCACTGGGAGGAGGAGGTTTTCAGCCACGGGAATGGGGAACCAGAGTCAGGCAACAAGCAGCAGAACCGGGCTCAGCAGTGTCCTATTAAACATGACGATAGTCAACGAATCAGTGACTACTGGTAGACTAGGAAAATCTATACTTGAGGGCATGGTGAACTTTCCTTAACACCTCTTTCCCTAACTGCAGTTATTGCACCACTGTGGTCATATTGAAAGGTCCACTAGGTCTAGGCCATCAGATATTTACTTGCACGGTAGATTAGTCCATAAATCAGAGAGGCCTCTCTATTCACTCGGTTTCTATGTCCTCATCACCCCAACATATGTCCTCGAACTCCAGATTGCGAGGTCTTCCTGTGCGTGATATCGCAGAGCTATCTCTTTACATGACACGTAAATTATTCAGGAGGCTGGTCACGTTTCCATGGGTGTGCACCTCGTCTCATGCCAGCATTAGCTAGGTGACCTATATCATGTTCTCAGCCTTTATGTTTACATGCACAGCCTAGACGGAAAATAAATCTGTTGTTCAACCACCACCAACGTATGCGCTCAGACGGATGAATACGTTGGATCAGATGATGTGTTTTGTCTCTTAGCCTCGTATTGTAACATGTATACCTCCTTTCATGGCCTGTCATGGCGATAATGGTTTTCAGTGGGCGTAATTGAGAACAGACAAACAGTCTTGAAAGTCAGGAAAGTAACAAATGGTTCGAGTAAGATATCCGAGGATGACACCCATCTTTCCGGCTTAACTTTAAGCTTTCGTGAGCTGTGTGCAGGTAAGAGCAGTCATGAATGTTGAGGAATTTGGGTTAAAAAGGCCGTGGGTGATGCACCAACAAGCTCCATAATTACTGTACAAATCAGAGTGTTGACTGCTTTGTTCGGTACATCTTAGAAGAGCAGCCTGTTTTCTTTGAGAAGTCAAACCTGTCTAAGAAAGTAAAATAATCTTCTGATGGGGTGAGAGGTGAACCCTTTTTTTATTTTATTTAGCAATTTCCTCAGGCAGTAACTTGAAATAAGTCTTATAGTTACAAATTTGGGAACAACACTTGTTTTCTTTCTTGTCGTCTTCAGACTCAGCTAGGCTAGCTGTTTCCCTCTGTTTCCAGTTTTTCTGCTAAGCTAAACTAAAGCTAAAACAGCTAAAAATGAGAGTCGTGTCAATCTTCTTCTTCTCATTCTCATTTGTTTGCCATAAGATCAACAATCTGGCCGAGAAACACAAATCAGTGAAAGATCTAACCCGTTCTTCCACTCGTTAGTGCAGGAACACTTATTGAATTAGATCCAAGCACAATCACCCGTAAACACAACATTTATTTGCCCTCCTTGGCAGTGACTTTCGTGGTAACTGGCCACTCTTCAAAAAGCAGCAGCAACAATTCAGAGGAGTACTCCATCATACTTTTTGCCTTTCACACTGCTGCTCCAGAAACCTCCTCGAAATCAGCCAGTTTCTCCACTGTTTATCCTCATAATAACAAATCAAGTGTGTACTGATCTAAAAGGGTCTGATGTTTAACTGAACCTCTTAAGTGCATTTTTATCAGATGGAAAAACAACTGCTGTATTTAAAAAGTGCACATCTGACACTTAAGCTTCTGGTTTAAATCATTTGGAGATTCTCAGTTTAGCTACAAACATGGAAAAGTGGCCCAAACTGACTCAAACTCCCACCAAGTCTGACGAGAGAGAGGTTTTCCTGCATGCAAGTTTCATGCTGAACGAAACAGCTCTGACGGTGGTTCCATTTAAATACAACTAAACTTCAAATACTTTGAAATACTATGTACTACTGTGTCTTTGAAATACTTCAAAGACACAAAAGTGCTCCAGATTATCTGACCTCTATCGCGAGCGAAGCTGACACAGCTGCTGTTTTGACGTTTCGCCGTGTGACAAGCATCTCCCGGTTCGTACTCGCTGACTCACCGAGAAAACACAAGATAATTTGGTTTGATTTCATATGATTGAAGCGAAATGACTTTCTAATCAGCGATAATCGCTGTGTTTTGGCGAATCCGTCGCACTTGAGCCAAAGACGAGGACACGGACAGGACATGTGGCTGTTATTGGAGAGAAGACACGATGATTAAAACAACAAAGATGATGTTTGGTCTGCGGTGATTGATGTAATTAGTGATGAGGAACTTGAGACATTGATGATGGACTGCAGTGATAAGGAGAATTGAAATTCTCAGAGATCTTGAAGGGAAATTTTAGAAGTAAATAGAGACCGTATTAAAAACAAAGCAATCTTACTGCTTTTATGTGTATATAAATATACATTTGCAATCTGCTAATTTGTTGTACTTGTTGTATATCATATGCTGCTCAGTTTATGCTGTTGTAATACCCACTGGGCACCAGTAGAGGTTAATACAAGCCATTGATCACTTAAACACCCCCTTTCTTTATGTTTCATGTGATTAACATTAGCAGCTCTGCAGCTTCATTAGCATCCGACTCTTAACTGATGTTTATTTAGAGAGGACTTGGACAACATAGTGTTCTGGCCAGAGGCAGGCGCCCTCATGTGTGTGTGTGTGTGTGTGTGTGTTTTATCTCCACCAATCACTGCTAATCTTGTATCAAATGAACAATCTGGATTAGCTCTAGTTTCAACCATTTACATTTGTCCTCTTCATTTGTACCATCTGGTAGTTTACTTCTCTCTCACACACTCACTAAGCAGATGAGTTTAACAGAAAACAGAAGGAGCCATTTTAAAAAGTCCAGCAGTTTGTGGAAATGTGTTTATCCACGGTCATATTAGATGATTCATATTATTAGCTTCTGCTTCGGCATAAATTAGCAGAAATTGTGAGAAAAACATACTTTCCAACAACACTAGACTTAACCACAAGAGAAAGAATCTGTGTAAAGAACATAAGCCTAAAAACTAGTTTATGTTTTACTTGTTTTAATCTGTAAATTTCTTTTAGATAGTGTACAAAGTTGGCTCAACATTTTGGGAAAAGTTACATCGAGCTTATCATAAAGACTGGAAACAGCGAGCCTGGTTCTGTCCACCGATGACAAAAGCCGCTTACCAACACCTCTAAAACTTACAAGTTTACATATCTAATTTATTCAAATGTATAAAAACCACATGTTGTGGGGTGGTGTTTGGCTCGGTTGGTGGAGCGGCCGCCCCATGTGCGGGGGCTCAGTCCTTGCTGCGGGGGCCCAGGGTTCGAGTCCGGCCTGTGGCTCTTTCCCGCGTGTCGTTCCCCATCTCTCTCTCCCCACATTTCCTGTCGCTCTTCAGCTGTCTCTATCGCAGTGGAGCTTGAAAAGGCCAAAAAAATAATCTTAAAAAAAAAAAACACATGTTGTGCATTTATGTGCCAGATTATTTCTTGGCAGGACGCAGTGACTTCACAGAAAGCTGTTTTTCCCCTGCGTCTTTGTGCTAAGCTACAAGCTAACCGGCTGCTGACAGTAGATTTATTTTTAATGTAGAAATATGACAACAAACAAACTATTAATTTAATAAGTGGCAACAAAAAACACAATGCGAAAGTTAACAGTTAGGATTCACACAATACCTGAGGCCAAATGTCAAATAGATTTCTTTTACACGTTTTCTCTACATGCAGATCTTTATACAAACTCATTTCTCATATGAAACATCTTGTCCGTGTGTTTTGATGAGCGACATAGCTCATGTCAGGTCAGCACAGGTTTCTAACACATGGATAACATCTCTCCTGCATCTGTTTACTGAACGCTTCCATCTGCCTTGACAACAGCAGAGACAATCGGGAGGACGGAGGGAGAAAAGGAAGAAAGAAAACAGAGAATCTAATGCTTCTGCTTTTAACTGTGTGATCACTCTGAGGCTTGCGTTTGGCCACATTACTAAATTAATTATTACCAAAATATCAATAATAAATCATAAAAAGCCTCAATACTTTTATCATCGTCAGTGAGGTATCAGGAAATTTAAAGGTGGACCTGCAAACCAAAAACAGGTTTAATGCCAGTGTTCACTATTTTGATGAGCCAAGTGACACGAGCCAGAAATATTAATGAAGTGATACATTTTTAATGAATCATTTGGATTACAGATACTGTCCCAACTTTTCTGACATGTTGCTGGCGTCATATTCAAAATGAGTATTTTCCAATTTCCTAAAAACAATCTGCCAATTATAGCAGATTTCAACTTTCCACAGAGCTCAACAATAACTTTTAAATGTGGTCTTGGTTGCTGAAGCCTATGCAGATGTGCCAAAAACTGCAGCTCCTTAAATGGCCGCTTGGAGGCTGGCCCCAGAACAAGTCAATCTCCATAAGGCCCCACATTAAAATGTGCAACACCCACCACACTGAGATCTACAGAAACCTGTCGGATACAACATCAATTCTTTATGCTATCTATGGTGTCCACCCTCAATCCACAGAATACAAAATACCAGCAGTGTTGTCATCACCAATATTTTGCTGTTTGCTGTCGCTTGGCAACCCCAATCCAAGAATTGGTTGCAAATTTCTCAAAATGGTTGCCAAAGGCAACCTGGCAACCATTACTGTCGAGCCCTGACTCCAGGCACCAAACATCATTGTTTCTCAGTAAGTGAGGCAGCATTATCAGCACAGGTACTGGGTCAGGAAACATAATGCTGTAAAGTTTGTGTTCTCTATTCATGCCAGGCAGACAGGGTCATATTTTCATGTTTTATACCTCCTCAGTAACAGGCAGCATGAACACAAACAGGTTCTTTAGGTGCAGCTGAGTGTAACTCAAACTTCAGGGCGAGTCGCGACAGTTCCTGCGGCCTGCACTTTCACACAAGCACTGATAAACCACACAGTATATTTCCACCATTGGCTGTGATCCGATCATATTCATATATCATATCAGGGAATGCTGTGTGGGTTTACATGAACTCGGTTTACCTTCTCCAGAAGACTTTCAGATTTATATCACATAATAGCCGGGCTCTCTGCACTAAGATAATCTTTAACTATGGCTTAGACATAAAAGGTAACATACATTCATACATGCTGTACATACCATCAGTTTTCTCAGCATGAGGAGCCACTCATCATTTAAAACAGCTGTATAATAAAGCTCTGGAGGAGAAGAAGCCCTGCTGATGGTGAGGTTATCTAAGTTTGGGCATGGAGAGTTGTCTTATGAAAGGATGTAGAGTTTAAAATAACTAAGCATAGAGGGTCCAACAAGAGGCACTATCCGTTGCATTATGGGGAATGTATGATCCACTATAAGTCAGTATATCTGTTGCATCAGTTTGGCACCATATAAGGTAGAAAAACAAGGATTTAGAGTGACGAATGACAAAAAGCAGAGCACATATCCATATATTCAGTGGGTTAAGGTGATGCTAACAATCCTGTCACATGTGCTACATAGATCTAATGAAGTCACAACCTCACAAACACTTGACCTCCGTGGAAAATTTCAGCCTTCTGGGACAATAACTGACCACGCCAAAGGGTGGGGAAGTTTTCGTAGACCAACCTACCAACCTGCTAAAACATTTAACAATATTTGCCCACAGCACTGACACCTTTATTCATGGGAAAACCTCAAAAGGTCTACATCAATCACCAGTCTATTTTTTAATTTTATTTACCATATTTATTGCTTGATGATCGTGTTTTATTTGGGACAGCTCGGAGTGTAAAGAGACTTTTACTGGCTGCAGACTCTAAAACTCTTTTCCAGCACAGTGTTCACTGCACAACATCGTTAGCAAACCACAAAACAGAGCGTTGGTTTCATAAGTTGTAAGTCTCACTCACAGTGTGCCAACTGGCTTAATTTTATAGACCATTTTTTTACTTGAATTCCAATGATCAGGTCACATCCAAACTTTAGATTCAGCTCTGTTCAACCTGAAGTTGATGAACTCAGGACTGATCATCTTTCTGTCATTTCGATTGTATCTTGGGTAAAATACTTGCTTCTTTAATTTGTTTTGCCTTTTCGTTGGAAGTCCTTGCAGAAACTTTATGAGTCCCAACAGAAACCTGGAACACATCAAGCCTGAACAAACTCCAAATCAGCTGCAAGCTTAGAGATAAAATGTCACCGCTCGGGGTTTATAAAGTAATGACTGATCAAATCACTCTGTGAATATTGCAGAGGTGCACTCCAACATTAGTTCTTGTTGACTTATTGACTTAAAATGCTGCAAGTTGAAGTTCAAATAGAAGAACATCATACTTTTTCTCTTCTTTGTCTTGTTAGCAATGATGATATCTGAAGATGGGTCTTTGTCTATTGGTTAAGGAGAGGATGGACCCATATGTGAGTTCCTGCCCTTTATCCTCGCACTACCACGATTTCTTCAAGGTAGCCTGATTTTAGACTTCTGAATCACAGCAAATATCTCAGATTTAGTGCACACAATCAAACAAACTGAAGCTTTTTTAATATGAATGCTTTCATCTAGTCATGTTCTCACTCTTTTATTTTATTTTAAGTCCAGTTTAACCTAGATGTAAGTGGAATTAGCTGTCAGTTTTTAGATTCAGCCTTAATATGGTGTAAAGAAAAGTTACATAACATCAACATAAGCCAGGATCAATGTCATAAAATCCCTTTTAAATAGGACACGTCCTGGGAATGAACATATGCTGCCTTCATGGTGAATTTGAGCTCGATTGTTGGTTGGTTTTTCCTGTTGACCGAACGTCCCCGTCATCAGGGACCTTTATACACATTAACACTCCTACAGACATGTGAGTGTAAATTGGCCTTTGAGAGCTGAATTGTTGCATAACAGGATTTACCATCATCTGCATGCACAATTCATTCTTTAAATGACATTTTGGGAAACATAATTATTACCTTTTGCTTTTGTACAGATAAAACAAACAAGATATAACATGTTCGGTATTGAGCTTTAAAGGCGACTGGACACCGCTGGTTTCAGAGGTTGCCTTTGGTCCCTGGTCCGTGTTCACTGTAAGGTAGACGCTGACACGAGATCATAGCACTATTTGCAATGCATAGTGGTGGAGTGTAAATATGTGCAAGCAAATAACACTCTGCTTTCCATTTCATGGGAACTTTAACTAGTTTTTGTGGTGTTCAACTAAGTATCGCTGAGCTAAAAGTCTCACCATGGTGAGATGTCACCAGCCTCGAGCCTTGTCGACATTACGTGCACTCGCATGCTTTTGTACAGAGATATGCTGTATGTCAAAACAGATCAACAGTGAGTCTCTCTGCTAAGCACTAATGGCCTGTCTGTTTACGTGCTAACTGACATGGATGTAACAGATTTCAAGTAAGAATCTCTGCAAACACACACATACATGCTCTCTTTCTGTCAGTCTTAAATTTATGAAAAGTTTCTCTCGTAGAAGTCATGCAAATCCAAACAAGCTACAACTGATGGCTTGTTTGTCTTCTGTGTTATTTTCATGTCCCAACAAGTTATTTTGTCACTGCACGGCAAGTGTAGGACTGTATAAGGAAGGACAGTCTCTTTCAGTTTGGAGTCTGCATGAGTATTATTTCAACAAAAGGATTTTATTTTGAAAGAATTCATCTACATTGTTTTGAATAGGATATTTGAATGTCTATTTTTTATGCATGTATGCACAAAGTACAGTAGTCACAGTCAGCAGTAGTGTAAAGGTGTGTTCAAACCGTATGCAAAGTGAATTTTAGAGGCCGCACAGTGGATGCAAACAAAGATTAATTCAGCCCAGATGGGCAAATTTAGCCGGAGATGTGGCCAAAGGGAGGCAACACTTTGCTTTGCTCGTGTCTTTATTGTAGTTTCTTGCCCATATATATAATAAATAACTTAAACTGACTAAAAATAAACATAGAAATGGTAAATGGTAATAAGAAATGACCAAAAGAGGAAGGAAAATTACACCCAGAAGGAGGAAAAAAAGGGAATCCTGCCTTCACTCCTAATCCATCACTATTTAGCCTGTTGGCTGTAAATTTATGAAAACAGCCTGACGTGAACATGACAGTTTAAACTGCAATTACATCTTTGCCCCAGGGCTGTGAGCCTCACCCTCCACCCCACCTCGATCACCTGAGAGGAATTATCCTCTCACACCTGCCTGTCTCTCCGCCTTTTTGCATACCTTTCTGTCCGTCCGTCTGTCTGTCTGTCCATCAGCTGCTCAGACTCACACTGAGCTACACCCAGAGGACCATTGATGCTGACTGTTCAGGAATAAACTGGTTTCACTGGGTTATTCTGGAGTGATTTGTTGCATTGAGACAGAAAAACTGTTAGTGCTCCTTAACTTCCCATTATTGGCAGTAATTGTTTCTCAGCATCTGCACACCTGTCTGTATGCCGTGTCACTACACGCCTGCACTACCCAAACATGTAGAAACCTTCATTATTTCTTGCACTTACATGCAGTACCTGTCTGTCTACATGTTTGTGTACCAGGTGACCTGTATGCCTGCAAATGCCAAAGCTGTCTCTCTCTCTCTTAATGTCTCTGGAGCCTTGCAGGGAACAGGGGCACCTGAAGAAAACCCGACAAACCTGAGAGCAACTTGCAAATAACTAGAATGCAAAGTAGAATTCTACAATAGATACTGGGCGTCTACCTTTGCTAAAATGTGTATTGTATAATTTTTAATGGTACTTTAAACAACTGACACCACTTTTACAACCAAACCGGCCAATTATTTTACATAGGATGAGTTATTATTAGTAGTTGTTTGCTACAATCACTTCCCCACTTACTCCAATCTTAACCTCAAAACGACCCTCAGAAGTGAGGCTTAGCTAAAATTGCCTGACTTCAACAGACACAGTAATAACAGGTGTTGACCCTCTGAGGTTCAGAGGTTCAGGCCTCGATGTCCTCAGAGGAAATCCATTTTTAATGAGAACAGAGAAGATTTTTACTTCTTATAACAGCCCTGTTATTCTGACTTTAAAATCAAAATAAGGACAGCGTCCAGAAAGTCATAGTTGATTGGAACAATGAGCTCGAGATTTCTGCTTGTTAAAAGAAAGTTCTTTGCTTGGCACTGTCGCCAAGTGTTTGCTCATGGTGGGAATTGTTGGAACTCTGAGAAAATATATTTATTTAAAATAATTGATTTAATTAGATTATTTTGATAGGAAAAAAACTAATAATCTTATATCATTTGGACTTCTTTTGGAATGCAAATCATTATATACTCTATGCATCACCATTAAAATGACTTAAACATCACTTTGCAAAGCAAAAATAGGTTTCAATGTTGCATTTCAGAACACTGTGTGCCTCCAAAACTTTAATAAATCAGAATAAATCTGTTGGATTTCTTTCTGGCATAAAAGAGGAGGCAGCTGCTGTTTTTCCAGAAACAGAGATTTTGCCTTCAACATGTTAAACTTTTACTGAAGTCATAACAGTATCTTTGGCATCATGTACAACCTGCCTGCATGTCAACAATAGTCGGATATGTTCTCGTTAACTATTAAAACATATCACATCGCACTTAATTTGGAGGCCATTTCGAGTGATTTTAGGTATAAACAACCTGAAAAATCGACTTTATTCTGTATTTAAATATCAAGAAGCTGCCAACACATCACTCACAAAAGTACTCTCTGTCTCTTCTCACACTTGTAGCACATATCATGTCAAACTCACACACCCTCTGACATGTTTGACTCTGGGGTAAACTGTACAATTTCCCCTGTGAATTAGGTCCGCGCTCACGCCGCTGCCAAGTCCACTAAAAGCCATTAGACACAGTGCAGGTTAGATCACCCAAGACAAATGGAGTTCACGATCGCACAAACAGTCCAGGTTTGTGTATTATAAGACGTGTGTGTGTGTGTAAGACATAGTCCTTCACTTTGTGATGAATTCAGTCGTGTTGAAAGAATCAGAGCAGTGGGCCAGACGGGTTGGCAGCGCAGACAAAGATTTCTGACAGCTACTTTCACAAAACAGCTGTCTGACTTGATCAAGTGAAGGAAAAATCTTGTTATTCTGCAAAGTATCAGAGTTTGAAGTGTTTAGTGCCAGAATGAAATTCACAGTGACGCCTCAGGCTGGCACAAGTATTTATATTATGTTTTCTATTCTAAACTAATAATACGTCAAAGTTTCCCACCAATCTGAATTATTTGTACTAGCGTAACATAATGTCTTGTGGCTAAGAATGTTTGGAAGAATGAGGAGAAGTCAAATAACTAAAAGTAGTGGATGAATGGTTGCAAACCTCCAGCGTCTGTCTCTCTGATACAAATGCCAAATTTGTACAAATCCAATGAAACAGGACTATAGCCATGCTAAGCAGCTCTGGGAAGCTGTACCCTGAGTTAGGTGGTAATGTCAGCATGCTAACATGCTCACATATTGATGTTTAGCATGTATAATGTTGACCATGTTCGCCATCTTAGCATGTTAGTATGCTAACATTTGGTAATTTGCAATAAAGTGCAGCCAAGGATGATGATCATTGGTTACTTAGTCATAAACCAAAGTCCTTCATCAAGGTCGCAGTGGGCTGAAGCCAATCCCAGATGGCATTTGGTGAGAGGCGGGGTACAACCTGGACAACCATTCATGCTCATTTAGAGTCAATTAACCAATTAACCTGCACGCCTTTAGACTGTGGGAGGGCCAAATGTCTTTGGACTGCTGACCACTGCACCATTGTAGTGCCCCATGAACCAAAGTATTGGACAATAGCCTGACGATGGTGGTGGTGCTAGTGGAAAACTCTGGTTCACCAAAGTTATTATAGTTTATCCTGAGGGGATAAATGTCCTCCACGATCCAACAGTTCAAACATTTCACTTAAAAAACACTAATTTGAACCTCATGGTGATGCTAGAGGAAATATCTGAGGATTCCTCCTCTGAGCGCTATAAATCTGTAAAAAAAAGTAGTTAGTAGTAGTAGTAACAGCTGTTGAGTTGTCCCGAGCATGGCTTAAAAAAGAGCAACAGAGCCTTTACAGTGACAATTCTAGCGTCTGTATGTTTGAGTTCGTCTCATGGAGCCATGATGGTTTGTTAGACAGAAGAAAATGTTGGAAACAACTGTTTCAGGGTTTTCCAGATTTCATTACTGCCTATTTGTCTTGAAAACTGACTCCAGCCACATGATACTATTTGTTAAAAATGTTGGTAAGACTCGGCTAATTATAGTCTCCTTTACTGTTACTGTGTTTTTCCTTTTATGTTTATAGGAATAAGCACAAGTAAATACAACTGATGAGATATTTTCCGTGAGGTTCTAGTCAGCGATCATTAAATAAACCAAGAAAAATGTTTCCTAACCTGTCTCTATACCACCATCCTTGACTGATTACAGATGACAAATGATGTCATTTTCATCATCATCTCAAGACAGATGCCTTTTGGCTGATTTCATTCAATTTTTTTAACTCCCTATCACTGCCTTCATTGTCTTTTTCCTTTGTAATTCAGTGAAGCTGAAGTGATCTGATGGATGAAGACAAAAGATGTCTGACTGATTATCAGTCACTTCAGCTGAAGACTGGAACAGACAGCTCACTTTTATCCTCGCTTTTATCCTGAGATCAGACAGACGTGAGATGGATTCACACAGCGTCGACGTCCTGCAGGGGTCACGTACATCTTCATCTGTCAAGGTTTGCTGTAAATGGGAGATGGCGTCACGTCCTGCTGTCGTTTACTATATAACCAGAGGGCCAAAGGAAGGGTGGAAGTTTAGATTTCTTTCTGTGTGTGACCCATACTTCTCGGTTTCTTGTGAAGTTTCAGAGTGTAATCCCACTGTGGTAAATACGGACAGCTGTACATGTGTATTTGTTCTGATTACATTACTTATGATCAAGCAGCCAGCTAATATTACTGACTAGTCCAACAGCAGTCAGCCCAGCTCGGCGTCTGTCTTTCAGCCTTTTATTTCACCAAATCTCACCAACCACTAAAAGTCAGTCCCAGATTTACTCTTGTCCGGCGGCTTCTTGCTCACTCACTGTCTCCTTTTCGTTTCTTAGCTTCAGTTACATTGCTTGCTTGCCCAGCTCCAGTTCTGGCACGACACTGGCTCCGCTCCCCATCAGCATTCCCTTGCGCCTTGGGCCTGAAAACCTCCTCTTCTTCCTGGTGGTCCAAACACAAACACGCTAATATCAGAACATTTTCTCCATAAAACATGATCCAGTTTCCTAAATCAGTGAAATAGTTGGTGGTGTGTGACTTAGTGCCGTAAAGTGTTACTTACTTCTCGCAGGAGATTGTACCCATCTGGTATTTTACGGTAGAAAAGTTACACAGAGGGTCTTTAAAAGCCTCTCCTGAGAGGATGTTAAGATATATTTACAGTTTATTTGCATACAGTCTAGACTGCACATGCATGTGACCTGCAAAGTCACACGTTTTACAGATGTGCATGCTAGAACGAGATACACACTCTGAACAAACCGTATACGCAGGTCCATGGTGCAGACAGACATTTCATGGCCACTGGTTTGAGTGATGACGGGAGCTGATTGCATCAGTATTCATGGCAGGGAGGTGAACACAAACACACACACATAGAGAAAGGACAGTGAACACACACACACACACGCACAAGCACAGACCTCATGATGCAGGACAGCGATGAATTCTGGTTAATCCTGTGGTCACAGTGTCCCAGATGGGAGGGGTCAGACCTTCTTCTCAGGGCTATCTCTTACAGGCCAGTAGTTCAGTCTGATGACGTCTCCAGATACAATGGCTGCATTTATTCATATCCACAGAACAGAATAGAGTATCAGCAACCGGGATGATACAATTTCTGTTGTGTGTACAGTACACACACATTGGCTACCAAATGTTAATACAGTATTTGGATTTTTTAGTACAGTTGTCATGAACGGAGAAATAAGGTATAGAGACCAAAACAGCGTTTTGCACTAGGTTGCACAAGCGGCTGTGACATTAAGCCAATGTGGAAATGCCAAAAAATTGCAGTTCCTCAAACGTCCACATGGGGCTTGCTCCAGAAGTGTGAGTCAGTCTCCATAAGTCCCCATGTTAAAATGTCCAACTTCACAGCAGAAATAAACATGTTTACAGCCTGGTACAAAAAACAGTTTTGGTCTCTATAGCTAATTTCCCCGTTCATGACAACTGTATTGAGGGTGAATTTATTATTTAACTCAAATTATATTAATACTTTAACTTATGCATTATGAAGAGTGTGGGCTGTGGGTGACGTCATGGATACGACGTCCATGTTTTATACCGTCTTTATCTTGATATTCCTGCCTGAGGTGGGTTGAACAACACCAGGTTGCTCAAACAAGACACCTGTAACGACACCCACCTGTCAGTCAAAGCGTCCACGCTCTTAATTCTGCATAACTTTAAGCCTTAATATGATTTGAACAGGTGAGTTGTATAAAAATTCACCCTCAGTACAGTTGTCATGAACGAGGAAATTAGCTATTGAGACCAAAACTATTTTTTGTACCAGGCTGTAAACATGTTTATTTCTGCTCTGAAGTTGGACATTTTAACATGGGGACTTATGGAGACTGACTCACTTCTGGAGCCAGCCTCAAGTGGATGTTTGAGGAACTGGCGTTGGCTTCACTTCAAAGCCACGGAAGTTGAGATTTGGTCTTCACTCAGTGAAAGTAGCTGAACCTTAGATTGTTAGATATGTTTGATTTTTATGGTTATGACTTTATTTATTTTTTTTTTTTCTGTATCCATGACAACCCCATGTAGCCTAACTATTTCCAGCACCTCTGCTTTTTCCAAACAAACCATATCATAACTATCTAAAGACCTGTTGCAGGACATGAAGGATTCAAGTGTTGACCCACATAACTGGACGCACAAAAGTCATCACAAAAATATTAAACTTATAACTGTGTGCTCCAGTCATGACGTTCATCTCATACGTTTTCTGTCAGTTATCAGGTCAGAAGCTGAAAGGTTACAGTGACAGCCTCACATCATCCAAAATAACAAATCAGACATCACTGCAGCATCGTTTTGGTGAACAATATTTGTATTTCTTGTGTTTTTTTCCCTTTCCCCTCCCTCCCTTTCCATGTTCTCCACTTCTCCCTCGCAGGCCACAAAGTGTTTGATTCGCTGTCTGGCTGTGCATATTAATGAGAAGGGGACAGCGGGCTGCTTTTTAAAAGAGGGAGCTGCTGCCTGCCTCTTCACAGTAAGAGAGAGAGAGAGAGAGAGTGAGAGAGAGAGAGCTAAACGACTGATTGGAGGTTCATCCAAGCGCCGAGGACGCACAGACGGGAGTTGCACAATCAGCGCTCCAAAGGGACTCAAAAAAAGCAGAAAAGCCTCACTGCACCTTCAGTTTCTGCCATCCATCAGCCGCTGCAAGTGGATATTATTTGCACCTCGAAAGAGTTTGGTTGTTTTTTTTTTTGGAGAGCTCGGATTTTGAGGAAAAAACATCTTTTTTTTTTTTTTGTTTAACTTGTGAAGACATGCATCGGTGCACAGCGGTGCTACTTTTGTTAGTGGTGGCCTTATACGTCCTGAGCGCAGAAGGTAAACTTAAAGACTGTTTTTTAAAATTATTTTCTAGAAGTTGGTTGTTTTGCATTGAAGCTGTGATGATGTAACTTGAATAATAATTAATAGGTGGAGACATGTGCACTGTTATGTGTGCAGGAAGGGAAGGAGATGGGGAATTAAGTGCAAATTAAGTCTTCATATCCAGAGTTTGTGTGAAAGATGAGTGAAGTTGGTGTCAAAGATCCCCAAATCTCCATCACACAGTGTGAAAACAACAATTTAAGTCAGAGTGTGGAAGTGTAAGTGGAAAATGTAATGTTTACATCCCCAATATGCCACCTGCTGCGTGCATTCTACTCTCAATCTGATCACAGAACACTTTACTTGTTCATATCCATGAACATATAATGATGAATACAAGTGTGGTTTAAAAAGCTGATCTCATCCTGAGCCTTAAATTGGCATTCACAAGCCTTTTTTTTTTTAACACCCTGAACAACACTCTGGGACTGTGTGTGTCTGGCAAGACAAGTGAAGCTCACCATATGTAGCTGAGATAATTTAAAAGCCAATATTTGTGGGGCCATGTGGAAGGAGGAGGGAGATTTGGAGGACTGGAGGGAATTTATGCAATAAAATGACATGTTTCTTTGAAAATTAAGAGATTTAACAAGGAAAAATCTTGCAAATCTGAAGCGGAATGATAAATTGAAAGGAAAAACTGGATGTCTCTATTTTTCTGGGGCGTTATTTGTCTTTGTCAGCTCGTTGGAGAGCATATTTCACTTAAATGTACTCACATAGAATCATAGTTTGCTGGAAACCAATAGTCATCAGCTTATATTAAAATGTTGTATTATTGTCATCACCTAGATATACATGAGTAATCAGGTGTTTTTTAGAAGGAGACCTGTTTCTTCCCATAGCCTGAAGTGTTAAAGCCATTTACCTCCATCAAAACCTCCGTATGAACCTCTCTGTCCACGGTGTTATTGGCCCTTGTTGTCCAGTGTGTGTTAGTGTGTGTGTGTGTGTGTGCTGACATACTGTGCCACCTGTGACAGATTTAGTGGCCGGCGGTGAGGACAGGACCAGGAGATAGCAGGTGATGGATGAGGGAAACCTTGGACTATCCAGGTCATCACCTCCCACTGCAAATATACAACCCAGCAAAACTCATTTCCTCCTCCTTTATTCAGCAGCGTGAAGTCAGCGTGGACCTCGGGAAGATGAGCGTATAGATGCTTAAGAAGACCATCAGTACATGCATTTGTCTAGTGTCTGATAGAAAAGCGTCTTTCTGTTGAAGCTACAGGTTCTCTCTCATTTGGGGTGGATTCCAAAGTCATCTCAGCTAAACTGAGCTTGAGTTATAATCCATTTATTATTTTTATTATGTTAAAATGCGACTTAATCTGTATTTAAAGCATTTACCATGTTGTATTAGTTCATGCATTAAGGAGCTGACTGGAACAAACAGTGTTTGTAAAGTGTTTCAGCAGAGTTAAATATTGGCACTGGTAATCCAGTGTGTCAGTGTGTGCTTTGTAGATAAACTGGAGTCTGATTGAGAGCCAGTTCGCTGTCAGATCACAAAGAATTTCTATCTCTTCAATGTCTGCGTCAGTTTCACAGCTGGAGGTTATTCTGAGACTAACATTAATAACCTGTCACACACACGATAAATATCCAGCGTTACGAGTTCATTGATGATTAAAGTCAGTCTGACATGAGTGTATTTTGATTTCTCAACAGCCTACAAGTGTAGGTGCACCAGAAAAGGACCAAAGATCAGATACAAGGATGTACAGAAGCTGGAGATCAAACCCAAACACCCGTACTGCCAAGAGAAGATGATATTGTGAGTTTCAGCTTCATTTTGTCTCCCTCCCTTCCTCCTTTGTGTACTTTATTTCCTTGATCCCTCGACCCTTTTCCTCTGTTTTCATATACCTGTTTCTCTCTTCTACTTCTTCTTCCCTTCTTCCTCACTAAGAGTCCTAATATCACAGTATTTGTACCTGCCCAACACGCAGATGTACAATTGTAACTGTGCCATGACAGTCGTCCAAAATACCATAAAAATATTTGGCAGCCGTAGAGCTATTATCAAAATATCCTGTCATCTGTGCTTAAAGCACTTAGGAGGATTAACAGCGTGATATTAAACTGATGATTTAATTACACCCCACAGACAGGAGCGGAGAGGAGGTTTCCAAAACTTTCCAGAACTTTGAAGTACTTTCTACATCTTGCAATGTATCTGTCACATACATACGCATCTTTATTACATGATTTCATACAAACTCTAATTTAAAATTTGTATGCTCACTTATAATCTTGAAAGCTGACTGGATCTGTTTGATCCTTCCACCTACTCTCTCTCTGCCATCTGACCTTTGGCCTATAAGATCTCAGCTCGAGCAGACAGTCAGCTATTATGTTCAATGTGAGCCATTGTAGAACGCAACATGAAAGTAGGTCTCTCCTTCTAAAACGGGTCCAAACACCCTCAAAAGCAGTCTGTGTCGCTCACACAGACAGTTACATTATACAGTATGAAGTATATTTTTTTTTAACTGTGATCTCGAGCCAGCTCTCGGGAATCGGGTCTCAAACATAGCTCGTAACGTGAGCTCTGATTTCCGTGAGGAATTCATTTGAAGTTTTGTGTCAGAGGGACATGAAGGGACTAACAGATGGGGATGTTTTGTCAGCCTCCCCCCAGAAGTCGAGGTGCAAACTCTGCTGCCGCCTGCTGGCAGATAACAATATCACACAGAGAACGCACTGTAACACAGCCACGTTGTGATGTTGTGCCTTTCAGGAGTAAAAATGCAAGTCAATATTAGGTGTCAAATTTGATATTTAGTGGTTATTATAAGGTTTGGACGAACCTCCAGCAAATTGGGGCTCCCTAATAGCTCACCACAGCAGCCCAGGCATCATTTCCAACCTGTGGCCCTTTGCTGCACATCATCCCCCCCCCTCTCTCTCCATTCTTCAGTTGCCACTTTCAAATAAAGGTTCAGAAATAGCTTCAAAACCTCTAGTATGAGTATGAATGTAAGTCGATGCAATGTTGCCACAAGTTGAAGTTAGTAATGAGATGTTTTGACTGAAAAATTGTCGAATTTGACCGTTTAATTTAAAATAAAAGATGTTTTCACTGAAATTATTCATGAAATTCTGATTGGATTAGGTTCGTATTTCTTCTGTAGCTATATGTTTGGACATAAGGGTGGATACCAACAATAACACCACATAAATTGCACTAGAATTCAAGCGAAAAAGACATGGATCCTAAACATTTCAGTCATGTCACTTCTGAAACAATTAGTCTGCTACTCAATTAATGGATAGAAACTTAATCTGCAACAATTCTATTAATGGATTCATCGTGTAAATCAGATATCAAGCAAAATTTCTGTAAAATGTGCAAGTTTAAGTTACTTTAACGTGAAGATATGCTACGTTTCTCCGTTTTACAGATGAAGTATTTTTTTTTCGAAGATTTGAAGCAATTTGAAGATGTTGGACTGGACTATTTTATTTATTTTATTTTACTATTTTTTGACATTTTATTGTGAAATTACGAGTCAATTAATAAAAGAAATGAATTTATGTTGAAAAAAACCATTAGTTGTATGTTTAATGTTTTTAAAGTTGATTGTTTTTAAATTTTTAAGTTGATATAAAGTCTTGTCTGTGCACAAGTTAGATTAATATAAAAGTCACAACAATAACATTGTTAAAGGTGTTTCATAAAATGTGATTATGTGTGTGCAGTATGTGGTAATGTGTGTATATGTGTGCGTGAATGCACAAACACTGCGAGAGCTACTAGAATTGGCCTACATCAACTCACAGGTCTGTTTCTGTGTGAGTGTGTTTTACCCGCTTTACAGCCATTATTTAAGGCTGCTCTATTAGCATGAGATGGGGGCCACCAGCCGCTGGTGCCCAATGAAAAATGAGCCTCAGCGGGCTCCGGAAAGCCACAGAAAAGAAAGAGAGTAGGGAGAGAAATGAGCGAGAGAGTCCCCCCTCTGGCATTTGTTGTGGCAGTTTGGCTTACAGCGCTCAGTTTGGCATTCAGAGCGACCACTCCTAACCACACACACATATGCTAGGAGCTCCGAAATGTCCTTGTTTTCCCCGAATCTCTCTCCATTTCTTCTTTCTTTCTCTTGTCCATGAAGTGCTTTTATGCCCGCTTCATCTTATTCTTTCACCTTTATATCATTTATCACCCCCTTTTTATCCCTGTCACTCTTTCTTTTTCTTATTGGTGCCCTTTTCTGTGTTTTTCTTGCAGTTTTCACTGGAAAGTGGAAATACACTACACTACTATCGCTTCTTTTCGCTTTGTTCTTTTTTCCTGCAACATTTCCCGAGCTTATGAAACATTTTCTAACCATATTAGCTGATTAATAGAGCCTTTGCACTTCAGCTGCCCGGGTGAAATATAATGAGGAGGAACTAAAGCTCAAATTAAAACAATAATTTGGTCAAATTTTACCTCTCCCAAGCAGCCGTGGATAAAGTTTTAGGGTGCGTTCGTTACAGCCTTACAGACATGAATCCTTTGGCATGCACAAAGCTCAGTTCTTCCATAACAAAGTGTGCACAGCTGCTCGACTAAACCTCAATGGCCAATCAAAGTGACGACTGAATGAGCAGGAAAACAGATGCAAAACTCTTTAATCTAATCTTTATTTCTGTTGAATGCGGCGTTTTTATTGAGAAGTGGAGTCTTTTCTCTTGTAGTCAACTCGTTTAACATTCATGGTTTGGTGAGCCTTTGAGTGTGTGTCAGTGGATGGAGAGGCCCGATGGCATGGTGGGTGTTTTTCCCACATTTCTCTTGTTCGGTGTGAATATGCCACATGCAGGCAGACTGTCTCTACCGTTGCCTTATGTAGAGGGTTTACAGACAGACCAATTGATTCAATGAGCTTAGATGTCACATTCTTCAGTGGCAGCTCCATAATATTAGTTCATTGCCAACTAACCGGCCGCCTCGCGCAAGCTGATCTTTTGAATCGAGAAGGGCATTTAACTGCGGAAATGTTATTGAGGGCGGTTTAGAATAGAAGCTCAAATTTGGGGCAAAAACGGGTAAAATGTGTTACAACTTGACCGGTCTCTATTCAGATGACTCAGACTGCTTTTCAGATGGTTTGAAATAGCCCCCAAATCACTATTTTTACTCTATTCAACCATTGAATTTCAAACAAAAGTCACACTGCAGGTTGCTCTCCTGGAGTTGATCCCAACCTTCTCTCATATGCTTGAAGGCAGCATGGTTGTCCGTGTTTTCACAAACATATTGTGCAACCTAATGAAGCTATTTCGTAATCAAATTATTGGACAGTCAATATATTAATCTATATATTATATATCTATACAGTATTAGATTCTTTTACTTTCTAACGTCTCTGTTTTTGTTTGTTGTTTTTTGTCTCTTCTTCTTTGCTTCCCTTCTTAGTGTGACGATGGAGAATGTGGCTCGGTTCAAAGGGCAGGAGTACTGTCTTCATCCCAAACTTCAGAGCACCAAGAACTTGGTCAAATGGTTCCGCATCTGGAAAGACAAGCACAGGTAATAAATCTTATATTTCATTAACGCAATCAGACATTAGACTTGGTTTATTTGAGCTTTAAAGGTCCAGTGTGTCAGATTTAAGGTGCTCTATGTGCAGAATATGGCAGAAATAGAATATAATACGCATAACTATCTTTTCATTAGTGTATAATCACCTAAAAATAAGAATCAATATGTTTTTATTACCTTAGAATAAGCCTTTTATATCTACAGACACTGCAGGTCCTCTTTCATAGAGTCCGCCATGTTTCTAGAGTAGCCCAGAAAGGACAAACTAAAGCTCAAAAAGGCCTTTCGCATTTTTAGCATATTTCACAGCCACCGCAGTTTCTCCTTAATGCTAGGAGAGGGTGAAACAAGGGGGTAGCAATCAGCAACTACACTGCTAGATGCCACTAATTCATACACACTGCTCCTTCAATTTAATTCATATTTTTATTTTGGCTCTTCTAGTTAGCTCTAGTAAATGCAGTTAGCAAAATAACCATATTATGCTACAGATGGCAACACTAATTAATATAAATGTGACTCCAAATAAATGCTGATGTTGCTTTATATCAACTGGGTGCAAAAATTAGTTATTGCAGGTTTGTGATTTACTAAGAGACACTAAAAGGCTCATAATTTATGTCAGCCTTAGATTTCCGTAGCCCTTACTTGACTGTCAAGCACACCCGTGATGCACACAACCTTCATTTGTAAATCACATCTTGTGGTTTCTCTTTGAAACTTCATTGATTTGTTGAAATTTCGCCCCTCACTTTACCTCCATCACGGGGAGGTCATAGGTCAGGGTGAGCTCCAGACAAAAGCCCTGTGAAGGGGGCAGAGATTCATTGTTTTCCTGAGTGTGAAAGAACATTTCCACAGGGACTCTATGGGTTACAGGGTGATTAAACCTGTGTCCTTTCACAAGGCCAAAAATTCAATACAAGGACCTTGTGATCTCTAATCATCCAGAGAAGCGAACAACTGAAGACAAAACAGAGAAATTAACTCTTATTTTTGTTCCTTCCTCAGGGTGTATGAAGCCTAAAACCTCGGCTGACCAGCACACGTGGATCGAGCGAGACAAACAAAAAGAGAAAAAAAAATGACGTCTATATCACCAGGACTGTTTTTTGCGAAGTACAACCTGTAACCTGCAATCAAACAGTACTTCTCCCTCTTCTGCCTGAGATCTGTCAAGCACATTAAGAGATATCTTTAGTTCATATATACAGTAAGCTGGTGGGCTCGTTTTAGTCGGCCATCGGTCTAGTTACAGTTCACTCACCAATCCAGTCTTTACAACTGTAGTTATACTTGTCGAATAGTGGACAAGACACCACCATCTGTGTTCAAACAGTTGTAGGTTTGTTCAGTTATTACTTAAAGGGACTTCTCTTCTGCTTTGGCTTTTAGGCTTCTTTCAAAGTGAAGAATGTGTAAGAATGTGTCATTTTGAAGAAAAAGGGCAAACTTCCTTTGAAAAATACAGTGTGGGTGTTTCAACTGTTAAATTTTCTCTACTCTGTATTCAGTCTGACAGATACATTAGTAGGATGCAGACATTTAGGATCTGGTTGCCTGTTTTTTTTTTGTGGTTGTAGTTTAAAAATGCAGTGAAGGCTCTCTGGATTTGTAGAGGAGAGGTGTGCGGTTACATATAATACAGAAGTTGCTATTGTTCAGTCAGATAGAGGAGATCTACCACTGTGTGTGTGTGTGTGTGTGTGTGTGTGTGTGTGTGTGTGTGTGTGTGCGTGTGTGTGTTTACCCTGTCCATGCTAGTCACGTGTCAAACATACACATTAGTCTGCTGCAGCACCCATTTTGTAAAATATTATTGAATTAACTGACAGGGTGTGTAGTTTCAATAGATATTAAAGCATATACAAATAGTTAATTTGTGCCATTGCTACATACGGTACAGTCTGTGGATTGGAGATCATTAAAAATGATGATTAAACACACTAAGAAAGCAAGACTGTCTGCAGTTTACATCAACAAATGACTTTCTGTTATATATTTTCACTGACTGAAAGACATTTTAGCTCCACCTCTTGAAATAAATGTGTAATGAAGCAATATCTCATACAAACTGCCAACATAACTACAGATGATACTGTAGCATCCTTAAAGGATAAAGCTGGTGATATTCTGGCTTTTTGCTATTGTTAAACAAAATCCCATGAAAATATAAATTCAACAAAGTGTCTCTCAGTTAACGTCCAAAATTGCCTAACCTGTCTAAGATGTAAATATTTAAATACAGGTCACGACTGAATCATTTTTTAAAATGCTAAATAACTTCCTAAAACAACTGGGCATTGTAGTTTTTAGCAAACGTCACTCAAACAAGATGGCTTGGTGTGTTTGTTTGGGACTACTTTTAGCTGTGGATTAATACACATTTGGAGTTCTGGAGTATTTACCAAATAAACTACAGTTTATGGTGATGAAAAACTACATCAACCAGTGCAACCGTGTGGCTCATTGGTGTGTTTGGAGCTCTACAGTGCAAAGGAAGGAATAAGATATATATGAAATCATGGGATTTGTTGACAATAAGAAGAATACAGATTATTAGGATATCGACTATGTTGTTACTTCTTTTAGCATTAAAAAGGAGACAATTTGCCTGAAAACTCCGTCATTCTGAATCATACTTACTGTCTACATACAAAACAACACTCATTAATCACATGACAGCATATATTTAGATATATGGCAGGCATTTAACCTGTCCTGCTAATGATTTCACCATCTCCTGCAGTCCTACCCGGGTGTTGGTACTCTGATCTTATCTCTCCTGAACAATACTGTCAAACGTGTTTTGTATGCCGTGGATACACTTTGTAACAATGACTGTTGGGTGTTGTTTTGTTGCCACCAAACAGAATTCACTCACCAATATATCTGCATATATATATAAATATATATACAAAAGCACCACATTTTCTTTACCTTTTGAAAAATGTGCATTACTCTTGTTTTATATCTTATATATAAATATATATAAAGAAGCATTTTGTAAATGGACCACTATAGCCTATATGTTAGTGAGAATGAACTCACCTAGAGAGTTTATAGTGTCATGTATATTGTATTACTGCATTATAGTTGTTTTTTTGCTATTTAAATCTTGGTTTGGTAACAGATATTTGGAGGGTGAGTGTTTGGACCGGCCCACCAAACACAGTTAAACATTCCATTGAGTGTAAAACAATAAAAACAGCAATAAAGTGTCTATAGAGCAGCTCATGTTTGCCTCTGATTCATTTTTTAACTGTACATGTGTAAAAGGGGAAGACAAACTAACATGCTGTGGGACAAACAGTCCACCAGGTGTCAGTATATACCAACTGATTTATGTCAGACACAGTGCAGGAGACACACAGTATTATAACGGATGTTATAATACTGGAAGAAGCCTAATGATGGTAATAGTTATTTTTATAACACTATCTTTGCATGACTGTGGTATCATAAATAATACTCAAAGTTAATATATGGATGAGGAAAAACAAAAGTTTATGATAGCAGTGTGAATTTCAGTTTAACCACGTGGGTTTAATATTGATTTAAGGTCACTTTAATTGATCTAATTAATATATTTTATGTGTCCAACTACACATTCTACATGCAAACTAGATGAATCACATCAGGTGTGACGATATACTAATGTAATGTAAGTGGAGCAGAGGAGGGGGGGGAATGGCCTCTGATCCTTTATACATAATGTATAGAACTGCATTTACTTGATGATGTACTTCACATTTAAAGGTTAAAGCACTTACTGTGATGAAATGCCACTTTCAGGATATTATCAATACATTAACCTGTGCTGTAATTACGCTTTGGCGACTGAGCAAAGCTGATGAATGCAGTCAGATATGGATGAAAGATCCAGAAAAAGCAGGTTAGTGGATCTTAAGAATTACAGTCAAACCTGTAGCAAACGTTTGAATGACACTGTTGAGTACTTTAATAACACCTTAACTATGTTTTAGGTTTATTAGATAGCAAAGAAACATATTTTGATAGATGTACAGACTTAAAAATTAAAAATATAAATACCAAACATGAATACATTTAATATTTCTACCGTCTAATTTAACTGTATATAGTTGTTTCTCTATTTCTAGCTCTATTTCTCTCTATTTTTTTTTTTATTTCTATATTTTTAAAAATATTTTTTATATCGTTTTCTATTTCTGTCTTTGCACATGTTTTTCTCTATAGGTCTAATTTTAATGTATGTTTACTGTGTCTCATGCTGCTACTGGATGCCTGAATTTCCCTCGGGATCAATAAAATATCTAATCTATCTATCTGTGTATATGGATTGTGATTTATAAGCATAATAATGAGGCTTTAGGTACTGATAATAAAGTGTGCATAACATAAATTGCAAGTGTAAGTGTTTGTTTCTACCTATATTTTTTTATATAGTTTTCTATCTTTTTATTTCTACAGTCACTTTCTATTTTTTATATAGCTTTTGTATAGATGTTTAGCACGGGTTAACTTCTTAACACAGTTGAATATTTATTTTCTATGCAAATGTTTAATTCTTCTGCACATATTTTAAGTTAGCTGCCTCTGCAAAGTCTGCAAGGCGGGGTCAGTATTTGGCAGCTGTCTCCCGCTGTGTTCAGAGTGAAGGAGGCGGGGTCAGTATTTGGCAGGTTCGTCCCTTGAGGGTGTGTGTGTGTGTGTGTGTGTGTGTGAGATAGACTCGCTAAGCAACGACCTGCAAACGGGCATCTGAGCCAGTCCGAGTTAAAACAGGAACCACATTATTTTGAGTGTCTTCTTGCAATGTTCCCGACGATATTTCTACGCCGTCTGCTTTGAGCTCATCGAAGTTGTCGTCTCTCCGGACGTCGGCTACAGAAAACCCGACCCGAAATTGATGCATCTTGCCCCGCGTTCCTGTTTGTTTTGACCCGGTAAGCTACCCCCGTAGCGACTGATTAGCCTGCTGCGCTAACAGTCGCTGCTTCCTCTGCTCCAGCATCTTAGCAGCTAATGCTAACAAGCTAAGCTAACGACTATCCTAACGGCTGTCGTTTCTACGTGTTTAATTAATTGTGGCTCGTGTGGGATAGTTTGTGAATTTATCCACCCCGCTAGTCGTGTCTTTATTTATTAAAGGGGTTAACACTGAAGTGTACAGCGGGTTGTGTTCACGGTTTCTTCAGTTTGTGTTCATTGTGGAGCTAACGGCTAACGGTTAGCAACGGGGAGGCAGTTCCATCACATCTGTGGCTGCGAGCTAAACTCGGCAAAAAAAAAAAAAAAAAAAAAAAAGAGGAACCGGCTTCAATATTTAAATATGTGAGGTTTTTAGTGGATGCCACAGCTCAAACTGAACAGTTCCTCTTATTTTTAGTGTCACAGATATTTAATATAGTAGTCTGTAGTTGTGTGTCAGGAGGTGTAACGGGTAATTCAGAATCACCTGGTTTTGACGGGTGCTGTACTCAAACGTTTTGCAGACGACACACACACATCCTGTGTTACGGCTGTGCTTCGACCTGTAGTTTCGTTTTTCTTGCTCTGACTGTGTGTTATGTCATTTACACAAGATGCTCCAGCTCGGTTACATCAAACCGTCTGTGCTGGAATGTTCTGGTGTTTTGTGGAACAGTCCTTCAAACCAGTTTGCCTGCACTGCTCCTGATGATAAATAGTCATTTGTGTGCAATATTTATAGTTGAGTAACGTCTTGATGTGACACAGGCTGAGTTTTATTTCTAGGCTCTCTCTCTGGAATCCTCTGCACGTTACATAATCATATGTACCAGCTACTGCCCTGACTTAGAAAGGATTGGGCTCTCCATATGGTGCCATGCAACGTTATTACTGAAGTACACACACAGGGCATTGGACACACACTAACATTAATGTGCATCCTGACATCAAATCAAATCAAATTTTATTTGTATAGCCCAAATTCACAAAACACATTTTGCCTCAGAGGGCTTTACAATCTGTACAGGGAGTGACACCCTCTGTCCTTAGACCCTCGGTTCGAGTGAGGAAAAACTTGCCCACAAAAACCCTTTTAACAGGGAAAAAAGGTGGAAGAAACCTCAGGAAGAGCCACAGAGGAGGGATCCCTCTCCCAGGACGGACAGACGTGCAATAGATGTCACATGTACAGAACAAATCAACAGAAACATATTGTACAATTATAATGAATGCTAAAATGATTACAGTACACAGAGTACACAGAGATATGGTAACAATAATGACAGTAATAATATATGTGGTGGACATCACGCAGGACCACAGCAGCAGCCACGATCCATGAGAACCTGCTGGACGAGAGAGAGCAGAAACTCCGGGGAAGAAGTTTAGTTAGTAACATGCATTAATGAGACATAGAGAGAGAGAAGGTTTGAGTAGAGTTTTCAGTAAAGGGAGATGTGACTACATTTACAACCAGTACCGTGCCTGACTAGGCATAACCCTGAGAGAGACAGACAGACAGAGACAGAGAGGAGGGAGGGGGAGTCCCCCAGCATGACATGCATGCAACACATTTACATCCTCCTGTGATGTTACATTAAGTCACACTGGGTGAGCGACCTACGAAAAAGGGGAACAATAAAGGAACGGTGCGACAAGGACATGTTAGTAATATATGATCAAACTAAGTAACTGTCTCTGATTCCTGGGATATTAATTTTGTAACATTGTTGAGCCGAAAGCTGAAGTATTAATTGATTTATGGATCTGTTTTGATATCAGACATATCAAACAGTTTGTTGTTTTTCTTTGTCTTTAATAATTTTGACTGTTAATCAGACAAAGATCATAATAACAAAGGCATTTATTACTATTTTTTTGTTTTTGTTTCACATTTTAGAGACATCGATTACAAATCTTTTAATCTGCACAATAATCTCGGTTAGAGATTCGAGGTGACGTGATTCTAATCCATTAAACTACTTTCAAATGTAGCAAACGTCTCCTCGCAGTCTGCCGGCGTCGTGCTCTTAAAAATAAAAACTTTTTAAAAATCAGGTGGTTGCACGCAGCCCTGCTCCTGTAAATGCGAAACAATGCAAAGCGGATCTGATCGAGCCACACAACACTTAACTCGTTATTCCAGCCAGGATTAGTGTGTCAAGGAATATTAAGTTGCTCGCCTGCAGACGTTTATACTTTTTAGCTTGCCAAGATATGCTATTGTTGTTGTTGGTGTTGTTGTGATGTTAGCTACAGTAGCAGGAGAGCTGTGAGTATCGCTGTCTGCTGTTGGCAGCAACTTTAGTACGACAGTTTGCTAACCCACAACACGGCTAACATCGGTTACATTACTGGCTGTGTTGTGGTTCTCTCAATATCTCTCAATACAACATTATTGATGATGGGTGCAATTATTTCTGACAGTATTTTTATTTAGTTTGCATTTATCCATTTAGCCAGAAAATCTCACTCATATCTCAGCAGAAGCAACAACAACTACTCAAACAAGTCGAATTTAAACTGCAGAATCCACATGATCTATATGTTCTTATCTGTGTGGTTTATGTATAATCTGTCCTGTAGCTCAGTAAAGTTTAACCTGTTGCCAAAACAGCCACGGTTATTGTGTAAGAGAAAGCAGATATAGTCTATAGACCAGCCGGAGTAAAGGTCAACTTCACAGTGGTGCTGATGTTGGAAAAATGTTAGTAAAACCGTTGTTGAGTCAGCTACTGTAATATCCCTCGGATTGATGTTGTAATACAGTCGGCTGTGAGTTCTAAGCGAGTATTGGATCCACCTAATTCAACTAATGCAGTCCAATACAAGAGCCCTGCAATAAATCCACCTTCATGAAGGTTATAGTGTTTGGTTTTAGTTGGAAATGTTTTAGAGAGGTGTTAACTTCATTGTCTTCTCGAGGCTAGATGTTAGAAACACCTCTCTGTGTAACACTTCAGCAGACGCACAGTTATTTGGCAGAGCTGGATAGCTGAATTTTTGAAAGGTGCATACCATGTAACCACAACATCCCCGGTCCAATTCCATCCTCTGTCTGTCTCTGTCTCGTTTCCTGTCGCTTCTCTACCAATAACAGCAAAAATCTGATGTGCTCATTTGAAAACAGGCGTCCTCTAAATGAAGAACAAACTCAGTGGCAATACTATAACATGCAAGATCAGTGAGATGCTGCAGGCTTTGCATCGATTAGCATTCATTCTCAGTAAGTGGACCTGTAGCGTTTTTATGTGAAGGATCTCACAGATGCACATAGCAGCGGTGTCAAAACTTTCCCACCTCCCGCCGTGTGAGATACGAAAGACGACCCATAGTTTTTCTATGGAAGGAAAACATGCAGCGCACATAGCGGTCGCAGCAGTGTCATAACCACACAGGCCGCCTGCAGTGTGGGATTGTTGTTGCCAGGTCAGTGAGTGGTTGTTTTAGACTCGGTGGACGGGCGCCAAGCTAAACCAAATGTGGTCCAAATCTCTCTAAAGCCAGACCCACGCTGCCAGAAATTCACCAGATTTAATCCGTCTGCTTGTCTTCACACCTGTATGGAAATCATCAGCTCGCTTTGTGTTGGTTAAAATATGATTAGCTTTTATAATTAAACATTAGGCTGTTGCTCTTTTGCAGGATAAGATAGGATGAACAAAAGCTGATATTTATAAATTGGAGTAATTTCAAGGTGTAATAGAAGCACCATGATGCAGAGCACAGAGGAAAAGAGATATGTCAGTATCTAACAAGAAGCCCTGAATCATTATCTTCTCATGTACATTAAGCCAAAATGGGCTGAAGGCGGTTTCACACAGCGCGGCAGTGACCCGGCCCAAAGATTGTGTAAATGGAGATAGTCCATTAGGCAGCTGAAATAACAAAGGCTTCTACAGGGGAAGAAAATATCTTTTATTCATGTGTTGTTATCTTTCTCTATGAATATCACAGAAAAGGCCTCAGATCCTAGAGAACTACAACTGCGCTAAAAAATACTTTAATTTATTATTCAGGTGCGCGTTCACCTGTCAGATCGATGTAATAATTGTTACAACACAGTCGCAGAAACACAGAAAACAATTAATTTGACTTGCCGACACTAAACAACCATTTGTCATCAAGACGAATGTTTGAGACCGTGTTTCACATGAAACATAGTGCAGAGGAATACATTAAAGTGCACTCACATTACAACACAAAATTGTTCTGTATGATACTGAACAGAATATTTGGACTCAAACATTTGATGATGTCAAACTCTGACGTTGTGATGGGCTTGTTTTGTGAACAGTTAATAAGTTAAGTCCAGTTAAGTGGATGAACTTGTATTTCTATAGCGTCTTTCTGCTCTACCAACCGCTCACCACACTTGTCCCATTCACCCATTCACACACGTTCATACACCGATCGCTGAGGCTGCCATGCAAAGGTGCCAACTGCTTGTCGGGATTGATAAAGAGCGTCCTATTTAAAGCTCTCACCCATAAACACATTCACACGCCGATGTCACAGCCATCAGGGGCAGTTTGTAGCTCAGTGTCTTGCTCAAGGACACTTCGACAGGATTGGAGGGCTCTTCTACCTGAGCCACAGAAAACAGAGAAAATAACCGACAGGTTGTAAGTCGCACAGTTGACATTTTTGTTGTCGACACAAATCAGATATATGATGATATACGGAGAGATTTTCTGCCAAGGAAGCTGTTCCTTTAGTATCTATGGTTGGGTTCAGTTATTGTAGTCAACTTTTCAAATCAGCGAGCAGGACTACTTTATGACAACGCTGGATTTTCAGGATTTTGATGAAATTCCTCGATCAGTCAGGTATTTAATTAACAGAGCTCCCAAAACAGACGTTGCCGTCTGGTCATTTTATCCATAATTAGTTTTTCCATTAGAGTTCTATGATAATGTCCTGTATCACAATACAAAATTACATTTGGATTGATAGAAAATTCCATCCACATTACTCCATCTGAACTGGATGTGTTCATCTAGTTTGAATTAATTATTTCCCATCCCTAATCTACGGTACGTACTCGTAGATAAACGGGATTGTTGCAGCTGGTGTTTACATCATCTCCTCTATGCCAGACGGACGTCATTAGGTAATGGCAGGAGATTTTTGGCGAGACAAGCTGTTAATTTTTCTGTAATTATTAGACCGAAGCGCATAATCCTTAGTATGCCTGTACGTCTCTGTATAATTAGACTTTTTTTTGTATGAAGCAACAAAAAATAATGACTAGAAATACAGACGACAAACAGTCGGAGAATATATATTTATATAGACGTAAAATTTGGCACAGTTTTTACTTGTTGGCCCCACACATTGGTCTCTATATGTTTCAAATGCCCACAATCTAAATAAATCACCTGTCACTTCCTGTACAGTGTGTGAGAAAACCCTTCATCACTTTGCTCGGTCACTGTTTGTCTGCTCGTTTGTCAGTGTACTCTCACAGCCGGTGTTTTGATCTATTGTTTGCAGACACACACACTCACAGATGGAAATGACAAGACTTGTACTATCCCGCGTGAGCTGTTTGTTCCGCGTTAATCGAGTCTCATTCAGTCTGCGCATAATAGAGCAAAGATGGTTTATTCGATGAGATACAACCGCAGGTTCGGGATTTCCTCATCGATCCGCTGTAGTCTGACTTCCTCGTCTGCGCCGTTGCTGTCAGGCATGTACTGAATATACAGGCAACAGATGGAGAGGAATCTTTTTTTTTTAATGCAGCAAAGGCAGAAGCATACTGACGGGTGTTTTAGTGTGCAGCAGCGGTCTGGAAATTTCCATCAGTATGAGACGGAGCAAGGCAGCGAGAGAGAGAGCGAGAGGTGATTTAGATCGATACTAAATCAATAAAGCCCAATGTCATTGTCTCAGACGAGGCCGGGCCCGGCGACTCCGGCGAGCTCTGCTGGTCCGGATCACACTTAATCCACTGATGCGCCGATGCGGCTGTGAATTGAAGTTCTGTGTTTGGGAATCACAGTAACACACTGTGCACATTTTATGCCCCGAGGAGGAATAATGAAAAATTAACTGTTGGGAGTCAAACCTAAAAGCGTCAGCTGACTGTAACTTTAAATAAACAGTCCATAAAGAGAGAGTCCATAAAAAATTAATTTTTTAGCTGTTATTCATAGACTTTTATTCATTTTCCTGACATCACAACATGAAATGCAAGCAAGTTGATTTGAGTTTATAATGAATAAAAATCCAGCTGAAGCCACACCTCTGCTGCAGTGTAATGCACTGCTGTCTTATTTTAAATGAAGATATGATGACAGATACCACGAGGCTTTATGAATTTAAATATTTTGCACCGTTGTTAATGGTACAGTAGCTGTTTTAGCCTTTTAACATCTCAGACACACATCGTGGGCAATGTTGCAAATTAATTCGATCATCATTTTCATCACCTAAATCTTTGAGGAGCCAATCTTCCAGAAAGTTTCACATGCCTGGGCCCTCGTTTCTTTTTTTTCAGGGAGGCCGATAAGTTTGAGCGTCTTCCTCGACTTGGTCTCTGATTTTCCCCGTCGTCCCTTCCAGCTGCTCAACTTTTTGTTGGCGGAGGGATAACATCTTCCTCTGCCTATGAGATTCTCTCCTCCGTCTCCGCAGTTCTCCTTGAGTGCATTTAGTGCTTCCAGCATCTCGTCGGATTGTTTGGCAAATTTTTCCTGTATGACACCGTTTGACGACCCGCTGGCATTAGCTTCGTCTTCGCCCTCATTAGCGTTATTGCTAGCATTGCCGGTGGCGATTTTGTGGCACCTTGGCTGCGCTCCATAACCGGAAGTCGGTTTTGTTGGATTTTTATATTATTTTTGCATCAATATGATTAAGTCTTTTAGTTTTATAGTTGTTTCATTAGCCAAAACAGACACTCTCGTCTGGTTCAGTTATCAAATTATCAAACAGTACTTTATTACAATATCATAATGTCATATCATCAAATAACATATGACAAAGAGGATTTGAATGATGCAGATGGCTGCATTATTACACTCCACCCCTAATTTATGCACAGATAATTCATTCAACACGTTCAGTGCGATCGCAGCCTGAGTGT
The DNA here is from genome assembly GCA_033000465.1 of Sciaenops ocellatus. Taxonomy (NCBI): domain Eukaryota; kingdom Metazoa; phylum Chordata; class Actinopteri; family Sciaenidae; genus Sciaenops; species Sciaenops ocellatus. Next base: position 28,004,207 of record CP136866.1, on the reverse strand, counting down.
TAAACAAGTGTTAAAACCAGTTCCTCCTTGACGCAAGGGCCGAACGAAACTTTGCTGAATGAAGCTCCCGTTTGTAGTTTTCATTTGACACAGGTTAGTTGTTTCAGACACACAAATCGTGCACCACACTACACACTCTGTGGTTTGACCAACCGTCCTCGGCACAGAAAAGCTTTGTTACTTAAGCCTGCGTGCATGAATCAGCACAAGAACTAGGGACAGAATAAGTCCTATAAATAAGTATGTAATGTGTGCTTAAAATCCCCTTTATCACACCTTTACTTAAAGATCAAACACTAAAAATAGAGCTCGTTTGCAAATTGTGAAACCCACAGGCAAATAAATTACACAACCATCAACATTTCGTAAGGCTTTATCTAAGCGGCGGTCGTAATCTGAAGATTTTCTTCGGCTTTTTCGGAAAACACATAAGCCTGTTTGTTTGTAAAAGAGTCAATAAGCAGATATTTACACATAAACAAAGGAGCTGTATGACTGTCCACTCGGAGAGGAACCAGGCAAACTTCATGCAAATGTTCCGAAACAAAATGCTCCACTCCCACAGTCGCCAACACAGAGCTGCACTTGTTTTCCACTGTAGGCGTTTGGGATTTTTTTTTTTGCCGTGTCACAGCCCCTCAGGCCAGCGAAGAATGGATCCTATTTAACTGTTTCTCCTTAAAGAGCACTTGTACGACATGCCAACCCTTTAAAAAAATGTAGCAGAGAGCAACATGAAAGGTTGGAGACTGTTTTAAACTGGAGTGTAGTGAAGCAGGCTTGAGACTGGAAGATTACCAGTCGAGAGAAACTCCCACCTCCTTCAGCAAATCCTATTAAGTGGTACACTTAACCCTGGCAGTGGAGGTGCATAGTAGCAATTAAGCGCTAGCTACAGAAGGCTTTGGGTGCACTGTGATGAAGCTGTACAGTATGTATAGGAAGTGTGGTGTTCCTAATTACAGCAGAGGTATCTCTATACATTATCAGTGCAACAAGTTCAGGCATCCAACTCATGATTATTGTCATTATCAATGAATTAGCAGATTATTTTCTTGATAAATTAATTGTTTGGTCTATAAAATATAAGACAACTCTGTAAACTGAAGCCTTTAGATTGCTTTTAGTGTTTGACTGGCTATCCCAAACCCAAAAATATTCAATTTACAATCATAGAAAGCAAAGAAACGCCATGAAAAATGCCTTCAAACAATTATTAACGATTAAATTAATAATTTTGTGACTTATTATTGCAACAGGGATATGCTGGGTTGGTACGTGGAGCGAGCTTTAGCTCCGTTCATCCCCTCCGGGAAGGCATCAGATCTCCAGGCTTCAAAGAAATAGTTGAAAAGAAAACTCAGGCTGAATAGTTAAATTCATTTCTAGATGAACAGATTATTAAAGTCTTATTTAAAAAAGGATGGTTAATTTTTTCCCCCCACATTGTCAACATAAATAAAGGGGATGTTCTGCTGCTTCAGAGTTCTAGAGATAAGCCTGAAGGAGAAAGGCCTGAAAAAGCTCGTCCCCCCGAAGACATGTGCTTATTAATTTATCACTGACAGGGCTTGCCTGGGAGGAGCAGCCAATCTAGGCTAGGCCAGTGAACTGCTGCTTCTGATTCAAGGGCACCACACTGGCTCCACCGCCTCCATCTCTTTTCTCCCGATTCCTTTCTTTACCTCGCATCCTCCCTGCTGCTTTCCATCGTCTAATCATCCTCGTCCAGTCTCTTTCATCTGCTCTTTTACTCTTTATAATGCTGCCTCTCTTATTTTTCCCTTTCATCCATCTGTATTCACGGCTCCCGGCCCGGCCTTACGTGACCTGCTAAGACATCATGATTGACCCACAATGCAACCCTCTGATTAGTTTGATTCCTTGTACGTACCCCTGAAATTACTTCATTCACTAAATGGAAGCATTAATATTAATCGTGCCAAAATATTACTGAATGATTTGCCTGAAATAATTTGCGTTGTCAAGTAGAAACACGTTGGGCATGTGCTCCTCTTGTGCCACACATGTCATTTTCCTCGCAATTTTTAGACGCATAAAAGTTTAAATATTCTCAACTTTTCAGAGCGAGACACAGAGTCCCACAGCTCATCATCGTCACACTTTACCTAGGCAGCAGGCTGTAGTACTTTCCCAATTCTTCCCTGTGTTGATGCCGGTAGATGCGAAAGGAAAGGTGGGACAGATGCAGACGAGAGGTTGACGTTAGAAGGCCAACTTTCTGGACTTTTTTCCCTCCTCATCCAGAAGCACAGCAACAGCTAATTATATTTGATCGACCGGTTGCGCACGCAGCACCGCTCCGCGGGTGCAGCAGCTGTTTTGCCCGCCACACGCCGAAGATTTTTTTGAAGCATGTGCGCCTGTAGCAGTGTGTCTCCGTCTGATCGTCTCCTATCAGATGTGACGCCGTTGTTAGATGGATATACTTAAAATTTATATGTTATCTTCGGCAATGCCTTGTTCGTTTGTAATTCTAGGTTACAAATTAATAATTAAGGCAGCAAAATTACTAATTCATATATTTTATAGCTTGAATTGCTCTGATTCCTGCCAGGCGCACTGATATCCATCCTGTCTGCTGTTGCTATACGTGCTGTTTACCTCCAGTTAGAGGCAGGTTTGTTAAAGGGTTAAGTCCTCTAATTATTGACAAATGACACAGCAGTAATCAGGTCAGATTTAATGGAGTTCATTGTGGAAACAGAACAGTAGACAGACAAGCAAACAAGGTGAAAGTGAGAGTGCACATCCAACCACACTGTGACTAAAAGGACAGGTCTCACGTGTAGGTTGTTTTTCTTTCACATGGATGGATTAGCTTTCGTTCAAACATTACATCATTAAAAACATTTGGCCTCGTCTGTTTAAGTAAACTGACAGACAGGAAACGGTTAACCCGAGACAAAGAGACAGATTGGATCAGATTCAGAGTTGGCACATCTTAAGTATTGCGTGAATGCCTCATTAGAAGAGATTCTTGAATTGTGACTCACGCCTCGCAGTCGGGTTGATTTAATCAACTTCAGAATATTCAAATCACCCCTGTTTTGCACCTTCGCTGCTGAGGCGCAAAGATTCAACCCAGAATTATTCGTAGTACCTGAAAATCCAGCTTCACCTTTTTTAAATTGTCACATATTGTATGTAACATATTTCACACTTTCACTTTCTTTTTACTGTAATTTCTCCAGAGCACCTCCTTGAGATGTTGGTAAAAGTGCTTTTTTGAGGGAATCGCCCAGCAGTAAGGCTCCCGCCTGAATGCTGACCTGCACGTTTGCAGATTAATCCTCGTTATGCATGCATGCCACAATGAAATATAGAAAAACACAGTCAAACAGAGAAACGCTAAGTCGGGTCCTGAGTTTATGCAAACTGTTCTACAGGATATCAAAGTGTTGTTATTTTAAAGATCAACTTCAATGTACTCTTTGCACAAAGACCGCACGCTGTGTGTTTTTATATTTTCCTCACCGCACCGCTGACTTACTGCCACAAGTCAAACTGGAGGGCTCGCTGGTTATACCTTAAAATGTGCACGAGCAGGTTTCAGGTCAACATTTACAACACTCACCCTCAGGGTTTGGTTGGAGTGTGTGTACGTGCATCTTTGTTTGTGGGTGTTACATTTCCTCTCTGTGTATGGGTTCGTTTCACACCACAGGATTTCATTTGCAAATGTTTTATTCTTTAGACTGCCAACACTCACACCTATTAGTGTTTAGTACACAGCAGAGTGACACAGCTGCGTGTCGTGAACGTAAAATATGAGCTTCATATTAAGCAGGTTATCAATAGACTTCCTGTTAGGCAGCTTCTTGTAAGTCATCCTGAATGGTTAACTGACTTAATGCTAGTTGAAAATTAACATCATTTCCATGAGGTGACACATTATGAGAAGGTTAGAAGTTACAATTTCACCATCTGCACATAGAACAGCTTTGAAAATGTTTAAACATTTCAAAGGTATATGTACCGTAACACTGATTAAAAGGCAAATTTTAGCCTCCCACAGTCACCAAAGGATGGGGAGATTTTATCGAACAGCCAACCAACAGAGTGAATGTAAATGTAAAGGCCAAATTCCACCGGGCACAAATGCGACGGGTTCCGTGTGGAGAATGGACCAAATCAGCGTTGCGACAACAGACGTGCCCGGTGGGCTTTCGCCATAAATCTCACATTTGTGTAGCTGGTCTGTCAGGCCCCCGTCTCTCTCTCTGTCTTTTAATTTCTTTAGTCTTTTTGAGCTCCTCGTCATCCGTGATGGTGGTATTTCACGGCTCCTTGACAGACGAGATGATTCGGTTTACGGTTTTCACTCTCTGACCACGTCACACTGGCCTTCAGACACTCCTCTATGTTAAAATGCACAAGTGAAACAGTCTTAGGGGTGGTTACCTCTAAAATAAGCACTATAAAAGGACAAAAATAATCCAATCATGTACTGGTGTTTCTTGATAGTGGTATTTGTTTGTGAGTATTTCTGACATCTGACAGAGGAGGAACTGAAAGAGACCCACACTGTGACAGCTTGTTTTCATTCCATTAGTCACTGATAAGAATCTCAGTCATATGTTTGGTGAATGATGGGACAGATTTGTATCTGCAGATATAACCTTCACCTTTACAAACTGTCTTCATCCTTACTCGTTTGTCGTTTTCTTTCTTTTCTTTTCGGTGTTTACTTTAGCTGCGACAGGTCACGCGCATGCCGGAGAGTAACGAGGAAGTTATGTGCTGTGTCAGGGTCACGGGATGTATGCTTTCAGAATGGACCCAACGCATTAGTCAACACAGTAGTCAAATATAGGAACAGCGGGAATTCATTCTCTCTCTCTGATTGTTCTGTGGAGATTCAGGCCAGAGAGAGCTCGCAGAGTTCAGATGGTTCATCTCTGTTCGTTGAAGGTATTCATGCTTGTTCTGATCTGTTTGTTTGTGAGCAAAGAACATTTTCTCTTCTGGTTTTCACTGCTGATATACATCAACTTTAATCTTTTTAGGCTTTGACACATGAATCTGATCGATCTTAACTTCTGAAGAGGATTCCTGCCGTTCGACCTTTCTGTCCGTCACTTTCTACTTCCCTGATTTCGGGTAACCGTGACAGTTTGAGTTTAACCGCTTTGATCTCTTTTATTTGGTGGACGTAACAACATGATGCAAGCTGCAGGAAATTCACCGATTTATGCAGAACCTCTCGTGAATATTTCATCTTCTCTTTGGTCAAGCTTTGTTTTCATGGAGCTGAGGCTATTTGGCAGTCTTTCTCTTCTCACATGTGATGCATATGAAATTGTCTTTATGAAATATGAATGTACTCTTCCATTTGTTGAAGCACAGGGTTTTGTTTACATATGCTGTAGTTCTTTCAATAATTAATTTTTAACGTACAGGGAAAGTTGAACTTATTCAGGACATCAGATGTTATATCACCTTCTTTTTCTTCGTGGTTTGTTGTCGTGTGTCTAGTATTCAGTAACTCATTGACTTAAAATCAGGTTAAAGCATACTGGTCACCACACATGGTCAAACAGTACTGCAGGTATTGAACCTTTGACCTTTCCGTTAAAGGCCGTTTGCTTGAACTGCTGCCACCCCGCAGATCGCTGCTGCCCGAGCTTCATCTCTGGATGTGTGGAGGTGCTGCTTTTAGAAACCAACTGAAATCTGATATACAGTCGGTTTATTTAAATGCACTGGTGGCACCGCTGTGGAAGAGTGAATTAAGATAGGTGTACACTTCCAAACAGGTCTGTTTCAATCCACACTTTGTGTTCTCTTTCCTCCATGTTTTTTTAGTTTCTCTTAAAAGTTCAAAGAAATTTCACTTAGAGAAATATTAATTCAACCTTTACTTTCATTGTTGTGGTTGACTACAGCAGAATGGAACAAAGCATTTAGCTCAACTCGAGACTTCAAATTTGCATGCACTAATCTGTGGTGTCTTTATTAGGGCTATAAAACCAGAAGGTTGTTTGGTAGCTCGCCTGGTAGAGCACGATAGATAGATAGAGATAGACAGGAAATTGAAGCATCCAGTAGCAGCATGATAGTAAACATACATTAAATTGAACCTATAACACGGTCACCATACATTAAAATTTAGACATACAAAGCCTCAGTCCTTGCTGCAGTGGCCTTGGGTTGGACTCCAGCCTTAGTGTGGACGTATTTCTGAAGGTACCAGAGACAAAATTCAATACGATCTAAAAAATGCCAGTTTGAGTCATCGGTTCACGAGTTTGAAGGCTCGTCAGATGCCAAAACACTCCTTAGTGGTTCATAATATTATGAAATAATTTGGCAACTCTGGAAAGTTATCATGCGGTGGTTAATATAGTCTAGACGATCGCTGTGTAAACAGTAGAATTACCGGTTTCGCATGACAAAGTCGTCTACCAGAAACGCGTGCTTCCATCTTTGACGAATGACGGCATATTTTGGCAAAAATCGCCTCCGCTGGCATTGCTGCTAAGTCAACGCAACTCATTGAAATGAATGAGTTTTTTTTTTTTTAAACATGACTTTTACTGTCTCGATCTTTAGTGCTGTACTTTTCTCTGTGTTCTCGTATTATCCGTTGGCCTCTTTCCCCTCTGGTCCTTTAGCCTTTAACTTTCTCTGTTTCCCCCTCCAACAATGTCCCTCATTGTTAAGCAGGAGGTCGTCAAGCATGATATCTGGGATTAAGACACACAGACGGACATTCAAGACCGTTCCATTACTGACTCAAATCCTTGCTACAGATGCCTTTCAGGGTCAGTTTTCATGGCACCGCTTTGGGAACACCGAGTTCCTTAATCTCAAAGTGTCATTGTCCTCATCGGTCTGTTAAAGATAGTGTGTGTCGAGCCGGACTGTAACAGGACCGCCTTTGCTTTAAAAGGTGTCTGCGCTGTGGTGCTGTGCTATTCAGGCCCTGTAATAATAATTCTATTCAACAAGATGTGTTGGTTAAGGTTTTTAAATCAACTCAGTCTGCAGAGAACAAAACCATCTGGTGTGTGGTAGTAAAGGCTCTGACCAAACACAAGCATTCGGGCTCCAATAGTGGGATTTTCTCCAGCTTCTAAAGAGGCTTACGACCCGGCGGTGCCAGTTCAGTTGATTTTTGGAAAGAATAGCCACTGAACTGAAATGCCTTTAGAGGACTCACAATCTTTATGAGCAAACACAAGACTCCTGAATCCTTTAATAAGCCTAAGTAATAAGAAAACCTGGAAATGGTTTGGCTCCTTATCCAGCACATGCAGAATTATGAGGCTGAATACTTAATGTTTGCTGACAAGAGGTCAAATCAAACATAAAACGTATCAGGTATTCACTGAAAGAGTTATTAGTGTTAGTTCCTAAAATGGCAATTAGACAAATATTAATTTTGGAGATTACAAAAGTGAAGACCTGTATTCAGGTGTATCCAGGTTCACTTGAGTTCATATTTATCCAGACAAGGACACACCACAGCAAACAATGTGTGTGTGTTCACTACATGAAGTGCTTTTACTCTGAACTGACGAGTCAAGGTAAGTTTAAGCTCTGATGAAAGTGAATCATCATGCTGATAAAGTTAAAAAAAAAAATGCTGTGATACTATGACTTGGCACAAGTGAAAGCGTCCTCCATGTTGAGTCATACGAATGTATTGGTCAAATGTGACCCAGTAATAATAAACGGTGCCAAGAAAACCTCTTAAAGTAGCTTGAAGATTAAAGGTTTGACCGAAAAATGAGGAAGAGGCCTGACCAGCGTCGGTCACAGCTGAAGTATCAGCCTCTTTGCAGCCATCATTATTGAAATGTATGGCACCATCTTCTTGGAATTACGTAAGGAGCTTTAAAAGACAGTTTGATGTAAGTATGTGGCAGCTCCTATAACGTCTTCATAATGAAATAACTGAGCTGAATACCAAAGAGACATCCGCTAAAAACAGTAACTGAGTCATCTCTGTCCCACCTAACACAGCCATGACATTTGTACTTAAAAGGTCACCACAAAAACGCCAAAGTGAGTCAGTCATTTTTTAACTGTGGATTTTTATTTTCATACTAGATAAAACTGTAGGGCTGCAATGGAAAATTACTTTTGGCTCCCTGTTTTTATTTCTACCTAAAATAGTCCAAATATCTTTTTTTTCCCCTTTTATCTGAAAAGTTTGAAGACTGCAGTTTGCAGAGTTGACAGCTTTCATACTGCGGCACAGGAGTTTATTACCAGGTGATAGTTTCCAAAACTCATAAAAAATACTTGAATATATTAGCTGATTGAACTTTGGAGGAGACTTGGGTAGCTGGTTTTGGAGCAGAGAGACACAGACACCTGCAGAGAAGGAAAAAGAGTAAAGTTAAGGAATAGATGTGTCTTCTAACTCATATTTACTTCTCTGCTTCTCTTGACGTAGAGGTGATGATGACCACTTAAGTTGGTTGGATGGCTCGTGTAACGATGAGGATGATTGAAAGGAAGGAACGGACACGAGAGGAGGAAGTAGGAGTGACAGGACGGAGTGTATTGTAGCAGAAAAGCAGAAGTGAGAGTTTTTCCAGAGGGAGACGAAACCTCTCAAGGCTTGACCAGATGCATGTGTGCATATTGAATGTGTGCATGTTTGTTTCCTGCTCAGTACTGCAGGATTTGAGTTATTCATTTTTTTGTTAACGCTCTTTAATTAGTTTATATGTTGTCAACATTTAGAAATAACTTGTGTGTTTTTAATATTTTAACACGTGTCCATATTCCCTCGTAGACCTGCTAATTCATCAGGGAAAGCCTCAAAGGACAGTTTCTCTCCTGATGCACACACACCAAAACACACACTCACCCTTTCATCCCAGCTTGTGTATACTCTAACACACACACACACACACACACACACACACACACACACACACATTCTTGAGAGCTTCTTGAGCGACTGTAGACATAGATGCATACAGCTGCACACACAGTCGCATAGTGAAGTGGCATCATTTAACAGGCACACCACACGACAAACACAGATTCAAAGTGACAGTTTGCCTGAATCCTGCTTCACACGGGCATGCACAAACATGCAGGACACACACACACACACACACGATTACACACATGATGGCACGGTTTTCAAGCATAACCAGCGTCAGTTTAATTGTTGTGTTTGGTTCCTGCCTCCAGCAGACTCTTGGACAACCCGACATCTCAAGCCTCCAAAGTAGGAAGATGCGATTAGAGAGGAGAAGAAGAAGAAAAGGCGACTTTAGTTTCCAACTGAAACTGGTTTAAGCCTTCGAAACACAAACATTAAAAGACCGAGTCAGAGCTTTTAATTGGTTGCAGCCCAAACGGAGGTTCTGCGGTCTCGGTTCTGCAAATCCATGTTTCGCTACTAAATCATGTCATCCAACTACTGTTTGAATAAAGAGGTTGAGAATGGTTAGTCTGTGATGTGATGGACTAGCTGTATTTGTAGTGACTCACTGGTCATCTGAGTCCAATTTGTGAAACAGTGTTTTGCATGTGGTTCAACGTGGAGCTGCAACGTAAGGAATTAATGCAATAAGCATTAATTCCTTGCGTTGCAGTTCGTTCTAATTAATTGAAAATGTGTTTTTATTGTTGTGTCTGCAGTCATGATAAGAAAGAGAATGTTTTGACATCTTAAGATGATGGATTTTAGTCGTGTTAGTTCAGTGTGAATCACAGTACAGCAGGTATATTTTATTATTTTATTTAATGGTTTATGTTTCTGGTAATAATGAATGATGAGCTTTCTCTGCCGGGTGGCCGGACTCACTCTTAGAGATAGAGTCAGAAGCTCGGACATCTGGGGAGAGCTCGGAGTAGAGCAAAGAAAAGTTGTGTCAGCCTAAGTATTTGCTTAAAGTACTTTTTTATTTCTCTTTCGTACTGAAATAGTCTGAAGAGTTGTGAAATCTGTTCTCTCTAATAATTAAGCAGATTTGTCAGAAGTGATAAAATCTAAATTATACCCAGTTTAACAGGAAATGGCTGCTGCTGCTACAAATATAAAATGCAGTCTTCTTGTGAATCATCATGTTTGTAGTCAACACTTGACAACAGGTGTTAAACAGCAAATCGAGATACGGTAGAGCTTTCAGGAACATTCCAGGGTCGCTTTTCCTCTCTCCTCACCTCTGCCTCTGTCTCCACCCTCACCTCTTGTCTTTTCTGTCTTCTTCTTCTGTCACTAACGAATGTCCTTTTGTTCCTCCCTCCATCTCTCCTCAGTGTAGCTAGGGAATCCTGCAAGAGGGATTAGCGGTCCGTCAATGAGGAACTACCGGCTCATCTTCTGCCACAACCTGAAGCAGCCATAGATGGTTCAGAGGTTCACAGGCCAGGGGAGGAGAGGATAGGACACACTTTCACTGCTACACGGTGAGTACACACACACACACACACACACACACACACACACACACACACACACACAGACATGGACACGAATATATAAAATACTTTCAAGCCGTTTTGTAGCTTGTCATTCACAGCTCTTTGTCATTCTTCAGAATCTTGTCAGTCGTCTGTCATTTGTCCTCGTCAGCTACTAGTTAGCTGCTAATTACCTGTCTGAAAGTGACAGGAGGCGGTCAGCGACTTATTTTTAAGTCTTTATTATGTATTTCCTATATATATGTGCTAGAATTAACATCAGCTCACATCAGACATATCTGAGGCCTAATGTGATAAAACCTCCTTGCAGTCCCCGCCAATTGTTTTGTCGCGTCCTCTTATGTAACAAGCTGAACACGAATACGGCGACAAACTGGTTTTAAACTGGTTATCAGCAGAATCAGAGGAGGAGCAAATGGCTGACCACTTTAAACAAGTTTGCTCTTAGCATAAAAATCCCGTCTGACCAGCCTCTTAAACTGTGTGTTTGTGTGTGCGCGCGCTTATTTTGGTCAATTTTGTCACCATAATGTAATCAGTAACTCAAATGAATGTTTTGACTTCATGTAAAAGATTGAATATTTTAAAAGATATCTACAACTCACTGTACATGCACTGTCTGTATGTCTGTGTAATTAATAGTAATAGTTATACACTCTTTAATTTAACTGGAGCAAATCCAGATTTTCTGTTTAACATTTCTGATGTTCCTCCTCCCCTGATGAGTAGAACGGACACCATCTGCCTCCGTTTGTGTTCAGAGTCTTCACCGACTGACCGGCATCAAAGTTTAAGTTAAACAGAAATCTTTATTTCCGATCGTCACTTGCTTTGCATCGATTTCCACTCAGCTGGTGATAGCGTCCCGTTTGCAGGGCAGCTAAGGAGTCAAGGAATACTGAAGGGATGTTTGATCGAAGTAATGACCTTTATTTGATGATTATGTAACCAGACGAGTGTTAAAAAAAAAAGAAGAAGAAGCTCATTATGGCTCATGCTGAGTCATGTTTAAATGATTTAAAACAGTCCCCGTGGGAAGAAATAGTTGATACAATACTGCTTTATTTGCCTGGTGTGCCATCACAGCCACCCTTTAATTCAGCATAGACACCTGCTTCATAATCCCCGTGTGACACCACCGCTCTCACCTAAACCTTCAATCTGTCTCCTTCTCTTCCTGCGACGGTTCCCCAAATGCAGCGCCACATTTTTTAAACATAGAACCTAAATTTTGTTAAAAATTAACGTCATCCACCCACTGTCCCTATAAATATGACTCACTTCACAGTTTTAGAAATATTGATCATGTATGCAGAGGTCGTAGGACAGTAGACTTTAACCACTGCTAGGCACAGACTGCACTTTAATATACACCCTTGCTCTCCTTCTCCCCCTGAAGGACCGAGTGTAAATACCTTTGCTGGCCAGTGACCTATTGTTGCTGGTCATTGTCCTCCTCCTCTTCCTCTTCTTCTTCCTTGGGGAGGTTCACAAACATGCAACAATGTGTAAACCTGCCACTCCTGTATGTTTGAGGGTGGTGTGCTCATTTTGTTTGTTAACAACAGCTGTAGAAAGTTTGATGATCCCTTTATCACTTTTCTTGTTACCTCTTCGGACCTCTTGATCAGTCTATGTGTTTGTTTTAACATTCTTTGGCTTGCACTGTGAGAATGACTGAAGATAAAAAGTGTTTCACCCTTCATCTCACTTTCTGCGTAATACCCCTCCTCCCGCTTTTCTTTTTTTTTCCTTCCTGAAGACGTGAGGTCTTGGCGGGGTTGTGGTGAGGAGGAGGTGGAGGAGGAGGAGGCCATGAGGAAGAGCGTGTCTCCGTTGCCAGGCAATGAGGGCAGGAGCTCGGCCAGCAACACGCGGGTTTTCGGCGTTCCGTTGGAGGAGGTGACACGCACGCACACGATCAGCGGCCACGAGGTTCCTGCGCTGGTGAAACACATAGTCGACTACATCGAGGAGCATGGTGAGTGATGGACACGCACAAGCACGCACACACACACACCAATATATTCCACGAACCTCTGGAGTTTCAGCTGGGAGATGTGTGTGACCAGCGAATTCGCGATGTTCCAATAAATAAACAAAATAAACTCATGAAATGTCAAGAGAGGGAATATTTTACACACATTTTCTTTATTAAACATAAAAATACAACTTCTGAAATCAAGTTTCTCTCTTTTACTGAACTAAGACTGGCTTAATTGCCATAAAACACACAAAACCATGGTGGCTAGTCTTTTCACTCGACTCAAATTTTGTCTAAATAAACTTTTAATCCAGTGAATTAGATGTAAAAATATTCCGGCTCTACAGCTGCTTTTCCTCTCGCTCATTCTTCGGCTCAGTGTGGGTACTCAGCAGCACGCTAAATGAGAATCTGTCGCCGAGCAGCAGCTCTCGCTCGTTCTTCAGAGGCAGGCCGTTATATTAGCAAAATAAAATGACGGAAATCACCCAGAAACACCCAGTCAGCCAACACACACACACACGCACACACACAGATGCAGAGACAGTAAAAGTGGATTTGGCTGTTCACATCTTTTCATATCCAAGATGATTCATATGGGAATCATTGTCATCAAATCAATATTCACAAATCTAAAATATCTCTATGCTGATGAGACCAGTGCAACACGCCCAGTAAATTTAAATGCCTTGATACAGTATATCCATATGACTCATACACACCCACGTGTTTGTGGTGATGCATGTGTTTGCAGGAATTTGAATGTGTTTTAGTGTGCTGAGTGTTCTTAAATCTGTTCTTTGTTTCTTCTTAAATATAACCAAAGAATTAACAGTGAAATATCATTTTCATCTGACGTTCATATTTATGCTTCAACAGATTGAAATGAGAAAACAGGAACAAGATTCGGTCATCACACCTCTGTGTATCTATAATTTAAATTCCACTATTTGTGTCCCGTGTATTTCATACACACATCTGAGCCTCGGTTACATCTGATTGCCTTCTCTGATGTTTCAATCTCCCGAGCACACCCTGCTCCTGTTGACTGCTCTTACATCATGATAAACCAAAAATATGTCAGTAGTGGAGATCCAGTGTGTGCGATAAGGATGAACCCTGAATGCACCGGCAGACCAATCCACGGTCCGCTTCCTTTCTTCATTGCATAACAGTTCTGTCGAGTGCGGCTCCACTTGTGAAAACAACGAGGACAGGAACTTACCAAAGTCTTGGCCCTGGATCTTTCCCACAACCCCCCCCTCTGCAACATTTCCCTTCAAGCTTCGCAAGACCTTCAGTCTTATGTGATTGTCTTTAGAAGAGGACGATGACAGTTTGGACTTCTTGCTCTGAAGGATGAGAGGGATAAAAAAAGCTTTCACATTTATATTTATATCTCTTTATATTTATATCTCCATTTGGCTGATCACCTGATAACACCATCGGGGCTAGTTTTGTAGCACTACATAGCCCATATTGCGCTCACCCACCTAAACAGTCAATCCTTTATGGATGCATTGTTGGTGTGAACCCTGAGGAAATGGACAAATTAAGTCATTCAGTTGGTTTAACCTGTTTTTCCCCACATAATCTCTAGTCTGTGCAAAGTTACGGTATGTCTCATTTTAGATAAAACTGCTTGTGCATGTAAAGATTTGTTAAATGTTAAAACTCTGTGCTTAGAATGAAAGAAGTCAATCAATGATTAGCAAACCCTGCTAAGACCAATATGAAACTAATGTTCAGATTTAAAGACCAACAGGACCTTGGCCATACTGGATATATCCATCTATCATAGAAAGCAATACAATCATGTCAGATAAGCATTTTAATTGTCCCTGGGTTTGTGAAGCCTAATCAGTACATCAAGAAAGAATGTCGAGCACACATCTGCAGTGACAAGTCGGACAATAGAAAAAGCTTCCTGTTCAAGTTTACTTTCTCAGTCGTCTGTTGTGGACTGAGCGCAGTCAGCGACAAGAGAAAGACGTTTTCTTTCTAAAACCTGTCAGTCGAAGCTTCACCTCAAGTGACCAGTGAAGCAGGTTGGTGGTTTGTGTGTGACCCGGAGGCCACTCAACCATTTGAGGTTATGTAATAAGTCTTTAATCCTCGCTCCGGCCTCTGCTGACGCTTTAATTAGAGTGGAGCCAGTCCAGAAGTTATTCAGCCAGTGAAAAGGCCTTAAAGTCTGTGTAAAGGCAATTCCATGTTTTCTTTCAAAACACAATAAATAAGTTGGAAAATAGTTGCTGACGTGAAAAGACTTTGAACGATATATTACTGAAATGTGGAGTTAGAGGTTCAAACAGTTTTTCACCAGTTTTCAGCCCAGGATTTTGTGGGCGATCCTAAAACGAGACCGCGTGACGTCACATGGTGATCATTAACATAAAATTAGCATTTGACTGTTAAGGGAGGCGGGACCGCTTCGGCGCACTTTCTTCTTTAGTCTGACAAACTCAAAACACATATTTATTTTGACTTTACACGGACTTTAATCTCTCTTGTTTGATATGTGTGTGATGTCTGAGGTTTTAGTCGGAGCAGGGTGTAGAAAACACAAAGTATAAAAGTAAACAGATGTAAGATTGAAAACGGAAAGTGGTGAAGGTGCGTTGGATAAAAGGTGTAGCGTCTGTGACAGATGAAATTGCTCATACGATCTGAACTGACTCCTTTGGTAGATATTAAAGTGTTGCATGAGGCCGAGCAACGTTTTAATTGAATCATTAATCAACAATCTGTGAGGACATCAGTGATGTACACGACATTGTGATTTTCTTTTATAGCTGCACTGATTGTGACTGCAGACCCTGTCGTCATTAAATGCGGTTCTGTCGGTACGCTATATTGTGGAGTTGCAAAATGGGAATGGGTCCCACGGGACTCATCCGGAACATTTGGACTACAGCATTGTGTTGGCTTGTTAACGGAGGAAAAACCAAGGAGTGAACAGGAGTCAGGAGGACTCCTGTCATAATCTGCAAGCCACAACATTACCTCTTAAACATCTTGAAATATCACTTCTTATTGTTTAAACCTCCGCAGGTAATTACTCAAAATGCGACAGCATTAGTGAAAAGTGGCAGCACTCATCAGTCACTTGAAGCTGCACTGAAGATGTAGTATGCTTCAAACAAAGTGCTTGTTAGGTTGTCAAAACGCTATTTGTCCTGCAGCTTATGTAATTTTACAAAATGGACAATCCCACAAGAACGTCAACTTTCTTCACTTAACTACTTCCATTCCTTTTATTTGTGCACATCCAAGTGCAACACCTTGAAGATTAAGGACTGACTATCTGAAGGTGTCATCACATCTTGCCTCTCTCTATCACAGCTTTGCCCAGCAAAGTCAGTGAAGCCAAAAAAGTTTGATCTTCTGTATATGCTTCAGCATTGTCGGGCCAATAGAGCAAGCACACTAGAGGCTTCTGCTGGCCAAACTAACTTCTGGCTTGGCAATCCGCTAACTTCAGTGGAGACAGAATGATTGAATCGTGCTGCTCTTCTAGACTTTGCAAATGTTATTGGATCAAATAAATCAAATGATAGTGAAACAAGTAATTTCAGAGGGGTTGTTGCGCTTAAAACAATTATTAATTTCACAGCTGCTTCTTTCACAATGTAAGCTAATAAAAATGTCTTGTATCGGTCACTATCTAAACCCCCTATGTCACATCTGCTTCAAAGCCTGACACTTTTCCCACGGGCCTGGTTCAGAACAGGTATAACACACTTTTCCTTTTAGACATGTTCAGACAACCCAACTCAACCTAGTTTGTTTGAAGCACACTGAACCATTTAGGAGCCACTGATGAACCGCTTTTCTTTGAGGTGACCAAAAATATACCTAAACACGCCAGTCAGCCTTCATTTGACAGCCATTGTTTTACTTGACAATGTGGTAGTTTTGATCCATTGTTACATGAAGCATTTGCATGACTGAGACAAGTCAAGAGTAGCTAGTAGTAGAAGATAACCGTGTGTTGTTATCCATCGAAAAAATGTCAAATTCTAAAATTATACACTGCAGATTGATTCACGAGACAACTCGGTACACAACGTTATACAAGATGAACAGATCACTTCTCATGTGAAGGATGAAAACTTATAAAGAAAAAAATATAAAGACAAAAGTTCTAAAATTGGCTCCTGCCCTGACAGGACCTGCTGACAGCATCAGTTTGTCCTTTAATCACTCAGTGATGTTGCCACACACAGGAATGATAACAGTCTGTGTGGCCAGGCATGCATTTTTCTCATACTGATAAGGGAGATGATTGCATACACAAATGTATCTGTACACAGCCACACACAGAGCTATTCTTATATTGACTTCATGTAAGCTTGGTGTCATAGACATAGTAAGTCTGCATTACTAGACTAAATAAATTATTAAGGTCTCATTTCAAATGCAGCCTTTTTGTGCCTGAAGTTCGAGGTCTCAGCCAGTTCATTCTTTGTATCTCCCAGTTTGTCTGACACTTACAGAAACTTGTAGAAACTACTTACTTATATAATTTCAGTACAGCTGTGTCACTCATATATAGAGACAGATATATCACAAGACAAATGAAATATTAAATACAATGATATACAGTGTGTCTCTACTGTAATAAAGTCAGCATTCCAAATGTTAGTAACGTTGACTATAAGTAATTATTGCTGTCTGTGTCATCAGGTCATCTGGACCTGGAGGGGCTCTTCCTGGTTAATGGCAACGCGGAGCGCGTGGATTGGCTGCGCCAGCGTTACGACAGCGGCGAGGAGGTGGAGCTAGAGAAGGAGGCGGACCTGGCGTCAGCAGTCAGTTTGCTCCGACTCTTCCTGCAGGAGCTTCCCGAGCCCATTATCCCAACAGCAATACAGGGCCACATACTGCAACTACACCAAGGTGTGTGACACGGACTGATTCTAAACTTCTAATGCCTCTCTGTATTTCTTGTCCACTTGCTCACCCCATCCTGTCTTTCATTTTAACCGAAACCAATAACCCATGTCTTCTTTCTGTGCTCTGTTTGAGTTTGAGCTGTTTTTTGCCTCGCTTTGTACTTCTTCTCTTCCTCCTGAAGCCCTGTGTGGACCTCGATGGTCTTGTAAATGTAGTACTCAGTGCCTGAGCTTACTTAATATCAAGGGACAAAAAGAGGCGACCAACAGACACTATTGTCTCTCATTTCTTGATATTCATCCAAGTTGATTTTGTGTTAATGTGTTATGACTGTGGTCATGTGGACTTAAGGGAGGCGGGACCGCTCCGCCGAGCGGGCGCCAGAAACTGGCTTTCATAACACGAGCTGGTTAGCTGTACTGCACAAGTACCTAAATGGTATGTGTGTGTTCTGTAGAGACGCTCAGTCATTGTGCTTCCTTTCTTCGTGTTGTCTGTTCATCTCTGCTGCTTCTCGCCATGTTTTTCTGCTTAAAGCATGTACGGACAGGAGAAATTATTATAGCTATATATTAATGCTTTTATTGTACATATATGGAAATGTGAGTGTTGAGTAATACAGACTTAAAAAATGTGAACCAGAGGTGGTGTTTATGGTGACCGCTCAGGCTCAGAACTCTAATTCTTTCCATTGAGGAAGAATTATCATGTGACTTGCTGAAAGTGAGATAGAAAAAAGCAAACATTCAGATGTGATGCTGATACATGCACACTTACTGACACAGGTTGCTCGTGGCGTGTCTGTCAAAAATAGAACAGGCATGTATTCTCGGTGGAGCTGAGCGTCCGGGCCGCTTCTGGTTCAAAACGTTGACTAATATGGCTGCGATTAGCCACGGCGCACACGGGACGATCGCATCTGTGCCCAGTGAAATTTGGTCGTTACTCTGGAATACATCATTGTGATATTGGCCAAAGTCCAGGCCACAAATTAAGAGACGGATAAATGCACACTTCATGGACAATGTACAGTCGCTTCTGCAAATCTCCCACTTCCTCATGTACTCTGTTTCTGTTTCTGTTTATGTTCCTCCTCTTTGCCCTGTCCTCTTTTGCCTCGCAGATAATCTGCTCTAATCCTCTTGTCATGATGATGGTTGCTCCTGTCGCTGTCATGCAGATTAAAGCAGTGGGGGAGCTTGCATGGACTCCCCATGTCACCTCATTCATTTGTCAAATGACATTATTATACCACAGCAGAGATTCCCCTTGTACATTTCCCTCCATGATGTCTTCTCCTGTTTCACCTCATTTCACCTCACCCACAGGATTGTACATTTATCTTATCTGTGTCTGCATATTTTGTTAAGATAAGAATTTTGGAGGTCAGCTGTGAAGGAACATGAAGAACTTGATAACCCATAATGCACTCCACAGTATATCCAAATACAGTAATGACACAGAGCTTTGTAGCAACATTAACTGCAGAAGTTCTGATGGTGCTGATGATTATGAATCAACATGATTTTCCAATAAAAATAATTACAGTAAGAGATGTTGACTGCAGTGAAGCTTGTGAAAATATGAATAGTTACGTGTAATTATAACTTATTATTCTCCTCTAATCGTCCTCAGATTACAGCAATGAAGAGGAGCTGTGTAGAAACCTGAAGTACCTCCTGCAGCAGCTTCCTCAGCTCAACTACGGCCTGCTGCGTTTCCTGTGCCGCTTCCTGGCCAGCGTGGCTTCGCTTCAGCAGGACAGCTGGAACATCGGGACGCTGGCCGCCGTCTTCGGCCCAGACATCTTCCAGTAAGATACCCGCTATAGGCTGTCTAATAATTACAATTAAATACCATGAGCTGTGTTTGTTTTTCAATGAGACAGGTATTTACCTAGAATTGTATAAAGATCCAAACAGGTTGTCCTGCTTTTTTTTTTTTTTTTTCAGTGTTTGCGTCCTTGTTTGCATTGTTTGCATATTTATTTCTGCGCCTTGAGCATTAGATGGTTTGGATCTGCCAGTGTGATATATATTTGAATGGCCAGGGTCAAAGCTTGAAAGTTGTTTGCTTTTACTGTGAGTAAAATCATCGAGTGCAAATTGGTCCATATCATCAAATCATTAGAAAGCGGGAACATGAGAACAGAACCGCTGCCCAGGGGAGCAATAGATTTATGTAGCATATACATAAACACACACACAGAGGCACACGGATGTACTTACACATGCACTTACTCAGCTGTCATAATTACTCACTTCCACGGGGAAGCAACTGACACACACACACACACAACACACTCATCTCGTCTTCTATGTGCAGTCTGTCAACAGAAGGAGAGGACCTTCGAGACCAGGAGTCTGTCAGCAGAGTCCTGGCAGAGCTGCTGGACAACCAGGAGGGTCTGTTTGACTCTGAGGACGATGATGTCTCCACCACCAACGACTACAGCTCCATCAACGAACAGGTACTATTATTAATACTGAATTCTCCAAATCAATGTGAGTGGTGAAGATGCTGTTGAATCTGAGCTTGTCTTTTTTTCCTTATTTTAGTCTGTGGTCTTAAGCCTACACTTCTGGCCCCTCTCTGCTGTAATGTTTCCCCCTCAGGCATACATAAAGTATGTTTCATCTATTTCTGCTCACCCCTCCATCCACCCAAAGAGCTCTTTGTAGTCACCCACCCCCACACCCCATATAATCTGTGTATAAATCTACTGTTTGTACACACATTGTTCCAAGGCTCTGTCGACTTTCCTAACACAATAGCGAAGCAGGTCAATTACTAAACCCTTCAAACTCCTCTTTGTCTCTTCCTATTTTTTTTCTTCCTCTTTAATGGCACTGGGACAGTAGAATGTGGCATTTAACTGTGCCAGGGTCAGAGGTGACATACTTTCTGGGGCTGACGCACAAAAAGAAAACAGACAAATCCTTCTATGAAAAATCCAAAATTCAGATTTCAGTATAACTTCAAACTTTTAGCAAGACACAGCAAACAGATCAACCCCTGGAAGGAAGTCCAGCCCTTCATCAGAGCACACCATTCAAATGGATCTTATGGTAGTGTATGACTGGAATGACGTTCATGTTTAAAACATGGAGAACGTTGATTGTTTTTGACTAGTTTTTAGATAAATTGTCATCATTGTTTTTCATTGTTTTCATTGCATGACAATTGATATAAATTCAATTATTCAAATTATTGTATAAGTCACATGTACAGTACTGTTTATGATATGCTCAAGAGTCTTGGATGGAGGTTTTTAGTTGGTGGCACTGCTAGTGAAGAATGCAAGAAAGAATTAGTAGCTTTTTGGACTCCAGCAAACAAATTTGTAACTCTTAGAAGAAGAATCGACAGGGATGAAATGACTACCTAGGAACAAAAATCTGTGTATCAAACCACGTGACTTCATCCAGCCTGACAATGATTAATTATCTCCGGACGTACGGAAAATAAAGCACCGTTGATCTTCAGCTGCGCTCACTTCCTCGAGCTATTGTTGTAGTGTACACAGTCTTACCGAACAGAAAGTTCTTCCGTCAACAAAATATTTCTTGGAGGAATCTAGAAGAACCACACCCAAACACACCCAAACACACACACACACACACACACACACACACACACACACACACACACACACACACACACACATTCTCCACACAGATCGTTGAATAAACTCGGAGGTGTGTTTACTGTTCGGTGTCTACTTTTACCGTAACTATAAGTATGGACATGTTTCATCGAGAGTGTTCCAAACATTTTCCTCTCAGCTGTTTGACTGTGTTGTTTTGCATTGAACACACAAAACACACATAACGTGACTGGAAGACTAAACAAACTTAAAGGCATTTCACCTGTTGCCCATTAACACAGCCTCATGACTGGGCCAACAGTGTAAGGGATGTTGAGTTAACTTTTAATCTTAGAGTGGCATGATTACATTCTGTTATTATATTATAACATGTGCCTGAACACAATAATTACAAGACAACCTGTGATCTGTATCTCACGTCGTCTTTGTCTAGTTACATTTAAGACTACATTCTCAAGCAGAGCAGGAAGCAGCGCTGTAAAGATCAGGTCTAAATGTTGAAGTTAATGGGTACACGGGTACATTGTGAAAGTCTGGCCAGGAAAGAGAGAACAAGTACAGTATACAGTATCTACAGTAGGTCACCTAATCAGTTCACTCTCAGCAGCATTCACTGAGTCCCTCCTTTTTAAAATGTCTCTGTTGCAGTTTCTGTCTCTATTTTAGTGAATTCTTGACTCGCGTCTCTGCACTTGGCTCCACATTTTCCTGCCTTGTAATCATGAGTTCATAGTCACAGTCATATCCTGATTTATTCAAGAAAAAAATCTAAGCTCTGATAAGAGGTCGGGCTCGTGAAAGAAAGCTAATAAAATCATGAACGGTAAGCTGAAGTAGACATTTCTTCTATGCAACTTTGTGAATTCAATTTTTTTTAACTTCTGCCATTGTCCTCAAATTTATTGGCTGTTATGTCAGACTGAGAGCAGCAGCAGCAGAAGAAGAAAGAGCAGAGAGGGAGGGCGAGAAAATTCCAAATCATCTGTGCAGTGATCCCTGCGTCTTATGTAAGACAGAGGGCAAAAAAAGTGGGTGGTTTAGAGAGGTAGAGGGAAAAAAAAAAACAGTCAGCAAGATGGGGGAGAAATGGTGAGAGAGTGCAGAGAGGAAGAAAGAAGTGAGGTGAGGGAGGGAGGGAGGGGAGGATAAGAAAAGAAGCTGGTTGGTGATGTAACCATGCACTCACACCTCCAGCCCCTGCATTACACCGGGGATGGCTCTCTGCGTGAACGTACCCTCATGAAGGGGATTATCTCCCACACATATATAAATACACACCTGCATTCACACAGGAAACGCACATGCTTCATGCACTGAATGAAGAGCTCAGTTTAGTTAAAGTTCAAAATGCCTCACAGAGGTTAAAACACAAATAAAATAGGGAAGTTAGAAGAAATGCAGAAGTAAGAAATAGAGAGACATTATAAGAGGTGGAGGCAGTGAGAAAGAAGAGAATAGTTGTTGTCTTGTTATGTTGGGGCATAACTTTGAAACTCAATGAGGCTGCCATGGATCTACTGATCTATTGAGACATGCTAAGCTGGATTTTGGCTTGTTTGTTGGCAAAATTGGAGTCAGTGGAATTATCATTTAGGTGAAGCTGAGGCTGTGCTGAGGCTTGTTGTTGCTATGATGAAACCAGTGGGTGTGTGTGTTTTGGTTGGATGTTTGAAGAAGCTTTGTGATGCCAGGATACCTGAACAGAGTAAGAAAAAATATTAAAACTCAATGAGGTATTTGTTTTAGTCAAGAATGTAAAGTTTCATCATCTTGTTCAGCACTGTAATAGTCTTTTATGTTTTCTGCCTGGTGTTCATCCTAGTAATAATAATCAACCACATTTCATTCTGTGGCATTAGAAAGCGACATGCTCAAACAACATGCTTTGACTCATGAAAAGTCAACTGTCCCACCTTAATAAGCTTGTATCTCTGTGTTCATGGCGCCCCTGGCTTAGCTGTAGAGAAAACAGGGCTTGCAGGCTTTAATACATAAAATTACACAATCATAATGAGAGCAGCATCACAGGGCACATAAAAACAGACAAGCATTCACAAATTTGACAAGAACTTTGAATAGTGGATTTGTTACACGAATGGGCGATAATCTTCATGCTCATTGAAGCCTTAATTAAGTTTTAAAGTCCATCAGTGATGCAGCCTGTGAGAAAACTGAGAACACTCCTCTGACTTCATGCAGCTCAAAGATCTGTTCATGTCTCAAAAAAGCTGTAAACAACATTAACATTAACGGCCACCCACAACTGAATGACAAACAACCGTTATTTTAAGCCGGCCGTGTTACGTGTACCAAATTAAATCAGCAGTGTTGCATATACCGTGTCTTAAATGGACTTCAGTGGTGACTTGTCTCGCCCGCTGACACAGTGTTCAGGCTGTCCATTGTCTGTCTACTTAATCAATTAGTCTCTTAAGGACAGTCTTATGTTTTCAGGTCTGTTGGTTTAACCTCAGCAGATAAATGAATCGGGACATGTCCTGTTACTTCTGGAGCTGAGCCATGTTTCAGATGTTAAAGCAAATATATAGCTGTACCCTGGACTTTAATTAGAACTGGGTGAATGGAGTACTCTTACAAATACCAGAGGTTGTTACAATGTTCAGCAGTATTAGCTGCATAGGTTGCAACATATGCACACATATATGATCTTGTGACAGGCTGATAAGCTGTCAAGCAATAACCTATTTAAGCTGGAACATGGGGGTTATTTAAGGAGGAAGCGATGGCCTAGTTGAACGCTGTAATATCTCTGTACCTCTGGGGACATGTAGTATGAACACACACATTCCCATCAAGTGATTAGAAACACACAGCCGCTGTTGATTTATTGACTTTGACAGCATTTTATGAGCGGCCAGAGAGAATATGAACGTCAGTAAATCAGTTTCTTACACACTGAAGGTAAAAATGAAGAGATAGATAACACAGCCCTGCTCACTGTGGGAACATTAGGCCAGAGGGTTTATGTCCAATGGTACTGCTGGAGGTAAACACTGCAGGCACACAGGCAAAAGTCCCTCTGGTTTAGTAAAGAGAATATGAGCAGTTCATTCTCTCTCACTGATGAGCATCTTTATGATATAAGCATCGAGCTTGTGAATCTCCTTCATCACCCAAACACAGTGTGTTTAATGGTCCAGCTTGGCAGCTCGTGATTAGATTATTAAAACATTCATCATCAGATTTGACGGACAGGCTTGTTGACGTAATGGCTGACAATATTTTTTTGCATCAACCAGCACGTCTCAGGTCGCAACTGTCAGGATTTTTCCTGTATTTGCATATAATCAAGTCCGAGGCTGAGACCTTAAGTTTCTAATGCAAACCACAAATGAAATAAAAAATGAAACTCTGCACTCATACATACAAAATTTCTGAATAGTCCAGCAACACTCTGATCCTTCACATGCTAAAGTTTTTTTTTTTTTTTTTTTTTTTAAAAAGAGAAAGAAACTTGCAGCAAAAAGCATAAAAAATGAAGAGAAGGAAGGAAGTCCATAAATATCAGAGCCAGCTCACATACCGTAAAACAAAATCTGCCTGACGACTCAGTGTCCCCTCTACAATTGGAAAAATCTAAAAGACCTCAGAGCTTAAACATTTTCTAAATAAGAACTTTG
This sequence comes from Sciaenops ocellatus, assembly GCA_033000465.1. NCBI lineage: Eukaryota > Metazoa > Chordata > Actinopteri > Sciaenidae > Sciaenops > Sciaenops ocellatus. Next base: position 27,979,657 of record CP136866.1, on the reverse strand, counting down.
TCTTCTTGAAGTTTTGCATATTCTGTATGGAGGTTCAAAGAATTCACTGGAATGATGTTTATCTAACAGCAGAATGAAGGGGCACACAAAAGCGCCTTGGAAAGCACAGTTTGAGACTTGTAATGTCAGTCCCAGTCAGTTGTCATTGTTCTGTGTTCTTGGCCCACAAACAGTTCAACTAATGATGTCAGCGGAGCTTGTTCTCTCTCTTTTCCGTCGCCAAACCCTGGACCGGACCACAAAAAAACCAAGGCCAAGTTCAGGACCTTTTGTTCCAGGGCTGCTCTCTGCCCACTGCTCGTTCACATCACACAGAGATGAACTCATCCCTGTATGTATGATGAGACATACATAATACACAGGAACACACAGCAGGAACAGGGATAATATTTATAGCTCCGTAAATGACCATTCCAGGTCATCCTGATTTAACAACTCTTATCCTCTAATATTGTTACGTCACCTCAAAGGCCTTCTGTTACTCAGCAGAGCCCCGATCATATTCACAGCCTGTTCATACCATCTGAATGAACGCCTATAGCCCAGGGGACGGTTATACATTCAACTTTCATTGTTCATTATGTCAACTCCTCAACAAAGAGACTTTTATATCGACCGAGATATCCAGACTCATTTTTCTGTATCACTAATCAGCCTTGATAGAATATGCTCCTGGTAGCTGGAGTATAATTCAAGGTTATATTCATTGCATCATTCATATTACTGCTGAACAGCTTTCTGTTAATTTTACATTATCATAATTTAGAATCAAGGTCACGTAGGTCCTCCTGAAAATGTTGAATCTCCCTGTGAAATCAGGAACAAGTTTAGACAGAAAGACACTCATCTAATCGGATTTTATTTGATTTAGATTTTTCTTTCCAGCGCTCTGTTTGGTCCACTGTTGTGAACTCTTTGTCCCTTTGTCTCTTCTAGCTAACCGTCTGTCATTCAGTTTCATTTGGAGCAGTGTTAGGTTTATTGATTATCACATCGACTCTCCCCGTGCTGTCTGACGACTCGCACGGTTTGGGGTAGAGAGCTGAAGGCAGTGCACGGGCCATCGCAATCAACCAGATAACCCCACACCGAGTGCACCATCACCACATAGAAGGGCGGGAAAATAGAGAGAGAGAGAGGGTTAGAGCTGGTTTATTATCTCGACGCGACGGTTTAGTTTAGGCAAGAAGCCAGAGTGGTTAAGATTAGGATAACTGTCTGGGAGGTGTTAGGTTTGAGAATATTCAACATTCAAAAACAGGTATACAGATGAGATGTTAGTATCTGTGGTTAGCCAAAGACTAGGCGGTTAGAGTTAGGCCTGGAGCCTAATTGGTTAGGATTAGGTGGATGTTAACATGCATTCAGACAGGATCAGGCGTTGCAGCAAGTCGTAGCAGGGTTGTGCAGTGCTGGTGGTGGTGGGGGTGCATCTAGTCATAATTTCAATTAAAGCTATTTTAAATTTAGCACATTTCTGATATCTTGATGGTTTGTTTGAAAATCTCTACTAAGATATTATGAGTCAACGTTTAATTGTATATGTGTGAAACTGAAGTTGTGATATCTTGTGTTTCTATGGCAGCCCAGTTCATCCCTGACATTTCTTGATATAGATGCCAAATGACAAATTTCAGGGAGTTTTAAGATAAGTTACCTGCAGTTATAACAGTGCACTAATCAAGGTCATTTGTGCAAATTAAGGCAGCATCAAAGTGCACCTTTTTGTTCATATCCACAGAGCACACTGGAGCGAGAGAGCCTGGTGATAAATTTATATTTTTTTCAGCTCTTTGCACATTTAGTTAACATTTTACAGACACCTACACATGAGGATACACATCAGTGTGACAACACAAAGAGTTGAATTTGAGAAGCTCTAAAGATATAAAACGGGACTGAAGCCAACTAAAAGTAGGATTTCTTTACCTAATCACATCATGCACACACACACACACACACACACACACACACAGAGAGAAGACTGTCGTGAGTCATCCTCCCTAATCCGCACATGTGACGATGCAAGAATTCCCAGACAGCCAATCGGAGCTCTCGGAATGGAGGTGTTGCTGTAGCAACGACGCAGTGACAGCAGCAGATGGGGTTGCCGACGAGAAGAGCGAAGGAGGAGAGAGAGAGAATAGAGCGATTCGGGGGAAAGAAGAACGTCTCACGATAATGAATCTGGTTCATGACCTTTTCACCCAGCTTCCTTCCAGGCTGTTTCCTGGTTTTAACTGATTCTTATGACATAAAACGACACACGAAAAAGCTTTTGTGACCGGGTTATAGCTGGAATCACTGATGTTATGTACAAATATGAAATAAAATCAACATAACGGAGAGGAATTAGCTGTTTATCCCGGAGATTTTTGCTTGTGTCTCGTTCACACGCCGTCAGCTGTCTGTTATGAAGTTATTTCTGTCCATAAACCCTCCAACATCTCCCTCCCTTCATCTTTTCTCCTTCCTGTCTTCCATCTCTCGTTTACTGTCAGATTCATTACACTTTGCCCTCTGTCACTCCCTCCGGCTCTCTCTGCCTCTCTCCTGTCTTCACTCCCTCTATTACATTGACCTTATCCTTTTCGACCTTGCGCTGTAGGGAAGTTAGTGTAGATGCAAAAAAATCAATACTAGACACCTGTTGATGTCTTTTTCTACTCTGAGAGTGATCCTAACCAACATGGTTATGTATCATGGGTGCGTACTTTGACCCATTGCATAATTTGTAATGTGACCATCACACATGGGTACATTGCTAAATCAACATGAAAACGATATATCACACAGCTCTACTTTTAATCCCTCCATCCAGCTCTCTGCATCTTCTCCTGTTGTTTTTTCATTTCGTTCTTATCTGTCGCCGTGGTGTCAACACGTTACTCATTAGCTTCATCTATATTTAGACGTCTTATGGAACAAACTGTGATATGTCGTTCCTGTCATGCACACACATGCTGTATATGCGAACACAGGCTATTAACACCTTTCTTTTTTTCTTGTCTTTTTTTGGACAGTTCATCTCCAGACACAACTAAACAAAATAAAACAGAAGTTATTTCTCCAGATTTAGAAGATCTTATAGGTGCACACTGATCTCTGCTGGATAAGACAACTTTGGTGCCAAATTAAGTTGAATAAATCTCAACTACGACCTCCTTTTGTTCATGTAAACATCATCTCACCAGGGACAGGAAGTGTTATCCTCTCCAGCGACTTCTCTCCTGAGGCTGTTAAATGTCAGTGTGAATAACAGGAACACGACTTCCTATAGTCTGCCCCTGAACTTTTACCTAAAAATATATTTTTTAAGTATTTTTGTATTCAGCACGCAAGTAACTGCAGAGAAAATATGATTTCAATCTTTTTTTAATTCTTTTTCTCACTTAAAATCAAATAAATTGACCCAATTGTTTCACATTATTTCTCTAAATTGTTTTATTATATTTGTCTTCCACCACCAGGTTTAGCTTACACTCTCATACTAACTAAAGGAAGCATGCCTTCTTAATTAAGAGAATATAAAACAGCTCTATACTTGCATGAATTAAATTATCATTGCAATTTTTTAGCATGCTCTTTGTGCAAAGCAAAGTCGACGAGGGGCAATTAAGGTTTCATTCATTCATTATCCAGATCAAGTACCCAAAAAACAAGTTCCAGGTCACATTAGCCCAAGAGAAACTGGGTAGCATTGTATCCTAACAATCCTTGATCCTATTTTTATTCATATCTTTACATGATTTTTCGTCTCAGTGAATGAATACGTGTTTATATGTTGACCTTTTGTGTCTGTCTTCAGATCACAGAGCTGCTGGATGACGAGAGGTGTGAAGCAGAATGTGAAGAGCTGCCTCAGGACGGGGAGGAGGGTCCTGCCCCCTCTGACTCACCACAACATACACACAGCCCTGGCGACAGCCCTGCAGCCAGGTGAGACACAAATACTGAATCGTATGTTATTACGTAAGATAGATACATTTTCCTGGGTCACCCGAGAATTGGATGAGAGGCAGAACGACGTGTGACACAGGTCCAAGATTGTACTGGATAGTAAATCAGGCCGTATAGTGATTTGGTCGCTGTGTCAGCTGCTCGCAGTGTGACCTGCGACTGATGAGTTAAGCCAGAATCAACGCAAGCTGACAATCAGACCGGTCAGATTGCTCCACAGCCGATCACTATAACTATCCAAGTCCTCACTTGCTTTATTTCTTGTACCGAGCTCCTACGTCTGTGTCTGCCTCACAGTGTGTGCTGCAGAAAAGTCAAGCGACATATACAGTGAATGACAGTGAGGGAGCCCCGGTAGGGAGCCGGCGAATCAGAGGAATGAAAAGTTATTTTGTGATCACAAATATCAATCACAAACACCTTCCATTACCACATGGCACTGTAGCAAATTGAAATGATTTGGCCTGAATACAGACACAGCTTTTAGTTGGTATGTCATGGACTTATGATAACATACATCACATGTCTTGTGACACTGTTATATCTCTAACCTGTCTGGATTTTTCCTACACTTCTGCTCTTTTTCAACTTTTCTTCATCCCTTAGTAGTTCAGCTCAGGACTGTGGCTACAAATAAAGATAATTAGTTATTTTTAGGCAGTCATTACTGACTAATGGTAGACAAATCTTAAATTGAGTGTATCTTGGCACAGGAGAAGTAGTCAGGGTGGCAGGTAGTGTTACAATGCTTTCTTAGTACAGCTTTGGAAGGTTTGTTAAAGAGACTATAAATCCAACTAGGGTCACCTCAACCGAATAAATATTTAACTTTTTATTGATTAGTGTATAATCTACTGCTAAGTCTTCAGTGGAAGCCGTCACAGCAACACTCTGCAGTTTGTGTTAATAGTTGTTGATACTGAGAGATCTCCACATGTGCGTCATCTGCTCAGTGCTTACTGTCCAACATAAGTCCTTTGTTTTCACGGTCACAGTGTGAGCAGTCGGTCACACCAAAAGACTCAGAGCTCATGATCTGACCTGTTGATATTCTGAAGCGGGTAACCGACCAGAGCACACATGCAGACACTCACGTACGCTAAGATAATGAGACTCCCCCTCCAGACTAAAGGACCAGAGTTCAATCCCCCTGCAGGAACAAGAAGTTCATCTCAGGTTCTTCTGATCTGCTGATCTGCTTTAAGATGATTACTGAGCACAATGCTCAGACTGCAACAATATACACAGCCATACATGTCACACCCTGTACTCACCAGTGTATATCTAAAGCTAACAGAGAGGGTGTATCAGTTAGAAGATGATAAAGCTTATTATAGATGTGTGACCCGAGAAAGAACAAACTCTCTCATCCTGCTAATGTTTTTACAGTAAGTTCTGTTTGAATCAAACTAATAATATTAATCTTCAGCTCAGAGCACAGAACAACACATTATTTTGACTAAATCTCCATCAGGGTTGGTTGTGCTGGTAGGCTCGGGTCAGAACAGGTCACAAAGGAAGTGAGTACTTTTCAAAACAAAAGCATTTAGCGTTTTTAGCGTTAGAGCTTAGGGTCAAATCATCATTTATATTTATATAGGTTCCTTTTTTTTATCTAGAAAAGTTAATTTTGTCTCATCTTCCACAAACACATTTGATAACTGTCCTGATGTGCAGACCTCAATTCGATTTGGACTCGTCATCGTTTTGAACCAGGAGTTCATTCAGCAGTGTGTGCGCTGGTCGCCCTAGTTGTTCGGTAGCTCGCTACCTGTTGGATAAAGGTGTAAAGCAGCGAAGGCAATAAATCAGTCCGCTGTGATTCTTTACAACACTCACTGTGCACTGCCTCTGTGTACAAGTGTGTCAGGGTCATGGTGCTAGCCTTGTTCTACTTGTTCTACCTTTTAAGATGATTACAGACAGTAATCTATAATCCACATACTCACTTGTTTCTTAGACTATACACTCATGCTCACGTGGCTGTGCAGCACATACATTATATCTCCCTGTCACTCACGGTAACATAGACACAAAGTGATATACAAATGTTTGCCCCATTGTTGACCTGACTGGATCAAGACAGCACGTTAAGATTTTGAGTGTACTGCCAGGATGCTGTCGACTCGTTTTAAGTCCACTGTGCCAGAGTTCAGTAATCTGATGTCTTATGTTACATAAGGTCGGGAATGACGGCAAAGTTCAGGCTGCTATGTGTGTCATCTTTGCATGAATGTCTGCATCTAAGTGGTTTAGTAGTTAATACATTGTTTGCAGGACAACGCAAAGGATTCCTCTGTGTGTGTGTACGTGTGTGTTTCACTGGAGAAAGGCTTCAAGTTGCAGCTGTTGTCCATTGGCACTCAGAGTGCACTCGATGAAGACGTGGCAAATGATTTAAATTTAAAGACGCCGGCCAGACTGTTTTCATCTGTAAGTCTCATGTGATTGTTTTAGTTGGTATTAATTCTCTTTTAGCCGTGACTAGCCTGCAGCCACCATCCCCCTGTGACCTTGTCTGACCTCTGTGTCTGGTCTGGGGGATTAATGCTGTATTTGCAGACCCTGGAGCCTACAGCCTACATGGCGAAATAATGTAGACCCAGAGCTTTAGAGGACACATCTCTTTAAACTGCTAAAAATAATTGAGCACTTATTTTGAAGCCAACAAGAATTCGTCTCATTGCTCAACTGACCTAAAATGAAAGAATATGTATGCTGTCTGTGTTTTGTGTGGAAACAAACTTATTTTAGACCAGGTCCACCTCAGACATGAGCATAATGCTCTGTGATCAGTAATAATGATCACACAGACCAACAATAATGATACGTTTTCTTGTGGTCAAGGCTGCAACTGCTGCTCACTTTCAACATCAATTAACCTGACGATTATATTCATCAATCGTTTGGTCATAAAATGTCAGAAAAGGGTGAAATAGTCCCGTCATAATTTCATGAAACCCGATTATAAATATTCAAACAAGTACTTTGTCCGACCAACAGTCCAGTACCCAGAGATATTCAGGTTATTATAATATAAAATGAAGGACACCTGAAGGGGAAGATTTAAAAATCATTACAGTTGTTGCCTATTAATTTTTTGTCGATCAGTTAATTGTTTCAGCTGGTCTCTGTTAAGATAATTTCATCTCTCTGTGTGAAGAAAATGTCAAACCCAACACAGCTTCAAGAATCTGCAAATTCAAATCTCTAATGCTGACTACAAAGTAGTCTCCGGTTCTTGGATGTCCTCACACAGGCATATGTTACCTCCTCCAATGAACAACGCCTGGCTCTGCCGCCCGTACGCTCAGGACAATCCAAACTTTTCTCATCTGTTGTTCCCCGTTGTTGGAACGTCCTACCTGTTTTACCAGATCAGCAGCGTCCCTCTCTACTTTCAAACACCTCCTGAAGATCCAGCTCTTCAGAGAGGACCGGAGGAGAGGACTGGTTTTTGTCTCAGTTCATTATCATTCATTCATCGTCTTCTCAATGAGTGTTACCCACTTGCCTCGTCTAGAAACGTCATTAAAATTATTATTAGTGCTGTCATGAAAATTCTGATGAGTCAGTGTATGCATGTGCATCTTTTACTCTAAATGACTTGATTGTTTTGAGAGCAGTTCATTGCTAAATGTGCACATCAGTTATTCTTTGACACATAAATGGTTCTGGCAGCCATGAATAGAGAGAAAGTTCCCGTCCGGTGACTCAACATGAACTGCAGTTGAGTTGTTTGTCTCGCGCTCGACAGAGAGGGAAGTCAGTCCTCTGTGGCCGTTGTAGTGCTCCCTTAATAGACTCTGACAGCCGACACGCACATCCACACACACCTTGAGGCTGAACGCCTCCACTCATTTTAAATCTATATATAATCCCCCGTATTTCTCTTCCAATCTCTCTTCTTCGTCATCACTACCTCCCTCCTCCTCTACTCTGCTTATATCCTCGTCTATGTCTCTCTCTGTGGAAAGTATTCTTCATGAGGCCGGTGAATTATCCTGGCAGGCTGAAGACGAAGGCTCTTGGGATGAACTCCTGGCCCTGGTGAGAAGGAGTGGAGCAGGAGGGGAGGGGTGGGGGATTAATGTAGAATCAGAGGGCAGAGGAGGCTGTGAGGGAGCAGGGAAGGGTTTGGAAAGTGTCCCTTCTCGTGAACGATTTATTGATTCTCAGTCTGAGTGAAAACGCAGTGTCAGACCTCAGGAGGGGAAAGGTCAGCCCAGACGATGACATGTAAACACATTAGAAAACACTTGTCTTCAATTGTGGCCTCGAATTGGAGCCTTCCTGCCACCATTCTTGCCAGTCATTGCTTGTCACGACAACCATCCCAGCATGACTGACGCATGCACCGTCTCGTGTTGCAGATAACCGGTCTTGTACTTCTCGACGGGCCTCTTGATGAATCAGCTCATGTGATTTTCATTTGGTTATTTTTAATGTGGCTTTGGAAATTATTTATAACCCGGTTGACACTACACCACGCCAGAAAGCTCATTCTTTTTCCCGTCCGTGCCAACAATGTGCCTATCTACACCCACACAAAGCAAACACAGATGCAAATATATGCACACTCCTCTCTTCTAGGTCAAGTACATTTGCTTTTTTTTTTTTCACCTGATGATTCACGCACATACAGGAACCACAGAAAGCCTGCATCTTTCTAAAGAAGCTCTCAGGCCGTACGACATAAGCGATCGTGTAAGTTTGTCGTATTTGACACTTAGACACTCATGAGCTGTGTCAGACTTTATGGTGTTAATTTGGAGACGTGTCAAATTGTGCGAAGAATGTGTCGAGTCATGGCAGTGAGCAGGTTTTGGTTCTAGTGCTGCTACTTCTATACCTAAACAAACCTCAGAAGAGGAGTTTAAGCAAGTGTATCACTTTCCTTCTTGGTCAAAAATGGTGCTAATGAAATGTCATGACAGTCAGTGTATTCTGCGTCATGCCATGCTTTATTTGAACTCCAAAACATCCATTGGTGGACGTGTTTCAGGGTGTGATCCAGGACCACCGTTTTGGACCGATGACCAAATATTTCACCATGTTTCTCTCACAACTGTCAGCTTTCGTCTCAGACGTTCAAAAATCGCTCTGCACAAAGCTCTCAAGACATGATCGGCATAAAAACTGCCATTGATTTTCGATGGAGGGAGCAGAGACACAGCAGTAGCCTGTACTCAGTGTTGAATCAGTTTCAGTTTTGACCTTTCAGTGAGCAACCAATGCAACAACAACTGTCCAACTATGTCTATATATGAACACATATTTTACAGAACAGTCTTGGCTAGGGTTTCCAGCACGTTCTTGGCACCTGGTACACGTTGGTGCCCCATCTTGTGTTTACAAGTCATATTGCTAAAGTGCAGTATGTTTCTCAGTGTTGACCCGACTTTTTCGGCAAGCAAATTCACTTTGAATATCACGGTTATCTTCAATACCCGTACTGTACATACTGTATCTATGAATATAATACATCTGCATGATCTATACATAGACATAAATACAGTATATAGGTCAGTGCAGGAGTATCGGATGTGTGCTTTTGGTGTTTTGACCTAGTTCTTAGATCATAGCTGCGTTTGACTGACATGGAATGCAAATAAGCCTAACACACATACGTTAAAGTTGCATAATGCTTGTTTTTACAGTGGAATATCATTTATGAGATCAGAGCACTCGGCCTAAAAACCCTGCACCCTGTACTAAACTCGCTCAGTTAGATTATTTTCTATAGTTTGAAGTTGTGTGCACACAGGAAGTGATTCATTAAAGGATTAGGATTAAAGAATAAAAGATTTTCTGAAACTCAAATCCCGCAGTAATGGCTGACAGGATAATAGGATTCTGGTTTGTTCTTGTATTAAAATTGATTGCCTTTGGCAGCTGATTGAAGAATCTAATTTCGTAGTGTCCCTGAACGCACCTATAAAGAGTTTTTAAAACAGTCTGTCTGCTGTGTAGTACAAACTGTATGTTAATATTACACAGTAATGTTTATAGTACAACAGTTAACCACTCTCAAGAGATACGTCTGTCGTTACGTGGTCATTCATTCTTATTTATTACCATTAAATGTATAAAGCAGTCGATAAGTTCTCATTAGTGATTACTGCTGCAGAAGAAGTTCTCCCTCTCTTTTTGCTTCATGTCCTCCTTTCCCTGCTTTCCTCACCCTTCACTTCCCGATTATGTCAAAGGCCGGGGCGCCAGCGCCGGGCACAATGTGTAATATGATATACAAACTGACCTAGATAGAACCACTCACCACGTGTTCTATCAGTTCTCACCCACAGTTCTGGTGCAGCCGTCCTATCTTGAGGCATTCTAAGGAGCGCTCACGTTCATAAATCATCACGGATAAAGTTTGAGATAAGAGTTCGGCAAAACCACGAATAATACCAGGAAGGACAAACCGACACCAAACTCTAGGCAGATCTAGTTAATGATCCATGCCGAAGTTGGGTAACATTTGTTTTTTCTTCTCCTCTTAATGAATTTCTGGAATGTGGTCAAAAGTGGTCAGTAGGACCATATATCCAGTACTTAAATTATAAACGAGTGCCTGAGGAACTAATAATCTGTTATCAAATTGTTGTCCAAAGTGCCCAAAGTGAAGGCTTCACATTGTTTGTGTCCAATCAACAGTCCATAGCTCAAAAATATGTAATTAACAATAATATGAAATACATTAAAGCCACAAATCCTCATATTATAATTGTTTTTACCAGCAAAAGACATAAACATTTAATCTATTATCAGAATTGTTTGCTGTTGGATGGATTCTTGCTCACAGTGAAGCTGTAAAACAGCTAACAAAGGTTTATTTTGTCTACAAATGAAGTGTTCTGTATATCAGGACACCCCGTTGTGTATTTTGACTTACTAAGAAATCAAGAATCATTTCTCCAGAGCTCAGAGAGCCACTTCTGCACATACATATCAACATCTTAACAAAACATGATGTGGATGTTTTTATCTGAATCACCTCACGGTTTGGTCTCCATGAGACAGAAGAACAGCAGCACGTTGTATCTTCCTCCTACTGCGGCTCCTGATCAGGCAAAAGCTTCCAAGAATGGAAAAAAGATAAAAACTGCATTTGTAGATTAAACGTGGAGTCACTTTTCCTGATATGTTTTTGCTAAAACAAGATCCACATAGTCTTGAATTGAAGTACAGGAAAGTGTTGCTCAGAGCAGGAGCCAATGTGTGTTTAATGTACGCTGTTTCAACTGTTTCGAGTTTTCTGAAGTTATTCTGTCGATATTCTTTGTCTTTATCGCTTCTGTTTGTGATATCGCTTTGTTAAAGTATCTTCTCAAAGTTCAGTGCAGTTCAGATCGACTACAGTTAGACAAAGCATCGAGTATCAGATTAAACCTCTTTCTGCTGGGCTTTTCTCTTTGGTGTTCTCTCTGTCTCTCGTTTGGTTTGACTGAAGGTGATCTGAAGTCTGGCTGACACACAGAAACATGATGAGGACACAAGGAGCTAACCTAGTTTTCCTTGGAGTGTCTCATGATTAGTGTTGCCCAGTGTTGTGACACACAGATTTAACTGTGAAATGCACATTTGAAACACATTATTACATTTAAATTCACCTCCTCTCCCTCCTTATTTCCTCCTCTCTGTCCCTTTATTCCTTGCTCCCTTGTTATGTATCACTGTCACTCCTCTTCATCCCGACATGATCAATAGTTTGTGTATTAATTCTGATTGAGGAAGCGCTGCCATTACAAAAGGCTCATAAATGGAGGTATAAAACACACAGGTGTGTTGTGTGTGTGTGTGTGTGTGTGTGTGTGTGTGTGTGTGTGTGTGTGTGTGTGTGTGTGTGTGTGTGTGATTATGTGCATCTTGTGTGTGCATTTATGCTTGTGTGTGTGTGTGTGTGTGAGATTATGTGCATCTTGTGTGTACATTTATGCTTGTGTGTGTGTGTGCGTGCACACCATTACACAGCTCACTGGGTCGTCTGTAATAACTGCTGAGTTATAGTCAGCACTGAGTGGACCAAAAAAATCAAGCACCCCTCCTACTTCCTGCCCCGCGATTGGCCCACAGAACTCATTCCCTCTCTCTCTCTCTCACAATTGGCTCCCGGCGTTGGCCCCTCCCCATCCCATTGGTCCTCCCGGAGTTGTTGCCTGGTTACATCAGAAGCTCGTATATTTGAGCAGAGCTCTGGATGTTTACTGCAGCACTTTTACAGACAGAGTGCAGACCAAGACAACCTCACCTCACTCACCGATACACACTCAAGAACACACACACACACACCGCCGGTCCAGAGGACACCACAGAATGCACCCAGGCGATACCCTGGTTCTGCTGCTAGATTTGCTGGTTCTGACACTCACACATCAAAGTGCTCAATTGGGATAACCTTCTGGACACAAGCGTGACCTACAGACCGACCCGATACCGAAACAGAAGACACCTGAAGGGAGGAGAGACCCAACCGAACAGCTGGATAATTGCTCCCACAGGAAGGAGATGTGTCAGGACAAAGGAGGTGACAGAAATCGCACCGAGTTTGGTTAAAAGTCACGCCGACTCCTCTGCAGGATCTGAAAAATAAGAAACCAGACTTTAATAAGCTACGTGTTAGCAGCAGCAGCAGCAGAAGAAGAAGAAGACGAGACACAACAAACTGACAGGAACAGGCGTCACAGTGAAACACCTGCAGGCTGCTGGATCTACTGACATAAAACCCCCCAAAACAAGACAAGAAGGAGCGATCAGAGAGAGAAAACACAGCTGGGAAAATGAGAATGGCCTGTGACATTCTGCTGCAGAGGTAAACATCAGGGTTATGTAACTCCTCTAGTCTGACTGGAATAAATGGATGGATGGATGGATGGATGGATGGATGAACAGATAGAGGAAAAAAGCTAATATGTGATTGGACGATAGATGATTGAATAAGCAGTGGAGGGCGAACGAGAGAGAAATGGGGCAAGAAATTGGATGAATGAAGTGGATTAACACAAAAATGAAAAAGAGGGAAAGCCGGAAGAACGGATCAACTTTTGAATGAATGAGTGGAAACGTTCCTAATGAGCGATTAAAACCAGCTTTTATTATTATGAATGGAAGAATGGAAGGAAGTGAGGTTGGATTGTGTTTCTCGCTCATTGTTGTGTTGCCAGGGAGAGATGAAAGAGAACAGAGAGAGCAGAGGTCTGTCAGAAGTCTTTTCTTTCACGGGAATCGAAACAGAGCAGAAGAAGATGAAGAGAAAGAGGTCGTGGCTTTTATTTAACAGCTGATATGTAATGTAAGGTAATGTTATGTAATCAGAAAGGGGTGGCATGGCTGAGAATGTGTCAGCATTTTGCTACACACAGGGGAAGAAAATGGCAGTTAAACCTTTTTTTAATGAAGCATTCTTTCAAAATAAAGCTTCATTAATCAAATATATCTTTAACAGGCAGATGCGCTCATAATGGGAGGAAATCACAGTGGTAAGCTCTTAAAAATCAATTTGAGAACTCTATTTTGAAAATATTTGTTCAATATGTGTCCATTTTAGAAGTTGTAATTAAACTATTGATTAAAAAATAGTTAATTTATTGACAGAAAGTCTAACAAATGTCAAAAATTGGATAAAAATCAGAATTTCCAATGTGACGTCTTCATATTTCTTGTTCTATCTTGCTAACAGTCGAAATCCAAAAACATTTAGCTGACTGTGACATAAAACAGAAGCTGGAACCAGATAATATTTCATATTTTTGGTTGGATTATTGTCTAACCTTCTGACACACTACACACTGTTTATTCATCATTAGTCATCCAGTCGTAGACTTCCTCCAGCAGTGCCCAAAAAGAAATGTAAATTTATAAAATTCCCATCGACTAATCATGACTCTGCAAAAGCAATGATTAATTGAAGGAGGGTTGAGGACGTAGAGAAAGATTTGTCGAGTCAACTAAACCGAATAGATGTTTATTCTCAGACGGCTGAATATCTGACGGATGATTCAGGGAAAATGAACGACTGAGAGCAGCGGCGGTCTTTTTGTAGTCCCAAGTGCAACCCAACTGATGGAAACAAACAAACGCCAACAATCTTAAATCCTTGGTGTGTTTGAGTTGAGGATCGTTTGAATGCAAACATCTGCTGTAAGTGTGTGTGTGTGTGTGTGTGTGTGTGTGTGTGTGTGTGTGTGTGTGTGTGTGTGTGTGTGTGTGTGTGTGTGTGTGTGTGTGAGAGAGAGTTTTTTGGCTCGGACATGAAGGACTATAAATGTTTACTGTTTCAGAGGCAGTAAGAATAGCTGTTTATGAGATATAAGATGATGCTCATGATTCTGTGTGTGTGTTTCTGATTGCAAGCTTAAAGAGGCAACGTGTGTGTGTGTGTGTGTGTGTGTGTGTGTGTGTGTGTGTGTGTGTGTGTGTGTGTGTGTGTGTGTGTGTGTGTGTGTGTGTGTGTGTGTGTGTGTGTGTGTGTGTGTGTGTGTGTGTTTGAAGTAGGTTACTAGAATTTATGTGTGTGTGTGTGCATGGGTGGATGCTTAGACTGCAGCACTCTGTTGTATCTCCCAGCCAGAGCAGAGCAAAGTCAGGTTTGCTGACAACAGCACCTCTGTGAAATTACAATTAACCTCGAACTCACCTCACACACACACACACACACACACACACACACACACACACACACACACACACACACACACTCTTTGTTACCTTTACGTCGAGCCATCAGAATAACTCAAAATAATTTAAGGACGCCCTTCATCGGCCCTTTTCCTCGTCACCATCTGCACCGAGAACACAGTTCCTCCGTTGTCATTTTCTTCAGTTGATTTCACGCTGCAGACACAAAGCCACAGTCATCCTCAGATGTTTTTGTTGTTTAGTCACTCGGTCAGCTGAGATGAGGTCACTGATAGCACAGCACAGCGTTTCTGCTCTGCACTATTTACCCTTAGCTGTGTGATACCGATACTCTTGTCCTATATATGTGGTATGTAGTACTACAGTACGTTCAGGTCAGTCGCTTACCCAACAGCAAAAATTCACTCTGAAACTGTGACTGAATATTATTGAAGTACTGTGTCAGAGTTAAAATAAGAACTAGAATATAAAAATAATCACATTTTGCTGCAGTGTGTTAAAGTGTCACAGTTAACCACGTTTCTCTGCAAATATCTGAAGGTCACAAATCCCCTGCAGCTATAAAATGCTAGAAATGATATGAAGTCTCATATTCTCTGCTGATCCACTGCAGAAACAAAAAGATACTGTTATTTTTAATAATGCACAAATCTCTAAAGACTTAATTAACAGTAAAGCATGCAGGAGTAGTAATATGTCATCAGTCTTTTGTTTACACATATTTAGATGTTAGATAGAATGTGATTCAGATGCTGCAACAACTCAAGAATAAACAGTAGATCTAAGAAAACAGGTGCATACAGCGACACCTCAAGTATTTCATCAACCCCACGATTGTCGTGTCTTCAGCAACAGCAAAAGATAATTTTATTATTGTTTTATGTTCACATTAACTTCATGAATGTCTTTTTTTTTTATTTGAAATTAAATCAAAGGTGACAGTGGCACACCAATGATGACGGGCAGTTCCCTGATGTGAAAAAGAGCGTCAGTCATCGCGGCTAAAACCAAAACAAGTGGACCGTTTGTTTGCCACTGAGATATTATCAAAGACAACGTGACTGTCTACTCAGGTCACTTTAAAAGGTTTTACAGTATCACTGCCAACAAACAGTTAGCTCAAGGTGTGACTCCTTAAGATGTTATCGAGGTCTTATCTCCGACTTTGGCTACCGCTGCAGTCGTGGCTGCAGGGCAGGAGCTCGTCTAATCTGACCCACTTAGAGCGCCAAACCGAGCCTCCACCAACTACTGCTGCTTTGGCTCATCACATGTGACAGTTTGAGGACAAAATCAACAACACAAATAAATATGTAACCTTATATATATCTTTAAAAAAAGGTTTGGAGACACCCTGTTGATACATTTTTAAACAAAATGTGCTAGTGTTAGCTGTAATGTCGAGAATACTATGTGAATCTTTCATTGAAATAGCAAATATTAGGTTTCAAATAAACAAACACATAATCCCATGGAAGCATATTAAAGTCAACACAACAGGCTGATTTTGAAGTTTTGAGTCTTTTGCACCTCTAATCAAACCCAGTGAGGTCACAGTGTACTGACACACCCTGGAGTACACTTACACATCACTGCAGCAAGGTGAGAGGTTAAACTACTGGAGGTCAGCAAAACAAAGATTATCAGGGACTGTTTTAGTTAAGCAACAATTACAAGCAACATTGTAATTGTCCTAGACGTGTATCCAGTTTCTAATTGATATATTTATGTAGTTTTCTGTTGAATGTTAGATTTTTTTAGTTGGTACTAACAGTTAGTTTTCTTAAAATTTGATATAGTGCGTGACTAAAGTACAAATAGAGAGACTGATGTATTGCTGTCCCTGTTCCCGTCTGCTCTCACATTGTGTAGCATGATTGTTAGTTTGACAGCCTTGCAGCTCGATCAGTGAAGAGAAACTTAATGAGACATAATCAAAATATAATCAGGCACCTAGAATACTCCGTCCTGTCTGCCCTTCAAGGCGTCCTCGACAGGGAACAGATGCCCAGAAAGGGTGTCATGTGCGGTCCCCCTCCCCCCTAAGGTTCAATTGGCTTTGACGGAAATGTTATCTCTCCTGTTCGGAGAGCTCGAGGATGACAGCACAATACCCCCCCAAAAGGATTTTAGTTCAAGTCTTCGGGGGGCAAAGCTATGTAAGGTCAGATGTTATCTTTGCTGCTTAAGGCACATGGAGATTATGTAATGTCCTCAAGGACTCTATCAAGAATCTATTGTTAGGGATGCGGCAACCCAGGCCAGCGTGGTCCCTCAGGCCACGACTCAGCAGGAGAGCCCGCTGTCAGATGCTATCGGTGATGTAGGGAGCCTGCAGAGTGTGTTTAAAGGGGCTGATCTCTGTGTCGACTGACAGGAGAGAGGTTCAGATGACAAAAGAGCTGATGTAAACGCAGTCCAGATAATTATATTTGACAGATGTTGGAGAAAGATGAAAAGTCAGAAGCTGATTTAACATCATCCAAATAATCAGTCAGTTTATGTCACTCTTCCCTCACGAGAGGAGTGTAATTTTGTTTCCTCCACAATATCAGTATCTGTCTTTCTCTTTTCGTCTGTCTCTCCATCACACACATTCGCAATCAAGGTTACAGTGCCGGGAAGGGAGTGTGGGATAATGTTACCATTCAAAGCCAGTAAAGAATCGAGGGAGGAGGAGAGACGAAAGAGAAAGAACCGGAGAAAAGGATAAGGGTCGAGATGAAGAAACACTTTTGTATTAAACGTGATGGGGTGGAATGAGAGAAAAGAAATGATGGAATAAGGCTGATAAGAGAGAAGAGAATATTCATTCAGAGAAAAATCTAATTAAAAATTGACAATGGAGATCCTAATAAAGGGAGGAAGGAGGGCAGAGGTACTGAGAGGAGGACGGAAAAGAAATTTAGAAAACGATTGAAAGACGACGACGAGAATAGAAGCAAGAAACAAGTGAAGGATTAGAGGAATAAAGACGGAGGGCATCATCGTGTCAAGCATCAATAATTCAGGCTGTATCGATCTACCTGAGGACTTCTCTTACTGCATCAGGAGTGTGTGGTTGTTTTAAAGAGCCAACATACATGCACACACAGCTTGTATAACGTCAGCTGCTGTTTGTCTAATAAGACACACACACACACACACACACACTCTCTCTATATATGAGATGTACCCATGCACTTGGGCATTATCTGAACGACCTTGTGTTGTGTGTGTAGGAGTGTTATATAAATCTGGAGTCCTGGCATGCCTGTGTGTGTGTGTGTGTGTGTGAGGCCAGTGGCAGGCTGCTGAATCAACCGACACATCTCAGCCGCCTCCCTGTTTTTTGCACGCATGCACACACACACACACACACACACACACACACACACACACACACTTCCTTGCTTATGGAGGAGCATAGATGAAAAAATATGAGTCGACACACTTCCTTCTATCTGATCAGGACGCTTCAGCAGAGCTCTGTAGCCTAAATAACAATCTGCCCACCCAAAGTGGCGCCAGAGACGGAAACTTTGTGTATTTGTGTTTGTGTGTGTGTGTGTGTGTGTGTGTGTGTGTGTGTGTGTGTGTGTGTGTGTGTGTGTGTGTGTGTGTGTGTGTGTGTGTGTGTGTGTGTGTTCTTCTTGAGATTGTCATTTGGCACAGGGGATCTTAGATTAGGAGACATCTGTAGCGAGAACATAAACTCATCATGCAAACTTACACAGATCTTGTTTCATTCTTTCTCGCTCAGCTCAGACGTAAATGTTTCGTTGGTTATTGTCATTCCTCTCCCCTGTTTTGACTCCTGCCGCCCAGCATCCACGCCCTCCACCTCCAAGGTCATTTCATATCAGTATGGAAAGGGAGTCGAGAAGTACGTGATGTTCTAACCATGTTCTTTCTCTCTCTGTTTTTCTACAGCTCCCACCTCTCTCCCATATCCATCCTGCCTGCTGACTCTGCTGAGTAAGTACACACAGACAGCAGAAACGTTATTCAGTCACACTAACATACAGAGGCACACACTCATGAATGCACTGCAAGAAACGAAACCTGACAAGTCATCTTAAAGCGAGCAGTTGTATCCTGTAAATGTTGCAAACAAGAGGTGAGAGAGCGATAACCAGGTGAAGCTGAAGTGTAAAAAGGGAGTAAAGGGTCATCTGACAATAAGAGGAATGCAGGCAGCATGGAGGAAGGTAGGAAGGCATGGAGGTCAAGAGGAAGTGATAAGGAGGAAGGAGGGAAGCTGCCCCTGTGTTTTAATTATAAAGCTAAACTAAAGCATTTTGCACAGCCAATTCCTCTGCGTACCACCTGTGGTGTTTGAACCAGCGCTCTATGAAATGTTGTTTCCTAAAACCTGAGGTGACGTTTGTTTCATCAGGCTGACACTCCAAAACCCAAATTGTCACAATTTAGAAGCTGAAACCGAAAAATGTTTCTGCATTTTTATTTAAAAAGTTACATAAACACTTGATTTATTTTAATATTGACGAATTCATTATTTGACTAATTGTTTGAGCACTAACATTGACACAGTTAGCTTTTGTATTTTTACAAAATTAGTAAGTAAAATGAGTAATTAATTACAAAACTATTAGATAAATAAGCAGTCATACGCAAGCAAATAAATAGACCGCCACAGTGATGAACAAACAAACAAATCTAAGTCCTTTTTAATGAGGAATATGGTGCATCAGAGCTTTTACACTCTGCTGTTCAGTAACTGAATTAAATTAAAATAAAGCTGCCAAAAATGAAAAATATTCAGTCTAACGTACGAGAAATGTAATCTTCACAGTCAGTGGAGGGAAAATGTGTCACTTCAGCTTGATTCACCAGATGTTTGACTGTCGTTCAGGTGTCACACATTTCCTAAAAGTCCATTAGATAGGTGCGACGGCTGGTCTGTCTTCGAGTGTGAGTAATGTCTTCACTTTCCTCCGGCTACCAGGACGCGTTCTCTCTCCTCTGTTAGACAAAATTCAGACGACAGCAGCAAAAACACACATGGTGCTGTGTGGTGACCGCAAGCATCATCATCTTTTACTGCTTATGTGTTAGCTAACTGTGTTTGTGTGTGATGGATTGTTATTGTTTGTAGAGCTTCCCACAGCGATCACACACACATTTATTTGACCTCAGGGTCCAACACCTTTTTATGAGTTTTCCCTTAAATGGATGTGAAGCCCAGACATGGTTAGTTACGCTCCAGCTCCGAGTCTGGTGTAACTTTGTTGGTGTAAATATGTTGCACACCCAGTATGATGTTATGAATGATGGGGTGTGAGCCGTCAGCAGCAGCAGCTGGTGTGGAGGAGTGTGAAGAGAGCTGGGAGCTTTCACAGTCAACCTGCAGAAATAAATCTTAACCGCCCGCAAGAAGCCAGAATAAACGAGGGAGGGATATATTATGATCGCACACGTGCTCAAGCGAGTTAAATAAAGTCTCAGTAGAGCCCGTGGATCAAACTTCACATGTGAGTGTAGACGAGGTCAGAGTGTTACTGCTGTTGTTACCTTTTATAGGCTGTAATGCCCTCGCCTCCTCTCTCCTCTCTGGCTTTATTAATCCTTTCAGAACTGGACCGGGTTATTGACTCAATAAGGACTTTTTAAAGAGCCCTGAAACCATCTCAGTGAATGTTTGATTCATTATGAACCTTCAGTAAACGTACGTTTTTGTTGGCATGGAGGTAAACACATCAGTTTATCATCTAAAGCTCCAGCAGTATGTCTGTTAATTGATTAGTGGAGCTCTTTCTATTAATTCTAAGAGGCTGATGGCAGGTGGGATTATGTGAGGAGACTTGTAGTTGTTCCAGAGATGAAGGCTTTAACCTACGTTTCATTACTCGGCACTGCTCACCTTTTATTCTGAACACCGCCGAGGTCTTAATTAAATGGATGAGCAACGCAGTCAGCTTATTGGATTTAGTATAACTGAACAAAAGAGTACGTCAATTAATCTCACGTAGAGACGACTGAATAATTGAACACAGTGGAGAGCATTACACATCACTGAACCCGGATTATAACAGAGGACAGTGGCTATACTTAACAGTTTACACAGTTCATTTTAACTGTTAATTAACTGTTGAAACTAAACTGGTACACAGAGTCCCACCATCACTGAATAAACCGTAAATCTGCTCACAGAATCTGAAGTAGGTTATTAAACTCTGAGCTGTGACAGTTTTACCCTCAATACAGTCGAACTAAACTCATTCAAGCTGGAGGAAACATGTCTGCATCATTACTCAGTATTTAAACAGATTGCAGTTGAACAGTAGCTAACCTTGCTAAAGTTAAATACTGAATTTAATGTGGCAAATAACCCTGATTAAAAACATCAGAAATGATGTACAGAAATTCACTTTTTAAAGGTCCAGTGTGTCAGTTTGAGAGAGCTCTAGTTACAGAATATGGTAGAAATGTAATATAATATGCAGAACTGTGTTTTCATCACCTGAAAATAACATTTGTTGTGTTTTAGTACCATAAAATGAGTCTTTTATATCTACGGAGGGAGCAGGTCCTCTTACACAGAGTCCATCATGTTTCTACAGTAGCCCAGAACAGACAAACTAAACACTGACTCTCAATAAGGTCTTACATGCCTGGAAGGAGTTGGTGAGGTGAGGGGTATTTAGTTGGTTGCAACCTGTGACCTCACTAGTCGATGCCACTAAATCCTACAAGGTGGACCTTTTGAAGATAATGTGTCATCACGCACAGTAAAATAATGTGAAGACACATAAAGTTTGAAGAATTAAGTCGATTATGTTTAAATTTAATTAAGTTGATTTTTTTATTTATCATCGCAGGATAATTCAGCGAACCATCAGAGCTGCAGTGGAGCAGCACTTCTTCGAGCTGAAATCCTCCATCGACCAAGACCTCAGCAACTACGACAGCCAGGGGTGAGAGAGCACGGCACACTACCATTCACACACATACATACAGACAAGAAAACCAAACAAACAGGACTGCTCTTCCCCTCGATGCACCTGCTGGTAAAAACACGCGTTGCACGGATTCCTCTGTGGTTAAAGTGGCATCGGATGACTTTAAAGGAACATATCTGTCATAGTGAACATTGTGTACGACGGCACGAAGCCCACCAGATGGTTCAGTTTACCGGTAAACATGTTGACAGCTGTGATGGCGATTCGTAAACTCTACATATTGAGAGCAGCAGCTGTCCAGTCACCTCTGAGACAAAACAAGACATCCAGGAGTTCAACACGGCGTCCTAAAATAAGATTCACGCCTGCTGAAGGTGGCACGGTGACGTTTCTGTGTTTGAAATGAGTAAATATGAATGTTTCTGTTAGGTTTGTTCAGCGTTTTTTTCACTTCTGTTTTTCAGGGTGAGCCCCGCCGAGCCAGCAGACCAGGGTTGCCATGAAGATGAGGAGCAACAAACGGACCCCGAGGACAGTCCCTGCGACACAGAGGGGGAGACCCCGCTCACACAGGCCGAGCTGCACATACAACAAAGCCAGAAAGACACACAAGTAAGTGTTAAACACACACACACACACACACACACACACACAGACACACACACACTGCACTGATGTGTGGGCTAGCAGCATATTTCCCATAGCTGACCTCCTTCCTGTCTCAGTGTGTCGGTTCATTCCAACCCCGAATGTTTGATATTATCAGCACAATCCATCTTTGTTCTGCTCCGATTGCTACAATAGCTGGAATTCTACCGGGGACGAGAGCGGACACAAACATGCACACAGAGCGATGAACGCGCTGCTGATACGTACAGGCAGAGTTTTGTTCTTAACATGAAGTCATGAGGGGATTACATAAGGCTGAAGTGAAAAGAAGCGCTGCTCAGTGTGAAACTTGTTGGTTCGTACCGTCCACTTTTTGTGACTTTCATATCAACTTTTGCACTGACTGGTATGCCAGGGGGACAACAGGAGCAGAGGTCTGACTGGCTGTTTGAACGCATACAGGAATTTTTATTGTTACTTTGCCGTTCAGTAGAAGTTTCTGGCACTTCATTAACAAGTGCACATATTTTTTTTCCGTGAGCGTCACGTACACTCTTAGTAAGCCTCATCATGGTGGAAATCAAATCCCTTCCTCACTGCCACTAATCCCCTTGAACCCCCGGTGGCTCTCATCCCAAGAACCGTTTTAGACGTCCAGACGACGGTGAGAGGCAAGCGGCAGACGGAGCGAGACGTGTCCTGAGAAAGCTGTCACTTCTTTAACAATGATCTTAAAATAGACGAGCCAAGAGCCGAAGAATGACAGCAGCACCTGTGCGCCGTCCACACACACACACACACACACACACGCCATTTACTGTCTTTACATAACAGTACCATTGTCACGTATATGTATACACAGTCATCATCCATCCCACAGTCAACTTTCACTTTGAACCTCCAGTGTGGATGTTAAGAACCTTAAATCATCAATAATGTTGGAGTATTTTGGGTAGAGCGTGAAAAAGGTCACCAGTTATGACAGTAAAAGCCTCTTCACCTTTACTTGGAAACCTTTTTTTTTAGATTGGAGGTTGTCATAGATGTAGGTGTGATCTTGATGTGTGTGAATGAATGTATTTGTGCTGGATTTCTACCATTTAAGGCACAATAACTCAAAGGAAGTGAGATGACATGACGAGCAGGTTCATGTGAGCTTCCTGTTTAAATTCTTGTTGTTACTTTCTTCCCAGGATTCTTTGGACTCTGGCGCCGCCCTGGAGGAGAGCTCGGGAATGGACCTGGATGCGGAGGCTGTCAGAGATGCTGAGAACAACATCAACACTGCCAGGTGAGCTGGGTCAAGGGCAACTTTAAGCTTAAAGTGGATGAGGCAGATATATGTGTAACAAAGATGATCTCAGTGATGTGGAGTGAGGATCTTCCCATAGAGCGCGACACACACTTTGTTGTAAGCTCGTGTTGTCTCGCACAGATCACTTGACACCTCACGTTTATGAATCACATCGACATGCCGTCTCATTTTTACGCTGCATCTGTAACAGACCTCTATCATCATCATCATCATCATCTCTTACACGGCATGGGGTAGATTTACTCCACACATCACGCTGTGTCGTGCCTCCAGTTGTGATAACGCACCGTCGTTGATGTGACACGCGGCGTTCAATCGTGAAACAATCGAAGCAGTTAAAGCTTTGTGAGCTTTTCCCACGAGAAATCATTCATGTGTGAAAAGGCTTTTAGTTGTGTGACTTCAGTGTGACTCTCTTCGGATCTGCTACAGCTCAACACTCTCAGAAAGACTTCAAATAAAATCCAACGGTTCATTCAAATGTGCAGGAAGAAAATACTTTTGATATCTCAGCTCAAAGAATGATCAGCACACAGAAAAATATACAGGTTTCTAGATTTATTTACATTAAATAAGCAACAAATTAATTATAGATATCTGAGCAAAAATATCTGAAAGATTTGTCCCGTACAGCTCAAGTTCAAAGTGTCTGAAACAGTTTTCTCTTCACTTTTAGTCTAATTATTTAAAGTATATTTTCTGTTTCTCGTCTGTGTTTTCAGGGAGGACAATCAACCCTGTGAAATGGAGCAGACTCAGACCGACACCATAAGCTGTGTGAGTAATGAGTGAATATATCAGTATCCATCTACCACCTGTACTTCCCTGCTTACCTCCTTCCCTTCATTCCTTTCCTTCCCTGATTTGTTTCTTTAATCTCTCTCTCTCTCTCTCTCTCTTCCTTTCTTCAGGACTCGGTTTCGTGCCGCTGTGATCAGAACGCCAACACCAGCGAGAACAACAGGAACCATCTGTCGCCATGCCAACCAAACTCTGGCAACAACCCCCACCTCCAGCTCTTCCCCGACAACCAATGGGAAGGTAGGTTACCTGGTTGTCTCGCTGTCACGGCGTGCTCTCTGTTCACTGCAAGAATAAACATGGATATGTTAAATATGTTAATTTCACATATTTTGAGACGTACTGTTGAAGTGATTAAAATAATACTACATACAGCAGACCCTCGAGAAGATGTTTAAGTTATCGTATTCTTCCAGTTTACTCGAGGTTTGAGTCCTGAGTTCTAAAACTGTTTTTCTGTCAGCGCAGAGATGATTAGAAGTCAGAAAATCTTGCAAATTTAATTAATTTGGAATGAAATAATTAAATTTTTTTAAATGTTTCTCATCCATCAAACACTTTGAGCTGTTGTTTTTCTTCATTTTCCTCTAAATCAAACTCCAAATATGAAAACATTTCATGTTCAGCATCATTTTGTTGTACAAACATGTACTGAATGAATGTTGGTCCTCTTCTCTACTATCTCTCTCCCTCCTCCTCCTCCTCCTCCTCCTCCTTCCATCCAAACAGCGTCACCCCCCTCCCATCTCCACCTCCCTCCCATAGACTTCTCATGTATGCATCTGCAAAAAGAAGGCCATGGTAAGTAGCTGAAATCTGCCCACACATCCACCCATCTTTCCTTCCTTACTTCCTTTCATCCTTCCTCGTTGATTTCTCTCTAACATGGCTGCTTGCTGGTTCGTGCACAGCAGGGCGAGCTTTGTTAAAATACGTTTGTGACACTGATGATGAAGAAATCCTTGCATATGAAACACTCTTCCTTTCATGGGATGTGATAACACAGCTGGTGGACGCGGGGCAGATTGATAGCGACACCTTTCCTCTCTGAAAACACTTTTTTTCTCCCGACTCTGCTCCTCTGTATCTCACCTCATCGTCTCATTATCTTTCCGGGGGCCCCTCCTTCACCTCACCCTCTTTTTCCCCCCTTGCGACTCAGCTCGTTAGCATAGCGCTGACAGGCAAGACGCCGTTAATCAGGCAAAAAGTGAGTCAGCAGGGTACCGAAGAAGATAATGAACGTAGCCGCTCAGCAGCCTCCTCCCAGGCAGCTTTTGTGTGCATCATATCGACTTGTACAGCAGCATCCTCACGTGTAATACTCGTGTTAACCAGAATTAAATTCATCTTTTCTCCTCCTCCTCCTTCCCTGACCTGTTTGCATGTCCTGACTCCCTCCTCTTCATTTTGTCTCCTCCTCTCTTCAGACCCCGTCCCGGCTTACAAGTCCTGGCAGGACGACAACGAGAGCGGAGAGGCTCAGCTCTCCCCGCTGGCCGGTCGCATGGTTCCTCTCCCCCCACTGCCCCTGGAGGAGGAAGGCGAGGAGGACGAGGAGGAAGGAGGGCAGGACGCCTCCCTCTCCTCTTCCCGCTCCCACCCTCACCTCCTCGCACGCCGCTTTCTCGACTTTGGAGCGCACAGCGCCCAGCGGTTCCTCCAGCAGGACCCGGACGCCACCTCACCCACCAAAGCACAGAGGTACGGTGCGACGCAGACAACGAGTGTTCTTTTGTGTGTGATCCTGTCGGATGTTTTGTTCATTCATGCTTGTATATCCGCCGTCACTCCAGGCCGCGGCGAGCATCGTTTGGCTCCAAAGAGGCGATGAGAGGAGGAGACTCAGTGACCCACCAACTCACCAAGAAGCTTCAACACCTGAAGAAGAAAATCAAACAGTTTGAAGAGCAGTTCGAGAAGGAGAGGAACTACAAGGTACAAGTCTTTCTCCATCCCTCTCCTCCTCTTCATGTATGAGTTTTCTGATGAAGGTGAAGTGGACGTAAATGTTGGTACAAGTGATGGACAGCATGTGGAACTTTTTGGTTCTGTTAGTTTCACAGAGTTCATGATCCGATGCACCGACCTGTAAATTTTTTTTAATAATAACTCAATCTATTTATTTAAGCCAAATCATAACAAAAGTTATCTCATGACACTTTCCATATAGAGCAGGTTTAGTCCATACTCTTCAGAAAATTATTCACAGAGACTCAACAGTTCCCACAAGCAAGCACTTGAGTGACACAGATGAACAGCAGCAATAAAATAACTATAAACGATAATGGCGATATGACTAAAGGTAGCAATAATGATAATAATAATAGTATATGTGGTGGATGTCATCAGGACCACAGAGAACCTGTGAGAGGAGAAAAACTCAGTCTATAGGCCTATAGCAGCATAACTAAGAGACTGTTCAACACTCACCTGAGCCAGCTCGGACTATCAAAAAAGAACGTCTTAAGTCGAGGAGACGTGTCCGCCTCCAGAGCCCAAAATGCGAGCTGGTTCCACAGAAGAGGAGCTTCATAGCTGAACGCTCTGGCTCCCAATCTACCTTTGGAGACTATAATAATAATAAAAAGAATAACGTTTCATTCATCTCGTCATTACATCAACCTGGACCTGATATTTATCTTTCTCGTCTCTCTGCAGCCCTCTCACGGAGACAAGGCAGCTAACCCCAAAGTTCTCAAATGGATGACCGACCTCACAAAGATCCGCAGGCAGATAAAAGGTACACCCGCTCACTCTTTTTCCTCTTAATATGCATGTGTGTGTGTGTGTGTGTGTCAGGGTTAGAGTGTCTGTGTGCCATCCTGTTCCATGCTGGACAGCTTGACCCTCCCTCACTCCGAAACCTTTGACCTTTGTAACAACATCGCATGTGTGCTAATCTAACACACACACACACACACACACACACACACACACACACACAGACAAACACGCACATGCCAAGAGTTGACGTGGCTCTCACATGCGTGGCTCCCACCCTCCAGTGTGCTGGTGCGTCCTTGTGAACCCACATTCATTACGTCTGCGGTGAAATCGGTACGGTGAAACAGTGGACAAGACTTTGAGTTATTCGTGACGCTGAATATTTGGGAAAAAAAAAAAGATTTAATCTGTGAAATAATTTAAACTTTGATCAGATCTTTGAGTCCAAACAGGTGTTAGAAGATAAATTAAGACACGTCTGATGTCTTCGAATGTCTCTTGTGCATCTTTTCACCATTCTGAGCGAGCCCCGTGACACTCGTCCACCCTCTCTCCATGTGAGGTGACGGCTCTCCTTCTCGGAGAACGCAGTGGCCGAAACATTTCTCTCTGTTTCAAATCAAAAATTGAAATTAACAATAACGCGAGCACCCACTCTCCACTTTCCTCCCTCCTCCTCCACCACCTCCTCCTATCGCCCAACGACCCGATTGATTGATTGATTGACTGATCGGCCAACCAGGACGCCAGCACCACCTTTTACCCAGAAGCACGCTGAGGCACCAGGCTTTGCTCCATTCATACAGACGCCACCATGCTCCCTCCTCCTCCTCTTTCCCTTCCTCCTCCTCCTCCTCCTCTTTCCCTTCCTCCTCCTCCTCTATCTGCTCACCTCCCCATCACACACTCACCCCCCCGCTCCACCCGTACTCAGGCCTGAGCTCTAGACCGTATCACCTCAGTAAGTACCAACACCTCAGTAAGTAAACAACACAGACACTACTGACAGCCACAATGAGGCGGCATTGTGGGAGCATCCTGCTTCTTTGCTTTGGTGTGTTTCCTGTTGATGTTTGGACGGGACAGAGGTTCCTATCAGTAATGTGAGAAAGTCCTTGTGATTTGAATGTTGGTGTTTAGAGACAGATAAATCTTAATCGATGAGAAGATTGATGTTGTAATGGTAGTCGATGCTTCATCAGGCAGGTTCAAGGCCTTTTCAGTGTCTTTTTTTGGTTGTTAGGAGGTTTTCGCTTGCTGTGTTTGGGTTTTGACTGTGTGCCGTGTCGTGGTTCTGTTCAGCATGTATGTCTGTCTTCTCATGTTGTGACCGGCTGACTTAAAACCACCACAGCCGTCTGTCAGATTCCTGCATGTCTGATCGTCGGTGAAAGATGTTAAATGTGCTGTTAAAACTGTTTTCTCCCCGTTTGTTTCTCCTCTTTAACCACTGTTCTCGTCCTGCCTCCTGCTTTCCTTCCTTTGTTTCCTCTCCTTCATCACTACGTTCCTCCATCCCACAGATGCCAAACACCGTGCGGAAAGCGAGCTCGGCCCGCAGACTCGTCCCCGCAGCAACACCTTACCCAAGAGCTTCGGCTCCACGCTGGACCAGAGCGCTTACGACACAGCGGTGGAGGTCAAGGGTCAGCGACCCACCCGGGAGGAAACACTGGAGCTGATCCAGCGCAGGGTCAAAGGGAAGAAGCAGGAGGACGGCTGGCCTGATGACATCAAGGTTAGCAGCAGAGGAGAAGTGATAAGAAAGTGGAACAGACTGGCCCTAATGTGTTTAGTTAAAGGTTATATCACTATCACATGATTAACTGTGTGTGTCTCTGCAGAAGATGACCAAGGAGCAGCTGTCCTGTGAGAAGACGGTCCTACAGAAGAACCTGCTGCACTATGAAGGCCTGCACGGTCGACCGGTGAGTGAATGACATTTACATTTTTTAGTCATTTTGCCGCTTTTACCCAACAAGAAAGGGGAAAAATCAAGGTCCAGCTGTAGAGGGGGATAGACAGATTGAAGACCAGGCGCCAGGTTAGTTGGTCGATCATGACTACCCTGGTAGGGGTGAGAGATAGGGAGTCAGTTCTGATGATGCTGTCTTGGTGGGTTTGTTCTGTGACGTTGTGTTAAACATTTGGCTCTCTTTCTTTCAGGTGACCAGAGAGGAGCGTCTGGTGGTGAAGCCTCTCTACGATCGCTACAGATTGGTCAAACAGATGCTCACCAGAGTCAGCATCACACCCGTCACAGTACGTACACATGAACATGTATATACGTGACCACTGAGGGCGAGAAGTGTTGCACATACTTTAACCTCCCCTCTCTCTCTCTCTCCCCTGCAGGTGTCTCCCTCCAGTAAGAGGCGAAGTCAGACCCTCCAGCCGATCATCGAGGGAGAAACCGCTCATTTCTGGGAGGAGATCAAAGAGGAGGAGGAGGACGAGCGGAAAGAGAGAGAGGGGGGAGGAGAAGAAGACGAGCGGGAGGAGGAGAGGGACGAGGACGAAGAGGAGGAAGAGGAGGAGGAGGGAGAGAGCAGCGGCGGGGAGATGCAGAGCCCCGAGGTCATCATGGCCGTCGACCTCGTGACCCCGACCGACGGATCGATGAGGAGCCAGAACCAACCCGACAGACAGAGCGACTGTCCGATGACGGCGAAGGTGGAGGAGGGGTCCGGGAGGCTGGCGCTGGACCTGCGACTGTCCAGCTCCAACGCCTCGTCCATGTAAGAACACACACATACACACAGACACCTACCTGTGTCGTTGTTTTCCGATGAGGAGAGCAGCCAGCTGGGCGACGCTCGACCCTCGGCAGTGTTCAGCGCTCAAACTCGAATCAGTCAAACTTTGTCTGCCGGTGCCACTGACCTTTCAAAGCAGAGAGACGTTAACAACATTAAAAATAATCCCCGGTGAAATGTCAGCGGGCAGACGGAGCAACTACGAGCTTTGTGAATGGGCTTATATAACATCACCTCACGGGTACACACTGTGACTTAGACAGAGAGATTCTGATTTGTTTTTGGTGAAGATGTTTTGGCTGACGGCACTGCGCTCTGTTCTGCAAACACTCTGCGTCCAACCTTGTGAGGAGCAAAGAAGGCAGCTTGGTACGATAATGCACACATGATGAAAGCGTGCGTACAAACTAAAAAAGAAGCTCTGATTACCTCAAACGTTGCTGAGTGTGCAGACACCAACAGAGAAAACAGTCAACAGGTTTGATCTGCTGAGTCTGTGATCTGGTTATCGTGATACTGAGCTCATGGTTCTCACACACACACCTCTAATCTTCTCCATCAGACCAGGTTCGTACATCCAGGTCACTTCCCCGGACCTGATCCTGACAGCTGATCTCTCACACCACCACAGTTCACTTCCTGCTCACACTGACCTCGATTCCTGCCCTGCTTTCCTCTCCGGACTCGATCTTTAATCAACGGATGATTTTAAAGTAGCGTTCAGTCACAGCAGCATGTTTAACATTAACTGTTTCCCGTCATCCTCCTCCAGGCCAGAGCTGCTGGAACAGCTGTGGAAGGCCCGAGCAGAGAAGAAGAAACTGAGGAAGACCATCCGAGAGTTTGAGGAAAATTTTTATCAGCATAATGGAAGGTTGGTGGAAGACACAGTCACTCACATTTAAAACAAATCATATGTGCGAGTTTACTTTCAAGTCATGAAGCCAAAACAAATCTGAATTTTTGAAATGATCTTGTATTTGTTTGTTGTACCTTGAAAGTGCTTGAATTTAAAAATCTGTGGTACACTGGTTTACATGATTTAACAGTTATTCATCCAAGAAAGGTGACTGAAGTCCAGTGAATTCATTTACATACACACACGTCATCTCAGTCAGGACAGTAGTGAGTTTATATGTTATCTGGTCTGATGTGAGTTTTTACACTCACAAAACAGATTATAATCCAGGCTGGACAAAAGACTTGCAGAAAATTTAAATGATTCAGACGCTCTCGTCCTTTTGTCTGAGATCTGTGAGACATCCTTTGTTGCAGTCAGTTGTCTTCTGCTATGAGACACTGCTCGCCAGCAGCTGCCCTGATCTGACAGATATATGCACGGCGTGTCGTCATTTATCCTGTACAGAGAGCTGATAAATGATTTTACTTCAGTACAGCAGCTCTGCAGAAACATCTGAGGTTCAGTGTCTGCTCAAAGACGACGAATCAGTCAACATGTCATTTAGAGGACAGAACAGGGACTCATTCACGTCATGAAAATAAAACATGTTCTCTGTCTCCCTGTAGAAATGTTCAGAAGGAGGACCGGGTGCCGATGCTCGAGGAGTACCGGGAGTACAAGAGGATCAAGGCCAAACTGCGCCTCCTGGAAGTTCTCATCAGCAAACAGGATTCCTCCAAATCCATCTAAGATACCTGCTAATCACCACACACACACACACACACACACACACATCGGCTCATCGCTGCTGTGAGGACCCGCCCGGGTCGACCATCAGTCAGTCTGTCAGACGTTCATCACAACCTGGGAGGGTTTGACAAACGCTCCAGCGACCAACGGCAACCACATCACACGACTTCCCAGGAAGTCAACGTCAAGACGCTCAGTCGCACTTCACGACCGCTCGGTGCGCTGCGTTCACGTCACGGAGAAAACTGAACGAGAGTGACTTGGCTGGTTCAGAGTTACACTTTTGAAAATTAAACTTTAGAGTCAGTTTGTCGTGATTTCACTTCCATGTAAACACTGTGTGTCGTTACAGGCCTTCACCGGGACGTTAAATGCATTTTAACTGCAGAAACCAAAGTTTGGTTTTGAGTTTGGAGGTCAAACAATCCTCGAGATTACAGCTAAATGTGCAGCATCCATTCAGACTGCAACCAAGCGCTGCTTGTTGCTGGTATCCGTAATCAGATTAGGGACGGGAACTTATTTCTGACGTGTAAAAATGAATGTAGTTTACAACATCTCAGATGGGTTTTTAAGACTTAATCGAGTCTTTTGAGTCGTCAGTCTTTGGACTGTTTTGATGAAGCGTTGATCACAAAAAAGCTTAATCACTTCAATCGTTACATTTCTGTGATAAATACACGATTATACGTGACGACAGATATTTTCATTCAGTTCAGTAATGTGGACGTTACAGTCTGAAGGTGCGTTTTTACAACAGTTTCCCCGTGACGTGAACGCAGCAGCAGCACCGTCAGCTCAACCTAAAATCACTCCCGTCAGCCATAACTGATCTCTGCTGCCTCGTCTGACTGCATATCATAGAAACACGGAGAAGAAAGGAAC
Source organism: Sciaenops ocellatus (assembly GCA_033000465.1). Taxonomy (NCBI): domain Eukaryota; kingdom Metazoa; phylum Chordata; class Actinopteri; family Sciaenidae; genus Sciaenops; species Sciaenops ocellatus. The sequence continues at coordinate 27,947,413 of CP136866.1, read as the reverse complement.
CATCATCATCACTGTTTATCTTCATCATCATCGTCGTCGTACCAACATGACTCAAGACTTTGCACTCGTCTTCTTTTTTTTTTTTTCTTCGACTTCTGAGAAAGAAAAAAAAAAACTTTCGGACTTTTTAATTTCAAGAACTTTTTCTTCTTTTTGTTTTTGTTCTTCCTGCTGAGGAATCTTAGCGGACAGCTCGAGGACTGGCATTTTAGACACTTCTTTCTTTCTTTTGGGGGGAGGAGGGTGGCGTCGCTCTTCTTTCGCCTCGCTTCAGGGAGTCACAGCGGTTTCTCAAAGCGGCCTCCTCCTTGATGCGAGGCGACCGGTTCTTTTATCCTGTCATCGTCTGACATCCTGGAAGCTTCACCTGACTGATTTAAAAAAAAAAAAAACTCATCCACAAGTTAAAAAAAAAAAAGTTTGTGCGTGTATTGTTAGAAAAAGAAAAGTGTATACATACATGTTTGTGGGACACTGCTGTTCATGTTTTTCTTGAATATTCCACGGGGGGAAAAAACTCCCGGTGTGACGTTGGAGCTGTTTGTTTTCATTTATTTCTGTTCTTCAGCTTTTTTTGGCAATATTTGTCACTGAGATCACTAAGAGGGCATACGTTGGTGTTGAACTGCATTTCCCATGATCCTCTTGCAAGAAAAAACGCTACTTTTAAGTCAGAGGCTCGTGATTTAGAGGCAGCATTCGATGGAAGACGCCCACAGGAAACAGTCCTGCTCAGATCAGGAGGTTTTATGACGTTTATTTTTTTTTCACTTTGCTGCATGGAGGCAGTTTGTGAAGGATTATGGGTGATAAACGCAGAGGCGAGGAGCTCGCGGAGAGTTTCTTGAATATCAGTACGACGCGGTCAGCAGTTGCTGTGCAGCTGGTGTGACCGTTACTGAATAAAGTGGTTTATCAGGTGGTTTAACGTTTGATTGTAGCTTTAAAGGCTTGTATTGTATCGATGAGGTGCCAACACTGCCAGCACTGATTTTAAAAAACACAGAGACTCCGTCTGTGGTTCACTGATCATCAACCGGTGAGTCGGTGCTGATGAGTATGTAGCATGATGTCCACAATGCTGAGAGGCAGACAAAAGTTGTACAGCGAACGCAGACATAGTCCTCAGATGTGTCGAAACCTGCGGGTCCCAGTGAGGTTTCATTTCCTGCTGGCGGGTAAAATGAGGGCAGGTGAGGAGGAGAAAGTTTGAGGTGTGACGCCTACGAGCTTCATTTTTCTTCTTCTTCTTCTTCTTAGAGGCCATGTTGTCTTTTATCAGAGAGGAGTCACAGTGTGATTTGAAATGTGGGACGAAGGAGTCGTCTGACTCGAGCAGGTAGTTCCGTAAACGGCAGAAGTTCTATTATCAGAACTCAAATCGGCTCGTTACGTGTGAGATGTTTAAGACTGATGAGACAAAAATCGATGTACATTTATTTACCTGCCAGAAGCGACGTTGACTGCAGAGTTTTGACGTGACCGGTTGAAAAGTTTCGAATGAGTTTTTTTGTTTGTTTTTGTGAATGCCTGTGAAGAATATGAGGCGAGGGTGCACGTCGTGTTTGTCGGGACGGTAAAAAGTTTCATGTAAAAAAAAAAAAAAAGATGTTATTTGCACAGCATTCACAGAATGCAGCCCTTTGTTTTGTGTTTTTTTCATTTGTATTTCTAAAAATGAAGCACTACTTCTATACAAATATAAATATATACTGTACATAAAACAAGAAAAAAAACAAACACCCGAAGGAATGAATGTCAGAAATGTTTAAATTATTTCAAACATTACGTTTGGCCCCCTTTGGTTCATTATATTTGTGATGCCCTAAGAATGTGTTTGTTTTTTTAATTATTTGTTATTATAAATATTGCTATTACTATCATAACCATTATTTTGTGTGATAATGACAATAATAATCCTTTTGTATCTACTCACAAACTGTAAAACCAGCTGTAGAAGTTAGTCTGGCACTGTGTGTGGCTAATCAAACACGAACCTGCTCTGTTCTCTTGATTTCTTTTGTCGCTCTGTGTAATATAAGCTAATATAGAAGCAGTACTGTAGTGAGCTTGCATGGCAAAAACAAGAAAAACAAAAAGAGAACATAATAGTATGAATAACACGATGTATTGTTTCTATTATTTGTGCCATGAAGAAGCAGCAATAATAAAAGTTTGCGTGGAGGTTTTTACGGTATCGGGTAACGATGGGTGGGATGGACTTTACGTGTGTGAATATTTGAGGTACTATATTTCTGTTTCAATTGTTTTCAGCCTGACACACACACTCACACTCACTCTGCTCAGACGGTGTGTTTTTACCACTGTTGTCAGCATAAATATTCATGTTGGCGCTGCTGCAAAACCAAAATGAGAATCAAATTTAACAGGAGGGTGAACAGGGATTGAAAAGCCAATGACATAATGTGTCCTATCTGAAAACATTCCAGTTTTTATCATCACTCAAAAAGTGGAAACAACTCATCGTCAATCTGTTGAAGGGCTTTTCTTTGACTTTTCATTTATTTTTGTGTCTCAGCAGTGAACGGTCGGCTCGGTTTTCTTAAAAAAAAAAAATCAACTTGTCACCTGCGACAGAGTGGTAAAACTCACACGTGGTTCATCCGTCTGTAACCGTGTTCTGTCAGTGTACGGTATGTTTCATCTCACACTTACCCCCCCCTCCACCTCCATCCGACGACACGCATGGTCGTTTTCACACGCCTGGAGTTCACAGCAGAGGTCAAAGGCGTCAAAGATGTCTTGCAGGTCACCACCGCTGCTCCTCCTGGAAACGTCGAAGAAATGATCAGTTTTTTTGGTCAACACGGCAACAGACGACATTAAAAGATATATTTTACGAGTCTGCATGGATATTTAAGTAAAAGAGAGTCTTTAAATCTTTAAAATTTAAAGGACAAATGGTCATGTTGCTCACAGGTGTGACATAAAGTTAGAAACCAGACACTTCCTGACATCTCTGATGCTGAACTTTGCTGTGAACTCTTTAAACCAGACGTTTTCTTGCTTCCTCCGAGTCACCGACATGTGATACTGTGTTTTATCACGTCGATATATTGTATGTATGTATGTATCTATAAATGTTTTCTTACTTTGTGAATGCTTTTTTTCTGTTTCTTCATCAACAACAAAGGATGAGAAACTACAATCAGTAACAAACATTTACACATGAAAATAAAATTCACAAGCTTGCCACATCAGCTCTCTCGTGTCTTGAGTCAAATGAACTTAGATGAGTCACATTAGATATACAGATATGTAAAGATACAATTATAGAAATAAATATTTATAGAAATAAAAAAGAAGCAGAATTAGAGCTAGAATTGATAAAAATATATGCAATTAAATGAGACTAGAAACAGTGTGAGGCTGGCTATTCTCTGTCAATCTACCTGCATAAATAAAGATTAAAATGTGTAGATATATAAAGATAAAATGAATTAATAGAGCAGTCAGTTTTACATGAGATGTGATGGATAAATGAGAAAAAAAACATTTAGAATATAAGTGGTTTAACGTGTCATAAACATTATGTACTTAGCAAGCTTGTTGGTCGATACCACCACTACACGAAATACTGTCTAAACAGGAAAAATACTTTAAAAATTATATTTGAATTCATGCGGTTTGACACATTATCATGATCTTCTAAAGGAGTCTAATTTTCAATTCTTCAAACATGTTAATTTGCATTGAATATAATGGGAACACGGTCAATAGTAAACAGCGCCCTCTAGTTGACAACAACACCTGCAATGACTGAGTTTTTAAATCTTTGATTTTGGATGTTTTTAATGTTTTAAACTTTGAAGGTGCTCTAACAAAATAAATACTCTATTATTATTGGTCACGTCACATTATAAAAAGCACAGGTGTTACTAATGATATTAATTATTGCTGCATGCAGTGAGAAACTGAACATTATGGTCTTTGTAAAGGCAGACAGTTGTACCTGTTGTGTAGACCAGGGCGCCAAACTTTTCTGATAATGTGAAGATGTCCGGGGGCCAACACTAACATTTTAAAGAATTAAAAATGAATAATAAAAGTTACATACAAATGCAATGTTCTGTAAAAATTTTATTTTCATTGTCACAATTATATATATATATTTAAATTTATATTTTTTAAATGGTAACATTACCATTTATATTTAAAATAGTAATGTTACTATATATATATATATATATATATATATATATATATATATATATATATATATATATACATGAGTCCTATTGCAGCAAAGGCACATGACCCGCCCTACTCTGCCTCCGATTGGCTAAGCAGTGCTTTCTTTCTTTAGGGCGTGAGGAGCGGATTGGTTAGAGTTAGGGTAAGCGTATGATGCAAAGCCAATCAGAGGCAGGAGAGGGCGGGTCTTAGCAGAACACACAACACGCCCGCTGAGATGACGTGCTAGATTTATTTTATTAATATTATTTAAACGTGTTTAAAGTATGAAGTTTTACTACTAACCGAGTAGTCTGTGTATTTAAACCTGGCGAAGTAGTCTTTGGCGTAGTAGTAGTGGGCGTGTACTGTAGTACTGTGTACTGACAGGTGGTGTTTCGGCTGAACGAGTGACCGTGTTAGCCGAATGCGTCAGTGGTTGCTGTAGTTACGACAGCCGTTGAAAACAAAAAAAGGTCACCAGTTAACACGGTCGCACTTTAAACCGAAACACCGGCTAGGACACTTAAAGTGGCCATCAGACACAAACCTGTGATTTTTACCGCTCTGACACGTAAATGTGTTTTTTTTTAAAGTCTGTGGACCAAACATCGTTTTCAAAAGTACAACAACAATATCAGTAAACAAATACAGACAATTAAATGAATAAAGCTCACCTGTTTCTGAACTCCACAAACTTTTATCTGCGGTTTAACTCCTTCACCAGCCCGGACTGACACAACCGCTGAATATAAAAGTACCTGTAAAACGTTTATTGAGAATTTACGATGTAAAACTTGAGCCGGACGGACACGTTTTTTTCTCCTGCACTGTTCAGGACTACAGAGAGCTGCTAATTAGACTAATTACACCTGTCAGAGGCCACGCCCAGAGAAGAGCAGCACACGAGGAGCATATATTTATTTATATTTATGATTTTAAGTCTCCTCTCTTATTGTTTCCAAATTTCATTTAACATCTTAAGAAATAATTGTCAGTGAATCTCCTCCAGCCAGCTGCAAAACTGATAAAATATGTTGGATTTACCAGACAAAATTACAAGAATAATCATAATAGTAAATCAATATTTCTAATCTCCAGTAGTGGAAGAAGTATTTAGATCTTTTACTTACATACAAATGTAGAAATATTCCTGCATGTAAAAGTCCTACATTTAAAACTTCACTGAAATATAAATATATATAAATATCTCTCTCTATATATAAACATCAAGGTATTTATGACGCAGAATGACATTTAAAAGTAATGTTATATATTACTGTACTATAATTATCAATGCATCAATGTGTGCTTTAATATTTAATGTAATGAGTCATAATGTTTCTGTTATTGACTAAAGCTGTAAGATAAATATAATGAAGTATTTATATAATATTTCCCTCTGACATGTTGCAGAATTAAAGTATGAAGTAGCAGAAAATGGAAATATTTAAGTATCTTAAAATTGTACTTCAGTATTTCCCTGCACTGCTCATTTCTAATATTATGATATGTAAAGTGAAATAAAGTTTCCCATTGTCCTCAACATACATCATGATTTTTATTTCAGTTTTGTTATCTTGGCAAATCAGGCGCACTTTTACTGAATGGCGGATTATTTATTTTGTGATGAAACTGATATTCTGCAAACCAACAACATCTTCTTAACTTCTTAACAGCATTTCGTAAAAGTTAGGACAGATCCGAAGAAGGTGACACGCGAGGCAGATCTCTGTGCAGCTGAGAGTCAAAATCAAATCCGTTGTGCTCTTAAAGGAAAATCCCCGTTCGTGTTAATCAGTCCTTCCAACACAGAGTCAGCTTTAGTGTGACAGAAAGTTCATTTCATATAAAAAAAAACATCCGTAATGCATATTTCTTACAAGTTCAGACGAAGCAGCACAAGTCAGTTTAGAGCAAAGTAAGCCTGCTTAGTATTTGTGTTAATGATTTCAAGTCTGAAGGTTTACACATCACCTGTAAGTACAGTGCACGGGATTCAACTTCACATGACCTCCCAAACACACGTCAATGAATCAACTCACAATATCAACCGTTTACGACAGCCACAGTCTGATATTAAAAATAGAACATCTGCACTTTGTGAGAACATCATTCATCTGAAAACATCAAAAAAAAAAAAAATCTCACTTCAAGATCCATCTGATGGCTTTTACTGGAGCTTTCAACCAGAGTCTTCATCAGCTGAGCTTCGACGTGGTTGAGAATGATAATAATAACGAGGAATGTGAGATGGTCAAAAGCTCCAGAACTCCAGCACTAAATGGACCTTGAGGTGAAATCAGTTTGTCAACTTCCAAGTTTCCAAAAGTCGAGATTGAACTCTGAACCTCGACCATACTGCTGTTTTTTTTTTGGATGTTTTAGCCCATTTACGTCATATTGCATATAGTTAGAACATCACTGTTGATTATTGTCTACAGTACGAGTGTTATTAGATTCCAGGCAGGTGTCCATGTTATACACAACAATATGAACATCAACTAAAGAGACTCGAGACTTGTGCCGGTGATTGAGCAGTTTGTATTTTACGGAGCAGTAACACAGTTAAGAAAAGTTTCCTCTGGTAGGTTCAGACGCTGATGGGAGGCTTCATCACCCATTGTTGTGCTTGAAATCACCCCGTGTGTGCTGTAAGGTGCGTTCATTTACCGTCTGTCATTTTGTTTAAGTGTCCACCTCCCAAGTGTGCAGTTTGTGCTCCGTATAGTGTCCGCAAAACTCACGGAAATGTAACAAAAAATATGCAAGTGCACTAAAATTATTCCCACATTTCACCTTCGACACAACGCTACATCGTCGTCAATGAAATCTACAATGTTTTATCAGTTACTGGATTAACAAGATTAGAACTTTTGAAGCCAGATTTGTAATGAAGAAGCTGCTGAGATCACTTCATGCTGGATAGTTTGTGCATGCTGCAGCGCTGTGCTCAAGCAGACTCACAATTCGTGCTTTTTACCGGCATTACAGCGCAATCAGAGCAGCGACGTGAGCTCCGAGTCCATTCCCTTAAAAACTTTCCACAGTGAGCGCTCGGAGTATCTTTGACGAGCTTCAAGTTGAGTTCATACTGTAGTTATATGGACTGAACTGAACTTCCTGGAAGACATCATGAACCAATCTAAATGTGTGGTTTGTAGCACGGACTGTAAATTGACTGAACACACAAAAACATCAGTATGGTTATGAGCTGATAGTGTCCAGTTACTGCATGATTTGTGGAAGATTGCAGGCAGAGGTGAAAGGTTGGCTGAGGACACCTTTCTTAAAAATTAAATCTCTTTTTTTCAAAAAAAGCTATGGCACCTAAAACAAACCCACCATCGCGTGAGTGAATGTGAGTGAACGGCGGGCTGAGGAAATGAAAATGTCACGTCTGATATGAAGAATTGTCCCAAAACAATAAATAGAAAATCTTTAACCCTGCTTCTTTTACATTAGAATTTTTACAGTTGAATTTCTACAGTGCATTTTGACACACTCCCTTAAGACAACAAACAGAACTAAACACCATGTGTGACTCCAGCACGGTTCTGATCGTCCTGACTGGCACTTATCTTTTTTACAATTTCGGATGAAATTATTGGCCTTGAACGCATCGCACGAGTACGATTGGGAAGGGAAGACGAGACGAGCCGGGCCGAGCCGAGCGGCCGTCTAGTCTGACAGCAGGTCAGCGATCCAGTTGGTCAGTCAGAAAGACGGGCAGACGTCCGGGGTCTGCTTCAGTCAGTGCAAGTGATCAGTGCATCAGTAGTGTGTCGACAGCAGGACACCTGCTGCGTCGATCGGATCAACCAGCCCGGGTCTGAATCCACCACAGAGTGGTTTCAAACCTTAAAAACAAATCTCAGAAATATTAAATATGACAGCTGATTTGCATATAAGATGTTTTCTACATTCTTTAAATTATCTTGCAGCTCTTTAGGTCCAGGCCTCGCACTCGCACGCAGCGCCTCGAGAAAGCTGGTAGTTCAACAGCTGGACCTGCTGATGGTCGGCACAGGAATCAGACAACTTGGTTCTTAAAAGTCAAGCTGAGCAGCTCATAATTTAAAAGAAAAAATTGGTTCCCGTGGCGTGCCCCGGGTAAAACCTCAGCGTCCCACCACATCAGCTGATACAGCTGCTTGTTACGTGCTTGGCATTTGAACGTCACACCAAGACAAAGTTCCACTATCCCGTGGCTGTTGCTTCTTATCCAGTGCAGCAGCAACAAATTCAGGATGCGGTTTAAGCGCCACAAAACTCCTCAAGCAGCCGAGGACCGAGGGCGTCCCGTCCGTGTGGACAGAGCTCATCTCAGGCGTTACTTCTCTGTTCTGGCCGTTGAGCTTCAGACGTCGGTGAGACTCTCCGTGAAAGCGGCCGCCGACGCAGAGCCGTTGCTGCGACAGGCCGCGGGTCATAGCGGCTTGTCGATCACTGCGACGCCTGTAAAGAGTGAGAACACGAAAGAGTGAAGAGAGAGATAAAAATATGAAAACTCAAGTCATATACTGTCCTCTCCGTGACGTAGATTTACCGGCGTAGCTGCGTCCGTTGCTCATGTTTGTGGGAATGAGGCTCCACTTGTCTGTGGCCGGGTTGTAAAACTCTACGGAGGAGAGGTTACAGGAGCCGTCGTCTCCTCCGATCACGTACAGCAGCCCGTTAATGGCACACACACCTGAAGGAAACAAACGACAAATCTGACAAATCCTTACACTGTACATATCCTCACAGTAAGTATTATGGTAAAAAGTAATCAGATCTGAATGCACCCGAAAACAAAAGCATCCAATTATTAATTATTTTAGCCAGAGAACCAACACAGGAAGCTATTAAATCATCGGTTTATGTGAGGTTCTCACCACAAACAGAGGCAGAAAAGGAAAAAAAACACACATATTTGTATAAATATCCAGTTTTATATACAGTAAATTAACCCCAAATTAAGCAAGTTTCGGCTGATTTTCAGCCACCGTTGTGCAGACATCCCAAATGTTCTGTACACAGTGTTTCCTGGAAGCAGCTTCAGGCTGTTGCACGTGTTTACACAACAGACTGCAGCTTCATGACTTTGGGCTTGGCTTCTTTTTGCTCCGTCACACCCTTCTAGACATCAATTAGCGGTTTTCTCACTCGACCGGTCGTGGCAGATGAGTTTCAGATTCAAAGCCTCATTTAACGTCTCTTAAACCTCTATTTTTTCTAGGATTTACAGTGAGCTGCAGTCCATTTATGTGCGGAGACCGTTCAATGGACGTCGTGCGTCTGCGGTCGATATCTAACCTGCGTTTCGTCGGCACATGTTCATGTCGCAGACCAGTCTCCAGCTGTTGGTCTGTGTGTCGTACACCTCGACGCTCTTCCTCACCAGAGGACCATCGTGTCCTCCTGCTGCGTACAGCTGACCGCTCAACACACCCACACCTGAACACACACAAAAACAAAGAAAACACACACAGGGGAGCACAGATGAGTCTGTTGTGTTGTCATGACACCTGAATTCAGATTTTAAAACACTGGATAAATACATGATTTCACTGTAAGCAAGACAAACTGTAACAGTCGTGTTATTTCTGAGACTTTTGCTCATATAATTACAGATAAAGTCCACCGGGTGGTGTCGTTACTCAACAAGGACCTGCTGGCAAAATACTGCATCACTGACTATGATACACCAGTTCAGATAAGAGCTTTGTTGTTTTGCTCCTCCCTGTGAATGTGATGTACACTCAAGGTTTTCAGAGGTGGAGGTGGGCCTCCAGACAGGTTCAGGGGGAGGATTTCTAAAAATATTACAGCAGTTATCAAAATTAGGTCACACAGAAACGCCTATAAATGTGTGCAATCTGGCTGAAGACAGATTTCAGTGCAGTTTCAAATTACAACGCTGCTTCCAAAAATGCTGTCACGCTGTGTAAAATGTAAACAGTAACAAAATGTGACGATGTTCAAACATCACAGCCTGTATCTGACTGAAAATACAGACGACCTAACAAATGCTGATATTTTTACTGTTTTTGGAAAAAGATTTGCCCATTTTGAATTTGATGTTCCAAAAAAGTTGAGACAGTGGCAACAAAAGTCTGGAAATATTGTGAAATACTAAAAAGTAAACATCTGGTGGAACGTCTCAGAGTTAACATGGCTAACTGGAAACAGGTTAGTTTATAAAAAGACATCCTGAGAGGCTGACGAGTCAATATCTGAAATTCTGTTTGGAAATCATGGATGCCGCGTCCTCCAGGCTAAAGAGTGGACGAATCTGTGATGGTATGCATTAGTATGTCTTTCTCACTCTGCTCTTTTGTGAAATGTGCTGCTGGCATCAAATTCAGACTAGGCATATCATTTTCATCATCACATTTTGTTGTGATGGCGACTTTGTTTGGACACAGTGTTGTAATAAATGCCTCACGACGGACCTCTTTTATGCATTTGGTGTCGTGTGAAGTTACGTCAATGTTAGGCTGTCTTGTCAAAAGTGCTGAGTGTCTATGGGATCAATGGTAATCATGGAATCCAGGAATTGAGCTAAACTAAACTAAGAAGTTGCGCCCCTTTCTAAGCTTTGTCTGAGGGGAAGCTCACAGCCTCAGTGTGTGTGTGTGTGTGTGTGTGCGTGTGCGTGTGTGTGTGCGCGTGTGTTTACCTGCTCCACTGCGCCGTGTGCTCATGTCAGCTACGTAGCACCACTGATCAGTGACGGGGTTGTATTCTTCCACCGTACTGAGACACTGACGTGACGCTCCGTCGTATCCTCCGACCGCATACAGCTTACCTGTAGACACACACACACACACACACACACACACACACACACACACACACACACACACACACACACACACACACACACACACACACACACACACACACACACACACACACACACAGTCATTCAAATAGGTGGCTTTGTACTGAAAACATCATATGATGTAACACAGGTCACACACACACACTTCTTACCATCGACCACCCCGACACCCACACTGCTGCGCCGTGTGTTCATTGAGGCCACGTACGTCCACTCGTTGGTTTTATAATTGTACACTTCGACTGTCGACAAACCTGATACACACAGAAAGTAAACAAAAGGAAGAAGACAATGATATTATTAGACTAGAATAAGTGTGTGTGTGTGTGTGTGTGTGTGTGTGTTGATCCGTCTGTTAGTGTAAACATTTTGCTTCCAGCTGGTCGACGTGTTAAAACAAGAGAAGAAAATGGCTCCTGCGTCCTGTGTGTTGTTTACCGTCAACACTGTAGTGAGCAGTTGTGCTCATTATTCTGCTCACCCTCATGTGCTAATCAACCAGGTAATGATGCTGAGCCTGATGGGAATAACATGAGCGGGTAAAGAGTAACTACAACAGCATTTTGCTCCCTGACAAGCTCGACCAGAACAAGTTTTTTTTTTTTTACCTTTAATCCCCCTTCAACTGTCTCCTCACTTCAACTGTCATTCTATTTAATCTCCAGATATTTCTTAACTGAAATTGAATATTTGCAGCCTTTCTTCTGAAATTACACCCTAAAAAAGTCTCATTCCTGCAGCACCTCACAAAAGATTTGCATTCTTATCATCTCATGTCCTAGATTAAGATGTAGGAACGGGAATTGATACGATTTTATTCATACTAATGCAATTATTCATTCTGCTTATCGGCTCTGTTTCTTTATCGATTCACACGACTTTCAGCATTGAAGCTGAAAACCTGTTCAGTCTTTTTCTTATCTCTGAGTCTGAACACGGTCAAAGAAAGCAGATTCTTTCTCTGACTGATAAATATTTAACCAGATATGTAACCTTGGCAACAGACGTGCCCGCCCGGACGGGACGCACTGGCACTCGAGTGGCATCGAGTGTCATGGCGTTCCTGGAATTTAAGCCCATGTTGTGCAGAGAAATGTTTCCGCCCTGACGTGAAATTATCATTTTAAAAACGTTACAACGATCGCTGTTCTCGTCTTTCTTTGTCAAATGAAGTCACACTTTGGACTGTTTCTTCCTCTCCGCCATGACTCCTCGTCGTTTCAAGTTTCCAGCAGCACAGACACAGGATTATTTTACAATGTGCAACTGTTAGAAAAATATTGATAATAATGAAAAGGAAGCATCGCTCGGAGGCATACGATTCCAGTGAAACGGATCATTTGGAACCAACTGAACCAGTTCTGGATTCACACCTACTAGACCTACTAGAGCTGTCAGTACTATCCAAATAGTTCACCAAGGCCTCAACATGAGGAAGTTCTACAGAACTACAATATTGTAGAATGTAAAACTACAAGTTCCATGTTTTAAAGTCTTTAATTTTCCCAGTTTCAGTCTCACACAAAGAGTGTGTAAGCTGTGGAAATAAAGAAGTAAAGTATAACCCTTAAGTGTGTGTGTGTGTGTGTACCTATGCTTCCGTTAAATCCTCCCACAGCGTACAGTAAATCCCCGAGCACGGCGGCTCCCAGTGTACTCCGCCTCTCCTGCATGCTCGCCACCACACTCCACTGGTCTCTCGCTCCGTCGTACACGTCCACCGTTCGCTCCCGCAGTGAACTGTTGAAGCCCCCGACTGCATACACACAACCTGCCATGGAAACCACACCTGCACACACACACACACACACACACACACACACACACAGAGGACAAGACTGGTGGTTTATATTGAACAAAGCTCAAGTTTTCAGATTAGTTTCCCACGTGTCAGTCAAAAGTTTCAACTTATTACAGTATAAGAATCAACCTCCAGAGACTCTATGACATCATATCATATGACAGATAAACCAAAGTTTTAGTGTTGTTGTGTTACACAGTAAAGTGCTCCACCCCTTGAACCAAACTACACAGACTAAACACAAGGCCTGCCAACTCGGCGGCTTGTTGACAATTCAAATCAGCAGTCAGGAAGCTCAGGAAGTCAAAGCGTCTGAGAAACTGGTTATTCCCAGCGTCTAGATAGAAGTTTACACGACAGGTGGAGGATAGAAGAATTATCAGACTACAGAGTCTGAGTACAAAACGCGGGCTGACCTGCCCGGCAGCGTCTTGAAGGCAGGTCCGCTACTTGGTACCATCGATCCTCCTGGAAGTCGTAACACTCCACGCTGCGGATCGCCTTCGGAGCCTGACCGCCCACCACGATCATCACCTGTACGAGCACACACAGTCAGCGTGTGTTTACAGAAGAGAATACTTGTTACACTAGCTCTGTGCATGTATCGTGAATGAAGAGTGGTGTGTGTGTGTGTGTGTGTGTGTTTGTGTACTTTTGGGATGCTGATGGGAGTTCGTGGTCGGGTCCTGTCCGTCTTGATGAGGTGCCGCTGGTCAGCCGGCAGCAGGTGATACTTCATCGCCTCTATGAGGAAATCTTTACAGGTGTTGTTGTTCTTTATTAAAGCCTCTTCCTCCACAATCTGAAACAGGAAGCAGATTTATTTACCAAACAAACATGATGGCACAGGACAGACAGTTATCTCCCTCGTATCATTAATTTGCATGCGTGTACGTGTATGTTACTCTGTTTTGTGCAGCCTACGAGGAGCAAATTGCCCCCAGTGGGATTAATAAAGTTGTTTTCAATTTGTATTGAATTCTTTCTCGCCACCCTGCTGTTACTCTCCCCGTCACATGCATGCTTGCAAAAAGCTGCTTGGAAACACGTTTTTCTGTATACATGGCAGAGTCATCCTCTTTGGAGAAATCTAACAGCTTCCTCTAATCCCCTACAACAATTACATTTACGGTTTCACGTTCACAAAATATGCAAATGATAGAGGCGGTGGGCTAGGGAACATATTAAGTAATGCACAGTGAATTATTACCATATCTACTCAGCTTACACAGAAAAAAACACAAGATACAGTAGAAGATTTAGTTTTAGTTCAGGTACGGTGGTGCACTGAAGTGAAACTGACTTCCTACAGTATTTCTAGATATCCCATCATCTGGATGACTGTGAATTTTGACTGACACACACAAGTGTTTGGTTTGTTGGTGTCACTCACAAAAAAAGACAAATGTAGACAAAGCAGAGCAGAGAATTTCTTTTTACCTGCACCAGGTAGTCCCTGGACAGCAGTGGAAGTCTGACATGCTCCATCAGTTTGGGCATGTACTCGAGGCGAGCTGGCTTATCGTGCTTGATCCAAGCTATCATAGCTTCAAACACCTAAAAGATGGAGAGGAGAGTCAGAGGTTTTCCCTGTTCATTTCAACAAGGGTAGTGTGTTTAAGGCTGCAGGGTATGCTGAAAAATAAAAACACGCAGCTACATGCAGCGGAGATTTATCCACAGGACCACAGTTGGTCCACAGTTAGCCTGAAATGTCACTGACACTGATCCAGGTGGAGTTCATGAACTAAACTACACTGAGACATTTCCTTTGGTCTGTGTCTGTTTGTCTGAGACAGCTGTGGTCAAGCAACTTTGACACTGAATGAGGGAGAGGGAGCGCCGATAGTGAGAAAGACGGCAAATCAGAGACATTAATGCTCTAAATGTTTCATAGCAGTTACATCACTAATAAACACAGCCACAGCTGTGATTTGGTCTGAATACAGCCAGACATTGAGAAAAAAAAAAACATGACAGGATTGGGCAGAAATAGACACAAAAATGCAGGAGTGAGTTGTTGAAACTGATGACGGTTATAACCTAGAACATTTTCTTTGTTCTGCTTTAAAAATACAAAAATTTGTCAAGATGAAAACAAGCTTTTAGCTTCATCTGGTACACGTACTGCACGTTGTTCCTGCTAAGTAAACATTACGTTTAAAAGAAATGCAAAAAACACACAAACATGTTTGTGAGAGTGTGTGTGTGTGTGTGGGTGTGGGTGTGGGTGGGTGTGTGAAAGGCCAACACCAAGAAGAAAAGACTTGTTTTACACTTTCTTGCCTCCCCCACCCGATTCAGACGTGCGAACGTACAGACAGGACGCTTCAACGATACGGATTGTGTGAACTGCATCGTTACAGCAGCAGAAACTGTCTTCCTGCATAATGATATTGACTGCTCGCTGCTGCTCCCAGCAGAGTGTCTGTGCGACAGAGGTGGCAGACCTTTGTTCTGCATCTAAAAATCTACCGCTGGAAATTCATTGATTTACACAAATTAACAAGAGACTGGGTGCCCCTCCTGTTGTGCACAAAGAGACGACAACGAGGGCAGTTTAGAGAAAGAGAAGCATTATTCAACAACTCCAGGCACCAGACCGTCGTCTCTTAAACTGAGAACCATCTACAAACATACAGCAAGTTGCTTCCACTTCAACACAACACAGCACAATGGTACGGTAATAAAAAGTGATTTACTTATAATGCATTTAGATAAAAATAATGTAGTTCTCATCCTCTCTGTGTGTCGTACCAAATACAGACACTACTGCTGGACAATACAACAGCCTTATGCTGAGTTCACATAATACAGTAACACTGGGAAAACACACTTCCACCTCCAAGATTTTACAGGTTTTTACATTCATTTCAGTGAAGGGTCGTCCATTTCGTTTCCGGCGGTCCACAGCGCGGGGGTGTCAGCAAAAAAACGTGCCGGCGTGCGGGAGAGAGGTTGAGCCAGATCTTTTGATCTGGACTTTTGGGAAAACAGAGCCCGACGTCACACTCCGGCTGCCAATCAGACAGTCAGATCGGTCAAACCTCCACAGACAGCCTGAAATGTCTCTGAAACTGAGACGATCCAGGTGGATTCACGGACTAAACTCTGATAATCTATCTGTGTGTGTGTTCTGACTTTGTTTATTTCATGTACCAGCTTCTAAATCTGAGTCTGACTCGCAATTTAAGCTGCAAAATAGTGACACGAAGAAGTTTAATTTGATTGAGAGAGAGCGAGCGCTTTGGTCGAGAGACATAGAGTAACAATAACAGTGAGCGAGCGCCGGCCTCGATAAAGCTGTTATTAATCAGAGAAATAAAAAGTTATTTCCTGACTGTTTCACAGCGGTTACATTCAGCATGTATAGACACGCCTACAGCAACCCACCTACTAAATAAAATCATAATAATAATAAAATATATATAATAAAATCATTTCAGCTTATTAAATAGTTACACACTGTTTGTTTGTTTGTGGTTTCACTATAAAAATAATAAAATAAAATAAATATATAAGTCATGCACGGTTCATTTCCGTGTATCTGTTGTGCCAACAAGCTGACTGATGGTTTCTCCGGTTGCATATTGTATGTAGACGATATAAACACGCAGAGTGACAGCTCCATCCGTGTCTCTGTCTGACTGAACCGACCGTCACCTTGACTGCTGCTGCTCTGACAACAGGATGACACACAGCTGCTCCCTCAGACTCTTCCTGTTGACACTCCATCATCTGGAATACGTCTGCTGCCAAGCTCATCAGACGCAGCATGCATGAGGACGCATATTTTCCATACAGCCGTAGATCTCAGCTCCCGTTATACCTCGAATGTCTTAATCTTGTCCCTTCCCAGCTAGAGGTTATCTCTTATATGAATGTATTTGCTGCATATCTTTTTACCCACGAGGCGAGATTAAGTGCTTTTATTCGAGCGGGGTGTGTGTTGTGCTGTCTGACCTTCTCCTCTGTGGAAACGGTGAGTTTGTCACTGGAGATGAGGCTGCAGACCTGCTGCAGAGAAAGGCCCAGAAACTCCTCTCCCTGCACCACCTCCGTGAAATGCTGCTCTGGGAGACACAAACATGCAACGTTACACAGTACACACACTCAGAATTTTAGCTAGTAAGCTCAGAATGTCCCCTTCAAAACATGAACATGTAGCATCATTTTTCAAAGCTGGTGAATCTAGCTGCACACCACATCCCACATACGCACACAGCACGGCAAAGATGACTCACGACGTGGTGTGAACACATCGGGAAGCTTACCAGCATACGCGTGGGCCTGGTTGAGAAGCTGCGTGCATGTGTGCAGGTCGGCGAAGGCTCTGATGCCCAAACAGTTGGTGGGGTGAAGCTGAGACTGCAGGAACTCGCAACAGACCTGACGAACGTCCATCAGCTGGAGGAGACTGGCTGCTGGCAGCAGAACCTGCGACGACGACAACACACATGAAGTCCGTTTATAGGTGGAAGAACTTCTGGGTCATCATACGAATTCAAACATGCACGATTATTCACCACCCGCAGCCAAAGACGTAGGAACATTTGTTAGCTGCAAGTCAGGGAAGTGTTTACCCCGACAACTCATTACTTCAACAATGCTGCTGGTTGCTTGGTTAGCTTGTTAATTAATAAATGAGACACTTGACACACACACAACAAGCAAGGCATTAAGGCGTCACCTTGGTATCCACTCAGTCATTAAATTAAATCAATTTTCTTGATTGCCTGCACAAGGGAAAGACAACAGCACAATGTGTGTAGTAATTTATATTCAGTTTTGTTCATCTACACCTAAAACACCATCATCTGGAACTGGTCAACAGTGTAATGTAGCTAACTGTGTTTTTTGGGCGATTTTTTGGCCTCAGTTCTCCAGTTTCACCACCGCGTCTCCTCCGAGTGTTTGCTGAAGTACAACAGCTCTCAAATTTATTTTTTTTCAGTCGGTAAGGGAAGGTCCTTAAAAATATTTTGTCAGTGTCGCTCAGGCCTGCAGCTTTAATTAAGCTCCGCGCTAAAACGGGGGCTGCGTTGACGGAGGCGTGTTGTTTCAGGTGCCAGCGAGACAATGAAATACAATCCAGAGAGGCCGGTTTGAGTAACAGATCCATCAGTGTGAGGGCTTACGGGCCACGAAAACACTGGACAGCAGTCTATAATACTCACAGAAGACTTTACATCTCTGGAAAGTTGTACAAGTTTTAGCTTTAGTGAGGTAAACAGCAGAAATACAGTATACAGCCAACACAGCACCTCATCAGAGGACGTCATATCGTGATGTTTGCCCGACAATGCTGCGTTCCTTTAGCTGGAGCCCCCCTGCACTGACAGACTGGCCTCATTGAAATGAATGAGAGGGCTGCTGTGTCAGTTTTCAAGGCAGGCAGGCACGCCATGCTTTGCTGCATCCCTACACATAAACTAGGTCAGTGACACAGTCTCTGTCTGCCTCCACACATACTCTCTCAGCCTCTGAGTGTGTATTGTTATTGTCTACTCTGTTTTCTGTGCACAGCCGTCCTGAAATCTTCTAAAATGGAGCATCGGGCCTGTTTGAAACTCTGCTGACAGCACTCGTGACATCCTAACACACACACACACACACACACACACACACACACACACACACACACACACACACACACACACACACACACACACACACAGAAAACACAATTAAGAGTAAAAACAAGATTTTACACAAACACACATTCAAGGGTGAGCCAATCAGACAGGCACGCTGCTAACAGTGGGAGGATTTCCTGCCTCTCTCCATGCACATTTCCTGTGCTAATAATCAGAGGAAGTTTCCTGCCTGCAGCTTGATCCCGCTGCATTTCTTCGGACCTGTGTCGGAGCCATGCAGCTATCGAGTCACTGAGATAAACAAGGCCTCGATCCAGTGCTTCCACAGTGCACGACCGATAGCAGCTCTTACATGTGTTCTAATAAACGTCTGCTCCTCAGGCAGGTTCATTTCGGAAAGTCTGAAATTTAAACCAAAGAGTTAAGTGAACAGTTTTCTTTATTCTGAGCAAAAACATCATTAAAAAGTAAGAAAAACAACGTTTATGTCGAAGATTTACAGATTAATTTCCACTTTATTGTCTGAAATTTAACACATTTCTGGATTTAAATATACTAAAGCAGAAATCTGATTTGAAAGGTACTCTAAAAATACTGACAAACCACATTTTCAATCTTATCTTTGTTGTATTTTCTATCTAAAAGTTCACTGGACATGAGACCAAAGCCTAAAATGTGTTCTGAGTTCCTGTTGAAGCAAAAAGGTGGTTTAAAAAGCGACCATTGTATCCACTGCACGGCATACGGAAACCTCCGTGAAAGTCATGAAAATAAGTTTGGATAATGATCTGAAGGGTTGTGGTTGTTGGCGTTTAATACGAGCTTGTATTGTCGCTCTGACTTTTGTTCAAAAACAAAAAGGGACCGGGCACAGAAAAAAAGGTCAAGACGGCAGATACAAGACAAGTTTCCTTCTTTACAACGAGGACTAAAAAGCCGTGACCGCAGCGGCGTTACTTTATTATTCAAACTGTAAAACTGTGAAGAAGCAGCTGCAAAACTTCACAACCAAGCCCTCCGACACGGCAGAGGAAATCACCCGAGGTGGCTGCATGGACACGAAACACAAAAAGCTGTGCAGGTTTTTAATATCCCACTGAATCTTACAGCCGTTAAAATGTGACGTCAATGTCTCGGAGGTAAAAGTGTGAAACAAAGCGAAAGCCTCCAGAAAAAAAAAAGCGTTGAGTAGAAACAGGAGAACAGTTTTTCACTCCCTTCCTCCTCGCTCTGCCTCCTCATAAACACCCTCCAAACGTTCACGCTCTCACCTGGACGTTGTCCTCGGTGACCTCGATCTCGGCCGTGTAGATGTAATCCACCAGTTTTCTCAGAGTCTGCCCGTCCACCTCTCTGATCTCCACCTGATGGGCCTTGCTCTCGCTCATATCACCTATAAAACGCATACGGTTAAAGCACATGCGCACACATCAACGTATGAAGGCAAGCAAACAACAGAGTGTGTGTATGGGTGTGTGAACATGAACCTGAACATGAACCTGTGAACATGGCACAAAAGTAAGGGCTGCAGGATGCCAGGACCACCCTGTGAGCTGGCACTTCAACGCTGCCCGCAACCAGCTGGATGTCACACAGCATCTTCTTACTGAAGAAGAGTGACAGAAAGGGAGAGAGAGGTGTTATTTTTGTCCTGTTTATTAAAGTGTGATCACTGCTGTGTAAAAAAAATAAACATGCACACAGAAGCCAAGACAAGGAGGCGCCCTTAACACAAAGTATGGACGGGACGGCCACCAGGAAATGTGTTAATCTCGAGCTTCTTAAGCCGCTGTACATCGCATGTGTCAGCAAACACACACACCTCCTCAGGTCGTTCATCATCTGGAAGGCCTTCCTCGTGTGCGTCTGGTTGAAGGTGTGCATCCCTCCATTCACCGTGTCCTCCTCGGAGTCGGTGGCACAGTTCGGACGCGGCGAGGCCGGCGTGGCCACCAGACTGGTGAGACATGAGAGGCAGTGTCTGGATCAGTGGAGATAGACGGTGACCCAGCGGTTAGTTAGTTCATGTCATGGGTTAGGAAGAGAGGATGGGACAGGGACATTAGACCTGATGGAGGTAACATGAATCAGATTCACTTATCTAAACATACTAGTACAAGAAAAGGCTGTTTAATAAACTTTCAGTGTGTCTCGGTTTTGATAATTACTCAGTTTAATAATCCTCAGTTCTATATCCTAAAATGTTTGGCATCAGCACGCTGCTACGTAGTCACGTTCTTGTCTGATACATGAGCTCAGATGTGACAAAATTATAGTAAGTGGAGGTGAAATGTGGTTCAAAAACTACAGTCGTGGCTCCAAACAGGAAATATCAGGAATAGAAGTCCCAATCAGGAGTACAGCTTTCCAACAAATGAGCTCTTGTTTTTGAACCAGTTGTATCTAAGGACTGCAGGTAACAATCATTTTCATTATGGATTAATCTGACGAGTCGTCTTTTCATCGTTTAGTGCAAAAAAATAGCACAAAATGTCCAAGGTAATGTTTTTGTCCAACCAATAACATCCGATGTCCTGTTTGGTGTCGTAAAACATTCAGAAGACTAAAAAATATTCAGATTTGACAAGAGGAAAATTTGCTTAAACTTCACTTTAATAATTAATTGCATTGCAGATTAATTTTCTGTCTATCAACTAATCATTTTGGCTCTATTTGTTGTATGTTTGATGTATGCACATGAATAAAACTGACATTTTTGGGAATACTAAAAGTACAAAGAGGGATAGAGTAGGTTTGAAAGTAACAGTACACAACAGTTTGAAAATGTTCAACAAATCTGGAATTCTGGATTCAGTGTAGCAACTTTTCATGATGCAAGCAGGGTTGGACAACATGAGATCATGTTGCACGCTGACGACGAAAATCTATGTACTGACCACGACGTGTCCGAACCAAATCAAACACAAAGTCATTGTAAAAATCAGCGTTCTCAATTAAACAGTTTTATTGCCTCAGGTATGCAGATATGGAGAGAGCTGACAGGTGCTCTGTTTGACATGTGGTATATATACCTCTCCATGATTTGAGTTATCAGAACCAAAACTGGAGAGAAAAGGCAGCACCTGCATGACATTACATAAGATGTGACCGATATCACCAAACTCTAGGTCCATTATTTGTACAGCTAATGCATTAAACTG
Source organism: Sciaenops ocellatus (assembly GCA_033000465.1). Taxonomy (NCBI): domain Eukaryota; kingdom Metazoa; phylum Chordata; class Actinopteri; family Sciaenidae; genus Sciaenops; species Sciaenops ocellatus. Next base: position 27,925,831 of record CP136866.1, on the reverse strand, counting down.
CCCTTAAAAACCACTCAAGCACACATATTTGACCGAGGATCCCTGCTGTGTTCAAGATAAAGGTATGAAAGTATCCATTGACCCATACCCTTCAATCATATTCTTAATATCATATATTATTACGGTCAACAAATACCATGAAAACCAGCATGTAAGAAGGGGCGCTCCAACAGCTGTCACACTCTTTACCACCAGCATGACTTCATGAGTAATTTCATGTCAAACTGTGAGCTGCATTAAAGTCTATCAAACACAACATTCTCTGACTTCCCTGCCCAGACTGTGACTCTCAGCTCCAATCCCATCTGTTACTACAGGAGATTTTAAAAAGGTTCAAGATTAAATCATTTCCTAAAAACAGCTGGGACCCTGCTGTGTTGATTCATGGTAATGTGGAACATGTCACCCTGACCCAGTGCAAGTAACACCCACAGGGCACCTCATCAGGTACAGTGTGATGTGATCCAGAACAACAGGTCTGAGTTCACACAGCGACCTCAATAATCAACATAAAGCAGTTATTTCCTCTCTGAATCAGAATCGCTTTATTGGCCAGGTGTGTGTACACACACACGAGGAATCTGACTCACTTTACTCTCAATTGTACCTACAGGTATAGACATCAGTACAGTTTAAAAGACAAGGGACATGACAGGTAGGCGCAAACATGACATTCGCCACCGATCAAGCACAGCAGCCCTCTCTGTACCCACTAATCCGGTGGATTTTCAAAATAAAATACCCTGTGCAAACTGCCAGTCGTAAAAACAGACAAAAGCAAAACTAATTAACTACGTAGCATATTTCCACATGTAGAAACATATTTAGAAGCACATAAACCAGGAAAATGCCCAAATCTGAGCAAAGTCTGGAGGGATAAACACTTCTGAAACGGTCCAGGTGGGGTTTGAAGTCGCTGCAGGATGGACCAATCCGGTGGGTTTTCGGGGTTAGTGATGTCACTAGGGGCTCAGAATCTGAACAGTGTGTTTTAAAGACAAGCCACAAGAGACAGTGTGGCTGCAGCAGAGGGGGTTGTTGTTTTTAAACACTGGGGGGTTTGTACACACCCTGAATTCAAAAAATTTAGTGTAGAAGAGCTGAAAAAGTGTTTTTTTTTAACACAATATGTCCCTTTTAACTAAATGAGGTGTGTGTGTGTTGATGGTAAAGCTGACATGCACTCACCTGGGAGCAGGTGTCAGGAGGTAAACGTCACCCCCAATCTAACGGGGCATTTGCTGTGTGTTTGCACATTGTTGTTGGAGGACATGGATGATTGCACACACACACACACACACAGCTGTGTGTTATCTTAGCATGACTCTGTCTTTTAAACAGCCTGTAAAAATAATGATGCAGCACTTACAGGGCTACAAGGACTGCTGTGATATTTCAGGACAAGTCTTTATACATTCATAACTATGTGTGTTTACACACACACGTCTCCTTTTTTGTCTAAATATCACAAAGAGTTCAGCAGACAAATGTTTGTTTGTTTTTTAGTTTGTGGAGCGTCAAGTTGGCTGTTAGCTCTTAGCATTGCTAATCATTTAACTTCACTGCTAACATCACGATAGCGACCGTTACCTGCCATAAAACATAAATATAATAAAACCAGCATGTCTACACTCGCTCTCCCGTCTTTAAACTACGAGTTGACAGTTTTAAAATGTCTACATGTCAACTTGGGAGTTTGGTTAGCAACTTAACAGCATCAGCTGTAACACCGAGCGATGCTAACCAAAGCTAACAAGTCAACAAGGCTAGCTCCGAGTTCGTGTGTCAGTGCCGGGAAAAGCTGTCCGATCATGTGAGGTTAAACGTGTAACCCGGACAGATGCCGCCCGAACCACAGCTTTAATTTTAAAGATAATCCCCTTAACCGCTGAGCCAACTCACCCCAACGACACTCCGTCCATCCTCCCGGAGTCAGACGCACACACAGCGGGCATGAGCGCTGCTGTACAGCCGCGCACAGATCGTGTGTGTGGTGTGTGTGTGTGTGAGTGAACCGGATGGATCACTCCGTGGTTTAAAACACACACAGCACAGATACATGCAGGTTAGTCTATGATAATATGTTCTAAATATTTTTTAGTTGCATAAAATCTGTGCCTCCTTAAAAAAACAACCAATAAATCATAGAAATACAATATAAAAACACATAAATAATGTGCTGATTGGTGCTTAGAAATCTGCATGTAAGAGGCTTTTTTAAATTAATTTCTTAATCCGAGTGACCATGAAGAATAAAATATAAATTACATAAGAGGTTCACATTTTAGCAGATTTTCCTCTACAGCCTTTTTTTTTTTTTTAAATCTCTATTTGTAGTTCTTATTTCTTATACAGTTTTCTATTTGTAAAGATCTTAGCACATGATTCATTTCTTTGCATATAACAGAAGATATACTTTTTATTAATCCCTCGAGGGGGAATTCTTTTTTCACTCAGTTCTTTTACATGCATTTTAACCCCAAAATACAACCACACACACACACACAAAGGGACACGCAAATGTGGAGAGAGATGGTGGAGTGATGGGCAGCCACGCAGAGCAGCGCCCTGAGGTGCAGGTGGTGGTCTACAATGTTCATGTTTATCTGTCCATGTTTTCATTCGTATTTATGTCCTTATATCTGAATATGTACTGTCAGATTCCTTGTACGTGTTCACATACTTGACCAATAAACGTGATTCTGACTCTGATGTGAGTCTATGTAGAGACTCACAGACAGGATCTAAATAGAAGATAATTAAGGTAAAAATCTATCTATTAATCGACATTCAGTTTACAATAATTTAACATGGAAAATCATCACAATTATGAAGCTGGAACCACTGACTTGCTGATTAATCCAGCTCTAAAATGACTTTCAAACACTAGGCATGAGGAGCGAGTTTAGGATCTTACCAATTCACTAAGATAAAACAGGCTGTGTCCAAATCTGGAGATGTATTTGATAGTTTGGTTTTTGACGTGCCTCTTTATGTCTTGTGCACAGCACTTTAAGTTGACTTGTTGTTGAAAGGTGCTGTAGACACCTGTTTTATCTTACCTGTAAAGTTTAATGTAAAACAGACATGACATCAGGGACAATGTGATGACAGGCTGATTGAAACATGAAGCCATGTGTGATGTAACAAAGATTTATACCAGAGAAGAGCCTTTAGCTCTGCATGTTTTTGTACACAAAGATGGGGTCAGAGTGAGAGCTCACACTTGTAGTCCCCCTGCTGGCTGCCAGTTCACCTGCTGTTCTCCACAAACCACAAAACCAGACTCATTTACCTATTCAACCAATACAATCACCCCTGAAACATGTTAATGTCCTTCATGGTGAACAGTTAAACATCCCAACACCAAAAAAAATGTAGCATTTATCAGATATGATTGATATTTGGTCAATCCAAAAGGAGTTAGGAATCAAGTAAAAGGATGTTTTTGTTAGATCTCAGGTAGAGTGAAATTTTAGACGAGCTGACTGTGTGTGTGTGTGTGTGTGTGTGTGTTTGTTTATGAAGGTAAACAATCCCATTTTCTGGAAAAACCTGTTGTCAAGATGAAGCAGTTAAAACTGAACATTTCACCTTGTTTGTTTTTTTTATACAAACTTCAACTGCACACAAGGAAAGCTCAAAAACAGGATTTTCATAAGTGATGCCCTCAAAGGAACAAAAACAAAATTAGAATAGTACACTCTGCATTCATGTAGGCAACAGTGCATTTAATCAGATTTCAAATTTCAGTTGAGTTTTTGCTCGTGTGTCATACAAAAAAATATAAAAAAAATAATAAATTAACTGCAATCAGAGGATGTGATGAACACAATCAGCTTCTTCCATCTTTCCCGGTTTAAAATGGCCGATGAACTGGACAAAAACAACAGGGATTTACAGGCAACACTCCCTCCTGGTGGTGGCTCCATGAACACTCTTGATTCAATGTGTTTATTATTATGAGGTAGATGAGACATATAAACCCATGTCTGAATTAAGACTGCGAGATTAGATCGATTTTCAAAACATTAAAAACTTTAATAAAAGCAGAATAAACATAGGGTTGTGAACTGAACACGTGGATTTTCAAAAAACAGTTTTAATCTAAACAAAAAAAGCCTGTAATGGGACGGGAGTAGTGGGAAAACAATAATAAAGTAATTTACAACTGACAAAAACAGTCCGTGACATTTCTCTTGCCCCTCCCAAAAAATACTGTCACAAGTGTTTTTAAGATCAAGAAACTCAAGCGATCGAGTCCCATACTGCCCGACACTGCCACCAACTTTACTTAATACCCTGAGTTCATGATGCAAAAATTAACAGACACAATCTGGCTGGTTTGCAAGACAAACAAACTCAATTTTTTTTGTTGTTGAGTTGAGAAGCAGTGACTGACAAAAAGATTACGGCTTTACAAATGGTTCAAAGCAAAAAGTCTTTCCCAAACATAACAAAGTACAGTTCAATAATTCACCATTTTTTTTGTTTTTAGTAGTAAAGTACATAATGTGTGGAATAAGGAGGACAGATGGGGGGTCCAGGCTGGGGAGGTGGGAGCCAGGATCCAGAGAGGACAGTCTCATTCATTCATTGTGGGGGTGATGGACACTGCTCCCTTTAACTGACCCCCTTACCCCAACTGGGCTTGTGTTATGTATGTGTGTGTGTGTGTGAGTGTAAATTCAAGTTCGTTGTAATTTTGAATTTTTCCCCCTTGAACATCTCAAAACAGCGAGGAGGAGGACGGGGTCGCACTAATAGCCACCGCTATATCCGCCTCCCCTGCCGTAGCCGCCGCCACCACCACCGCCGCCGCCGCCTCTGTTGTAAGGAGCCCCGCTCCTGTAGGAATAATTGCCCCCCTTCACTGCACCATAATTGGAGTGCTGCTGTCCGTAGCCGTCCCCAAAGTCACCATTACTGTATCCACCCCCCATCTGGTTGTCGTAGTCGTCGTAGCCCCCATACCCCCCGTATCCTCCACCGCCGCCACCGTTGTAACCCCCGCCATAGCCGTAGCCGCTTCCGTAATTACCGCTGCCGTAGCCTCCTCCGTAGCTGTCACCTCCTCTTCCGCCGCCATAGTTGTGCATCCCTCTTCCCCGACCCCTTCCGCGGCCGCCGGTGGAGATCTCCTGCTTGGTCAGAGCCTTCTTCACCTCCACCTTGTTGCCGTTGATGGTGTGGTATTTGGTCAGCACCGCTTTGGTGGCGGAGTCGGTGTCCTCGAAGAAGACAAAGCCGAAGCCTCTCTTTCTGCCCGTCTGCTTGTCGGAGATGATCTCGGCCTTCTCCACCACGCCGAACTGGGAGAAGTACTCGGTCAGGTTCTCCGCCTCGATGTGGTCTTTAACACCACCCACGAAGATTTTCTTCACGTTGGTGAGGATCTCCGGGTTGTTGGCGTCCTCTCGTGATATGGCCCGCTTCAGCTCCACTTCGTGGCCTTCGACGACATGTGGGTTAGCCGCCATTGCTGCGTCGGCCTCCTCCGGCGTTGAGTAGGTGATAAAGCCGAAACAGCGGGACCGGCCGAGCTGCTGGTTCATAACCACGACGCAGTCGCTGAGCGAGCCGAACTGTTCGAAATACTTGCGGACGCCATCCTCCGTGGTCTCCACATTGAGTCCTCCGACAAAAAGCTTGGTCAGTTTGGTCGACATGATGGAGTTCAGAGGAGGGAGCGCTCAGACCGTCCTTCTTCTTCAATGAGCACCGTGAGGGCGGGCCGCTTCACTCGCTCGCCCTTCGTAAGACGTATTAATCGCTGATTGGCCGTCTTGAAAAAAACCTCCACACACATTGGCTGGCAAGGCGTATCACGTTCGCTGATGCCTTCAGGTGCCGTCGGAAAGCTTAGTTTCGATTGCTGAGGAGAAAGAGAAGCGTGGTTTTCAACGTTTGTGGTCGTTTTATCCCAGTACAGTAAAAAAAACACAATAATAAAGCCCTTTACCGACCAATTCCCTCAGTGCATATCACTGGTGCTTTGTGACAATCAGCAAATACAGTAACACAGCATAGACAGTACCAATTTGATTATAACAGCCATTAGGCTTTCAACTGTGTAAAATCCTCATGTTCTTTAAATATACCAGAAACTAGCATTATATTAGATGGGGATTTATTACATATAGTCTTAGATTAGGATTAAAAGCAAGAACAATAACTTCCAATACATGGAGGCTGGGGAGTCACCTAGAAAGTGGCTTAATCTATGTAATTTAAGGCTCAAATAGAAACATACGAATATAAAAACATGTCTCGCTTAAGATTCACAGTGCTTCAACTTTAACTTAATGTCGTCCAGGTATTTATTTATGACTTCAGGCAGGGGGAAGCATCAAACACTGAGCCAGCACCAAATTTGGCGTACCAGTTTTGGATTCTTTGATGATGAACAGTGGCTGTGAATACAACAGCTTTCTCTTCACATCTTCATTATGAGACGGATTAGTGCCTGACATCTTAAATCTGCGCCTCTTAAACTGTGAAATGCAGCCATTTTACTGTTTAAATAAACTACAAATTATTATAAATTAAATTATCTTGCTTTGGGAAGTTAATTTTATTTGTACATCACAAGTAATTTCCCTCCGGGGCCTTTGCGGTCTCTGCAGCATGCACACATTATCCTTAGAGCTTTGATTCGGACAGGGAAAAACTCCCCAAGGATCCATTTTAACAGGGAGAAACATATAAGGAAGAGCAACAGAGGAGGGATCCCTCTTCCAGGGTGGACAAACAAAATGTGAATTAACCTGGTTTCACTGGTGTTGAACGTAAAAATATAAAAAGGAAGCACCAGTACACTGCGCCAACTGGCAAAAATCACCTACAAAAAGGCATCTCTCTTCACGGTTTAGGTTAATTGAAGTCAGTAAATGAGACTCAGCCCCCATCCCTCAGGCTAGTGAATAAAAAATGCAAAGGTGCTTTTTTCAGCCTCGTTCAAAAGTCAATGCATGTTGAATCACATCCATGGGTTTGATAGCTTCCTCTGCACATTTTCGGTCAGGTCACAGGAAAGCTGCAGTATCGGTTTTTAGAAACCATCCGATGTTAGACTGGTAGACCAGCTTTCTGGGAAGTTCAACAAGTTTTGTTTGAAGCAAAAAAACTGACATTACCACAACCCAAACCAAGCCTGTTGGCTATACCAGCCCCCAAAAATGTAAAGCTTTGACCTGGACACACGTTACAGTACTCAGATCAGAACACCAATGCATCCATCAGTCTTTAGATTTTTGGCTTCACCGCCTCTGCAAACCTCACCTCCAACAAAATGATCAGGGTGACCATCATCTGTTCCCAACCACACGTTTGACCCCCTTCATGACACATCACCAGGGCAGACATGCAACCAAACTATCCTCCATGTAAAAAAGTACCATAACAAGTCTCTTGGTGTATAAAAATATAAAAATTTATTGTAGATTCATAAAAAGCACCGCCAGCATAACAGATGTTTTCTTTTCCTACGGGATGGTCAGAAATCATCAAGCATCATTATCCTATAAGAGTAAGAGAACAAAGTAAAGTTTACACTCCCGTCAGCATGTCAAACATCACTTAAACACACAGTACCCGAGTCACACGGGCTCTGCTGAAGCGTCACAGTACATAAGACAGGATTTGGGATCCTTTCTCCAAAACTGGGGAGTTACTTCTGTTTTGATTTGAGATCGGGCTTCTTTTAGTCACATCATTCCAGATACTTCCAAATGTTGTCCAATTACAGTGGCCATCACTGCTAAATCAAGTTCATACTGTCAAATGTAGTGTTTGCTCATCAAGAGCTTGTTAAGCGCTCTGATAGTTACACATTAGAGCATTATTGAAAGCACTTCAAGCTTAATTTTACCAATTAATATAAAATCCCAGACCAACTTATACAGCACACAGACTGCAGGAATAGTGCCTTTTCTTTTAGGTATCGATCAACATTTAGTCAGCAGACTTGAAGACCTTGAAGAATCAAAAAGTCCTGGATATTTGCCTCAAGTATGTGCTCTCCAGGCTGCCATAGGCTTGGACTGAAGCAACCAGAATTGTTATAAAAATATTTCAGGCCATGGACTTTATATACACCTGCAGAGCCTCTTCAACACAAGTTTCACGTGCACTAAACCAACCGGCCACTTCATTATGTACACTTTCAATGTGATCCAATACAATAACTGCCATACATTCTACTTTTACAGTTTAAGTTAATGTTTTAGTTCTTGCTGACACTCAGAGGTATTAATTTAATCATTGAGATTGTAGCTGTGCATTAAACTGCACTGCATTATACAGAGATGTTTCTAATATTTTGGCCACCCCATTTACATATGAGGGCTATAATATTAGAAGCACTCAGTAAGACCTCAATAATAAACAAAAAGTAGAATTTAAACTTTATGACAGTCAATGAACACTGAAAAATCATAAGTAGAGTTTATGGCAGAGTTGTGTCGATCACATTGGATCGTACAAGTGTACTTAATGAAGTGGCCGGACTGTATATCACATTGATTCTTCTGGCCTGTATGATCAACCTCTTGTTTACTTACATGATATTCTGCAACACCACCTGTTGTCTTGAAATGCGTAAAGGCATAAAGGCATAGTAATAAAGAGAAATGAAACATATCTACACAGTACAGTAACACGTCAGTAACGATCAGTTGATCTTGTTCTGTTTCCACTCGGTTGTGTGGTGACGAAATATGCAGTTTGTTATGCAAAGTCCACCAATGTACAAAAACATTGCCCTTTAAGGTTAAACTGAGACGTGCAGCAGCAGCCATCTAGTGAGTAACTTGCACTTCAGTGTTTATACTTCCTGATTAACTTGGCGGTAAAGACATGTGACATCCCATCACTCCTGGTCTTCCAAGTCTGCAGACAAATGCTCATCAATAGATCTGTGCATTAAGCCGAGAAGCGCTTGTTGATGCAGGTTTAACTGTGAGGGGGCCCATAAATACCAAAATATGTTGCACAAACACTAGACTTTAGTATGCACCCAAGTATATTTATCATCACCTGCAACCATCTCATGGCCACGAAATTCACATAACACATGTATACTTTTTAAAAAACACAAGACAAATATTATAATCAAATGTTTATTGTATTTTGAAGCCCACAGTGCCCAAAGTGCAAACTCTTCTCCCAGGTCATCAGCACCTTAAAATGAATCTGAGGTTACAAGATTTAAAAAAAAAAATTAAAAACTACAAAATGTTGTTTGGCTCCATCGGCAGAAACAGTTGGTGCTGGTCTTTGGTAAGAAAGAGCCCTGATAGTTGCACTGGGGCACTGTGTTATCAAAAGTCTTTTAAAAACCCACCAAACCTTCAATAAATAAAAAACCATGTCAGACTCTTTGAAATGCATTTCAGACCACACTGGGGAATCCTTTGTGAAAACTGACTTCACCTGAGGGGGAGAAAGGCCACAACCACTCTCCGGTCCCCCCGTTGGCGTTGGAGGAACACACACACACACCCCGTCAGTGTTCAGGGTGATGTTAGCCAGGTTACCGTAGCAACCTGGAGGAGATGGGAGAGAAAGAGAGTGAGAAACTGAACAGAACAAAGCTTTTCAGGATGAGACACCAATTTACTTGTTCCATTATTTCATGTTTTTGTTTTTTTTTTTTTTAATATAAATGGTGGAACAAAATTTGGGCCCCACTTCCACCCAGTTCATTAAAAGACCGAATTAAGTGAACCCCGCCCCCACCCCCTTTTGTTCTTATTTTAAGATTAGCTATATAAGACGCATTGAAGCTATGATTGAAAGGTAAGTCGTTTAAGAATAAATAATGGCACACTTGTGCACCATCTCATGAAGATATTCCATACAAGGTTGACCAACACAGAGTGAAGACAGGTTGATTTACATACCTAGTTTGCTGGATGTGGATATCCTAAAGAGATATTTCAGACTCCTATCACAATCGACCCCAGGTAATCAACAGGGTCCTGATGTAGCCTAAAAAAAACTGCTACGGCTATTTTGGCTGGGATAGCCTACTGGAATACGAGTAAGAACACCTAAATGTAGGAATAATCAAAGATAAATATCAGAGCCCTCATGTCCACATAATGATATGTATTCAAATATGTAAAAAGGAGAGAAAATAGACAGTAACATAATGTTTTAAAAAACAAGGTCAAACCCTACAAAGCCTACATGCATTGGCTGTGGGTAGACTACAACCATTGTGTAACCGTTTCACCCACCTGAGTGTAAGCCATGTAACTAAAGATCAACAAGATGATGTCACTTATAAACCTGTGGATGAACTTGAGGAAGCCTGGTTAAGTAAGTAAGATAAATAAGTAAAATAACTAAGCTAAGTGGTATAACGTTTTATTTAAAATGAACATACATAAGCATACCAAGATGTTTTAACAGTAGGTTTTGTTCTCCAGACATGAAAGTATACAATATACATTAGATATTGCTACAGGTAATGAAAAATGAACAATATTTAGAAACTATTACTATGCGTGAGGAGAGTTTGAGAGTACAATGTTGGGAAGGAAACAAGGAAACTGGATCCTGCAGTATCACGTTCCGCCTTTGCTGAATGAGCCAAGTAAAAATATAATTATACAAATTGATGTTATATCAAGACAGCTATGAAATCCAAAAAACCACAAAAAAATAAAACATGCTTTTTGCTCATCCTCATACATTGAAAATTCACACTAATTTGTTTACTCCAGAAAAAAACAAAATCTAAATTGCTTAAAATGCAAAATAATTAAAAGGATAAATGTCAGCAAAACAATCCTACATCGAAATTGAAACCGACTTGAACGCAAATAAAAAATAATCTAAACGACAACTAGCCGCCGTTTGGGCGTGGGTACATAAAAAAAGGGATCACTGTGTTTTTATTCTTCTTATAACGTGTCCTAGTTGAACGGCAACAACCGCTGCTCATTATCAGGTTTTCTGGGAAGTGACCTTCCTACCTGTTTTGGGGGGTTTTGAGGTCTTCATTATGATTAGGGGGGATCTCTGTGTCCGTATCTCTGCCGTTGTTTTGGATTTCACGGCCCGTTACTGAATTTGAGCTGAGCGTCCAAATCCCGGCTGGAGGTCTATGGCAGGGGGTGGGGGGTTGGTTGGTTGGTTGGTTTGTCGGGGGTGGTCGGTTTTCCCATTGTGTAGTCTCATTTAGTAGCCACCGCCGTAGCCCCCCCTCGGGTAGCCGCCGCCGCCGCCGCCTCTGGTGTAGGGCGCAGCGCTCCTCTGGCCGCCGAAGGGTGCTCCTTTCATGGGACCGTAACCTGAAGAATGCTGGCCATACCCGCTGCCAAACTCATTGTAGCCGTTTCCACCTCCATACCCGCTTCCCTGGTCTCCGTAGCCACCCCCATAAGGTCCGCCGTACCCTCCGTAGCCGCCACAGTTGTAGCCTCCGCCATTTCCGTAGTTGTAGTTTCCGCTGTAGTCCCTGCTGCCGTAGCCATTTTGATTTCCCCTCATGCCTCTACCCGGTCTGCCCCTCGGCGCCATACCGGTTCTGCCGGCCGCCTGCATCTCCTGCTTGGTCAGGGCTTTCTTTACCTCAACTTTGTGTCCGTTGACGGTGTGGAACTTCACGACGACCGCCTTGTCGGCCGCGTCGTGATCGGTGAAGTAAACAAAGCCGAAGCCTCTCTTCTTTCCGGTCTCCTTCTCCGAGATGACTTCGGCCTTCTCGATCTGGCCGTACTGGGAGAAGTACTCGGTCAGGTGTTCCTCCTCGATGTCGTCCTTCAGTCCTCCGACGAAGATTTTTTTCACCTTTGCGAGGGCCTCCGGTCTGTTCGCGTCCTCTCTGGCCACGGCCCGCTTCACCTCGACCGCGTTGCCGTCGACGGTGTGCGGCCTAGCCGCCATAGCCGCGTCGGCCTCCTCCGGCGCGGAGTAGGTTACAAAGCCGAAGCAGCGGGACCGCTGCAGCTGCTTGTTCACCACGACGACGCAGTCGGTGAGGGTGCCGTACTGCTCGAAGTGCTTGCGCAGGCCATCGTCGTCGGTGTCCACGTTTAGTCCGCCGACGAAAAGTTTACAAAGCTGGTCAGTCATGTTTGGGGGGAGAAAAGAAAAAATAGCGAGATGATGATAGTCAACTACCTCAACGGTGCGCTAATCACAAGATGGCGGAGGGGGGTGAACGCAGCTGAATTTATAGCGAGCGCACAGTGACGACACGCGGAGCCTGAAGACCGGGAACACCTCTTCCGGTCCTCTATTGTTTCTTTTGTGTTAAACAACAGCTGCTGCTCGGTTAAAAACGTAAAAAAAAAGAGCCTTTAAAACGCGACGATGATTATAAAATACTAGAGAAAATAAATTAAATTAATATATATTTGTGTTTGGATTCACAGTATAGCTGGGCAGGACCATTTTGTTGTCACATGGTGTCAAAATGCATCGATCAAATTCAATTCTGATATTTAATTTAATGCCTCTGCACATTTTTAATTTTTCTGTACATATTTAAATCCTATGCAAATGTTTAATTTTGCTACACGTTTAATTTCTCTGTACAGATCTATCTCAGGTTACTTTTAACGTATGGATACTGTGTTATAGGTTAATTCTAATGTATGTTTGCATGCTGCTACTATACTTGAATTTCATTCAGGATCAATAAAGTATCTGTCTATACAGACGGCATCAAATAAAAAACTAAAATCTTTATTCAGAATGTCAAAATCAAACTTAAATAAAGTTGCTTTAAGGCTACTTAAAGGAGATATAATGTGCTCGTGTGTTTCAACCACCAAAATCAAAAATTAGGTCATTACCTCGAAATAACAAATGTTATCCCGAGATAACGGGATAATTTTCTCGAGATCTCACGATAACGAAACTTTGTTTTCCCCGAGATGATGCCATAATTAATTGGAGGATAGTCTAGTATATTAAATCAACAGAACATTCTCCTGCTCCTCTGACACTGCTACACTGAATGTTTCCTGCAATCATTTAATATAGCAGACTGTCTTTTTGTCTCAAGATCTCAAATTAATTGTCGTTATCTCAGGAAAACAAAGTTTAGTTATCTTGAGATCGTGAGAAAATTATCCTGTTATCTCGGTATAACAACATTTGTTATTCGGACTCAAGAAAACAGATGAAATTAACTCGTTACCACAAGAAAACAGGAAACAAAATGCATGAATGTATAACTGCTTGGGGCTTCCCAAGCTGAGTCATGGGATTGTACATACAGCATTGAGAGATGGGTATTTATATCAGTATGCTTCTTAATAATCAGTCACAGCAGTGTGGTTAGTGTGCAATAAGCTGAGAACCATACAGGGTATTAAATTTAAGTAGATTAAACGTTTGTGGCAGTGAATAAATTGGCATCATAATAATAAAAAACATCTGTCAGTCATCATTTCTTTCTGCAGCAAAGGACACTGCTTACTTTGGTGTGTGAAATCCATTCTCATTCATCTAAACAGTTAATTGATAAAGTTATATGAATTCATCAATCATCGCCGAAAGGTCCAATCATTCGCTGGTTTCAGCTTCTCAAATTTGAGGATTTGCTGCTTTTGTGTTTTGCTGTACAGCACAGTAGTTTCAATAATTTGTGGTACAATTTCAAGATCAACACTGGGGTCTGAAATCTTTTTTTTTTTTTTTTAGACATTTTATAGATTAAGCATTGAAAAAAATAATTGGCAGAATTAATAAAAGTGTGAAAATAATTGTTAGTTGCTTTCATCCCTCCCAAAAACCCTCAATTTATACACCGGCTGGCCACTTCAAGTGTGATTAAATACGACAACTCTGCCAGAGTTATTAACTTTAACTATTATGTTTATTACTGAGGTCTTAGTGGGTGCTGTTGCCACTCCATTTAGATACATGAGAGGGCCATAATATTAGAAACACCTCTATATAATGTACTCCAGTTTACTAGTTAAATAATAACCGAAACATTAAAAGCTTCATAAAAGTTGAATTTATGGCAGAGTTGTCATATTAGATCACATTGGATTGTACAAGTGTACGTTAAGATCACACAGGAAGGCCTGGCTAGTGGTCCCTTCATTGTCTTTGGAGCAAAATTGAATTCCTTGATAAAAATCACAAAATTATGGTTTTGCTTTACAGATTTTGTCTTTTGGAAACAGCAGAGGATGATCTCAGAGCAGATTGTACTGCCAAATCTAGTCAAATTTGCCTTTTGTCTATCTTGCTCATCTATTTCTACGAAATGCACGTTACAGATCCAACGCTGCAGCGTATTACCATCTGTAAGCATGCTTTTCACCGCGCGATCACAAAACAACGCCCACAAAGAATGCACACCTCATCGTATCATGGAAATGTAGTTTCAGGTGAAAGACACGACACTCGGTCACATTTCCATGTCAACAGAAGTGCAGTGCGTCGTCAACCTCGTCACACCTACCAGAGAGTTTATAGTAATGTTGATTTTTTTTTTTTTAGAGCCCGCAGAACAAACCAGACATTTCAAATAAAGAAACACCGATATCAAAGTTCACTGAAATCTTTATGAGGCATGTCGCTCATCAAACATTCCCTTTATCTAAATCTACCAACACAAACACAGAGGACAGTCTGTGTCTTTACAGATACAGTTCCAGATCATTTTTGAACACAAATGAGGCAACTTTTGGTTCGTCAATGAACAACAAATGGAAGAAAACGATTGACTGATCAGGTTTAATAGAAAACTGCATTTTTGGATTGGTGTTTGGGTGTTTGGGGTTAAATCTTTACTATTTGTGTTATTATTTGTCAGTGAAGTCAGCCTTCCAGATTTGTGCATCTTGCTCTGCTCGCAGTGAGAGTAGACAGTGATGTTTTTCAGATGGTAACAGCATAGTCGAGGTTTCGATCCTTACGGAAGCCCTAAGCGGTCATACAATCACACATTTCACACACTTCCTCCATTTTTTCGTGGTAAGTTGATTTCATTTCGAGTTATTTAGGTCATCACCTTGAAATAACAAATGTTGTTATCCCGACATAACTGGATCATTTTCTGTTTTGTTTTCCCGAGATGATGCCGTAATTAATTGGAGGATAGTCTAGTATATTAAATCAGTGCAATTGCATTGCAACATTCTCCTGCTCCTCTGACATTACTACACTGAATGATGTTTTCTGCAATGATTTAATATAGTAGACTGTCCTTTTGTCTCGAGATCTCAAATTAATTGTCGTTATCTCTGGAAAACAAAGTTTCGTTATCTCGGTATAACAACATTTGTTATTTCGACTCAAGTAAACAAATGAAATTAACTCGTTACCGCAACGAAACAGAGGAAATGAAATGCATGAATGTATGACTGCTTGGGGCTTCCGTAGCTCCTGACTCTGGCATGTGTGTGGACCTAAACGTTACGTCGAAGCAGTTGCTGTGCTTTTATGCTACTTAAAATCACTGCGGTGTTGGAAGCAGCTTTTACAACACTGAGAAAAAAAATATGAGAAATTAAAACTATTTCGCAAACGTTAAACGTACTGAAATCACCCAGGAATTCATCTTTTAGACAGACATTAATGTAAGTTCACTGAAATGTAATCTCTATTAGCCGAACAAAAGAAGAGAACTGAAAATGGCAAATCCCACACACAAAAAGGAAGACAACTCGTTTCATATTAGTAATTAAAAAAGAAAAAAAACAGATGTCTTGTGCGCAAATGTCATTATGGTAGCAAGTATACCATAATTCATATGACCAAGTTCTTGAATCTAACTTCTTTCTCAGAAATGAGAAGTTGTACTGAATGATCAGTAAACGCGGGGACACTGGGGGGATTCTTCAGGTTTAAAAACACCCCAGAGAGGACTCGTTCAGTTCACACAGCAATCTTTGTAGGAGGTTAATCTTCGTTGTCGTTACTTATCCCCCCGAAAAAAAAACGTCCGAATTTATACATGAGGCTGATCAACTGCTACCTAATATTTACACTTGAAAAGAAGCCTGCTGTGGCCCAGATCAGACTCCAGTTTCACAGTCAAAGGGGGGGATGAAATGCAAATCGGCAGTTTAAAAAGGAGGCGTTTAACATATATCCCCCCCTCCAGCAAACCACCAAAAAACACGGCTAGAAGACAAAATGAGTCAGCAGCAGCATGCATCACAGAACGAGATGCTACCACGTGACCGGGAAGCTAGCCATGTTTGTTTCTGAAAAAAAGGTTAAAATTTCACGTGTTAATCTGGTTAATGGAGCGAGTTAACACAGTACTGCCACGTGTTATTTAAGTAACAAAGGAACACCACTACTAAACGGAAAAAGTAACCTCAACAAGTTTTTATTTGTTGTAGTAAAATCAAATATCTACCTAGCAGTTTTTCACCCTTCTCAGTCCTTTTCTGTAGTCTCTAATCAGAGTGAGGGTCTGTAAAATAATGACAATGTTGATAGTCCATGTGCTTGAATGGATCAACTTCTTGTTTTCTAGCCACATCTAAGAGAGTCTGAAAGGAGAGGAGTCCAGTTTCTGTGTGATAAAATGTGGAGGAGGGTGGGGGGTGGAAGGGAACTAGCAAACTTGAGCTAATCATGATGTATTGGGAGAAGAGGCGATGGGTGGGTGGGTTGTGAGAAATGCCGGGCGTGTCTGTTGGGGGGAGGATGATGAAGAAGGAGGAGGAGGGGGCACTGGATCACAGCTCCACAGGTGGCTCTCTGAATAGGCCAGGTCACAGGTGATGAACGACGGGGGCCGTATTCAATCATGTTAACACTCAGACGGGTTCATCTGAGTGATCACATGATGTAGACCTTCTCAGCCTGAGAGAAGTTGAAGACTTCTTTGGTTCTGGGACACACCACTTTGTCATCTTGGCGGATGGACAGAAGAGACTGGAAAAGACAACAAATATAATAATAATAATAATAATATAGTTTTATAAAAACAGTTTTATGAGGCCATTCCTACAAATAGCTTTGGCTCATAGTCGTCATACTCTCGGGGATAGTTGTACTCACATTGTACCCATAGACATATCCATTAGGAAGCATCATTGGAGGGTTGTTTTCGTTCATGACCTCTCCAGAGATCTTACAGACTAGTCTGGAGTTGGCGCAGTGGGCCATGGGTAGTGGCTGGGCCAACTTGTTGAGGGATTTACTGCACACCGGGCAGTCCGGGTTCTTAGAGGTACCGTCCTCCTTGTAGCACTGACTGGAATGGGGCATGGAGGTTAAGGAGCAAAATGTCTCACTGTATGACGGTAAAATAATCCACACACTTATTAGTTCCAACTTTCAGCAGACGACAAGACATAGAGCAGAAAGAGAGGACAAAGTGATCAACACCTCATTTAAAAGATTTAAACTAAAGCACATTTCCACCGCATGCTACGGCTCGACTCTAATCGCTCTTTTTTGGGTTTCCATCCTTTGGTTTCAACTGAGCTGAGCTGATATTAAATGGTGATGTGAAAACACAGCAGACTACTGATAAATCGTGCAACATCTCTGGCACAAGGCCAGCATTTTTAGATAGCTAAGCTAAAGTTAAGCTACCTTTATTCCTTCAAAAATGGCAATGACCAAAGTGCAGATGTTTCAAGAACACCACCCCTTCATATCCTCTGCTAGAGTCGATGAATACCCAATCAGTTGCTGCGATGAAAACGCAGGATTTGAACGGGGTAGTCAGCTGAAACTGTTGGAGAAACAACCAAATTGCTTCACAGTCGGCCTGAAATATCACTGAAACTGAGGTGGAGTTCATGGACTTAACAATAATACTTTCCTAGTTGTGTCCTTGTTTGGTTTATTTTGTGTATCCAGCTCCTACAACTGTCTGGCAACATAGATAGTGAATGAGAGAGAGAACACTGGTCGCAATGAAGCCGGTGAATTATAGAAATAAAGAGTTATTTTCTGATTGTTTTATATCAGTTAACCCAGGCTGATTTGGTCTGAATACTCCTTTCTGTGTGCGGATGAGTGAAAGAGAGAGAGCGGTGAATGTACAGTGTAGGTTAGAGTCTGTCAGTGAACAAACGCTGCAGCTCGTCAAGACTAAAGTAAAACACCTGTGTTGTTCCCCAAATACGTTCGCTCTGGCGATCAGTTCCACCTACGCTGAGGGGCTACAGTGGAAAACTAAGTAGAGGTAACAAAAGCCAGCAGAGTAGACACCAGTCGAGCCGTACTCAGTAGTGGAAATATGGCTTAACTGTAGCCACATACACATTATACTGAGATACTGGACTTAAAGTTTGAGCAGAAGGAGGACAAATTAATTGGAGGTAAAGTCTGGTAGGATACGGTGTCTTGATGGCAGACAGACCAGCCTGTAGGGTGATAGTGAAGACAGAGTTGTTTCCCAGTTGGTGTAATCTGTAGTTGTCATATCGAAATTGCTGGATCAGCATCTTCCAGCGGGCTGGATCCAAAAGATCCTGACGGGGCGGGAAGAAAGAGACAGAAGGCAGTTTTAAGATAGACTTCAGACTCAGTCTTTCTAATTCATACAGCGAGGTGCAGACCAGTGACACAGCTGTACAACAATATAATATTTTTACTTCTACACACACTCCCTCACTAACTGCCATCATTTGACATCTGTAGCTAACATAAACATCAGGGTAGCGTGTCAGACTGGAGGCTGATTAACGTCTTTGTGCTTCCCAAACACGACGGAGTCTGTAGGCGAGACTACAAAGGCTTTTTAGAAGTGTAATTATTTAAGTTAGTGAGTCGATTATTAATGAGACCTACAAACATGTTGGCAGAGATCCTCAGTGCTGATTCTGTCACACTGGCACAAGAAGCTAACAAAAATGTTGCCACACTGGTTTGGGCTCCTGTGCTGGCAGGAAGAGCTAAGTGTTTTTTTGAGATGAACAATAGTCGTGGCGTCGTGGGACAGAGCTCCGTCTCTCAGAGGAGGAAGTGCAAATTAAAAACAACAACACTGCTCCTGAAAGCAGCTCCAGAGGCCACGTTAAAGAGGCTCGAGAGGGAATTCAGTCTGAGAAGACAGCTGAGGCCCTCTAGTGGCTGCTGTGCTGCTATTGCACTTCTGATTAATCCACACTGGAAATAATTTCTGTGACGTGTTCTTGTTAATAAAATCAGTTGATGCCAGTGAAGCTTATTTATGTCTGCAGAACAATGTTGTTCATCACAGTGAGCACAGAATATAAATGTAATGACATGTTAAGGTGTGTTTCCACTGAGAAGGCGCTTTAAGTTGTAGAGCTGCAATGATTACTTGATCATCTATTAATCATGTTTAGAAAAAAACATATTTCTTCTGCTTCAGTTTCTGATTTCTCTGTGACAGTGAGCTGAAGATCTTTGGGTTGACATTTAAGGACGTCACTTTGGTCTTTGGGAAACATTTATTCTATAATTTCTGACATTTTACCAACCAACCAACCAAACAAACGATTATGATTATAAAAATAGTTGACAGTTTAATTGATCATGAAAATCAGTTAGTTGAAGCTGGGCGATCTGTCTCAGGTCTTTAACTGACGGCATCGTGTTTAGGTAAAGCGTAGCGTTGCTTGGTTGTGAAATTTACATGTACATGTACTACAGGCTGTTGGCTTTACCTTGTATGGGGAGATATGTGTATCTGATGGGAAGGCCAGCATGCCCATGACCTGCCGAACCTCATCCAACTGTCCACCTTCTGCTTGGCTGAAGTGCTTCCTTGCATGTCTGACATACACAGAGACACACAAACAGGATTAGTGGGTGACAAACATGTTTAAGTGGTTTTAGTTACAGATGACGTGTGACAATGTTTCTGTTATCCGGTAATGTTGTCCTGATATTTTTAAATCACTCCGGTCATAAAATCAAGTGACAGCAGAACTCAGCGATGAAGACATGACGAGCAGCCGTGTGCTGTCCGCTGGTTATTTTGTATTTTAGCTGCGTCATTACACACCAAGCAACAACAGAGCAGGCTGTAAACTTTACAAACCGACTCTGCTCTTACACACTCTGCCCCGGTGACAGCAGCTGCCGGGGCAGGAGAGGCGCTCGGTTGTGTGAGGGGATTTTATAACTGAACTATGAGCTCTCTAACCTTCTCTCACTGTGTGGAAATCTGATGTTTTCACATCACAGATGATGAAGAAAGGCACTGAAACGTGAGGTAGGCTAAAACATGAGGCTGATATTGAAGTTTAGTGTGCCGTCGTCTGCTATCAGTTGTTTTAAGCTCAATAAACACAGATAATATTTGATTGGGACATTAAAATCTGGACCAGTACCAACACTGGTATTTGTGTGTGTGTGTGTGTTGTGGTTCTACGTCCAGTACCTGACTGCATCCATGCGTTTGTTTTGTCTGATGAGCTCGATGAACTCCTGGATTCTCAGACTGAACTCGAGACAGCTCTGCCAAAGAGAGACAGACAAAAGATGTCAGTAAGTTTAAACCACTGAAGTGCTGCAAAATCCTCAGTGTCTATTTCGCCCTTCGTGAACCTTCAGAGCAGACAGGAAACTGATCTCTTTAATACAACTCCTGCAGTGCTGCTAGATTCTCAAGCTGCCTTTCAATATTTTATCATCATATCCGACCTCTGTGGCTGGTAGAGCTTCAAAAATACAAGGTGGAACTAAAATGTACCTGCTTTGAGCTGGAACTAAACCAAATTTCACAAATGCCGTCACAAGAAAAGACATTTTCCCTCGTGCTGGTATCCCAGACTCGGTCTAACCGTATGAATATTCGATCATCTATGCAGTAAAAAGGCTGGCTGTTGAAGTAACAGTTAACTGGGAAGATTATCACGTCTTGGCAGAGGTCTGCGCTCTACTGAGTGCTTTCTGGTTTAATAGGATCATCTCAGGATTAACACTTTAACTTGCCGCCATTGCCAGAAGGGCAAAACAGCCAGGACAAGTAATTAAATCTTAACAGGTCTGTTTTCTGAATCTGTTACACCGCTGAGTGTTGTTTAGAAAGAGAGCAGAACATATGCAACACAAAGAACCAATTAGCATCTGTCCATGCACCTCTGCATGCTTCACTTAAACCAATGAAGTCGTTTTATGCATTTGTCAGGCCTCAACTTGGATTCATGGAGATAAAAATTTGACTTTTTCTGAGTGAGCTACCTTCATCTTGCGAAGGCGGGATTTGTTGTCATGGCACCAAGCTAAGCAAGTGGCCGTCTCCTGCCTCTCCAGAGACTCCTCCACCTCCTTCGCTGTGAGGAACATCTCGATGTTCACCAGATCCTAAAAAAAACACAGGAGAGTGGATGTATGAACACAAACAAATCAAAGAAAAATCATCAGAAAAACATGAACTCAAATAAATCCAGTCTTCAATTACCTCTATACCACTCTGTCGGGCCAGTTTAACAGCTGTGTTGTAGTAGCCGCAGCGCAGCAGATGCTCCACCATCATGCGGTCCATACGCTTCTTCTTCCACAGGTTGACTGAGGCCGGCTGGTCGCTGCTGTGCTCCTTCAAGTGCTCGATGCGACGCTTGCACAGCTTGGCGCTCTCGTCTTCTGCTTGGATGGACTCGGCAGCCTGCAGGTCACACACATTCGAGAGCAGTCAAGAGTCAGAGTGCTAAATATGCATCGTGTTAGACAGAAAGTTCAAATTAACGGGCATTACACAACAAGTAGTTCTGACCAAGCAATCTGGTCTAGACATTAATAGTCCACTGGAAGTAATATATCTAAATTTCGAATTTCAGCTTTCTTTAATGAATATTCTGGATTTTATGGAGCTGCCTCGTTAATACGGGTGTGTACCTCGTATGTTTGCAGCATGTCGGAGATCAAACTGTTTAGTAACGTAGAGAAAATGTTATTTTTGAAGGACTAAAAGTTGACTAACACATTTAGACTTTTCGGACTTTACGACGCTGTGGAGTTATTGGAAATGTTTGGATCACATCCTTCATCAGCTGTGCTGGTGAGTCGCAAAATCCAGGTCTGTTTGCTTAAAAATACACGTGAAGTTCATGGACTTAGCAGCTAAATCAGTCCATGAAAAAGATCTTCGTCAGCAGATATCTTAGCCACTGCAAGACTGAGCTAGCAAAGCAGTTTAATGTTTATATGTGTGGTATTTATTCAGTTTAGTGTTTATATGTGTACATAAGAGTCTACTGCTGTGACTGATTGCTTTCCAGGCATTAGTCAGACCCCGTGTATTTCCATGAAAACTGAGACAGTGAGCAAAATAAATGTTTATTTTGAGAATAAATTGCCCCAAAATATAAATATCTTTTGCTTATACAAGTTACTTATATGTGTTTGCCTGTATAAGCATAATATTACATGAGAGGGTGTGCTTTAACGTCATTATTGGCACTTGCCATGCCAATAATGACGTTAAAGCACACCCTCTCATGTAATGTTGCTTAATTCAATCTCCATACTTGCTGTAACCTCACTGTATCAACAGGCTTACAAACTGATGTTATGATCCGAGCCTGGCTGGCTCACTCAAGCCTGACCACAAGACTTTTCAACCCATGAACACTGTTGAGGTCGGGCCAGACTGAACAGCTGCTTCCTGTTCTGCAGATAAACACGACGGAGTTCAGACATTTAAAAATGTATTCCCATTGCTGCTTTTACATTTATACTACAACATATGTTTTGAAGCGATATAGCAGTAAGGAAACAGTGATGAAGACTCTGCTATGTGCACTATTTCAAAATAAAATTCTTTGTTTTGGTTCTGGTTAATTGACCTTTTTATGTTTTAAACTGAACTCTCACTTTCAGGTTTTATTCTTGACTTTTGGACCGCTTTTCTCTGCCGCTGCCAGACCAGATTTGGCTCAACATATTTAGTAACGGGGGGGGCTCTCTCAGCCATAATAAATCAGTGTAGTGTCTGGTATGACCCAGCCTTCAACAGTATGAATCCAGGGGTTTATGTGTCACAAAGTACCTGCTGGACAGCGCGCTGGCACAGAGGACAAAAGAACTGCAGAAGTGTGTTTTGATCACTCAGCTTCACAGAGGAACCGGCTGGGCGGCATTCCACCGCTGACAAACACAATCCACCGAGGCCGCAGTTATACCGTTAGAAAAGAAACCGCGGCCACAACAAGGCGCTTTTGTCGTCGGGGTCGAGTAATGTGGCTTTTAACAAGTGGCTCCAGCTGAAGAGAGATCTTGTTTGTAGATGAGATACTGCCGGTGGGCCGATACCGGTGCTTTGTATTTTTTTAACTCCTGAGAGCTGGTGAGTGCGGGGTTTTATATATTCCCTGAGAAAAAGTGCAAGTCTTTGTCTCACACTGAGCTGCTCCGTGCGTTGATTTCTTGGCCTTGGATAGATTTAAAATATCTCCATCGACCCGAGGCCAGTTTTTAAAATGACCTCCAAAGCGCTTACAAAAGAACCGGCCTTGAAACGTTGCATCAACAGAGAGAACAGACATGATGGTTGTATTCCTCAAACATAGCTGGCATAGTTGCACTAGCTGGCGGAGAGGCACTTGCCAGCTTTGTTAAGCCAACTTTCTGTTGTGTCTGATTATTCTGTAATCGCTGATTTGTACGAGAGCAGCCCGCTGAAAACCAGAAATGGCACGATGTGATCATTTCTACACCTCTAATGGCAAAAGAACTGTGATTAAGCGCTTTAAGCAATCAAAAGTACTCATTATCTGACCACACTTCTTAAGATGGTGGTAATTAACTATTTTCATGTTGGTGAAACATAATTTAACCAAAAGGGAAATTGATGAAGAGACTGAAGTGTTTGGGTTCTTTTAATTTGTATAAAACTTACCACAGTGGCAGCTGGAAGCAAACAAACTCACCAAATTGTGTGTTTGTACGTAGACTAGAGGTTTTTTGTGTATCCAAATAGCTTGACTTTGACTTTGATCAAAGTAACACTTCTTATAAGTCGTTAAAAGTAGAAAATGTTGTGTCAAAGTGTACGTCTGTCACCCTCACCTTCCTCTTCAGGGCGCTGAGTTTCTCCACCACGCCATCCAGCAGTGACACCACCGAGTCGACCACCGGGAAGCTGCTCAGCGTCTTCTCCAGCTCGGCGACGACCATCGTCACGTGACTCGTCTCCCGGTCGATGTTCTTCTGAGCCGCCCTGAAGCGTTTGTTCAGAGTCTCATAGGGGACCTGCGACGACAGAAGACAGACAATGGGAGAGTTAGCACGGCGTTTCGACATTCAGGTTTAGGCGTGGCGAAAAGAAAGTATGCGTGCAGCTCGGTACGATGTCACAAAGAGTCATGAAAATGACACTTCATGAATATTACCTTTAGCTGCTTAAACTTTGTATTCTGCAAAAGGCAGGAGGTTGTTTAGACAGCTGAGCTATAACAGATGTTGATTAAAGAGTTTTTGGGTGACTTTATAGAAGAAGAGAATAAAACAAACAAAATCAATCAAATGCAAACAAAGAACGAACAAACTACCCAAATAAATACTGATAAACTTTTACAATGCATGAAACAAAATATTTCTTCCTCCTGTTTCTTTGTTCGTATCAGCAGTGCGCTGCATGATTCCCTGTGAGCCGTCCTCCAGCAGCCTAATTTCATGACATCTCTGCAGCTCGAGTCCAGAAAATTCCTCAACAGACCGATTAAAGCAGGAAGCAGACGACTGGTGGCTTCTTTTCCATACTGCAAACAATGCCGTCTTTCTTACTACAGCATATTTCATGTCATGCAGTATTCTGCTGGTAAAGATCTCTAAATGTACTGTAACAACTTGAATCAATATGATTTATTGAATCCAGACAAATTCCCCTTTAAAACTTTCTGTGAGCATATTTTATTAATGAGACTTCAGATTTATTGATTATATCACTGTTGGTTGTTCCAAGTGACTTGAAAGAATTTGTGTTTTTACAAACTCTGATCTCTCCATCACAATAAAACCAATCATTTTAAACATGGAAGTTTATTCTTGATCTTTGAATCTGAGATCAAAGGTCGACTTACTCGTTTTCAGACCTCTCAGCTACATTTCACTGTCTTCCTTCAGTGAATGGAGCTCGCTCAGGTCGTCACGTGATGACTGAACCACCAAAGTCACTTGTTATCACGTGATCAAAGTTGTGGACCTTTGAGTTTAGATTATTTTGTGACAAAAGATTTTATTTGGGTTCAAATTTCACTCGAGTGCAGCGTCATTTATCTGAGAATATGAACAACAGTGCTGAAACAAATAGTCAATTAATGGCTTCAGAAAGCTGATCAGCATCTGTCTTGATAATCATTAAATCGTTTAAGACCATTTTCAAACAAAAAGGCCAGAAACTGTCTGTTATCAGGTTCTCAGCAGTAAGAATTTGCTATTGTCTTGATCATATTATATGAAACAAAAGAAGCATTTTAGGTAACTGTGACATTTTTATAGACCAAACAATGAATTGATTTACTGAGAAAATAATCTGCTGATTGAAATGAAAATATTTATTGGTTGCACACACACAACAGAAACCCTCTCCGTCTGTCCGCCTAATGAAACAGAATCTATCTGAACATGTCGACAGCTGATTGCTGCATAAATCAAACAATGTGCCTCATCCAAAATGGTTCTTCATAATTATAATCTGACAGCTAAATTCAGTTTATTATAGTTTATTATTATCAGTGGTTGCGGCACATAACATAAGCAACGACAGAGCAGTCATAAACATCCTTATCACAGAGAAGCTTAAAGATAAGACAGAAAATCTGTATTCAACAACATCTAAAGACGTCCGTCTGTCTGTCTGTCTGTCCGTCTGTCTGTCCGTCTGTCTGTCCGTCTGTCTGTCCGTCTGTGATCAAACCAGACTGACCGTTGTGATGTTGCAGCAAAACACCAGAGGAGAGCTTTGATCCAGAGAGGAGGTTCTTTTCTTTTAACTTAGAGCCAAGTTCATTTCACAGATCACTGACACCAGAGAGGAAAATTATGCAAGCATGCAAAATGCAAAGCACAATGGAATAAAGAGTGTTGTTACCCTGCTGGAAATATTATTATCATTATTATTATTATTGTTGTTGTTGTTGTTAAAATCCAGCTCTAATTGAGCCAAATTAAAGCCCAGAACGAGAGCCTGAGACTGACTTGTTTAAATTGTACCGCAGCACACAGTTCTGTATGTGCTAGTAAATATTCATTAGTGTCCTGCTGACAGGAACAGGGGGTTTATTCTGCTCAGGGAAAAGAGTGTGGCCACTGTATGAGAGAGCAGACACTGCTTTACGTCAGTCTGCAGCATTTTTTTTTTTATCCCTGAGAGCTCCGTGAATATCTGACACATTAAACCGGTCAGTGTTTGATTTTTAGTGACACACCTGGACGAAGATCAACAAATTAATTAGGGGTCATTAAATGAATGCAGATACAGTAGATGGTGACAATTACAGCACGATGTGAAAAGCTAAATGAATTTATAAAAGGATGGATAGAATTCACACTGTAGAGATACTGTAGAGATTATGTCACCTGGAAAATATTTTACTCCACTGAGGAAGATTTTTTTAAAAATGTTTTTGTTTGTGTATGGATATGGCAAAAAAAAAAAAAAAAAGTGTTGAAGCCTGACTTTAATGAAGCCATTCAGACCTGGATATTTTGTCTGTGAACAGTTTCTCATGTGAATTTCCAGACATTTTTCTAACTGTATCACAACAAAAAGCCCTATTGTTTCAGATATGTTTGGCTTTTTGCCTTTACAAGATCGTTTTAACAGGAGACTCCGGCTGAAAACACTCCTACAAAGAAATCTGGCTCACTTTGCTTCAATAAACCAGATGTTTCTCTGATGATTCACCTCCTCTCTCTCCTATTTGTGTAGAAAGTACAAATATTCCTGTCCATACAACTATGATTTAACTGACAAACAACAGGTAATTCAATCATGAACATGTCAGACAGCTATTACAATGGTTAGGCTCACACTGGGTGAGTACATGATTTGTCTGTCCCGATAATCAGAATATTTTACTAACTATATCACAACATACAGGCCCTATTGTTTTAGATATGTTTGGCCTTTTGCCTTTACAAGAGCGAGTAACAGGAAATTTAGACTCAAAACACCCTTAGCAAGAAATCTGGCTCACTTATTTTTGTTTTTACTTTAACAAACCAGACCCTTTTTCTGATGATCCTCCTGTGCATTTTGCAGAAAGTACAAATATCCCCCGTTTAAACACGACTGGCTACTAAATCTCACATATCATGGCATTACTCCTGTCCATATACCCATGGTTCAACTGATAAATAAGTAATTCAGTCATGAACATGTCAGACAGCTATTACAATGGCTAAGGTCACACTGGGTGAGTGGTTGTGTTTCATGATTTGTTAGGCTAACTGCAAACAGCTCGTTGATCCTGATATCACAATAATTTTACACTGTATCTCAACATTTAGGCCATATTACTTTAGATATTTTTGGCTTTTTGCCTTTACAAGATCAATTAACAGGAAATTCAGACTGAAAACACTCCTACAAAGACATTTGGCTCACTATGCTTCAATAATCCAGATGTGTTTCTGATGATTCTCCTGTACATTTTGTAGCCTTTGTGACCATGACACAGTGACATACCGTGGTATTATTCGTGTCCATACAACCAGGATTTAACTGACAAACAGGTAATTCAGCCACGGACGTGTCAGACTGCTGTTGCAATGGCTAGGCTCACACTGGATGAGTGGCTGTGTTCCATGACTTGTTAGGAGCTCGTCTATTCTGACAATGAGAGTAATTATAATCATTAAAAGGTAATTGCCACACTTAAATACTGACACCGTATCTTAAACTTGCAGCCATTTGACTCCAGCGGGCCTTCACTTTAACAAACACTCACCATTCATGCACATAAAATGAGTAAATATGCAGCTTATACTGGAGTTCTTATTTCCTTGTGGTAACCCTTTGCTCTGATCTGACTGTGAAAACGTCCAAAACGTCCCCCAAGGACACTCAACGTCTGTGTCAGGCAATACTGTCACATTATTATAGCTCCAAATGTAATCAACACGAGCTCTAGACTCCCATTTGATGCCAATTATAACCATCACTCCTGTCTTAAAATGGTGCCCATCACCATCATCACCATCCTTTACTGCAGCATCCAAAGCAGGAGACAGGAGAGCCATGCAACACGGAAAACGCCACGTTATGTTCATCATGGCACCATCACGCCATTAGTTACCAAAAAGCTGTCAATGCATTTGCTACTCACAGATGGAGCTTTATATGACGACGCTTTCTTTGCAGAGGAGGAGGTGGTGGTGGAGGAGGAGGAAGGAGCAGCAGCTTGTGTTTCAGCTCTGTCTTTTTTAAAGCGGTGGTGTCGCAGTAACGTTATGTGCAATGGAGGAACAGTGAGCGTGTGTGTGCGGCAGCAAGCAGCAGCAGCAGGCTGTGATTTCTCTCGCTGGCCATTTTGAAGTGCACACAGGCGGGCAAGGCGATCTGATGACACTGCGCTAACTCTGTCTGTCTGTCTGTCTGTCTGTCTGACAGCGTAACGTTACGGCCTCCCATCATCCGTCCATCCGTCCATCCATCCACACAAAGCCGGCTAACGTTAGTATTTACATGCTCGACGTTGTTACGTTATCTGGTAGGCCAAACAGCAGCCATTCCTCTGCCGCCGTGCCTGTTTTTATATATAACCCCACCACAATATCACACACCCAGTCACGGGTGACACATCTACATCGTTATTTAACGGTAATCTGCTGCCAAACGGTTAAATACACACGTTAGCGCGGCCGTTAAACGTTAACCGACATGTCACAACAGACGTCAAACCGTCATTTTTAGTCCAAAAAACAACAGCCAACGGCTCCGAGGCCCCTCCACGCGCTTACAGGCGACACTAACAACTCATTAAAGGCGGCAAACAGACAGCTAACTGCCCGCCACACGCCGTGAATCATCGGCCGGAGGGGCTCTTAGCTTGCCGCCGTACACAGACAGGTAGTTTAGTGGCTAAAAAAAGCTAGCCCGGCTAACGTTAGCCTCCCTCCTCTCGCCTTTAAAATGAGTTAATAACGCCCGTTAACCGAGCGGCATCGAACACACGGCGCATTGTGGACACAGCAGACACGTTAGACCGTTACAACATGTGAGTTTGAGCAGTGGTTTACCTTCAGGGTGGGATATTCTTGGACTTTGAGAGCCATGGACAGTTGAGATGCTGTCTCTTGCACCGCCATCTTGGTTTTGTGCTCTCTTCTCTTGTGGTTGTTTGTGTTTTTTTTTTTTCAGTCAGCTCAGAATGGACTCAGTGCTCACTACCGCCACCTGCTGGCACGGTGTCAGTACTGACCGTGTGCAGGCTTATTGTTTGGGATCTGAAGCGGCTTCAGACTGAATTACAGCATGTTGTTTACATACAGTCACTGTCACACTGCTGCTGACAGAACAATGTCACACTGCAGGATGCGTTTAGTCACTGCTCTGGAGCTCTGATTCACATCACATGCTCATTTCAGTCCATACACAATGAGAGCACACACACTGGTAAAACGTTTCTGTAATTACATGCCGAAGTAAATAACGAACAAATGAATGAGTCAGCATCATTAACCAGGTGTTCTTGTGTTCCTCAGGGCTGCTGTACTTGAGAATCCACCTTAAGAAGAGGTGAGTCATTGACATAGAACTTTATTTTAGTTTGATTTCAGAAGAAGAAGAAGAAGAGATACTTTTATTAATCCCTCGAGGGTTTTACATGCATTTTAACCTGAAATACACACACACACACACACACACACACACACACACAAAGGGTTCACATGCAAATGTGGAGAGAGATGGTGGAGATGTGGGCAGCCACCCAGAGCAGCGCCCTGCAGGCTCTGCTGCCACCAGACAGAACAGATGACAGAAGCAGGTAGAATAATGCTGACATGATTAGTCAACAATTTTTTAACTATATAACAATCCAGCCATCCATTTTCTTCCACTTATCCGGGGAAGGGTCGGGCAGCCAGTTTAAATTGTTTTATTGCATTTAAAAACAATATATATTTCAGAGATTCCTCCTGGTACCACTACAGGACAGTCAAGTACCACCAGTTGTACTCGTACCACAGTTTGATAACCAACGAAATAAGTAATTGAAGATTTCACTTTAGGCTCCAAAGATACTGTGATCAGCATGTACATGCACATTTTATGAACGGACTAATCAAATATCAAGTGATAATTAAAATAACTGTTAGTTCCAGGCTTGGTGTCGTCCACAGGTCTGATTATTCACATCCACACATCCTCGTAAGACAAATCACCACAGATTAAAGTCGATAAAATCTCACGGCGAGAGCTGCTTTTTATAAAAAGTAGGAAACATATTTTTAAAAGGCTGACAAGTATTTATTAATTAAAAAATGACAGATTTTTGGTTATTTTCAAGATGTCCGGTGGTGATGAGGAAACCAGTTATTAATTTTATGAAATACTGCATTTTTTTCCGTTTAGAGTCCAAATAATTTGGCAGAAATAGTGTAAAACCTATGATATCACCACAAATAAAAGAGAGATTAAATTAGGATATTATTTTTTAATATTTTGAATAGTGAATCCTCCCCACACCCGCCCCGTATCATGGCCACATTTCTGTTCCTGTGTGAAGGGACAGCACCCTCCTCCCCAGCCACCGTGAACATATTGCCATTGGCCGCTGTCCAGTGCCAGCCCAGTGCTGATTGGCTGGCACGAGCTTCTGAGCGCTTACAATTGGCCCATTATCTGCTGCATGCTCCACCCCCACCACCCAGCTCTGGAACAAAGTGGACACAGAGAGGAAGGTGATGCAAGGTTCGTGATGTATTTTTGGCCCCACATCAAGTGCTTCCTGTGTGTAGTGTGTGTGTGTAGTGTGAACATGTGTCAGTGTCTATGTGTGTGTGAGTTTATGTGATAGTAGCGTCTGTGCTTACAGCCTGGCTGTGCACTGTGTTTAGGTTTTGAAGAGATAACTCTGTGCCAAGCTAAATAAAGCGGGGGGGATCACTCTGTGCATGTGTGCACTTGGAGTATGAAGGCTTGCTTGTGTGACTGCATGTTTATTTTTGTTTGTGTGTGACAGGATGATTATTATTTATTGATGAATACATTTGTGGAGAAATGTGATTTCACACAGAGAGGCTGTTGAACGTTGGTGCAATTTATCAAATCTATAAAGAAGCTGTTAGTCTTTAATTTAAAACTGGAAAAACGTTTATAAAAAGAGTCTTATACCAAGTTAAACCAGGCATCCAACGTGGACTGTACACTCATTTTATGACCATCCACAACAGCGTATATTATGAGTTACAGATGCTGTTAAGTTCATCTGAGATTCATACGTGTAAAATACAGTGATTCCTCTTCAAACAAGCTTTTTTAACTTAATTCCTCGAGTGGCCACTTGAGGCTGGCTGCAGAAATGAGTCAACCTCCATAAGCAGCTATATTAAGATGCCCAACTTCACAGCAGAAATAAACATGTTTACAGCCAGGTTCAGGCAAAGGTTTTGGTCTCTGTAGCTAATATCCCGTCCATGACAACTGCGATGGACTAACTTTAAATATTAAGGCTCGAAGTTATGCATAATTAACAGTGTAACTGCTTGATTGACAGGTAGGCTACATGCCGTTACAGATGGCTTATTAGAGCACCCAGGCGTCATTCGACCTGCCTCAGGACCACCGATGATGTACGTCTTTGCCGATATTTAGATTAGACAGGAGGCGGACGGAGCAGTAGGTAATATTTCCGGCTTCAAAACAGCACTTAGGAAACCTACGGGTGATGTCACACATTCTTTGTACTGTCATTGACCCGAAAAATGGGCGAGCAGAAATCAATGTTAGCCACTGGAGAGGGGCAGATGTCGCTGATACTGATCCACAGACAGGTTACACAATTCCACGTCCTTCTTCACTCTGTCCAGTCATGGAAAAACGACTCTACGTCATGCTTTTCCAAGGAAGTTCAGCTCGCAGAACACTACAGAGTGATTTAGAAGTGGGTAAACCGAATGCCGACTCTGTATACGTGTGTGTACCCTGCACTGCACCACTGTATGTAGGTATACTAGAGCCAAAACAATTAGTCAATAAATCAAACAGCTGACAGTGGAGAAATGACAGGAAGTGAGAGGAAAGAGCCTGAACCAGCAGGGCTGTGGATCGTGGTCGGTATTTTAACCCCTACACTACGGGAGCTCGCTCACTGGTAATTTATTTTGATAATCGATAAATCATTTGTAGTTTTTCAAGCTGAACTGACAAACATTAGCTTGTTCCAGCTTCTCAAACGTCTTATGTGATAGTAGATTGAATCTTGAATGGGTTCTGGACTGTTCAGATGTCCGTTCATCATTTAATAGACCCCAAAGTGTTTCATAATTAGCAACACTTCATATAAACGAGACACGGGAACTACAGTTGATATTGGCTGTTTTTCCTCCGTCGAGGGAGGTGACCGCTTTCTAACTGTCATGTAGTTTCTCTAACCTTAAGATTGTTCTGTAAGATTAATGACTCCCCTCCCTTTACTCGTGCTTTCTCTTTTCTTCTCCTCCTCCTCGTCCTCCGCTCCCTCGCCATCCACCTAATTAGCCTTTTTACCGCTTTCCTCTTCCAACCCGCCTTTCCTCCATTCTTCCTCCGTACTCTCATTCTTCTTTTCTGACAACCTTTTCCTTCTCGTCTCTTTTGTTTCTGTCCTGCTGGTCCGACTCAAACTATTCCACCTCCTTTCACTCTCCTCCTCCCTCTCCTCCCTCTCTGCCTCCCCTCCTTCCCTTCCACACATGGGTTAGATTCTTCATGCGGTACTCGTCTCCTTTTATAGTAGATTAGATTCCTTGTTTCTCCAGTATCTGCTCTCTTCCCTGTAGTGGTATCCACATTGTTCTGCAGCTCACTGTCAGCATCCATAAATCCCATTTACAGTGTGTGTGTGTGTGTGTGTGTGTGTGTGTGTGTGTGTGCCTGCACATTTACAGCCAATGTGATATGTGTGTGTCACTGTTTCTCTGAATTTAGAGCTGTAATGTAAGTGTGCACCTGCAGCTCTGCGTGTGCATACTTCCACATTTCTTGTCATGCATTTATGTGTGTGTGTGTGTGTGTGTGTGTGTGTGTGTGTGGGTGCACGCTCGGTTGCAGCTGGATTTTTTGCATTGTGTATTTTTGTTTTGCATGCAACTGCTTGAGCGAGTGCACAACAAACCTCGTACATGTGCAAACGTGTATCTATGTGTGTGTGCGTGTGTGTGTGTGTGTGTGTCAGCGATGGCTCTAGGTATCGCCGGCTGTCAGTCTTGATAAGGCCAGCGGTTTGGGGGGAGGCGTTAGTCGGGGCTGCCGCTCGCCTGGCCTCCGCTTGGTGGATCTGCTGAGAAGGAGCTGAACCATTAGACACGCTGCAGTGACTACAGAGAGAAGGGAGAAGGGGTGGGAGGTGTGTGTGTGTGTGTGTGTGTGTGGAGATGTATAGTGAGCAAGGCGGAGTGGAAGAGATGTGGGAAAGCGTAGTGGGGGGTGATGGAGTGCGAGTGAAGGAAGGCAAGATGGGCAGATGGAAGAGCAGGAGGTAAAGAGAGAGAGAGAGGGAGGGAGGGAGGAGAAAGGCAGACAGGGGAGGTGACGGAGAGGAAGGTGGGTGAGGAGTGATAAGGAGAGGAAAGGGTGTAACTGTTAATGTCCACCCTCACACACAACATACGTGTGAATATCTCGGTTTGCACACAAGCAGTGAAATCTTTCTATCCATCCTCTGTCACCTCCTTCTTCCCTTCACTCCTTCTCTCCTTTTCCCTCAGGAGCAGCCGATCATCACTTCTTCCTTTCATCTATCCTTTCCTCGTTGTGTAACTGGAGGAGTCCAGATATTGTCCTCCTGCACTGTCCTCGTCCTTATTTAGAAACCCTGAATATGTTTCCTCTTCCTTCACCTCCTCGGGGAACACTGGTCTCCTCGCGTGGTAGGAGGTGTTTGGAGTGGAGTTGCCATCGGGCCTGTCGACACGACAAACACGCCTGTAGCTTTTCACATTACTGACTCCATGTTGTCAGTTTGAATTTGCCATGAGAGCTGAAGCTTCACCTCTCCTTCCTCGTTATACTGTACATGCAGCCGGCACCGTTATATTTATCCATGTCATGTACAGTGTCACTGAGCGTGTGCCAATTAAGAAATTAATTAGTTTAGCTGAGAACTGGCACAATTACTTCGGTTTAATCTATCATGGTGATTATGGCAAGACATTAGGGAGCTTATTTTCAATTCAAGTGGCTGATATTTTCTGCAGCGGGGATCAAAAATAGATAAGTGTGAACATAAACATTCATAACTATCAGAAGATCTAGTTAAAAAACAGATCATTTCCAAGGCTGTGTAGGTGTGGTGCGTCTTCCTCTCCCTCAGGAGTACCAGCACAGAAGCTAAGTGATACACTCCTGAGTAGAGGACAGCAGCATGTTTTTCACCAGTTTAAATGTACGCTGTAGCAGCAAATTTCCATTAAAACAGCTGCTAAGAGGCTGAGTGGGCTCCTACTTTGACGCGTTGGTCCAAAAGAGAATCCAAAGTCCAAGATGTCCAAGTTTTATGATGTTTACCACCCAAAATAGTAACACCAAACTTAACGAAGAACTGAACTATACGATATGAAATGAGATAAGTGTGAATAAGAAGTGAAACATGATAATAAATAGTGACACGATCAACAGAAATACCGGAGCCTGTCACCCTCTTTGTCCAAAACTCTGCTACCAAGTGCACAGGTAAAAATAACGACGACCACACCCCCTGTGCCAGTTACCAGAAGTACAGGTGACCTACAAAACGTGTGTGATCCAAACAAACGAACACAAACTATAACCCATTTTGGCTCCTATATACACTATATTTAAAATATTTTCACTGCTTTACTTTGCCATCAGACAGCCCTTTACAATGAGGAACTGAAGCCCTCATTTCCATCTATGCTCTCTTCAAAGCCTCCAGACTCCTTTGACAACAACAGGCCACTGAACCTGGGAGTTTTTTTTATATTTTGGGGGGCTTTATCACCTTTAATTGATCATACAGCTGAACGCAGACAGGAAAGTGGGGAGAGAGAAGGTGGATAACCTCCAGCAAAGGGCCCAGGCCGCTGCAGTAAGAAGTCTTTGTACATGGGGCACACACTCTACCAGATGAGCTACTGGAGTGCCCGTGATTTGGGGATTTTACACGCTAGTAACGTTACATACTGTGGATTGCGGAAGCGTTAGACAAGCAACTGCCGTGTTCTCCGAGGTTAAATTACTGTTTTTGTCAAAGGAGTGTGGTGATTTGGACGAGAGCGATATAGGCTAACAGCTCCAGTTCCCTTCAGTTTAGTTGGCTCAGGCTCAAAGAGGCAGGTTGAGGGGGAGTATGGAGGTTTTGTTAAATCTGTATGGATTGAAGCTAATTGCTAATACTTTTTAGATGCTTACTCTTATGTACACAACACCTTAAATTACAAAGTTAGAAGGCTGTTGTGGCTTTGTGTCGATTCATCCTTCAGTACACTGGCTAGTTCTTGTCTGAAATATAATCCGAAACAAATTCTGTTGAGTTTTGAGGTGAAAAAAGAGGAACAAGACACCTTGTTTTTCCTGTCTGAAACTCAGGAACAGCCCCAGGTCTGTTTAAAATGCCTGCCGCTGTCGGCTGCAATTTTAAAAAGTGACTTTAGGTCGACTTTTACATGACAAACATCAGTGGTTTTACCACTTCCCCACTCAACCACTGCCGCTGACACTGACACATATTTGAAACTTCTTCTTTTGCCACGTGTTGCTGTGTGAACTCCACACACTAATGAATTTAGTGCCTTTCACACAAAAGCTGTTTAACTGAACTTCTGAAATTCGTCACATTCACCCACAGTCCTGTGTCACCTGCAGCTGGTTAAAAAACGCGGTATGATTGGTTTCTTTTGTGGACCACATGTTTTTGTTTTCCCTCCACTTCCTTTCCTTTTAGTGTTTACTACTTCTTATTTTGAGGAATGAGTGAGTCACGTCCTCTCTCTCCATCTGGTGTGGACGTCGTTAAATGAACACACCTCAAGTCGCAGTGACTTGTGGTGTCAGTGGTTATTTTCGCCTGCAGCACTGTGGCAGGCAGCAGTCACAAAGCACGCCAAATTCAATTTGGCTTGGAGCCGCACACTACATGTACCCTTACTGACTTCTGATGAGGCATAATTCCCATCAGATTGCTTTCTGACTCAACGTCATCGCGAGTGAGGTGAAGAGATTGTGACGAACCACAGCTGCCAAATAATTCATCCAGACGCTCGAGGCTGATCTGGCTGTAAACTGTCAATCATCCTGCCGTTTGCAGGTCTCGACTGGCATTGCGAGGTGACAGACATTAGCTAACAGCAGCTAACATTAGCTAACAGCAGCTAACAAACTAAGCTAACATTAGCTAACAGCAGCTAACATTAGCTAACAGCAGCTAACAAACTAAGCTAACATTAGCTAACAGCAGCTAACATTAGCTAACAGCAGCTAACAAACTAAGCTAACATTAGCTAACAGCAGCTAACAAACTAAGCTAACATTAGCTAACAGTAGCTAACATTAGTTAACAGCAGCTACCAAATTGAGCTAACATTAGCTAACAAACTGAGCTAACATTAGCTAACATCTGCTAACAAACTGAGCTAACATTAGCTAACAGCAGCAAACAAACTGGGCTAACATTAACTAACAGCAGCTAACAAACTGAGCTAACATTAACTAACAGCAGCTAACAAACTGGGCTAACATTAGCTAACAGCAGCTAACAAACTGAGCTAACATTAACTAACAGCAGCTAACAAACTGGGCTAACATTAGCTAACAGCAGCTAACAAACTGGGCTAACATTAGCTAACAGCAGCTAACAAACTGAGCTAACATTAACTAACAGCAGCTAACAAACTGGGCTAACATTAGCTAACAGCAGCTAACAAACTGAGCTAACATTAACTAACAGCAGATAACAAACTGAGCTAACATTAACTAACAGCAGCTAACAAACTGGGCTAACATTAACTAACAGCAGCTACAGTTGGCAGCAGTTTACTGTCTATCAGTAAACTCTGTAAATCAGGGGAGGCCACAAACTTCCAGTGAGATTATTTTATCAAAGCGGTATCTACTCTTTAGGGAGCCAGGATTCCTCTGTGCAGCCACGCTCCACCGTCCAAACAGGGAAAAAAAACACGGAGGAGCACATTGCTCATTCTTCTTTGAAGACGTAAAATACTTTCTGAGAAGCCAGCGGCTGACAGCAACGGACAAATGTCATGAGTGAGCCGGCAGACAGTGTTGAAAACAACAGTTTCCCTGACCCTCCGCCTCATTTTTTTTTTGGACTTGAACAACTCGCCCACTGGCTGCCTGTGACATTTACCAATAGTGAAGATGTGATGTAACCATCATTGCTGTTAAACTAGGTTAGGCACTGGCAGTTAGAGGGTATATCACCAAGTGTAGCCAAGTGTAGATGACACCGCCGCTGCAAGAATACCACGAGCCGGAGCAGGTAGAAAGGTGTTAACCAGAGCAAAGCACAGAGGTGGAAAGTTAGCTACAGCTTCATGGACAATGTTGCTTGAGAGATTAACAGTTAAGTCAGAATTAGAGATTCTGACTTAACTGTTTACATGGACACTAAATAAACTGATGCGATAAGATGTGTTTACATGCTCCAAAGCATTTAATCAGATTCTAACATTTTTTTGACGTGTGCATGTGTGTACATGCGTGCTTCCTCCCTCTGTGAAGCGTCTAATGTGCTGGAAATATAGAAGAAGCTCTGAGTGAAGTTAAGTCCTCTCTAAAAAAGCAGTGTATATATATCCAGGGCTTTTATTGTGGAAGGTAGAAAAAGGAAGGAGTGGATCTGAAACGTGCTGCCAGTGACATGCTGGACGGAATAAGACGTGTGGAGCCTACCCTCTCAACCAGCTTGGAAATGTCCTTCTGATTTGGCCGGATCGGGCCAGTCTCTTTGATGAAGGCATTTTATTCTAATCTGGTTATTATTCCAGAATATTAGTACAACATTAAGGTATCAATGCAGCTAATTCAAGTCATGTTATGCACTTCATTTTGTCCATTTGTTTTGTAGAGTCAAATCCTCTGTAAAGCAGCGAGTATTTTGGCTTCTTCTGGTGAATTTTCCACTCTGCAGTCTTGTCCTTTAATCATTGTCACTGTTGGAGTATTTTTTATCTTCTTTTATCTGGTTTTTATTATTTTTATCTCATTTATTTATCAAATCATTTATAGATTTTTCCACATTTAGCTCCCGTGTATCATTTATCTTTCTTCTTTATCTTTTAGTTTCTGTGTTCCGTGTCAGTGTAAACGAGTTGCCCCCGGTGGGATTAACAAAGTTTTGACTTTGAAATTAACTGAAATTTTAGCACTCCTGTGATTTGTAACAGGCTAAAAGTTTAAAAGTTAGCTTCCTAACCCTTTAACCATTAAATATATATTTTGATATTTAGCACCCAGAGTAGTATTTTGAAAGACATCAACAACAAAGAAGAATCAGTACAGTCATTTTGTAGCAATAATAACATTAATACAAGTTTTGCCTTCTTTAAATTATATTTATATCACAAAACACTACAAAGAGTTAATTTAACCTAGAAATACAGAGAAATACAGCTGCACTGTTGTAAGAGTTTGTATGAAACATACGAAGCTTAAATTATTTATGAAAATCTTGAAGCACACTTCATGATTTAGCGCTCTCTGAATGTGAATTTAAAGGCCGTTAGTAACTGCAGTGACATTTTAAAGTGTGAACGTCCTCAAAGTCACACCAAGCTCAGAAAAATGTTTATAACTGCAGTGACGTGAAAGTTATGAGAACAAAACCAGCAATTAAGTTTGTCTGAGGCGACTCCTTTTTTTAGGGTTTGTCATTGTTTTTGTTTTTTTTTAACAGCACACACTAATTAGTGCCACAACATGTTCTCGCTTATTACAAATAAGCGTTATGGCTTTATAATTGTTTCCCTGATATCATAAAGAACAAGTTTTTCCTCTCTCGCTGTTGTAATTGCATAACTGTCTTCTGTCTTTTCTTTTTTTTTCTCTCCCTTGTCGTCTTTCAGGAAACAAAAGATGAATTTTTGCCAGCGTTAGCTCCTCCCCATTCCTGCTCGTTCTCACACACTCAAACACACACACACACACACTCACACACACACTCTAACACACACACACTCTCCCCCCCTTCCTCTCACTCCCGTACATGCAGCAGTGTTGCTTGAATTTTTTTGTGTGTGTTTTTTCTGGTGACAGAGACGGAGGGAGAGACGGAAAGACTTGCTGTAACAGAAAGTGAGAAAGGGAAGGAGGGAGGGAGGTAGCTAGAGACGGCTAGGCAAGGAGGGAGGGAAGGAGGGAGGGGTAAGACAGATAGAGAGAGCGGGTGAGCGAAAGGGGACGGAAGGGAGGGGAGAGAGAGAGAGAGAGAGAAAAGAGGGGGAGCACATGTGTATGCTTGTCACTAAGGGGCTGGGAGAAGGACTAAGGGAAGCGAGGTAGCTTGGCCACAGCCGCCATAT
Source organism: Sciaenops ocellatus (assembly GCA_033000465.1). Taxonomy (NCBI): domain Eukaryota; kingdom Metazoa; phylum Chordata; class Actinopteri; family Sciaenidae; genus Sciaenops; species Sciaenops ocellatus. The sequence goes on along the minus strand of CP136866.1, from coordinate 27,886,267 downwards.
GCTGACTGGATTCCTGTTCATGTCTGCTGTGTGAAGACTGTAGGTTTGTGCTGTGTGCTGGCCGGCCCGGGGAAACACACCACCACCACCATGGGAAGCTCACATCTCCTCAACAAAGGCATGCCTCTAGGTAAACAGCTCGCACTCTGCTTTAATGTGGGAACTGTGTGTGTGTGTGTGAGCTAGTGTGTGTATGTGTGTCAATATTTATGAACTACACTGTACATTATTCTGCCTTCCTCCTCCTCCCCTCCCCCTTCTCTCTCTCTCTTCCTCTCCCTTTTTCCGTCTCCTCCTCCTCCTCCTCCTCTTCCTCCGTCTCTTCTTAATTCTCTCTCACTCTGTTATCTTTTTTTTTTTGGTTGGTAATCGCTCGGCCTCTCTCTGTCTGTCTCTCTCTCTCTCACTCTCGCCACACAAGAATGGTTAGCCTTTTCTCTAGCTCCCCGTGTGTGTGTGTGTGTGTGTGTGTGTGTGTGTGTGTGTGTGTGTCTGTGTGTGTGTGAAGAGGCAAATCACTGCTATTGAAGGCTGAACACCTCCATTTGTGGCGACAGAAATAGATCTCTCTCTCCTTCGAGGGCTAGCAAGGACATGACACATATTTCCCTTTCATTGTGCTTCTTTCACGGAGAGCGCTTCGCCTTTACACACACACACACAGATCACACGCGTGTGCACACGCTTGCACATTTAAGGAACTCAAGTACACACACACACACACACATGCACACATGGCGGGATTCACACACACACACACACACACAGGTGACAGATGCATCTTGTGATAGGGGCTGGAAAAGACTATTCTAGAAAACGGGATCAAGGTAGGGCTGCTGAGGAATAAGAAGGAGGTGGTGGTGGAGGAGGAGGTGGGTGCGTTTGGGTGTGGAGGAGCAGGAGGAGGAGGGCGTGAGGGATGAAATGATCATCCACCCTAAAGCTGAATCACTGTATCTGTGGTCACCTAAATCTGGGCTGGAGAGGCTGGTTCTCCCAAAAAGAAACCAGAGATGGTACAGATCGTAATCTGTGATGTCATCAACAGGCTTGATGACATCAAAGATTAAAGTTGCAGCTCTGATCTTTTTTTCCCTTCGACTCTCCTTTTTTCTTTCTCATCCTTCGCTTCGGGATAGATCTCCATATCCGCTGTAACAGCTTGAGAGTCCAAGGTCACGGGAATAACAACTATGAATTACGGGCTCGGGGAGGATTGCCCTTTTAAGATGCTCACGCACATCCTTTTTTTTTGTGTGTGTGTGTTTCAGCACGCCGTGACTATCATTGAACCGGTGAAAGGCTGCTTTAAAATCAATTTGTCATTCCCGGTGATTGATGGATGTGTTGCTTCATGTTTTGAAAGGCAGGGGTCCTCTGATCCATCAGTGTTCATTCATGTCATGTCACATCTGATTATAAAGGCCTCGAACACACGTCAGTCACTCCTCCGAATGCCGTCTAAAAATCAGATCCTCTGCACAAAAAGACCGAAGTGTAATCTCATCTCGTCGTCGAAGACTTTCTTGCGTAATCTGACTTGTGTGTTTTTGGATTTACCAACCGATAAATAAGATGATTGAAGGGTAAAGAGTTATGTGATCATGCCTGAGGGCCGCAGGCAGTTTCCCACCAGGAGGTTTTATAAAAACACTTTATTATGTGTCAAAGGACAAAGTCAAGCAAAGTGCTCATGTTGTGACATGTTGCCAACTTAGAGGAAACCACACTTGAAAGTACCATTAGCTTACAAGTCATGAAACGTACCTGCACGATGCAGACTAAATATGAGTTATCACAGCGATGAGCTCATTGAAGTTGATTATCTGCCGTCTTCAACTTTTACACATCAAAACACTACAGGCACATCTTGGGAGTGTTAAATAGAAGTTACCTATCTTTATCTACTTTACCACACACAAAATATATGATAAATACTTAAGTTTTATATTGCATAGCTGAGCCAATCAGTCAATCAGTCAGTCAACCAACCAACCAACCAACCAACCAGTCAACCAGACTTGTATAGCACTGTAGACATGGGACCACATTTCAGCCAGCCAGCCAACTAACCAACCAGTCAGTCAGTCAGTCAACCAACCAACCAGACTTTTATATCACTTTTCATACAAACAGTCATCGTCTGTATGGTAAAAAACACTACAGGGACATCTTGGAGTATTAAACAGAAGTTACCTATCTTTATCTACTTTTCCCACACACAAAATATATGATAAATACTTAAGTTTTATATTTCATAGCTGAGCTCACACTTATATTTTAACTGCATCACCCTCACGGATGAGTATTTGATTTAAGCGAGGTCTCATGAACCTGACTGGTGTGAAAAAAAATAGACACCTAAGCAGCCATAATTGAGAGCACTTGAAAATCCATATAGCATGAAGCACTCAGCAAAGAGACTGTGTGCACTGAAAACACATTAAAAGGCTCAGTCTATTATATCTAATGCATACAAGAGCTTAAAAAAGTGCAGCAACAGTGAAATAGATCTTCCGGGCGCTACTGAGCACATTTTAAGCCATGACATATGCCATGATGGTTAGCCAAAATAATATTTGCCAGTTGCATTTAACTACTTGGAAACAACTTGTGCATTTTATTGAGAAACGCTATACACAAAGGGAAATGTAACTGAGAAGCATGACAGTCTAGACAGGTGGCTAAATAGCAGTGCAAAAATATAAAATAACAGGCCTACATGTGACATCCCAAAACAACACTTAGTAGGTAAGCTGTAATTCAACGTAGGTCTTAATGGAAAGCACAAATTACTCAGAAACGTGCACTGTTGTTATTAATTTACATGTCAGCAGAGTCAAGTGAGCCTGTTTGGAGTAAGCGCTGCAGCTGAAACAACTCACTCAGCTGGTATCTGTGCAGCAGGCACTCAGAGACTGCTGCCCGCAAGCTGGGACAGTTTTGATGTTGATGTCATCACACACAAATTTATATCTGTTGTCTGCGCTAAAAGGCTTGCACAGCGATATTTTACTGGCTGTCTGTCATTTTAAAACACCAGCGAGTTTGGTCGTCTCTCTGTTTAAAATCAACACCTCGTTTTTTAATCGCAGATCTGAACAAATAGAAATGTTTAAGAGTAAATATGTGTGTGGTTTTACTGTGATCACACACAAGATGATAAATATCTTCCAGGCAGTCTGAAGACTTTCAAGTACACCATTCATACTCAGTAACAGTAGTCATGGTTCCCATGGGTCCTTGAAATCCTTAGACATAAATAGACATGGGTCATTGAAAGTACTTGAGGTTGGCAAGAGACCACATTTCAGCCAGCCACACAGTCAGTCAGTCAACCAACCAACTAACCAGTCAAACAGTCAGTCAACCAACCAACCAGTCAATCAGTCAGTCAACCAACCAAGCAACCAATCAACACACCAGTCAGTCAGTCAACCAACCAAGCAACCAATCAACACACCAGTCAATTAGTCAGTCAACCAGCCAACCAACCAATCAATTAGTCAGTCAACCAGCCAAGCAACCAGCCAAGCAACCAGCTAACCAATCTTCAACCAACCAATCAGATCAGATCTGCAAATAGTCATTGTCTGTGTGGTCACACATTTAAGCCTCTTTCTTTTTAATTGTATCTTTGAGCTTCTGTTAAGCTGCAGTTACCGTTGTAACATTAGTTTGCCTTGATCCATGTCTAAAATGAGACCAAACTAGGCCTGGAAAGTCCTTGAATTTGATGTTTAAGAGGTGTCATAGTAGTAGTAATAAAACGAGTCAAATAAATGAAACACTGTAAAGATGTGAAATTAAAGAATTTTTAATTTTGTTGAGGAAACTCTTGAACCCACTTAAAGCCCCCAGTGGTCCTTTGGACGGCAGTTTTTAAATCTTTAATCTGTAATAAAATTAATGCCTCATAGTCTTAATAATCCATTAATTGGGCACATTTGCTCCAGAGTATCCAAACTGACCCCAATCCAATTGACCCTTCAAAGTGACTTTCTTCTGCATATTAACAGTTAATCCAATATAACAGGCGGGCGGCCATACAATAATCCAGTTACAGCCTGTATTTGTAGTTTTTCCTGTAGTGTGAGTATTGCTTAAGACAGTAGTTCTTTATGCTTTTTGGCTCAAGGCAGTTTACAAAACAGCAGCGCCTGCAGTCAACACCCAACCATGGCAGAATTGTAGAGAGGTGAAGAGCTGTTTTCTTCTTTTCAGGTAGATTTATTTCTTTTTTCACAACAGAAAACTACAAAATTTTATGAAATTAACATATTTTTGAATACATATGATCCCATGGAAAGGCCTGTGATGTTGTACAATGTTTCTGTGACTCTCTGGTCTCTGTTACTGTGCGTTGGTGTGCTTTCAAAACCTAAAATTGGTCACCACAACAAAGCAGTTGGCAGACATTGTTGTATCTACTTACTCATGGAAACACAGTGGACAAACCTGCACATTTATAACTGTGTGTGTATATACATATGTGTGTGTGGGGGCATAGAGAAAGAAAGTGAGGACATGCAAGGTGATCATTGATCATTGATGTATGTATCATATATCACTGCATATTAGTCATGTCAACCTGCATGGGTTTATGTGCTAAGCATGCACCTGTATTTTGTGTATGTAGGTGGGGCATATGGAGGACTGGTGGTGAGGGATATGTCTGTCTTCTCCTTTTTCCTCCCTGGGAATTGAAGTGTCGGTAGAGACAGAAGGCAAAAAGAAAGATTCAAAGACTGTAAAAGCATCAAGCTTAGCCTGAACACTCTGTACCTGGATATTCAGGTGTTTTTTTAAGCATATAAATACAGCGATGATATCAAACATGGCTTTTCTCATTCCTAAAGAGACAGGAGAAAAAAGGAAATGGCAAGGAAGATAAAGACAGCCGGGGGAATCGAGACTGAAATGAGAAATGGAGATCTGAAAATGAGGCAGCAAGAGATGAAGGGAAGGGGAGATCAACACTGAGGTTTGAAAGACGAGGATATAGGGGCTTTTTAACCACACCATGTTGCTGCATGCCACAAGAGCTGGTAACATCATAAATCAACCTCGGCGTGGCTCAATGGTTGGTTGCTACACTCGCAGGACGCTGACTGATCACAGGTGCCGAAAGAAGCGTTAACCTCTCTTCTCTCCTGCACGGTGAAAAATACAAACACTGACGCTGAAATGTGGATGTGTCGTCTCACTGGAGTTCGCTTTCAGTTCAGTCGGAAAGAGACCGAGAAGAGATTATGACTCAGGAAGTCTGATCTTATATCAGAACAAAAATAAACAAATGAAACAGAAGCTCGTTGTACGGGGATATTTGGCAAACGTTTTGTAGTTTGAACTGTTGTTTGGACAGACTGAAGCAGAATAGATGCTCGCTTTGAGCCTAAAAACATCTGATGGGCCTATGTGCCTGCTGGCAACACAACATACATCCAGAGCTGCAACTGACAATTACTTGTCTTGTCCAACCAATGGTGCCAAACCTAAAGACATTCAGTTTATAATGACATAAAACAGAGAGAGGTAGCAGATACTCATGTTTCAGAGGTTGGAACTAGCCAATTTTGGTGGAGATCTGACTTAAATTAAAATTTAATTATCGAAATTGTTAATAATGATAATGATTAATTGATGCCTGAATCCTTTGACATCAGTAAAAAACAAGAAAAAAGGGCCATCACAAATTCTTAAATCTCAAGTTGATGTCTTCAAATATTTTGGTTTTATCCAACCAACAGTCCAAAATCCAAAAATATTCAGTATGCAGTGATATTAACCAGAGAAAAGTAGCAGATACTCATGTTTCAGAAGCTGGAACTAGACAATTTTGGTGGAAAACTGGCTTAAATGATCATACTGATTATATAAGTTTTTTAATATTGATCATTTTATTTTGACTTAAACTCTGTTATCACCACTGATTAGTCAGATAAACATATTTTCTAATCAGTTGTAATCAAAAATGGCCAAAACAAAACAACAAAACTTATCTTAATTATCTTTATGTCCATCTACTAATCAATTAACTGTTGTTTTATACTCGTGCAAACAGCCCACAGATGCTCTGGAAATCACCCCCCTTGTTATGAGTGTGTGTGCTGTGACACACTGATGTTGTGTTTCCTCAGTGTCGGTCATAACCAGGCACTTGCAGCTTGTTTTGGCAGATATCCTCTCTGTCTGTCTGTCTGCCGAGGTTGGCAGACTTCCCGGGTTGACCTACGCATTTTAAAATACATGAAAATCACTCGATCTTTGACATCGTCTCTTTTTGACTGACAGTCTGAAATCTTCCTCTGGGACAAAAAAATCCAGCTGTTCTTGTGTGAGCTGGTCAATGACAGCGAGGATGCAGGCGAGCTGCAGGGCTTTACCGCTGGCTCGCGTGATTCAGTCCCAGCAGTCATTGGCAGATGCTTTTTCTGTCTCTAAATGTCACTCAAACGGCTTTAGCGTCACTTTGGGCTGATTACAAAATTTCAGAGGGATGTAATTTTCATATCGGGGAGGAGGAGGAGGGGGGGTGTGAACTAGCATCCACGGCGCATATTGCATAATCAGAGTTGTTACTCTGCAGATGGTTGATTAAAGTGAACAATAATCACAACAAAACTTTATTTGTTTCCCCTCATGTTTGGTGCTCACTACTACTGCATCCCCTCAAAATATTTAATAGTGAATCTGAAACAAAGCAAAGAGAAACTGGATAGATGGCCAGAGCTGGAGCTGGAGCTGTGGCCCCCGTTGGCTGTCAAGAGGCCTGTTTGCACTGTGAAAGCTCCCAGCAGTCAGTCACCCAACCCTGAGGCCATGGGAGGGGGGGGGTAGAGAGAGAGAGAGAGAGAGAGAGTACTACAGGATAGAGTATAACGAGAGAGAGAGAGGGAGAATTGATGGATGAGATTTTAGAGTTCAGGAAGTGAGAGAAAAGTCTAAGCAATTATTTCATATAATTAAGAATTTAATGTGAGAGAATACATTAAATAAAAGAGGCCAGTAGATAATGGCTGTTTGAGGTTGTTTCAGTGTTGTACTGAGGTTTGTGTGTGTGTGAGAGGATGAACAGAGGTTTTATCATGTTGTACTACTCAGCAGTCAGTAGTCCTGGTCTTCCCAAGGTCATGCTTGGTGCTGGAATGAAAGCTATTTCCTCCCTAACTCTGACCAAGTGTGAGTCGGAGAAATGTCTGGAATCTGCGCTACTTTCCCAAAAAGGCCACCACTCTGCTGCTGCACGAGCAATTAGACTTGACCAGATTTCATTATTTTTGTGCACAAGTGAACATCGTGCCTTGTTAATTACTCACACCATCTCTGAATCACACGCTTTGTTCCTGCTCAAAAGAAATCTTATAAAAGAGGAGTCTGTAGGCCAGAGTACTGTCGAGTGCAGTGCACCTACAGGCAAGTGTGCTACTTATGATTTACATCTGAGTTACAATGAGTCTTGTGTTGAAGCCTGAGAGGACTTTTTGCTGTTGTTAAATTCCAATTTCTCAGCTATGCACCATCGATTTTGTATTGACTTGTAAGTGCAATGGCCTCCGGGCAAATCCTATAATGGAAAGCTAATGTTTTACCAGCTCACATGAGGCATTGTGAGCAGGATTTGAGTTTCATCGTATTGGTCTGCTTCATACGATCAGGTTTCATGCTGTAATCTGACGGTGAAGATGAGAAGACAATCCAGAAATTGAGCGATGTATTGTGTTAGGTTGGAGTGCTGCAAAAAAAAACGCAGTTTATCGTCCTCCAATTTAGTTCAGAAGTACACAGGAAGTGCTTTTATCTTCAAGGTTCAATTGAGACAAGATGCTCAGAGGAAAACCGGGACAGAAACTTTGATTTTAGACTCGTAGCTCACACTGTAAAACTTAACGCTCTTACATTACAGGCGCTTACAGTAAGTATTTTCAGATATGCTGATAATGTGAGGATCAAACCAGTAAATCTCTGGCTGTGGGACAATCTGTGCAAGCTCAAACCGCATGCCACCAAAACAATATGTGACCACCAACCACAAGTATTAAATGTCAGCTCTGAATTCCTGATCCTAAATGTATGCAGCAAACATATTCCGTGGCTACGGTTACACGGCTCTGTGCATACTCTCCCACGGTCTGCTTTACTACTGCGTGGTACATGCAGGGGGAAACGTGTGCACGCTCATCTAAAAATATTAAATATAGCAGTGAAGTACAGTCGTCAATATTTAAAAATGATCTCAAATCTAAATACCGTTGTTTCATAATATGTTATACGCTGAATGCAAGAACATGATTTGTGCTGTAGCCAAACACTGAACACACTGGAGCATGAACAGAAATGCATGTAAGCACTCTGTACATTATTTCCCCATGCATGCACACCGGCCCACTCTCCATGAGAGTCAGTTTAAAAAAAATCATCTCATTTGCAGGCTTGAGTTAAATCTTTCTGTGACTGCGTGGACAGGGAGGTTTACTGCATAGTGTTTTTGTTATTCAGTACCTTCTTATTCATATTATTCATGCAGTTATTCACTCCTGGGATGTACCCAGGACAACATGGCAACCTCAGCTTCACTGAGCTCATCCACTGGAGCAAAAAAAAAAAAAAAAAAAACAGTGAGTAGAAACTAGCCTACATTTGGATGATGTGACATCATGCAGCAGCGATGATTATTATCAACTGTGAAAATGTTGTAAAACATTGATGTCAGGCGTCTCACTCAGGAAGAAATCAATCGATTACAGAAGAGACATTAACGTTCATTAACAAGACATTTTGCAAAAAGGTTTTGGGGCTTTACAGGTCCAGTGCGTAACACTGGGAGGAAGGCTCTATTTTCAGAATAAGGCAAACATGGAATATAATATTTATAACTATATTTTCATGCATGTATAATCACCTGAAAATATCTTTTTGTTTTTGTTACTTAAAAATGACCTTTTCCACAATCTACAGTGGGAGCGGGTCCTCTTCCATGGAGGCCACCATATTGAAACACCGTGTTTCTACAGTAGCCCAGAACAGACAAACTAAATACTGACTCTAAACAGGGCCTGTCAAGCGCTGTTTCTCCTTTTACACTAGGTAGGCGAGGGTGATGGGAGAAGATTGCAATGCATCACTTACACAACTAGATACAACTAAATTCTATACACTGGACCTTTAAATGCAACGTGGTCACCTTTTTTCTGAAGATTGTCAAAAGGCATCCAGCGTTTCATCACAAAAACACGACTGGAAAGCACTGAACATAAATCACTGATACATACTGGTAGTATGATTCCAGCAGGGGTTTTTCCTTTAATTAATTTCACTCATTGGCCACTTCATGATAGCTTCTGGGGGAAGAGTGTTTCTCAGTTTCAGAGTCCAGAGTTTTCCAAAACTAATTTGCGGGTTTGGAGCGGCCAAACTTCTGTCCACAAGTCTGATTCTCAGGGATCCCTGGCATTCAAAGTATTGTAGCAAACGTGGAAATGACTGAGTTTAATGATTCCACTACTTTCACACGTTGTTAGCCGAGGCAACTGGAAAATAAGTCTCAAACTTGAGGGAATGCCATATACTGTGTACCCATCTGGAGGTCTGAGTCACAAAAAGAAAAAAAAAAGTTTGAAGATGAATATTTTTGAGTGAATTGACAGAGGTGCTTGGTTATATAAGATGTCAGTCTGAACATCTTGGATGGAAATAAGTCAGGATTGAGTGATGGGTACAGTCAGCCTCAGCAGAAACTGCCATAACTCTGCACTTATTTTATCTACAGTGTTTTTGAAGCCTGTCAAAACTTTCCATGTCAAAGAGACCAATTACATTCACTGATTTAGAATTAACTCTGAATCTACAGCTGTCCTACTCTCGGTCTCTGTCTTGCTTCTCAGTCAGTAATATGGAATGATTAACCCATCAGTTACCTGAAAGGAGAGGTACATCCAGGCAGATTGCAGTGGGATGAAATGGAAAAGGGATAAAAGCAGCTCCCATCAACCACTGCTCTTTCTAAAAGCTGCACAAAGGCCCACGAGTGAGGTCTATCCGCCTTGTTAAATGCCACTTATCCTCCTGTAAGGCCTGGCAGCACTCTGAGGGTAATGGTTTAACCAGAGGAGATGATTTAATAAAACATCCTGTAGAAAGGTTAAAGAGGGAGGCTTACTCAGTTATTGGCATATTTCAGTCAGATTGACACAAATCTTACCACCCTATATGAACTGCTGTACCTCCTCACCCACCTGTCTCCTGACTTTTAGCAATTTCGTGACTTTTCAGTGGTTTTTGAGCTATGAAATGTGTATAATCCAAGGTATGCTGCAGAGGAGTTTCAGGCTGCATGCTCAGTTGTTTTCTGGTCAAGACTGTTCTGTTTTTCCCAAGTAAGTGGCTCCCAGAAGTAACTATCAGTGGTCCACAGGGGTGAGCACTTCCACCGTGAATATATGCGAAGAAAAACAGAAGGAGACTCCTAATTATCAGGGTGTTTTTGCCTCATCCTTTTCAGGTCTGCAGGGATATTCTGAACATTAGAGGGCAAGTTCTTTTTTTAATACTCTGAGCTATTTTCTCCCAATTACAGCCTCTTTCAAATGTCAGTAAACGTCATTACAAAACAGTAATAATTAAACTGAAACAATAAGATCTTTTAGTAAGTAATAAGGCGAAAAACAGCTGGGAAACATGACCTCTCGCAACAGGAGTTAACTCTTCAGCAGACAGACAGCTGCTCCAGGAAAATCTTTTTTTCCCTCCATGCTTGTTGTCACAGTTGTCATAGCAACAGTCCAGAGCACAAACATTATGGGATGCAGATGAAGCAGGACCTCATCTGTGCCCGGGAGCAGCAGCAGTATTTTCAGTTTTAGATTTCATAACAGACAATGACTGAAGAAATGCTGCAAGAAAGCAAACTAATGCACGCCTGCAGGTTTTATAATATACGGCAGAAAAATTACCTTTTTTTTTTTTATTCCAAAACAAGATTTCTAATTTCTCTGAGGGAGACTGCAGCTGTGTAGGTGTTCCATCACAACAATCAGAAATTATGCTGACTCTGACAATGAAAGCAATTTTGTCCTCTTTATTGCCACTTTTGTTCTGCCCATCTGAATCTTTGTTTTTGTTTCTTTTTTGTGTGTGTGTGTGTGTGTGTGTGTGTAGGCATCAGGCCACCCATTATGAACGGCCCTATGCACCCACGCCCCCTGGTGGCGCTGCTGGACGGACGTGATTGCACCGTGGAGATGCCCATCCTGAAAGATGTAGCGACCGTGGCCTTCTGTGACGCTCAGTCCACGCAGGAGATCCACGAGAAGGTAACACACTTCACTGAACATGTACAAACACACACACACACAGCCTTGTCTATATCACATTGTAGGGACACAAGACGTGGACATGAAATGTGGGGATCACCCTAACACACCCTGAAAAATGTGTATCCTGCCCTATGAATATTTCCATCTTAATAAAATTTGAAAAATCATCTCATAAACTGTTTAAAATAATGAAAGAGAGTCAGCAAACACTTCAGTAAGCTTTCACATTTTCTGTAATGATGGTAGATGATGGTGTATGTAGTTAATCAAAACATCCTCTGCAACAAGAAGTGAGTATATTTTACATTTTAGCGAGCTGCATTAAATAAATAAATAATGAATAAATAATGGTGGAACTGGCAAAACTTCCCAGAAACTCAAACTTCAAAATCCACGGCTGACACAAAAAACCCCAGAAGCAACCATGAGAGCTGAACTCTGAAGCCAATTCAGAAAGACATGCCCGGAGATAGATAACGAGTGAGACAGAAATAATGATATACTTAATTCATGTATAGTTTTTCTATTTGAAAAAGTGTGCACATATTTCTTTCTTTTTTGGGGGGGGCTTTAGTGACTGAAAAAGAGCTCGAACCTATCCGAGGATTTGACTTACGGCTTAAGAACATCCCTTCAGAACTCTTTGATGCCACAGATGTTAAACCCGTGTTTTTATTGACTATATTTAAACATCTTTTTGATATATGAGCTCTCTCTGATCTGGAAAAACCACCATTAATGCCACGTTTACGTCATATAGTACAGTGAGCAACTGAGTCAGAAACATCAGTGCAACTTTGAGTTGGACGTATCAGGAATTTCTTGCGACAATGTCCGAATGCATAGCACAATAAATGTAGTTAATTGAGGCTTAGAGTAAGAGTGGTAGTAACCATCTTGCAATAATGCATGAGCGCTCCCACATTGTTTTTCCTGTTTTGCCAGTCTGTTGACGTTGTATGAATTAGCACCTTAGATACCGTCATAACAAGAATCTGAAGTTGCCACATTAAAACGATACTGGCTGTGTGTTAATGATGTGCAAAACATGAAAATAAATCAAAAGGAAGAAGAAGAAGTAGTCAAAGGAAATAACATTAAAGAAGAGTACAACTCAAAATGTGGGTCAGGTTCGGATCTTGCCACTATGGATTGTAAATGGGTTTGTATGTCTGGCAGGGTTAGGTCTCGTTCTGGGTGTCTGCCAGGCACACTCTCTCTGAGAGCGCGCTCAGTAGGCCACAGCGTGGGAGAAACAGATGGCTCTCCCTCACTCGCTATCTATCTCTTGCTCTCTCTCTCTCTGGCTCTCTAGCAAGCAGCCACCTGATTGTGTAATTAAAAGGGCTTATACATTGTAATTGAACCGCATGTCATTTTCATCTTCTCTCACGCACATGAAGAGGAGGGCTGGCAGCGGCAGAAAAAAGATTGTCAGATTAACTGAGAACCAATTAAAAGGTGATTGAACTGTTTTCCACACACAGTCGTATATTATCGTTCTATATGACAGGCAAGTTATCGGCTTTAGAGTCATAATATTTCATCTTTAATCAAGACAATAAGCGGTTATATCTTGATCAGGAGCCATAAAGATTTCTGCTGATATCAGGTAGTGAACTCTTCCACCTCTTCCACTCCATAATAAACATGTTTTTGTAGTCATAAATCTGCTATCTCCTATTCAGATATTGAAAGTTTAGAGTGTATAGAGGTTTATCACATTATGAATAAGTCATTGCAGCAGTTTTTGGCTTGATACCTCGTTACACAGATTTTGGGGCATTTTTGACAACTCCAAAATTGATAAAGATGATCCCTTTATCAAAGACCTCGAGGAACACAACGGGCAACCATGCTGTGATTTGGTATCAAAAACTTGGATTTGGAGATTTCTGTAGATTTCTGTAAGAATTTTCCGGCTATTGGATGGAGTACTTCTTTTCTGTAAATTGCTCCGAAAACTTCTAGCAGTACATCTTCTGAACACCTTCGGTATTTAGTTTGTGGTTTCATGAGACTGTGATTATCCTAGAGGTCACAATAGGTAATTTTCGATACAATTGACTGCCTACTATGAGGACTAACGTGAATACAGTTGGGCTTATTGAATCCACAAGAGTCTCAGCTTACCCAAGTGATGCATTCGTGAATGAGGAATTCAAATATACAGAAAGTGACACATTTATACTGAATGCAAAAGACAACATGGTCTTCATTGTAGCTTTAAAGCCAGCTACAGGCTCAGAAAGACAGTAATATCCGCTGCAGATGTCAACGTGAACAAGGTTAAAGAGATTTCTGTGGTCACACCTGCACAAACACATGCTGATGACTTGCCCTTTACACTTGTCCGTATGTACCATCTGTATTCAAAGCACTATCAATATTGTTCTGCAAACAGACACACTTTAATGCATGAGCGATTGTCTGTTTAATCCCCGGCTGTGTGAGCACAAAGGTTAAGCGAAGCTGCACAGATTAAGATATTACACACACAAACACATATTGCTAAGCTGTCTGTGTGTCCAGGTGCTGAATGAAGCTGTAGGAGCTCTGATGTATCACACCATCACCCTGATGAGAGAAGACCTGGAAAAGTTTAAAGCTCTGCGCATCATCGTCCGTATCGGCAGCGGTTACGACAACATCGACATCAAATCTGCCGGCGAACTGGGTGAGAACACACACACAGGAAGTGAGAGTCTGTATTGGTCATGTACTGCACACCAACATTCATCCAAGTATCTCTGCTAGATTATTTGCTTCAGGAGCCCTCATGCTACTAGAGTCTCTTACTGTTTCAGGAAGCTTAAACCAAAATGTGATCATGTAAAACTTCCAAAAAGAAAATACTGAATATTCTAACTGTTAGGTAGCATTTTTAGATGCTTTGATTTGCATAAACAACAAGCTATAAAATATAAAACCAAACACAGTTTGGTTGTGTTCTTAAGAAGTTCTTAGAACTTTTACTCGGTTTTGTAGTCACGATCACCTAAACCAGGACCAAACCATGACAGAGGCCAGAGTATACTTTCTTGCTGTGATAACCACTGCACCACCGTGCCACCCTGTATAGAGCTAATATTTGCATAATCTCTTTGTACCAAAACGCTTCAGAAATATCTTGACCATTCAACCACAGGCAGATTGCTCAAATCTTTGCTAGCATCACTTACACTTAACTTAGCCCTAAGTGCTGTTTAAAGTTTGACCTGGTCCCCGCTGTGTCAGTTCACAGGATTAACACACTGCTTTATTTTCTTTTGGACGCTGTTCTGCAGTTGAACTCTGTGTTTTAACAAGCCAAATTTTATAAGAGAAGATTTGGCTGACATTTCTTCTCAGTCTCCCACAGTAACTTTGTTGGAGCGCGAAGGCGGACGGGAAGGGGCGACACCTTCATTATAAAATGAGTCGAGATCTTGGTTGAATTTTAAGCAGTTGGCGTTAGATCCAATCACAGTAATGGTGTTAACAAATAAATCTGACAGTGCACGGACAATTTATTAGCAGTTGTGGTCTTGACCTTTCTTGAAATAAAAATCCTGAGTCCACTTTGTCTGAGACCGAGATGAGACCAAATAAAAATGTGGTCCAAGACAAGACAGAGACCTTCAGAAAGTGGTCTCGAGACATGTCTTGAGACCAAGATTGCTCTCAAGCACTACAACACTTTACAATACGAGTAAAAGTATGAACAAGCATAAAAAGTACCTCAAAATTCGAGTACAGTACTTGATTAATGTGCTTTTCTGATTAATTACATTCACTGCTTAATAACCAACTGCCAATCTCCCAAAAACCTTCTATTCCGATGCTAGTAGGTGCAACAAGTCAGTAATGTTCGTGTTAAAGTGAAGTAAAGCTTTTTATTAAAACTCAACAGCCAGAGCTTCACAAACATCCCCTATCTTCTTCCACCAAGAGGCTCTCCCATTTTTAAAGTTGCTAACAATGTTCATAGAGAAAACTGCTGACACCACGTCTTGAGTCTGCACGTCTCCACCAAAATAACCCTCACCAAACTTCATCTCTCCCCCCCAAAAAAAAGCTATTACAAATCCTTATCTGCTCTCTGGTCCAACAGGCATAGCTGTATGTAATATGCCGGCAGCCTCAGTGGAGGAGACGGCGGACTCGACACTGTGTCACATCCTCACCTTGTACCGACGTACCACCTGGCTGCACCAGGTTTGTATCCTCGCAGTGGCTGATAAAAAGGGGCTGACATAAATTGGATTGAAGTTGAACTCATTCTAAATGTATTGGTTGGAGGTGCACATGCAGTTATCACAATTTTAGTTTCGACGATTATTAATAATTGTCTACTGACAGATCAGCAAAATTGAAACGTTTCGTTTTCTTTAGAACGTCGCTGTATTTGAAAGACGTTGATGTAAGATGTAGAAGGTACAGTAAAATGATTTGTTCCTCAAATCAGTAACAATTATTCAGACTTGTCATCACAACATGTCAAAGGTTTCAGACTTTCGTTTTTAACTGCAGGCTTTATGAAATATACCTGCTTTGTTTGTTAAACTGTAAACTGTTGTTGCTGTTTGTGTGATATCTCCATGTAATAAGCGATTGTTATTCACGCCAGGCTCTCCGGGAGGGCACGCGTGTTCAGAGCGTGGAGCAGATCCGAGAGGTGGCGTCGGGAGCCGCGAGGATCAGAGGAGAGACGCTGGGACTTATAGGGCTCGGTAAGTAACAACACACATATCACTTATTACACCTGCAGTAACACCTTCAACATTAAAGGTGAGACCTTTAGCGGCTCTGTAAGGCCCAGCAGTGTGTTAAACTAAACACGATGATGCTAACATGCTGAGGTTTAGGAGGTATAATGTATGCAATATCTTCAGTTTGTGTTTGAGGTATTTGAGAATAAAAAATAAGTTATTTAAGTTATTAAATGTATTTCCTCTTTGCATGCTCTGGACTTTTGGAGGTTTTTTTGGAAATATATTACTGAATTAATCACTGAAAAAGTTTGGATATTGGGTGATGTCAACTCACATTGCTCATCATTTGTAGCATTTTATCCTGCTTGCAAGCCATGATCTGAAGATCCCTGCACAAAAACACCGGACCAATGAACTCTGATTGTATCTGGGTCCCATTTCTTGATATCTTACCACTAACTTACCCTAATGAGTGACACATTTACTGTATGTATTTAAGTTTCAGACCTTACTATAATTGATTATTTATCATACATTGTTGTATTTCTACCTTTATTAATACCAAACAATTCGAATCATGTAATAAATATATCATACAGGCGTTGGGAGTGGGAATAATGTTATTTTTTTGTTGTTAATTGTCATGATGAAAAAAGGGAATGTATTTATTATATACTTGTATTTTACCAATCAATCCATATATACAAAAAAAAAGTCATTAAATGAGAGACATTGACGTCTGTACCAAATTTCACGGTTGAAACATTTCACTCGAAAACAAACATTTCAACCAGCTGGTGGCACTTGGCGAGTTGAAGTCAGAGAATCACCAGCATCATTGGGATTTATCTTCTTTGGACCATGAATGTCTACACCAAATTTCATGCCAATCTTTTCAATAGTTGTTCAGATTTTTCGGTCTGAATCAAAGCAGTGGACTAACAGAGCTGAACAGCTGAAAATGTTTTTGTTTAGTTCATTTTGTCTGATACGAGGTGGTCTGCTGAAGCTTTTAATCAAAGGATTTTTCTCCCTTTTCCATTTTCATTTTTGAAAGTTTAGCCCTCAGTGCAGCTAAATTGGCTTCCTACGGAGTTACTGCCAATAAAATATAAGCGGATTAACCCGAAGCAGAATGCAAATCTCTTACCCGGTACAGTCTGGAGGCTTTTTCAGTAATAATGAGCAGACGTGTGTAACCAGAGAATTATGTCATTTGTGCAAGGCAGAAGTCAAAAAAGGGGAATATTAGAAGCAGAAAAATGTTAACAGCTCTGTTTGTTATGTCCTATTTAAATGTGAATTCATGTGTGTGCAGTTCCTCTGAATGCTCCTGTGTGTTTGTTAATGCTTGTGTGTATTCATGTGTTTTTTTAGGTCGAGTCGGCCAGGCTGTCGCCCTGCGAGCCAAGGCCTTTGGCTTCAATGTGATTTTCTATGACCCTTATTTGGCTGACGGTGTAGAGAGATCCCTGGGACTACAAAGGGTCACCACACTACAGGTAGCACACATGCTCAAACACACACAGTCGGTTATAAGTAGGTCCATTTTGTTTCCCCTTCATACCTGTGCAGCTTTAAAACCTGTTTACAGAGTGATAATTTCAACTTTTACTGCCACAGCTAACAAACACAAACTCTCCTTGTTCTTTCATTTTCTAAAACTGATTTTAAATTGTATGTTTGGGGATATTTAGGACATTTCTACACCTCTTACTTTACCACAAAGTCATGTCCAGGTCTTGTTTCAGCTCCTGACACTCACCGCTGCTTTCTCAGGAGGATGCAGACAGTTTTTTATTAAGTTGCTCTGCACGTAACTCTGGTATCAGCACAGTACGTCTCCCCTGACAGCGATAGATGTGACTGTCACCAAAGTACATTTTCCACCAGACTCCCATTAGGTTTTTATCCAATAAGAACACAGCACCAGCACAGACTTTAAACAGATTCAGAATAAATCTTTTTTACCGTGAAAGAGGAAAAATCCATTTTTCTCTTTGGTGACAAAATGCAGCTTTCTCCACCATCATCCATGAAATATGCGTGTTTATTGTTATGCTGCTTTTGGGCCTCTCTCAACCACAAAAATATACTACAACACTTGTATATTTCAGCCGTATACAAACTGGATTTATCACCTCTTTCTGTCTCAGGACCTGCTCTTCCACTCCGACTGCGTCTCTCTGCACTGCAGCCTCAACGAGCACAACCACCACCTGATCAACGACTTCACCATCAAACAGGTACAGAGGCGCGCGCGCGCACACACACACACACACACACACACACACACACACACACACACACACACACACACACACACACACACACACACACGACCAAGCGCATATACACACACACACGAATGATTTATTTATCCCCTACATCAACAACTACACCCCGTGGTCATGAATATTAAAGAGGCGGACACCCAAGGAAGCCGACTACATACATACAGATGAATGAGGTTCTCTGCTGCTGCGTGCGCTGCATATGGCGACCGCTGTTCGTCTCCGCAGCTCAGCCTAAAGCCAGTTTTCATCCTGAGACACAGGGTGCACTCTTTTTAAGTATTTCTGACCGCGCTTGAGGAGGAAAGTGAAAATCTCTGCGTGGATCAATAAAATGTAGAATATCTATGGTTAGGTTTCGTCAGGAATCTCTGCAGAGAGCAGAAAATATGATAGGATATGATAATGTCTACGCTTAGATCGATATAAAGTTTGAATAAGGTGTAAAATTGTATTAGATCACAGAGTATACATGTGTATTTATGTTTTAAAGATGCGCCAGGGGGCGTTCCTGGTGAACACAGCCAGAGGGGGTCTGGTTGATGAGAAGGCCCTGGCTCAGGCCCTGAAGGAGGGGAGGATACGTGGAGCTGCTCTGGATGTTCACGAGACAGAGCCTTTTAGGTAACACACTCAATGACTTTTCAATGATTTTCTTACATTTCATACACTACTTGATTAATTGTGACTGACTGTACTGTCTGTACATGTGTCAGTTTCAGTCAGGGCCCGCTGAAGGATGCTCCCAACCTGATCTGCACCCCACATGCTGCCTGGTACAGCGAACAGGCATCGCTGGAGATGAGAGAGGAGGCAGCCAGGGAGATCCGAAGGGCTATCACAGGTAGTGTACACACACACACACGCAAACACATGGAAACACATGGAAACACATGGAAACACATGTGCATTGATGGGAAATATGACCCCTGCTGTAAACAGTAAACAAAAAGATATTTTTAGGTGCTCTGCTGCAGTCGAGCATGAACCATCCTTCCTATTCTTTTAACAAAGAGAGACTGACAGGCCTTTCACAGATTGAAGCTGTCTCAATTCGTGTACTTCTGTTTTTACACTTGCTATTCTGAGTATGTCAATGCGTTCACACTGTCCGTTATGGTGAAATGCAGTGTACTGTGAGTACTCGGATGGTACACTCATAACGGTCACAAAGTTGAGTGTGGAACGCTGGACACTTCTCGTCCTTTGGCTTCGTAGTGGAAGGGAAGTGATGACTGACATGGCGACCGAAGAAGCTGCTGGAGCTGAAGCTGTATACAAAATAAGTTGAACTTTTGTTTTAGATTTTGATTTTGGCAGTCAAATGTTCACTCTAATGCTCTGCCTGGTTGCAATTCCGTGAAGATGAAGCACAACGGAGCACAACGGCCGTACTCCTCTGCTGAAATGAGTGCACTACACCTGAAAGTACACAGTGTACTACATACAGTAGAAGTGTACTAAAGGAAGTACCTGAACCGAGACACACCATGTCTTTTTACCTTTGTCCTCTTTAAGTCTAACTCTCTCGTCTCTGTAGAAAATGGGTTAATGAGGTAAAAACAATTCACACCTGCTTTAAAACACGGCGCAGTGATCCCCAGTGTGTGTCGTAGAACACTGGACTATTCATTTTATTTCTCTTTTCTATATTTAGCACTTCATTTCTCTTCCTTTATTTTTCAGGTCGTATCCCAGACAGCCTGAAGAACTGCGTGAATAAGGAGTTCCTCACCCAGAACAACCACTGGGCGGGAGTCGACCCAGCTACCGTCCACCCCGAGCTCAACGGGGCTTATAGGTAATAACTGACATCAGGATAAAGAAACCTGTAGTGGTCAGTACAGTTTGATTTTTTTTGCCAAATGTTTGCCAGCCACTGTTAGATGACTGACATATAGAGCATGTTACTGTACTGATGTGTTAAGATCTCCATGTGTTACTGCTAGCAGACCTAAGAAAGGTAGCAAATCTGTAATTACACTGCTGAGTGGACAGAGCTTCTGTTTGGTCAGGTCATGGTGGATTTCTGGGTAGAGTTGCATGTTCTTCCCGTGTTTGCATCAAAAACATGTATGTTAGGTCAATTCTCCTATCCGTGCCCATGAACTGGAGTTGGCCCCTGTTGGTCCGAACATGTAGCATGAGCTTGAATTTCGCTATGCGTTGTACTGTGTATGATTGTGACAATAATTTGATTTGAGATTAGCAACCTCAGAAATCAACAGAGCTGCTACAACAACCCATCCCCCCAAGATATTCCCAACAAGAATCCACCGATATTCTGGGACTATGTGACGGCCATGCTTGAGCATTTTTAGAGATTTAATAGTGCAAATAATAATTTTATAATTTTTTAGATAGCAGATTAATCAACAATGATAAGAAGGCCCATCAGGAGTTTTTTAAAGGGAGAAAGGGACGGCCCTGCTCTGCATAGCTGCTTCCCGCCTGCACAGTGAAACCCTTTCAGATGATCCAGAATGCGGCAGCGCGCCTGGTTTTCAATCAACCCAAAATGTCACGTTACCCCGCTGCTCATCGAGCGCCACTGTCTACCTGTTGCAGCCCACGTTAGATTCAG
The DNA here is from genome assembly GCA_033000465.1 of Sciaenops ocellatus. Lineage (NCBI taxonomy): Eukaryota > Metazoa > Chordata > Actinopteri > Sciaenidae > Sciaenops > Sciaenops ocellatus. The sequence continues at coordinate 27,865,380 of CP136866.1, read as the reverse complement.
ATCGCTAATGCTCGCCTACAACGCTGTCTCCGGTTCTGCACCCACCTACTCGAACGCCCTTATACAGGCATGTGTTACCTCCTCCAATGAACGACGCCTGGCTCTGCCATCTGTACACTCAAGGCAATCCAGACTTTTCCCGTCTGTTGTTCCCCGTTGGTGGAACGTCCTACCAGTTCCTACCAGATCAGATAAAAGCGTCAGCAAAGTGACTTAAACGTAAATGTAATGCAATCCTAAATTTCAGTATTTTGTTGACGTTGACTCTGCACAAATCCAATCCCATTTTTCCCACTAATATATCACAAAATGTGTCTCAAAAACTGTTATGGAGAACCACTAAAATGAACATATGATAACAGCAGTATAATTTCTTCTGTGCCATGTGAGAGAGCTGTCTAAAATCTGAAAATATAATCCCTGACAATGTCATCGGGTCATCTCGATGTCAGCTTGGAGACTACAACCTTTTAGAAAGGCTGTCGTCCAAACAGGGAGCTTGGAGTTTTAAAGATTTGGACATTTAATACAAAGTAGTGACGGTCTTTATGAAAAATATTGAGCTGCATTATTAGAAGAGAAGACCTGTGATGAACTGGAGACTTGTCCAGGGTGTGCCAGGCCTCTCACCAGCCCGCCAGCTACCCTGCTAAGGATAAGCGGTTATGGAGAATGGATATATGGGACGTGTAGGATCGAGCATTTTTTGGAGCGTTACTCAGGAATAAAAGTCAAAATGTCTTCCTCTGCTAAGTTTAATCATTATGTACTTGCTTTAAGGAGGTACAACACTCTGTGGTACTAAAGTGTACTACAGTACTAGTATGTTAAATGTTAAAATGTGATGCTTGTCGTTGTTTCAGTTGTGCTTTGATGACTCAGTTTTGCGTCTCTCTCCGTCTCCCTCCCTCTCTCTCCCTCTCTCTCTCTCCAGGTATCCCCCAGGAGTGGTGAGCTTGCCCGCCGGCGGTCTCCCGCCCCCCGTCGAAGGCATCGTCCCGAGCGCCGTGCCCATCACACACAACCTCCCGCCCGCCGTCACGCACCCTCCTCATGCCCCGTCCCCCGGACAAAACACAGTCAAGCCACCAGAGGGCGACAGAGAGCAGCATCCGAACGACCAACTGTAGCCACACACACTCAACTCACGCACACACACATACATACACACACACTCTCTCACTCTTGCCCGTGTTGTTTGGTGACCGGAGGAGGTTGGCATGGCAACCGGGTTCCCTCCCCAAGTGATAAGTTGTTTGCAGAGCGTCAGATCGACAGGTTGAGGTCCCAATAACGATTGATTCACAACTCTGGCAAGCTCACACTCCAAAGAGGATAAAGAAGAAGAAGATGATGGAGGAGGAGGAGGTGGAGTGGACAGCTGTCGCATGCTTTGATTAAAACAGCAAGACATTTGTCCTCTGCTCCAACCTGAAGCTGAAGTCCTGAGACAGACTGTAAAGATCCACATTATCTTCACATGTAGTCAACTTTTAAACCGTTTTCTCTGCCAGAAGTTTTAAAAAAACAACAAATCTGTTGATTTGGGAAGAAAAAAATACTGAATCAAATTCTGCTGTCTTAGACGTAGTGTGTCCAAAGTTAGAGGGGCCTGTTTCATGTCTTTCTCTCTTTTTCTGTGTCCTTTCCTTAGTTTGATGTACAAGCAAAAAGTAGTAGGTTATGAAATGAATGTAACCTGTCCGTGTACAGTTTTTAGACTTACGGCAAGAAGATACTGATATCTGTATTCCAGTCTGAACAAAAACAAAAAGGGTTACGTGATCTCTCCCTCTTTATGTAGCCAAACTGGTTTGAGAATACAATATCTGTCTGTTTTTTGTTTTTTTAAATGTGTCCCCAAATTAACAAAGTCCCCCCTGAAAAAAAGAGGCAGCTTTTGCACACCATCTCAGGAAATTAAGTTTCCGCAGTTGGTATTTTATTTTTTAAAATGTTTAGTTTTTAAAAAAAAGTTCTTTTTATGCCACTTAGTGCTTTTGTTTTTCTACCTTGCTTGCCTTTTTTTGTGTCCCGCTAAAAGAAAAAGAACTTTTGAACGAGTCGATCTAATGTTTGCTTTTGTTCGTTGCGTTTAAAGGGGCATGTGATTTTGCTCTTGGGACTTGTGTAAATGTTTGACCCAAATCGAGAGGGGTTGCGGGAGGAAAGGCCGTAGGGAGGTGGCGCGATGGTATGCTTGGCCGGGACGACTTCAACAGCAGTCGTGATCTGAATTTAAATCAGCGTGGTTACTTTGAAGGATAAAGCAGGTTGTGGACGAGGGTAATGCACTAAAAAGTTTGCCGCAGATTCCAGGTGGAGAAACAGTCGCAGTACTTCCATTATCAAATATATTCTCCGGGTTACGGAGCATGAACAGTTCAGCACACTAAGGTTTACAAATGATGCACAAACATTGGCCAATCGGTGTGTTGCTTCATGCTGCTAAATCAGCGTTTTCAGCCAGCAGACTCTGAATATCAGTTCAAAAACATCGGGTTAGTGTTAGGGTACACTCCAACATTTTCATTTCCTCACTTGTACAGACGTCGCATCCAGTTACCGACTGACGAGGAGCAGTTATGTTGAAGTTGACTATATGGCTCGCCAGTTTGATCAACTTTCTAGAGGAGGAACGATCTATCCAACGCGAGAGACATCATATACGCACAATAAAGACATTTTGTGATAGCATGTCGGAACGTAAAGATTTCTCCAGTGTAGTAACCCACAACATTTCACGATGCGTCCTCCCTGAGTATACCGTTAAGCCACCCCCTGTGGCCTCTGTGTCTATGTGTACATATGGTGTTCTGCCTGCCTGTGTCAATGTGACTTGGTTATATCTGTGTCTAAAAAAGCAGCACTGGGAGGAGGGGTGGGCGGCTAGTACTCTCCACAAGGCATCATTGCAAAGACTGCCATCTAAATACACAACTAAACACTATGAAACAAAAAACTTCAAATCTAAGCTAGCAAACTGAGCCGGTAATCTACACTTTTACTGGTTACATTCCCGCGATGTAAACGAGATGCTGATATGAAAATATCTGGAACATTTAGATGACTGATTCCAGTTCATGTGTAGTTGATGTTAGCAGGCCAGCTAAGTGACGGTGCTTTTTGGATCCCCCTTCTACCAGCAGCTGAGTAGTACAAACAGTTCACTGTTGCCTACCTGGTCTTCTTCATGGTGAGGTAGTAAGAGTAGCAATCAGGGATGGAGATTTCACTAGCCACTGGTGAGTATTTTACAGCCCAGAATCTGAAGGGGGTGTCTAGTTTAGAAGGTACTGAGGTGACATTCAAATATCAAAATATCACTGTCAGACTAGAGGCCTAAAAAACCTGACAGGAATGCTGGAATATTTTGAATCTCACTCTTGATCTTTCCTCACCGGATGCCTGTCGTCATGTGGAGGAGAAACTCTTTGCTAATACTTCCTAATATGAAACTGTAAGCATTCCTCATTCAAACCGATGGCTGCCGCAAGTAACAACAACAACAACAACAGACTAGCTTTTAAAGAGTCGAAGGTGCTCCTTGAAATTCCATCCCTGGTAGTAACACACAGTCCACTGTTGCCTACCTTGGTCCCCTTTATGGTAAAGTAGTAGGCGTAGCAATATACAGTATACATATTCTATATTCTACAGTAAATATCATTATTTTTGGTCAAAACTGACAACCTGACAAAGATATGTTTGTGACTGTATGCATTTGTATGAATTATTTTAAAAGGAAATAAACTGTGGAAAGGTGAATTTTGTGTCTGATTCATCTCTTAGTTTCTAACAATACGGCCTCGCAAAGCTGCGCTCAAGTCCTCTCAAAGTAACGTTTGTAGCTGCTGCAGGTATACATGAGAGTTTGAGAGCCATGTGCTGTATCTATACTTCAAGTATACACTGTGTATTAATCTTCATAGTACTGTAGACTAAACAGAAAATGATCCAAGACACGAAGACGAATATCAATCCATCTGTGACTTCTGATATCTGATTTAATACTTTATATCTTGGTTTTCCTGATGTTTCTGCAGCTGTCTGTCTCACCACACATTTCCAGCTGGAATAGTCGAGTAAAAATTAATTAGGGAGACGTCGACAGCACATGAATCAGCAACTATCTAGATGATCGGTTAATCACTGAATCGTTAAAAAATGAATAAAATTGGTGTTTCTAGCATCTCAAATCTGATCATTTGCAGCTTGTCTTGTAGTAAATTGAATATCTTTGGGCTTTAGACTCTTGGTCAGACAAAATAAAACATATGAAGACGTCACTTTGGACTCTAGGAACTGTCTAGGACTGTTAGTCGTATCCCGGCTCAGGATCATCTCCCATGGACTGCATTGCAAGACCACAGCGTCCATCAATGTCTGTGCCAAAACTTCATCAAAACTGCCATTGATTAGGCTTCCATTAATTTTATCACTTCTCCAGAAACTTCTACTGAAAACATAGAATTACATTTAGTATAGAAAAATGACACAACATTCTTATATTTAATATAACATAATAATATCTGCTTAAAACTGCTATAATGAGGTGTTTTCCTCTTTTAGACAATAAATTGTGGTGTTTTGCTCAAAGTTTGGAGTTTGCATCCATCGACTGAATATAAAGTTACTAGCTGATTCCAATAGATGTCACTAGTACAGCTGCAACAGTCATACTGTGGATGGAGACATGCAGACCAGCTGTAACAGCTGAATCTGCGATGCCTCTGCCGCTTGCATCTGTTTTCCAGTTTAATTTATTCACGCAATAAATCTATATTCATCGTTGTGTGTTCCTCGCGACATATACGGTGCACCTGTGTCACATCAGTGCAGCGGTTGTCAACGCTTCTTTAAGTTATGGCGTGCTCAAACATAAAGCCGGGCGTCATTAAATCAAGAGATCATACAAGAAGCACAAAATCCATGATGTGGAATACGAATCAGTAAGATGCTGAGTGGAAATATGATGTATAAAACATATACATGCTGCTTTTGTTTGTACGGTGGATTATCCAGAAGTGAGCTGGGTGTCAACAACATCAGCAGCTCTTTACCGACTCTGTCAATGATTTAAAGGCTTCAAATGTAACCACAAAACACTGAAACTGCTGGACTGAGCTAATGAGAAGTCCAATTTTCTCCCTATTTAGGTAAGTATTCTTAAAATCAAGTGGTCTGATTCTAGTTAGAAAGCAAATGTCTTGTACAAACAGCAATTATGCATGTAAAACACAGCGTAGAAGAATCAGGAGACTAAATTAGAGAGAGATCCCTCAGTGAATATAGATTAGATTATCCAGTTTTACCTTAATCTGACTGAACTAGCTTCACTGTAGAAATAATTAGAGTATAAATGTTTAAACATCTATTCAATAGTTAAAAGTTCAAGCTCTGCTGCTGTTTTTGTCTATTGGAGGAACAGAAATGGTTGTTAGGTGTGTGCTGCCAATCATGTGAGACCTCATCTTGAACCGACTGTAGCTGACTTCTGACATTGGACATGGAAAGACCTCTACTACATCTCTTTTGTCTTTGTTTTTCTCTTCATCCATCTCTCTTTTTTTGCTCCTGACATCCCCCCAAAATCACTCCATCACGCTCCATTTTTCTCTTTGTCCCTTCGTCTTTCCTCTCTCTGGTTCATCCATTCAAGGTTACGGCCACTGGAACGGGCTCTCCGGCAGCTGGAAACTCAAGATGGTTTAATCTAAACCTCAGGAAGCAGGATGGGAACCAGATGTAGTGAAAAAAAAAAAAAAAGAAAGCAGGCAGAGGGCACGTTTTTGTCAGCTAGCATGGGGACCTCCGAAGGGCACTGTGCAAACGGGAAGAGACATTTTCATGAGGCTGCTGGAACTTTTTGCGAGGAAATGTGTCACCCACAAGACCAGAAGTGTTTGTACCGACCACCATCAGGCCTGAATTCAAACGTTGGAGACGTACAAAAACCTCAAAATGTTCTAAGCAATCACATCTTCATTTGTGTATATGGATTAAGAAGTGAGAAGAAGTGGAACATTCAGGGAAAGGACAGGTGAATGACTAACACTCTCCGATCCTTCAGGAAATACCACGGAGCTGCCTTTGGGCAAGGCACTTAACATTAATCCACATTATAGCCGAGGGTCCAAGTGGGAGAGTGGAGGTTTTTTCTCCTTGTTAAAGCCTTGGCTGTCAGACAAGACAGTCTAAGGGGGGGGGGGGGAAACTCCTGTAAGTTTATATGAAGCAGCTCCTGCACATGGACAGAGAACAAGAGAGGCCTTTTCCAAACAGTAAACTTGTAAAAATGTGATGGATGATGGAAAAAGTGGCAGTGACAGATTGTGCCAGTTGTGGTAACTTTAAAAAAAACAAAAAACTTTTCGACACGTCTAATTTCCACTAAAAACATCAAATTTCATTGGGTTTCTTTCAACTAGAGCAGGACCGATGTAGGATCTTTAAGACCAATAGTTTCACCAGTTATCAATATGGCGGCCAATATAGTGAACTGTTCTTTTCTTTGAAGGCTGACTCCACAAAGATACTCTAATAACTTTTTCTGCTTTATGTATTGGAATAATCCATCCATCCATTTTCTTCCCCTTATCCGGGGTCGGGTTGTGGTGGCTGCAAATTTAGCAGGGCGCTCCAGACATCCTTCTCCCCAGCAACACATTCCAGTTCCTTCTGGGGGATCCCAAGGCGTTCCCAGGCTAGATGAGCTATGTAGTCCCTCCAGCGGGTTCTGGGTCTGCCCCGGGGTCTCCTCCCAGTTGGACGTGCCTGGAACACCTCCAAAGGGAGGCGCCCAGGGGGCATCCTAATCAGGTGCCCGAACCACTTCCGCTGACTCCTTGCGACGCGAAGGAGCAGCAGCTCTACTCCGAGCTCTCCCCGGATGTCCGAGCTTCTGACCCTATCTCTAAGGCTGAGCCCGCCCACCCGGCGGAGGAAGCTCATTTCGGCCGCTTGTATCTGCGATCTCATTCTTTCAGTCACTACCCAAAGCTCATGACCACAGTCCGGTACAAAGTCCGCAATACTGCAGAAACCATGATTTGAGGATCAGGATAATTGTCTGTGGCCTTAACTGTGTAAAAATTAGTCCAATTACTTGTTAAATAAGTTTGTTACTGGTACTGGTACTTTGAAACAGACGAGGCAACAGGACACAGGATGAAGAAGCACGCTTTGCCAACAAAGATGATCTTTGTCTGTTATCAGCCTGAATTAAACTTTACATTTACTATTAGCTGTTTTTAATGAGGATCTTACTGTAGCAGACTGAGATTAAAAGTTAATTTAGTGAGGACACACCGAAGCAAACATCTGCTTAACAATTTATAGTTTTTCTTACTGTTCCTGCGCACGGAGCTAACGATGCTGACACTGCTGACCCTGCTAAATTATTGTTTTGTCCCTTGCAGCGACGCCTTCATTAAAGGATATGGCTGGCATCTTTGTCAAATGTTCTGATTTAAGTCCTGGCACAGACAGCGTTGGTGGTTTTGGTGTTTTCATGGGACGTGTTGACCTGAAGAAAAATACAGAATTTAGAAGATTTAATAAACAGATTTATCCTGTGCAGAATGATCCTGTCGCTTTCTGGGCATTTAAACTATGCACAATCCTTCAAGGTGACATTATTTAAATTTTCTGAATTTACACCTCCAGATTTTAACTTTAACTTATGCGCGTCTATGGTATTCAGTGTGATTTAGTATTTTGGTTCTGGAACTCTTTTTCCAGTTCCAGTTTTTTCAGATTAGTCTGCAGTCTAAAGGTCTGTATATCAGGTATTGCCGTATTTATTGATTGATTTTTTACTTATGTGCAATGTCAGTGAGTGACAACAATGCAGATGCTTTGATACTTTTTTTTTTCCAAAAGGAATAATGTAGTAGACTGACAGTTTGACAATTTTAATGCCAACCTGTCAGCCTTTGTTGAATTGTGTTAAGCCTCCACATCCTGCTGAATGCAGCTGCTACCAGTTCAGTGAGTTTCATACGATGAAAAAAGAAGCTTTCATTTTTAGACCACACACTCATGACATGTCAATTCCTTGATGTGTCGGACTGTGTTAAAATAAGTGTGTGTTTGCATGAGGTGGGTCCCCGGTTTAACAGATGAGCTGGTCGATGATGGACACGGAGGAAATGGGTGGATTTTCACACTTCCTCTTTGCATCCCCCTTTCCTCTCCCTCTGCTCTTCTCACCTTTCCTCTCACATCTCCTCTCACCTCACCGTGGTTTCTCCTCCTGACATTTTCTCTCTCCTGCTTTTTATTCTGCCTTTCGACTGTGCACGGTCCAAACAGAGCCTAACAAAGGATTATTGTCCGCAAAAATGTGGTGGGATTCAGTGGACGCCGTAACACTGAAAAGGTGAGGCACCCTGCTGAAACGAGTTCCCCGTCAAAATGCAGGATTTCCATTAGCGTTTTTGTTTCAATGGCGGGTTTCAGTATCCAGTGGGTCCACATACTGTTTCACAGCGCCCTTCCACCCTGCCAAGAAAAATGTCTGGTGGTTAATAAACACCAGACACGTGCTTGTAAATGCTGGCTGCTGCCTTAAAAGTGCCAACTCCATCGGCTGCTTTGGCAGGTCACCATTATTTTGTTGGTGGAAAGCAAAAAGAAACGGTGCACCTCCAAATTATCTGCTATTTTGTCTCAATTTATCAATTTTTACAGTCATAACTGTCCACCACTGTGTCACACATGTAAAAAATGTGTTGTGATATTGTAGCCAAGCTACATCATTAAAATGGATTGTAGTATGTCAACAACAGATGGGAGTCAGCTTGAGAAAACACTTTTTTTTTCAAGTTTTTGCAGCAACTGTTACCAAGATTATGATATGGGGATACAGCAGAGAGCTCGTGCAAGAGATAGTCCATTTGCAAAAGGGATTTAAAGCCTTTGACTGCAGCTGTCGGCCATAACGCCAAACATGTTGGGTTTTGTTGATCTGATGCTTCTGAATGCCCGATTCTATATTTGTGGTTTTAAGTTAAAAAAAACTGGCACTAACTCCAGAGCTGGCTCTGTGAAAGATTTTATTATTATCTCTGGCCTAATGGATTTTGTTAGACTCGTACAATCTTCACTGTGCAAGAGTTTATATGAAAAATAAATAGACTGCTGCTGGATTGAAGCAGCGCTGCAGGAGAAACCGCAAGGAATCGAATGAGAGGACAAAGATTATGAGAAAGACAGCTAAAGATACAAACAGAAAGGAGGGAGAGAAGATAGAGGAAGAAAGGAATGAAAAAGAGGAAAGATGGAGAAATAATCTCTCCTACAATAAAGCATTTTCTGTTGAAATATTGCAGAAAAACACATTTTCAAAACCTAAAAATCAGCTTTTTGGAATCATTCTGTTTACATTTTTCAGCTCGAGTCCTGGTCACGTTTCCACGTTTCCCCTCAACGTGTTGTGGTGTGTGTGTGTGTGTGTGTATTTATTTGTGTTTCCCAAACAAGTGTTTGAAGGTGGTGACCCAGTTTCTGCAGGTTTCTGGTGTGTTCTGTTTTTTTTTTTGTTTTTTTTCTCTGAACCACACGTGTCTGAGGTGGGAGGAGCTGGCGCTTGACAGATACCATGTGGTAGAGAACAACACACACAAGTAGATGTAGGACTGTATGCAGAGGCACAGACTGTGTACACATATAAAATATTGATATTTGGTAAACAAAATCAGTTTTTACAGGTACTGCAAGGTCCTTTTTCTTGTGCTGGTTCTGGTAGTCTGTCCAAAGGAACTTCTCATGACATTTTAAGGATCTGTGATTTTACTTTAAGGGCCTTCTCAAATCAATATGTAACTACCAACAGTACAACTACGTCTGAAGACACTCTGCACAGGCTTCGCCCTAAAACTGAAGACTGAGCAGCAAAAGAGTGGGAAAGTTTTGCAATGCTCCAAACACCTGTGTGGAACTCCTCAGGTAAACAGAATAATTGTATCAGATTGGAAAAGAAAGCGGGATCCTCGAATGGCTCAATCGTCCACCACCGAGGATGGGTCGAGGTTCACCACTTTCTTGCTTCTCACGTCTGCTGGTATGGTGGTTCTGTCAAAGTTGTGTCTAAATGCAATGTAATTCTGTTTGTGGAATAAAACTCTGAAACTACTTAGTTTCTTGTGGGATATCTTTAGTTTATCTACTCATAATAGAAAACCTCCTGCCAGTGACTGGGGGGTATTAAAACTCTCCATTTGGTTTAAAGACATTTTGGATGCTCGTCTTACGTACTTCCAGCTTAACCCATGCCCAAAAACAAGATCCTGTTTTCTTAGACTTTCTTTGTCTCTCCAAAGTAAAACCACACCAGCCTTGTTCAACTTCATCCCAACCGGGATATTTCCAAGAAACATTTAAACATCTGCAGAAGTGTCCAGCATTGTGTTTGAACAAATCAAGAGTAGCATTCTCCTAGGAATCAGTTGAGAATAAATTCAGATCACATGGCAGTGATTCACTCCGTCATAGATTAATAACAGCCTGTTTTCCAAACACTGATCCAGGAAGCTTTTTGAGAGACAACTCCTTCAGATGACTTAGTGTGTTAAGGCCAGTGCAGATGATCTTTAGTATTATACACACAGGGTAATACAAAACAGACAGGCAGGCATGCAGGATATATGGTAGCATGTAGAGATCCAGGATTGTGCACTCATCCTGCAATTGTACTGCAATGAGACCTCTACAGCCAGATTAATGAAGCAGGTGCCTTGAGGGTCAACAGGGTCAAAACAAAATCAAATTGTTGATTTGTGACCTGCTTACTCCTTTCACAGTGTTTCTCTATGTTTGTATGTCTTCTAGTTTAAATGTTAAATGGAAAATGCTGCCATGCATTGATGTAGCAAATACCACGAATATGTTATGGATATTTTTAACCTTTATTTAACCAGGAATGGTCCCATTGAGATTAAAATTTTTTTTTTTTTCCAATGGAGTCCTGGCCAAACTAGGGACAAGTAAATTAAAACAGATATAAAACAGACAGTATTACAACACATAACATCTCAAAAAATAAAGGTGCAGTATAAGCCGTGAATCCAACAATATCAGTTTAAGCAAGGACAATCCAACAATTCTGTCTCCAGGTCTTTCAATATGGATTTAAAGGTCCAGTGTGTCAGATTTAGAGCGCTCTATTTACAGAATATGGCAGAAATTGAATGTAATCTTCAAAACTATGTTTTCCTTAGTGTATAATCACCTAAAACTAAGAATATTTATGTTTATGTTACCTTAGAATGAGTCTTTTATATCTACAGATTCTGCAGGTCGTCTTTCATGGAGTCCATTATGTTGAACCACCATGTTTCTACAGTAGCCCAGAAGGGACAAACTAAACACTGGCTTAAGAGGGTCTTTTGAGTTTTCTGCATATTCCGCAGCCACAGTTTCTTTTTCATGCTAGGATGGAGAGTCTGGGATAGAATGGATGGACCCTAAATCCTTTCATAACGTTCTGTAATATGTAATATGTCCCTTGAATCGCCTTGTATACGAAAATATACCAGTGCGCACCTCTAAGTTGTCAAACCAGACCTTCCTAGCCAAGCACGAAGCTGAAGTGTTAAACAGTGAAGAGCCCAACTGTCCTTGACAAGGTCATCTGCATCATTGGGTCACGTGCAGATAATAAGGTGATTCATTTGCCCTCCTATCATACAGCTAATGAACACTCCAGGGGGCAAGACTCAAATGAATGTTTGCAAATGTGAACAGCTGCAGTTTAAAGATCATTGCCATGTGCGGCGGTGCTGCACTATCTTTTAATTCTGTCTTCATTAAAATCCCAGCATGCTTCAGGTAGAAAAAGAGGCTGGCAGGTACATAAACAGAGGAGTCTTCCTCTCAATCGCCACCCTCAGCTGTGAGATTTCTGGTTAGCGGGTCTCACATCCGTCATCATTATTTCATTAAACGAGAAACCTGAGAGACGCCGGCTGGCGAGGCCATCACAGATTATTCTGCTGTAACCGCTCACACCTATGAAAACAAAGCGTGGATCTGATTACCTTGTCAAGACGTCAGAGGAAACTGATGAAAGGAAGGAATGGATTATGGTGTTACAGTAATCTCATTAAAAAATAATAACTCTTATCTAACTAAGTTTTTTGTAAGAGGACACATGAGGAGTTTCCACAGGAGGAAACGAACAAATTCCAGTTATGTAAAGGGAGCAGTATCATAGACTTTTGCTAGAATTCATTGACCTTTTATTGCATAATATAATAATATAATATAACATACAGTAAATATAATCGCTCTATGATGAAGAAAACTAACATTTATTCTATTTGTTGGCCAAAAGTGGCTCTAAAGGCTATAAATATAAAAATTGAGTTGTTAAATGTTAAATTAAGTCTTTTATATGGAAAAAGACACATTTTATTGCTTATTAAAGCTTCTTTTCTCACTACAAACAACTAAAAATGTTGATCGTGTGCACATTCAGTGAGCCTATTAGTGCTGATAAAGGTTATACAGTATTGAACTCACAGCTTTTTACTCCATTTTCCCTTGAACTTTCCTCAAATGTCAACATGAATCAGGGCTAATGCTTTTTTGGCACAGAGACGTCTCAGTGATACATATAAAGGTTACAAAAGAAATTGGCCAGAACCGACTCTGGCAGTACTGCGCCCACTAAAACGAGAGACTAAATTTACTTCAACTGTCGGGGGGCATTCTGGAGTTTTAGGGAAACTTTCTACGAAAAGGTCATGTGTTCAAATCTGCGATCAAACCTTTGACACCCAAACACACTCTTTTCACACATTCTTTTGCGTCTTATTGCATTGCAAACTGTGAGCTCAGAGCACCAGGGGAGTGTTAATGTTTGTACCACAGGCGTTCTGGACCACCAGGTAGAGTTTTCAGGGTTTCAGGCCCAGGGCGCGGGGGAATGCTGACGGAAGTCCAGCCAGAACTGGAACTGGGCAAGCGGGCAATGTAACCGGGCTAAGCAGCCTCTATTGACATAATGACAGAAGCGAAAAGTCCAAAGGGGACGATGATGGAAGGAGCTGAGAGGAGAAAAAAAAGAGACTGAGCAAGAGTGAATCTGGGACTGACTTTAAGTTGTTGTTGGCGAGTACTTTGTGAAATAAAAGGCTGAAAGACAGACAGACTGGGCTTCTTGCAGTTGGACTAGTCAGTAATATCAGCTGGCTGCTATGACTGAGCAAGAAGCCACCAGACAAGAGTAAATCCGGGACTGACTTTTAGTCGTTGCAAGTATGCAAGTATTGGACAAAGTAAAACTATGACCCGTTGATGCCGCTAAATGAAAACTCAGAGATCATCAATTACAATTAATCACATCAGTTAGTTATTAGAGTTCATCCTGAGGGAGACATTAATGTTTGTACCACATTTTATGGCACTCCATCCAATGGTTATCGATCTACGAATGGCAAATAATGAAAAGGTAGATGGAAAACAAGCACCTTTCTATCTAACCAAGAGTTCAAACTTATCTATAGACACCCACAAGGAACAATACTTGCATACACACACACTGCGACTACGGTATATATAAATATAGCTTTTCGTTCTCAGCTTCTTTGCCTCATGGTATGGTCTGCTGTCTCTGAAATGCCTTGCGTTGGCCCGCTGTACCTCCTGAGTTAGTCATGAATGTCTTAAGAATGTCACCTACACAAATACCCGTATATCTCTTGCATCTGGCAGCTTTGGTGACTGTGGTATTGACCTGCACCTGCTTTGACGCGATCCATCTATGTGAATCATCTCGAGGCTCAAATATCCTGCTTCAACCTTTCCAAATTCTTGATGGCGGAAGGCGATTTATTGGGTGAGCTGAGTGCAGGATCAGAGTTTCACCTGGATTCACCTGGTCAGCCGGTTTCATGGAAACAGCAGGTGCTCCTGGTTGTTTTGTTTTTTTCTGCGTTTGGTATATGGCTGTGTTCTTAGGAATCACAGGATTTCTGGAAAGCAGCGAAGCATTAACGGTTCCTCAGAGAGGCAGTAAATCCCTGAACAGAGAGGGACACCAGAAACACAAGATGAATTTCCTGGCGGATTTACGGAAAGATGATAAGGTGTGTGAGTGTGTGTGACAGCTTCTAGTGTGTCAGTATACTTAAGGTATGCATGTATGTGCTGTGTGTATTAAAGTCTCTTGTGTCTTGTCCTGCAATAATGCCATGAAGAAATGTCTGTATTTTTATGGGACTTCATGACTGTGTGTGAATGTGTCTGTACTTTTTCTGCACTGTGATTCTCCCTTCACATAATAACAAAAACAGAAAGTCTATAAATTCTTCTTTGTGCAGACATCTGGTCTAATATCAAACCACATCGTCCCTGTTTCTGTATGTGTTCTTGCATTTTTATTCATCCTGTTCTTTATTCATTAGTGCAGTCGTGTCACTGCGAATGCATGAAAAGTGTGTGATATGCACTATTTTGCATGCATGGTACTTTGCCCTATGTCATCTGAGTGTGTGTGTATCCTGGTTACTTCAGTCCAAATCAGGCTTTGATTTGCAGAGCTAACTGGCCAGAGTTTTATATGCCCCAAGGGGATATCGGAGAAAGCATCAAGTGTCCAGGCGATGTTATGCAACGCCGAAATCGTGTGGAAATCTTACATTTTCGCTTTTGGCTTTTGCTTCATTTTCACCTAGACTTTATAGCTGACATCATCCTCCAACATGCTGGGGGAGTGATATGACCTTTGTGTCTGTGGAAACCATTCAAAGCCAATTGTAGTCTTTTTAAAAAATCTGTTGGCGTCACTTGGAAAATGAGAATCGGTTTTCTCTTTCTCCAGCGCTGCAAAAACTATCCATCTTGACAAGTCATTCAGTGTAGTGTTGAGTCTTAAAATCTTATTTCTCCAAAAGTGAGATAAAAATCTGCCAGATGGGTGAGGTCATTGTTACAAAAGCAAACTGGCTTGTTTAAGCGAATTTTTAAAGCGATGTTATCTTGATATCTTGTGGAGCGATATCATGCCTACTATTTCACAATGTCATCGCTTGTTAAAGAACATTTAAAACTACACTGGAAACCAATGAAGTTATATCACATTTTCACCTTTTTTTCCAAGGTAGACCAGATTTTAAAGATGGATGTTTTTTTTTGCGGGGTGAAAAGTATACGTCTTTAGAGATTCAGGAGTTTTGTTTTGACTGCAGTGATAATTTAATATCCTCCCCTGTCTCTTCATTTCCAAACTATTAGTAACTCATCTGCATCGAAGCCTGACAGCGGGACGGATTTCTGTCCAAATGATTTCTCTTCCAACAATAACAAGTCAAAATACAGAGTACCTCGCATTGGCCTGATTTTTGATTGTGGGTATCCTCAGTATCAATTAAGGGACAAATGTTCATAGGACATCTCGGGCTATTTGTTAAATGTCTTATTCTTCAAAATACACAA
Source organism: Sciaenops ocellatus (assembly GCA_033000465.1). Taxonomy (NCBI): domain Eukaryota; kingdom Metazoa; phylum Chordata; class Actinopteri; family Sciaenidae; genus Sciaenops; species Sciaenops ocellatus. The sequence continues at coordinate 27,849,939 of CP136866.1, read as the reverse complement.
ATTAATGTCTTTATTTAAGACAAATGGTTGAGTCTGAACACGAGCTGTTTAGTGTTACGGGTGGCTACAGTCTAATGTAGCTCCACTACAGCAGTGCACCACAGTTCCCCCCTCATCCCTGCATCCCTCACCCTTCCTGCCCTTATCCCTTCATTCCTGACCCTTCAAACCTTCATCCCCCATCCCTTCTACACTACATCATCTTGGTTCACTTTCATCTCTAATAATCAATAAACCATTCTAAATCCATATCCTTATTGCCGTGGTCTTTGTTAGTGAACTTCCTTTTCGTGGGCTGCCGTTCTGGAGACTGTGCATGCACGATTATCACAGATGTTACTCTCTCAATACTCCAGTTTTCCCATCATCGTATGCAGGATAAGACCTGCAGAAGCCTATACTTATAACCGCTGATGGTTTTACAACGCAGGTACATGAAAACATGACAGCATAACAACTTCCCATATATCTATAGCATAAGTGGAAAAATAGAGTGATCCACCATTACTCTTTATGTCTTTATGTGTGTGTCTCAGACGGAGCAGTGAGTTCCTTCCAAAAGCCTCACCTTCTAAACTTTTAAACACATACAGCGTTTATTATGCATTAATAAACCTGTTTTGAGGCTGATGCTATTAGCGCGGATTCACACAGGATCAGGCGCTCCCGGAGGTTTTTCAATTCATTTCAGTGGAGGGTCGTGTGTTTCCGCAGCGGCAGTCTGCAACACAGGGGTTGTTGCAAAAAAACGCACCGGGGGGTGTCGATTAGCTCAGTTGGTAGAGCACCCCCCCCCATGTACGAAGCCTTGCCGCAGCGGCCCAGGGTTCAAATCCGACCTGCGGCCCTTTGCTGCATGTCATTCCCCATCTGTCACTCTTCAGCTGTCTCTATCAAAAATAAAGCTTGAAAAAAGCCAAAAAAAAAAAATCTTAAAAAAGAAAAAGAAAAAAAAAACACACCGGCGTGCGGGAGAGACGTTGATCCAGATCCAACTTTTGAGAAAACGGAGCCCGACGTCATACTCCGCAAGCCAATCAGACACTCAGATCGGTCAAACCTTCACAGACAGCCTGAAATGTCTCTGAAGCAGAGACGATCCAGGTGGATTCACAGACTAAACTCTGATAATCTACCTGTGTGTGTGTTCTGACTTTATTTCATGTACCAGCTTCTAAATCTGAGTCTGACTCGCAATTTACGCTAGTGACAATATAGACAAGATAGTGACAATATAATGTGATTTGTGTCCGATGATAGACGGTGGGTCAAAAAGAAATTGTGGAGGTTATTGCAGCCTGGTAGTAAATGACAGGTAGCTTATCTGGACAACTGAGGGACAGAATAGTATTACAAGTTCTGCCCAAAGCAACCCATAGCTTAAATCGAAGCATTATCTAACCTTTTTGATCGTGAAAATTGTGTTTCAATGAGATACAATCCTCATTATTTGGGTCCTCATCATGTTCAATATTCAGATAAATCCAGATGTATAGCTGCGACGGCCATCCAAGCATGTTTCCAATAACTGTTGACATCAAATGGTTATTTCCTCTTATATTTATTAGTATGCTCACAGCTGTGACAAACATCTGTAATAGTTCACACTGGAAACATTGCAACAGCCAAATGATACGATATAATTCAGATGCATATTGAAAATCTTCAAATGTATTAACTGGAAATCTGTGTGTGTGTGTTTATCCCATCAGCTGTCCTGTTAAACAAACCTCTGCATTATAGTTTGCTTCAGACCTTGATGTTAATAATTAGCCTCAATCCTCAAACCAGCATTCAATCACATAGAAGCAAACTCCAGTCAAGGCCTCGGTGTACAGTACACACAAACCCTGATCGTTTTACCACATCGTGTTCAGAAAAAGCATCAGTTTACTCCTTTGATTATGTAATAAGGATTAATGAGAAAAAAACAGATTTGGTCCATCCAGTGCCAACTGTAAACCTGTTTCACTTGACCCTTTACTCTACCGGGTCAGTTTTGTTGTTGCCAGTCGATATCTTTAACCCACTGCACCAAAACTACAAGAAACAAATGAAATATTGATAGAGCTAAACCAAGCTTATAAAGAGAAAACAACCAAATGGGTCATTTCAAGAGAGTGTGGGGTAAAACTTTGTAAAAATCTTCTGAAATATGCTACAGACTTTCATGGTCCCCAGACGATGTAACCTACTGACTTTGGTGATCCCTCTAGAGTCACCATGAGGTTGACATTTGACAAATCACTGTCTTGTTCATAATCTTTAATGAAGCATCATTTTATAGTGTAGTTTATAGTATTTTTAAAGTACATTTTAAGACCACATTAGCTTTCCTCTTAGTTGTGGTTACGCAAGTGTAATAGCTCTTATTTATGTGTGTTTGGGGTTTGTTTTGACACTGAAGCACAGATGTACTGGTGTGCATCCAGAGGTGGAATTTATGGGCTCAGTCTGACACGGTCTGTGTCAGGCTGACTGTGGGCACTGGTGTTTTCAGCTGACAGGAAAGAGGTGAGATGCTGACCAGGATTCAATGTGTTTCTGATTATGCTGCAACACGGTGACACACCTGGCAGACAGACCAACTGGGACCCAACAGGTTGCATGTTTGAGTCTTTACAACACCAACACTATGCATGCAGTGGTAGGTGCTCAAGATGAGAGTATGTGTGGACGCTTTAAACTGCAGTCTTGTTGTTTTGTTTACATTGAAATGCATCAAATGTTAGCTTCAAGGTGTGCTGTGGTAAGACATTTCCATTGCAGTCACATAAAGTAATAGCTTAAAGAGGTCATGAGGAAAGCCAGACATGCAAATACTTCTTATTTCTGTTCCCGACTCAGAATCATTCACCTAATGAGAATGAGTGTGCGGAGTGTAACAGTCACCGCTGCAGCTGCAGCCCAAGCAGGGTGGCTGTTCAGTTTTGATGTTAATTTGTAAATGTGATATGGAACATTTGTAAAAAGCTTCAACAAAGTGGAGCCACTGTTTTGTGAAATATCAGAACTTATTAAATTCAGCGTTTAGAGGTCAGAGTCTCCAATTTTGCGCAATTTTACAATTAGCCGGTGATACCGAAATCTGGGGACGGTCTACATTTTCAGAAACAACCTGCTTCATACTTATATCTGCAAGCTTTTCCAGCATAAACACAGTCTTCTCCTATTGACTATGGACCTGCTCCACCAGACCAGTTGGGACTAAAATGCCTCGGTTGCTTAGGGAGTGGAAAGTTTTGTTCATTTTTCTTCTTAACTCCGTCCAGGATGTAAATTAGTGACTTTCCAGCCACAAGCCTGATGCTCTGACTTCCAGGTTACTGAGTTTACAGCACTTTATAGAATGAGTGGTTTGATCAAATCCATAATTGATTCTTGAGTAAAACAGTTTGGGGTTTCACATCGCAATTAGAGGTTTTGTATGATCAACTTCACTATGCTTTGATGGCCAAAGTCATCAGCAGAAGAGTGTGTTTATGCTGAAGATCTCCAAAGTGTAAATATGTGTTATTATGAAGCAGGTTGTGTCTAAAAAAAAACGTTTTTTAGTATTTTAGAGTCATAATAAATCAAATACTGCTTTCTCCCTTAGTACAAAATATTTTTGATTGAAACAGCCATTCTGCAACGATTCTCAGTCAAAATATTTGTGCCCGTTTACTGAGAAATGTTGCTCATGTGACAGTGCCAATAACATCTGTTTAAAAAAGAAGAAATGCACTCGTAGTGATGTAATGCAACTTTTTTGTTCTGTTTTTCTTGCTTCAGATTCAATAACAAGAGCCCGGCAGCAACAAGTTTCGCAAGGTCTAATTATAAATCCTTCAAATGGCTTTCCACAAAAACAATACCATCTTCCCGTAACTCAACACTCACCGCGGGAGGTTTCATGTTTCAGCTTTAAACTGCATGAACAATTAGCTAACGAGATGAAAAAGCCAGACTTGGTTTAATTGGGCCTTTACATCCCATGCTTTCTATTAAAACAGAGAATTACAATGTGTCAACGCCGCAGCCTCGGGCCTTAGCTGCTCCCACTTCCTCCCTCATTTGGATCTCCCTGTCGCTCTCATCCAAACGGATCAACAGAACACACATGGAGAAAACCGACACCGGCTTTATCGCAAGTTTTTTCGTCTCTCGTGGAAGAACAGTTTGGCACTTTTGCAACAAAAATTGGACCACACCGTGTTGTCGCCAGAGCACCATATTTCAAAGTCAAAAACTTTGAAGGGTGAAATCTGCAGCGAAGCACAGGACTACTGTGCTGGAAAACTGATCTCTCATTTAATGTTTTTTCTTTTTTTTTGTTTGCGAAGGGGCCCTGTAAATCATGTCCTTTATACCTCCGGCCGGGGGTTCACCGCCTCACCGCAGGGTGGGAGGAGAGCATGATGGGAAAAACATGATGGGATCTCACTTTAGTGGGTCAGAGAGAGAGAGGGAGAGACAGGGAGGAAGGAAAAGGGTAAAAGAGAATGAGGGGCTGTGAAGGAGGTAGGAGGATCTGTCTACACTGGATGAGAGAGAGACACAGAGACAGCAGGGGGTAAAATATTGAAATATAGTCGGACGGAGAAATAGAAATAAAAACAGAAGAATATGAAGACATAAAACCGCAGTAACAGCAATAAAAATCAGACTCCCTATTTCAGAACATTTTTAAGCAAACAGCAAGGTTGAGACCTAAATCCACACTGGGCATATACACATAATTAAAAGCAATAAAACATGTAAATACATAACGACAGCTCTCTTCACTTGTTAGCAAAGGAACAGTAAAAGGAACGGCTGCAGCTGCAGATATTTTATAGATAGTTTGAAGACAATCCAGTGCACTTTCTTTTACATTTTTATCAACAGACTGTGCACAGTATTTTGGCTGACGCCCTTTTCTAAAGGGGAACAATCAATGCACCGATGGAAGGTCAGAGTCAAGTTGAAATAATTGGCTGAGTAATCGATCATTGAAGTCATTGTTTTATGCAAAAATGCCATAAATAATCAGATTCTAGTCTCTCAAATGTCAATACTTGCTGTTTTTCTCAGTCTTTAATTCGTTTGTAGTTTAGTGTCTTTGCCAGAGACTCTTTATTAGAGCCAATATCTGTTTTCTATTAGTTACAGTACATAACAGTCATTCCAACCGCTCTCTGATTATGTAAGTCTCACCCAACCTCACCCACAATGAACCAGTCTTTTAAACAAGTTAACCTCCCACACTAGAGATCGTGTGACTTAAATACTCAGACTTAAAGTAAATGTTGCCTCTTAATCTGTGACCAAGCCTCATTAAAACCAAACAAGAGCTCATTTTAAAAGAGGCCCCGCAGAAAAAAAAAGAAATAGTACTGGAACCTATTTGGGGGCCCAACCACCTCTGAGAGCTGCACTAGACCCGAGTTTATGTAACAACACACACTCCTAAAGAAGTCAGACGTAGATCTGTCCGTGTGAGGTTCATGCTTTCAAAATGAGGCAACATGAGAGACACCAGGAGAGGAGAGGTGAAACGGACAGGTGCATGCTGGTGTTCATGAAAACAATGGAGGTAATTAAAGTGCTTTAAAACAATTATTACCTGACTGCTGCAACAAAATCACACCTCAAACTTGAACAAACAGACTGCATGATGCATACGCTTTTCAAAAAAATAATATCACCAATGTCCATCGCGAATAAATGTTTCTGAATCACCTCAGAAATGATTGGAAACAGACTCCAGAACTTTCCTGAGAATCATCGTGCTTTAAAGGTTTCTTCAGTATTATTATGAGTAATTCAGTGACAGATTTCAGACCCTGCAAGCAGGAAATGCTCATATTTCAATGGTGCCAAATTACCAAAAAGAAAACAGAAAAGAAAAACTCAAGCTATTACTTAAATCACAAAATTATACAATATACTTCCTTCTTACATCCTCAAACTGGACTTGGGATTTCTTTACCTCAAGACCACTTTTTGATGCTCTTAAAGTCTTAAAGACTGAACTTTAGCCTGCTCTTCTTTCAGTGTCAGAGGACTCAGGATTTTAGGACTGGTCATGACCACAAATGCAGGGATGTCACTGGTCTATTTGTTTGTTAAAACTTCCGGCTTCAAATGCTTCAACCAATAACTCAATCTAACTTGTAAATTTTTGTATTTCTGTCACTCCTACCCGACCCACGTCACACGCACTCCAAGAAAGTAAATTAAAGAGACGGAAGGAAGGATAAAGAAAGAGTAACAAATGTCTTCACCTCTCACCCAAAGATATTTTGTGAGTATTAGCTGCCTATATACTGTCCTGTCTTGGTCTTGACTTGGTCTCAACCTCTCAAAGTCTTGGTCTTGTCTCAGTTGTGGTATACTCTGGTCTTGGTCTCGGTTTAGGTGATCTTGACTACAGCACTGCTGTAGATTAACTTGAATTTATTTGTATTGCACAAAATGAGGTATAATATCTCATTGGGCTTTACATGCCCACATTATTTGGGACAGTTCTTTCTCCAGCTCAAGCTCTCCACAAAGAAAACCTACCAATAAGTCATAAGAACATAAGGAAAAATGGGCCTATCTGTTAGACTTTATGTTCCAGTAACCTATGTTTTTTTCCAGAGTGAAATCTGGCAGACAGTGATGGCTCACTCACTCACCATTCGATCTTTTGCCTGTCTCCTTCACATGACCCTTCATTGCCACTTGGAGTTGCCCATGCACAAATATGCTTTGTGCAGCTTTTAAAAGGCCTTTCTACTAAAACTGAACAATGCGATCCGGGTGCCAACTGCTCGCCAAATCACCGTAAGAGCGACCAAGAGGGAGAGCGAGAACAGCAAACTCAGCAGCTGTGATTTCCTAAAGTTGAATTTATATGCGTCGTGTTTTAATACTCTGCGGTCACCTAATACCCTGGACCAGAGCTGTTCATCCATAATTCTTAGATATAAATTTGGTCTCGACATCTAATGTTGGCTCGCCTGACTGTGGTGGGTTTTGATGATTGATAGCACAAACATTCAACAAAGTCAGTTACAATACCAGCCGTCTGTTTCTGTGGAGTCAAACAATAGGGCTCAGATAATGTATCATCGCGGGTTGCAGCAGGTCAGACGGTACATGTGATTGATATCCTGTAAAACCGACATTAAGGCCTATATGGGTGAAACCAGTAGTGCATTTACAGTGGAGGGACAAAATATTTATTCAACGCTGAACAAAGAAGCACAACAGCAACCACAGAAAAGTTATACTAGCATAAACACGAGTAAAGCTTCAGCCAAACCAGAGTGAGCCATGGATATAAAATATCACCATCGGCCTGCAGCTTCCATTAGAGGACACACACAGACACACAACACACACATAAACACACTCACAATTTCTCCAGAAATGTGCAAATGAACGCACATGTACACAAATTGCTCCCACACAGAGGAGGAAATTATTCTCGGAAATCAGGGGTGATTATTGCTCTAACAAGGCCTCGGGGAGTCGCTGAGTGGATGTTAGGGGAGTGAACGGTGTGAAAAAGGTTGAATGTTAAGACCAGGTGTGTGTGAGGAGTAAGAAAGAGTGCGTGTGTGTGTGTGAGAGAGAGAAAGTGTGAGAGTGTATTTGCGTATGAGGGAAAGTATGAGAAACGCGGAGAGAGTGACAGATTCATAATAGATGACATGTGACTGAAATGTCTTTTGTTTTATTTATTGTGTGTGAGCTTTTATGTGTGTGTGCATGTGTGTGTGTGTGCGTGTGTGTCTGGTCTCAATACACATGACTCAACCTCTTTTTCGGTCTGTGCATGCATGTCTGTTTATCAGTATTTCCAGATTCACTGTGGTCAGCACTGAACCGCTCTTAAACGAAGCCAGAGAGTCAAAACAATGACCTCACCCTTTGTCACCATAGCAACACTGGCCATTGCCCTAACAACAACAAACTCTCCTGTTTTGTTTACAGGCTTTCCGGTCCATCGGGTTGAAATATGGTGGCCCCTCGGCGGCCTTGAGCATCTTGACATTTACCCCGGTCACCGATATCCATGTGCTCAGCTTCACTTCCTACCCTCTGTTAGAAAGTTCACTGATGTTACTTGGCAAAAAGGACAATTCCAGCTTGTAAACCAGTTTTGGATGATATGTCTTAGCAATGAAAGTTTGTGTCTGCACATAAAAAAAGGGACTGATATGAAGCAGCAGAGAGGGTAATGGGTGCAGCCAAGGGCAAGTAGTGTGTAGTGAAAACACAGGACTGGAAGCTGCGAACAAGCTCACACATATTATAATAATCTAGACCAATTTGTTTACATCAGAAATATTCTTTAAAAAAGCAGTAAGCAGGAATATAATTTAGCTAAAGCTATAGATGAGCTATAGATTTCAGCTTTCATTGACTGTGCAGAGTGTTGCTTGAAAATGCTGAACGGTGAACACGCCTTTAGCAGCTACTCTGCTACTGCAACAGAAGAACAACAGGTGGGTGCAGCCAAACCACAATGTGCAAGTGCACAAGGTGAGAAGTTATGTACATAACAGTATTGCAAACGATGTTGCTGGTTCTCTCAAACTGTAGTAAGATTCAGCTCGCTGTGACTGTTGCCTCTTAGTCCTTTCTGCCCTTGCAAAAGTGTTGCACCAAGAAAAATGGCAGAAAATGACCAGATCTTTGTAGATCTTGGTTTCCTGTGGCTGCTTCACGATAAAGAAACTGCACTGTATCAGTAATTTAGACTAACTCTCGTACAGTAGTTTAGGAGAGAGATCAGTGATGAGTGAGGCTTCTATTAGTCAGATGAAATTATGAACAATAATGCATGTACCGTTTCCTGTGAATCCCCCATGCAGGTCTATGTAATTTGAATCCAGTGCGAGAATGGCATTTATGTATCATTTATGAAGCATTGTGTCTCAGGTGAACACACTATTATACTGAACTTCAGAATAGAAAGCTGATTGTTTTAACCACTGAAATAAACAAGATGCTGACACTACTCCCACCTTTCCACCACAATCTGTACCCACATCCTCGACTCCCACCACATCTGCAGCAGACACGTGCCAGACTTGCCTCTTTGGCCCAAAGCGCTCGTGGTGTTTCCTGACCTATATTCTCTTAGACTTTCCTCTCTTCTCGGTATTTACAGCTTCCTTTCAAACAACAGACGGCTTGTTTCATCTCAGACTGATGCCAGTGTGCTTTTAAATCAAGAACTGCAGTCACTTTTCGAGTCACATGCTGAAGACATAAAGCAAAAATAAAAAATAAAAAAAACACCTCTGAAGTTGTCCTTCGTCAAAGCAACAGAGGAGGCAATAATGCAATAACATGAGCTGAAGCATGTGTCTGGATCAACAAGAATCCCCAAACAATAACAAGGGAAAAGACAGAAAACTTAAGTGTGACGTCACTCCACTTAGTCGCAGGTCAACCTGTCCTACATGTCAATAAGATGCCAACTACTATTCCAAATAACTTGATTCTTTATTGATCCCTGGGGAGGTCAAAGGTCAGAGGTCTACAACAGAGCAACATACCAGGAACTGAGCTTCAGGGACTTGATCCAGGACACTGCAGCAGTGTGGATGTCTGCACACACAGACACATAAAGCATGATTTTACTAGCGAATATGGTACCTTGCTGCCTTTTAAGACGCGACGCAGTGTGCTACAGATGGTACCTGTGAATCGACCTCGTGAATGAAAGCCAGTGGTACTCTGAGTCCAAGGCACCAAAGCTGAAAACCAGCTTCTACTTTCTCCCCTCGATAAAAACCGAACACAGTGCAGCACTGTTCAGGGTGCAAGAGTTATGATGGTGGTGATGAGTTAACTTTCCCTTTTTCGAACACCGCTGACTGAAAGCAGACTGCAGTCTGAGGTCCAAACAATAAATCTTGGAAATTGAGAGAGGTTGAGTGAGGGCAACTGGTCCCTGTGTATTTGTGTGTATTTGTGTGTGTGTTTGTGTGTGTAGGTGTGTTAGTTTGTGTTTGTTAAATAAAAACGTGACCATATGGAAAACATTATATGTGGGCTGATTCAGCATGCTGGCACATCTGTGTGTTTGCACGCGAGTATGTGGAGTACTGTCTGCCACCTCCAGGTTCAGTAAGTCAAGCACCACACCCCCGACCTCCACACACACACACACACAGTCACATACCTCCTTTAACCTGGCTGAGAGACTAAAGACACACAACACGGGATAACAGCAGCTGTTATCATGGCTGCCTGTAGGTGTGGTAGTTACACATCACACACTGTAAAACACTCTGAGACACACTGCATCGTCTGTTCGTGTCCGGTCTAAACCTGGAAACTCAAACGTGACCACGAACACTTCGAGTTTGTAGCGATGCTTGTTTTTAAGTTAACTTACAGTAGTTAGCGTTCATTTGTTTATGTGCATTTATTAAGTGCTACAAATTACCGCTCAGAGGATGATAATCCGTTGATTGTGTGATGATAATTGAATGAATTTTGTTGTTGTTAGAGCTGTAAAATGTCAAGACTTTCTGTAGAAATACACTGCAATTCGTACATATAACTCCAGCTGTCAAATCTCAAACATCCATTGCATCACCACCAAAGAGACTTCCATATAATTTGTTCCTGCAACTGCATTTAAAGTAGAACGATTGGTTTATTTATCGATCAACAGAAAATGTAAATCCTATAGGTGTCTGATTGTAAATACGTAGCTGTTTGTCTATGTGTCAGCCCTGTGATGAACTGGTGACCTGTCTAGGATGTGACCCCGCCTCTCAATGTCTGCTGGGATAGGCTCCAAGCCCCCTGACCCTGATAGGAATAAACGTTTATGGAAAATGGATGGATGAACGAAGTTGCTTGTTCAATTTATATCATTGTGAATTGAATATCTTTGAGTTTTGGACTGTTATTCAGGCAAAACAAGCAATATTAATTTTAATTAGTTATTTTTTGACACAAAAAAGAAATTTGTTAATCAGTAAAATCATTAGTTACATCCCCAACTGCTTTACAAGGTGACAACTGTCTAATTTTTACAACACTGGGTGGATGTGAACTGCTGCCAGGAAGGCAGGAAAACAAAAACTCTGTGGTGGTGTTTAGAAATGCTGAGGTTTACACAATATGAAGTAAATGGAAAAATTTGTGTCCTTTACAAATCAAAAAGGTCATTAGTACTATAAACACCTGAAATCGCCTGCTGCTGCTGCTGCTGCTGCTGCAGAAATGTTTTGAAGGTGTAAGTTTCCTGCTAGGTCCTGACCCAGCGCCATCAAACACATCGTCTCTTTGTGTCTAAAAGGCCTATAATTCCTCGACATTTTGTTGGATGATGCCTCAACTCGCCTGGCTTTATAAGTCCCCGAGAAACACATCAAAGGAGTTATGCAAATTGACTGTGACACAGGCAATATAACTTCCAACGTGAGTTAAAAAGCAGCGCTACGATTGGATCTAGCAGCTCGGCTGCAGGTCAAAATCCTGACGACGAGACATTTAGAGAGTTCTAGAAATACATCAGAAGCTTCATTAGTCATATTTGTAGGTATAGAGACCTACAGTATCACACTGTGAAATGACACTCCCATAGAGTTGCACAGTACCCCTGGCTGTGCGTCCAGAACTGCTGAACACATTAGTTCAGTTAATGGGCTACTTAAAAAGAGTAGGAGAGAGAGGAGGAGGACAGTAAAGGAGGCAGAGCCAAAGTCAAAGGGCATGAAGGGGGCAGGGAAGTCACTGACAAGCAGAGAGAGAGAAAAGTCAAGCAAGTTTAAGAGGGGAGTGGAGCAAAAAGGGGGAAGGAGGGGGAAGAGGAGAGAGAGAGAGGGGTGAACCTCCTGGAAGACATAAATAGGCGAAAGAGAACTTTGAGCCTCGCAGTCACTCTTCCCGACAGCCATCCATCGCTCTCCTCTTCCCTTCTCCTCCACCTCCAAGCCCTCCTCTCCACTCATCTGCTGCAACCCTTCATCCACCTGGAACCCTGAGCAAAAACCAGTGAGTAGTTTCTGCACCACATCTTTATCCTTTCAGCACAGAGGTGCTTACATTTTGGAAGGCGGCATTCAAATCAATGGAAATGACAGCTGTATTATACTAAGTATGCATGCATAATTACTTGCACAATTATTTCTGTAAGTGTGGAATTATATGCAATCATATTTAAGTAAGCAAACACCTCAAATTAAAGAGTGGATGAAACAGATTTTATATGGATGCAGTGAGATTATATTTAGAAATAATAAGTGCAAACAAATGTTGAATACAAAATTTAGGGACGATAAAATGAAGTTAACCTGCATAAAGCAGGATTTAATGTGTCCATGCTGATCATGTACATCTCTTAGAAGCGAGGATGTGCTTCATATAAAATGAATGCATGTCCCACAGGGGAACATTAACCCCAGGACTCTTCATTAATCAGCAACTGTTCATACATATCCATGACAGAGTTTCAAATCAAAGTGTTTAAAGAGAAAGAGAATTGAGACCCCTTGAGTTCAGGGAGGTTGCAGGATGAGCGTCATGACACTGCTCCCTCTCTGGAGCATTAAAATACAGGTTAGTGAGGAGGTATCCAAACTTGGGAATGTCAGCTGGCATAGCTTTATTATGTTAAATCATATCTTTGAGGGAGGAATGTAGTAGAGCTCTCCAGGCTAAAGCAACGGCAACAACAAAAAACAAACTGTCACATCTAAATTAATACAAGATCTCCTTCTGCTTAACTGAATTTACAAGTCTAAACAATGGAAAAACTGTGGAGAGCAAAAAAAATGTTTCCCTCTGACTCACATGCCCCACTTGTTAACTCAACACTGACGCTGCAGCCAGGCTCTTAGCCCTTCCATGAATTCTCCTCGTCAGTCTTGTAATGTACCAGATCTGACAGGAAAAAGACAATTGCAAGTGGAGACGTCAAAATAAATAAGACAAAGGAAAACTAACTGCAAATCACACTGCTGCTTTAGAGCTTTAGAGGCAGGTAACGTGTACGAAAAAGAGTGAAGGAATCATCTTTGGCAGAATAAAATTAGTCAAAAGGTATTTATAGTAACAGTTGGTAAACGTGCCCAAAATCCGATGTCTTGAGGTGCAGCAACAGCAGAAAGCATGACAAAGTTTGTAGTTTCACAATTACAGCTCGATGACTCAGCCTCTCTGTCCTTTGTCTTGTCTTGTACAGACCTCCTTCAGGTCCTTCATCCTCCCTCACTATCATGGACACCACAAGGAACATCCTCTCCGTCTCCGAGGCGCTCTGCCACCTGATCGTCATGATGTTGACACTAGGCCAAGGTGTTCGGTCGATGCCTGTTCCTACCGACGTCCCGATGTGCACGGCCTCGGAAACTGCCCAGTACAGGCTAACGTTTACTGGCAAGTGGACCCAGGCAGCTTTCCCGAAGCAGTATCCGGTCTACCGCCCCCCTGCACAGTGGTCGAACATTATCGGTACGTGCACACTGCAAGCAAGCAAGCTGGCGCTGAGCCGTATTCTTACTGTTCACAGAACTGGTAGCAGACATGGAAGAGTATACTGATTGGATCTTGACGTAGACAGGAAGAATGCCCTGATTGGTCAGTATACTGCAAGTAAATGTCAAAAATGTTGCCCATTGACTTCCACTGATTGTTAAGTCAACATAGATGCAATGTTCTCAGTAATCCACAACTTGATCCCATGTAACACAACTAAAAACAACCTACTTTTTTATATTTCTTTGCATTTGCATTATTTTTTGCAGATAAGCTGATTAATCCAGTTTATATCTCTGATGACTGCAGATTAATACAGGTTGCAACAACTAACTTCCTTTCCCTCTCTCTTTGCTTTTAGGGGTGACTCACAGCTCTGATTATCACATCTGGCAGCGTAATGAGTTTGCCAGCAACGGAGTGAGGGAGTTTGCTGAGAAAAGCGAGGCCTGGACGCTCATGAAGGAAGTCGAGGCGGCCGGCGAACGCATCCAGAGTGTTTATGGGATCCTCTCCGCTCCCGCTGTTGTGGGAGGAACAGGCCAGATGAGCACTGAGTTTGAGGTCTTCGCCAGGCACTCCCTTGTAAGTCACTCAACACCTGGTTTCCTTCCAGTCTGATTCGGGGCATTGAGTATATCAGAGGACGGGTCAAGAACAAGGTCATGCAATGCTGTGCTTAGCCCAGGTTAGATGGCTAAATATGTTGTCAGTCATAGCTCTTGTGAACACCAAGGATTGTTTTTTTGTAGTTTAAGCCATCATTATTATCAGATTAGTCTCCATAACCTCCCATGGGGTCTGAGCAATTGCCATGACTGCAGAAGCAATTGATAGGGCCACTGATACACCGTTACAGGTGGCTTGTTTAGCTCCAGTCACGCTCCACCTCTCCGTCCAATTTTGGATTAGTGGGGAGCCAGCGGAGGCAGGACTGCCAAGTAGACAGAGCCACCACACTTTGAGCTTCACAACGGCTCTAACGTCACTGAGACTACGTCCATGTTTTATACCATCTATAATAACATCTGACTACTAATAGAACCAGGCTTACAATCAGGGATATAGATCATGCAGATTTCCAGTTTGACCATATAATAAGTTAATTATTTAGAAGTAAAGAATGTCTGTATTTATGTCTTTATTAAGAATTAGCATCCCAACTGTCTGTTGCAAACATCTATTGTGCTTAGTTATCCTAAATGACAGAATAAGTCATTTCCATTGAAGCTGTTGCATGTCCCAGCACTACGATTGTGATTAACAACAGCCAAAACTTAAAAAATGAGACCAGGGTTATAAAAAAACTAAAATTACCTAAAGTTTTTAGTTAAAGCCCCAAGTGTCTTTTTAGCCAAGTAATAAGTTGTCATAGTGCTGCTAACTGTTGATCATAAAAAGTATTAGATAATGAGAAACAGCGCCATTATGCTAGTTTAAGTAGGTCGATGCAGTTAATGCTACTATAAAACCAGGTCCACTCTGTTTTTTCCATACGCTGCATCCTAAAGAGAGCTTCCGAAAACGTAGCAAGCCTAATTTATGTCTCTACGAATTATGTAAAACCCTGCAGGAGCTGGCTGTTAAACTTCCTACTGATGAGTGTCTGGGTAGGTCATAAAGTTGGGGACACATCTGAACAAACACAATATTACGCTTGGACAAGAGACAAGGCAGAGAGTGAGGAGGTGGAGAAGGAGCGTCTTGGAGGGCGAGAGAAATGGAAAAAAGCCAGTTGGAGACAGAAGACGCTCACTAACACAAAACCAACTGTACTCTGGTACTAAAATAACAACACGTGTAGGGAGGTGGTTCAGTTACTGGACGATGAATCCCTACTATGATGCTACATGCTTCTAAATGAACACATTACAGCACAATGTAACACATTATTATATGATATACATGGTTGATCTAAAGGGGACCTACACCTATTGTACAAATCATGAAAATTAAGCTTTTTGTGACCCAAGAAGGAGCTGCAAATGGTCCTAATAGATTGCTTCTGGTGATGTCACTTGAGTCAGCTTTGGTTGGGGCTGAAGACTAAATCATTGGAGTGCTTTAATGTCACAGGAAGGATGTTAGTTAGCCAAAATCTTGACAATAAACAGAACAGTTTACTGTACCAAATATTTCCAGCAGTTCCACTGCTGTTATAGAAGTTAAACAAATGGATACATCAAACGTTTAAATTGATAAATATGAAATGATTTCAACTCAGAGGAAAATAAAATAACACACTTCTTCCTCTGTGACTTTGACCTGCTGTCCAACTGACACAACATGAGGTAAAACAGTTATCCACAGACAAACACTGAGACCAAATCATATATGGTGAAATAAAATAACAACTATTTTCCCTTCTCTTTCCCACCCATGTCTTCCTCCTCTTCTCTCCTTATCTCCATCTGTCACTCCGACCCACCTCCTCATTTCCCTCTTTTTTTCATTTTTCTCTCTCTCTCTACGCTCCGTCTCACTCCCCACGGTCTACTTCCTCCTCTCTATCTGCAGCTGTCGTTTATCGTGCGAATCGTTCCAAGCCCGGACTGGTTCGTGGGTGTGGACAGTTTTGACCTGTGTGATGGCGACCACTGGAAAGAGAATGTGTCGCTGGAGCTTTTCCCGTACGACGCGGGAACCGACAGCGGGTTCACGTTCTCTTCTCCTAACTTCGAGACCATTCCACAGGACAGAATCACACAGGTGGGTCAGCCTGAGCCAAGTGAAACATCCACCGATCCAAAGCTAAAACTCCCTAATCGTGTGAACAGGGACATGAACTTAAGGCGGCTTGATAAAACCAGGTTTTTGTTGTATAAAGAAGAAGCAAACTCAAATTAATTTGACAACAGAAGATAAAACAAATGCCTTGAAGGTTTTGTTGCCATGGGTACTTCCATTGTAGTACTAGGATGTTGCGATAAAGGTTGACGCCTCCCTTCACCTCCACTGTCCATTTCCACTCCACAGATCACTTCTTCCTTTCCAAGCCACCCTGCCAACTCCTTTTTCTACCCCCGCCTGAAGCACTTGCCACCCATCGCCAAGGTAACGCTGACCAAGATAAAGAAGACCAATCAGATCATCACCTTGCCAGTGGAGCCCACCCAATCCAACCAGCTACCAACAGGAAACGAGATTGAGGACAAACTCATAAGTAAGTCGTGAGAGCTTAAATACTCACTGGCTAAAAATGCTGAATTAAATCGAGTCTACTTGAACAACCCAGGAAGTCCAATTGGAGTTTAAACACTTAACAGATGCCAAAAAAGAGTTTAAAATACTAACATATAGATTTCTGGTAAGTTTTACAACAACAACACTTTTGTCTTTCATCAAGATGTTTGCGAGGTAAAGAGTAGAAATGCGAAATTACAAAACGAAATTACTGAACTCGTGTTTGGTCAATGCAGTGACTCGGTTTGCTAGACGATGTTGTCTTGCGGCAAAAGTTGTACCAGATTCACATTTTTTGCACTTCCATTATTGACCACTAGTAGAACTATTGAGTAATGGAGTATGTGGGCGATGCTATACAAATTACTGCAGACAGTTGTTGTTATTCGGCTGATCAGTAGATGGCAGTACTGCTCTGAGAATCATAAAAATGTGTTAGGCAGAAGAAGACTTCAAGCTAGCAAACATAATTTATTTTAAACATTCAAAAATTGTTGATATTTATGAGGCGTTCAAGGAAAAAACGTAAGTACAAGCGCTTAAACAGAGCCAGCACAATTTGGTCAAATATGGATCAGAAAGATCAACATGATGTTGTTGCAATACTTTGTATTTGCACCCATTATTACTACCCAGAGCTGCCTCTATTGTCATTGCACTGATCAAATAATATACCCATTTAAAAAAAAAAAGAAAAACTCCATGTACGCTCTAAGTTCTGCGCACAGATTTCACACAATGGTGGGAGCTTGGGTCTTAAGTCTTTTTGCTGACTCATATGAAAGCATTTGGGAAACATTAGAGGCCACACACAAACTCAATTACTTCCAACCAGAAACCAGAGAAGCCAAGTGAGGGTAGGGCATCGCAAAATGCCAAGGGCACATCTGGCATCCAGTGGAACAGTAAAAAGATGAGAGACAAAGTGAAAGAGCTTTTAAGAAAACAATGTAGAAATTATGTACGGCAATGTTTGGGTCGTGACCAAATATAGGATGGAGACACGTATGTTTTTAGATCCATAAGGTGAAGCTGGATTTACTTAATGTTGATTCTTAGACTGTTAAACTTTAAGACTCCCTGTTTTACAGATTAGTGGTAACAGTAAAAAACAAGCCCAACTGCAAGGAAAAATAGAAAGACAGCTTGGAAAAATAAAGATGAAGAGTGTGTCAAACTACTACTACAAGTAAAGCCAACATTGCAGTAGTCAAACAACCTGTCTGTGTGCGACTGATGTATATGACAAGGAGGGGAAAAAATAACCTTTTAGAAAAACACAATTCACCACAGAAAGTAGATAGCGTGTCAACCTGGCAGCAGAGCTGACAGTGCGGTAATCAGATTCAGGGTAACTGTAAAGGTTTGACTCAGCATTACAGACTACAAGTCCGTTCCCCTGACTACCCATCAACAAACAACAGAGCGGGGCCAAGAATCTGTTGGGGTTTCCTGCCTTGATCCCAATTCTCCGTCCTACCCCTCCATCTGTTTATCCTTCCCTGTCTCCATTAATCCCTCCATCTCTTTTATGCCTTCTCCCTCAAGGCTCGAACAACAACTTTCATTACAGATTAGCAATCACCTGCTCTGGATTGTGTCTGTGAAATTCAATACTGATGTAAAAATAAGACAAATAAATCAAGTTTGGGCTTTTGCAGAATTTTTATCACATCCTTAATCTGACTTGCTTGTTCCATCCTCCATCCGACCGTCCATCCATCCATGTAACTTCCTTACCGCCTCCCATCCTTCTGCTTTTCTACTCTTTAACCGACAGCAAAGTCTGTGATACATATCAGCTGTACGCTAGCTCACAACAAGGTAGGCTGAGGTAGCCAAGGAGAAAGGGAAGAAATCGATGAAAAAAAGGGTTGAGGTGCCTTTTAGCAAGGCTCTAAATCCCCTGAAGAGCAAGCACAGTCAGCAAAAGCAAAATCACTCAATAAATGCAGATTAAAAAAATTCTGTCACAATCGAAAGTAAACTCAGCAGCAAAACCACAGCCAAGAATCTATAACGGGAAGCACGCCACCATTTCTTGTAAATCCCTTTTATTATTTTATTCGCCTTCTTAAAGACACATAAGGGTGGAAGAGAGCGGTGATTTTCCCTATTATGACTAATTCACTCCTTTCCATTCATACTAATAAAAGGAAACTCCAATATCAACTCACAAATGTCAACCATCTGTCACTTCCAAGCCATAAATTAAAAACTATGTAACAGCAAGCAATAACCTAAACCTAAATGTTAATGTGATTACAATGTCCCCCCCTTCTCTCTGCAGATACCCCTCTGGACTGCGAGGTGTCAGTGTGGTCTCCTTGGGGCTTGTGCAAAGGCAAGTGTGGAGACTCGGGCGTGCAGCACCGCACGCGCTACATCCTGATGCACCCAGCCAACAACGGGGCGGCGTGCCCCCTGCTGGAGGAAGAGAGAAAGTGCTTCCCGGACAACTGTTTATGACTAAGCCAGGAAAGGAAGGCGAAGAAAGAGAGGAAAGAGAGGAGAGAGAAGAAAGAGAGGAAAGTGAGGAAAGGGAGGAAGGGACGGAGACGGAGAAACAACAGTAAAAGATCTGCAGTGTATTCACATGAGGCATAATTAGGACAAACCCTTCTTTCCTCCCTGACCGTGCTCTCTGTCTCAGACTGTTATATCAGGAGAGTCACATCCTCAAGTCACACTGATACATCTGACAGCACTGTAGAGGTGTAGTTTGGCAAAAATAGCCATTAGACACCAGTTCAGGTTTGGCAGATTATCAAAAGTCACTGAGGATAGAGAGAAAAACACACACATTATAATTGGCTTCGGTTTGACATCTCTAAACATCACAGAGACTCGCTTGCCCGCAGTGGATTATAACTCCCAGCAGCGGATTTCAAAATAAATCCATATAAATTATACTTAAGATCTAAAATCCCTATAACCAAGAAATACTTCACAATATCAGCTTCAGCACAGGGAAAAACAAGACGCCTCAATAGTTCCATTAGCAGAAAAAAGTGAGTCAGACATAAGAATTAATGTACGGCCCTCATTTAAAACATAATGTTTACATTGTGGTTGTTTTCCTGAAGACAAAGAATATATTTATTGACAGGATTTTAACCTGTAGTGTACAGTATATCAAATCTGAAAGTAATAATTTGTATTCCTTTATGTTATTGAGATATTAGTTCAGTACAGAAAATATGTGTTTTTTTGTAAAAAATACTAAAAATGTACAAAAAAATGTATGTTGTACGTATGGTCAATAAAGTGTAAATATATCTTAAGATATCGTGACTTCACTGTTAGCTGTTTCTTGGTTTTTTGAAGATAGATACAATACATGTTGTATAACTTCACAGCACATAATCTCACTCGCAATCGTGTGTTTTCTGTATCAATTTAAATCTTCTTTAGCACCTCTGCTCGGTGCAATGTTTGACCTTTAAATCTCAACCACACACTCAGGCTCCCGGGGTGATATCACTAACGCCGGGGCTGCAGGATCGAATCGAGTGTACGGAGAAAAGCTTTTAACTGGATGATGACCCAAGTTCAAGTCCCGGTGTTGGCTTGCGTTCGCCCTGATGAAGTGTTGGTCATAAAATGGATGAATGTGCTCACCAAGTATTTAAAACAGTTCACCAAATGTTGATTTAGATTACGAGGCATGAAATCTCACTTCATGCTGTGACGTCCAGTGCGAGCACAATCCCGGTATGAAGCAGAAGTCCCGTTTTAATAGGTTAGAACAGACACCAGTTACACATAAAGTGACCTCTTCTCTTCAGAAAAGGTTTCTGGGCACGATGAAGACGACAAAATTCTTCTTCAGTAAACGACATTGGTGTAAATATGTAAAACAGATAAAAAAATCACGTATGACCTCCACCCCCTTTCCCGCCATGCAACACAGAAACTATACTGCAGATGACGAACTGAACAGCAATAAGAACTAAACATCTGGTGCACGAGGGAGCTCCTTCTGTTTTGAATGACAAGGGAGAGGAAAATTGCGGGGCCAGAGAATCAGGAGAAGCAGGAGACTAACACATCCCGTTCCATCAGCTAAGTCTGAGAGAGGTAAGAGTATACTATGGTGTGTACACACAGCAAGACATTTGAATGTCATCCAGGTCTCTATGAAGTTGTTTAGGTATGCACAGAACACATGAAAAAAGTGCAAAGGGTATATACTGTCCCCCCCTGCAATAATGTTTCTAATATACAACAAATAAGATTAATACTCTTGTTGCTCACTTGATCACCTGATCTTCTGACCAGGGCTTACTGGCTGTCCCTCGTACACGAGGTGATCGTGCGACGTGACGGCTCCAGCACTTATAGAATACTCTTCCTGTAAACTTACGTTGTTGTAGCCTTTAAAAAGTAGCTTGTTACAGCTGCCACCGTCTCGCGCATTGTCTGACTTGCCTTGTAGTGTTATGTTTTGTATGTAAACTTAGGTGTGTGGTCGCTGGCCCCTGATTGGCCCCAGCTGAGGAGGTGTTTCTTGGAGACCTGGAGAGTCCACAATTGGAGCGGCACCTGCCCCAGCCCACCAATCTTCAGGCACCAATTCAACGTGCTACACCAGTCATGTCAAACTCAAGATAATTTCATACGTCTCTTATTAATGGCCCGCCAATAAATTGCACTCCTACCACTCATACTACAAATCCAACAATGCACTGCAACAGCCACCACACAGGTCAAGATACTGTCATTGCTCAAGACCTGTGCACCACCCCTCCCCCTGCTGCTTCGGTTGTTCATTGACACACTAATCAGCAGATGAACGCACAGCAACATTAAAGCCCCCCAGAAAATGGCCAAACGAAAAGTTGACTTTGAGAACAGGGACTTTCAAAGCAGGTGGGAGGCTACTGACAAGACACACAGGCTTACAGACATAGGAGGTAAACGTGTGTGCCTTGTTTGTGGAGCTAAAGTCTCAGTACAATGATGTGCTAATGTCCACCCTGACCTGTGACGTAGTCCCAGTCATCAATTATGGCCCACTGGGTGATTTGAGTTTGACACCCCTGTACTACGCGATTTGAACTAGAACCGTCTGATTTGCAGCTTGTTTTTGGGCATGGAGCTCGCCTTGGTTGCATTTGTGACGGTCATTGTGAATGCTGTTAACCCGTCTGTTGGCTGAGGTTTCGTTTGCTACACAGGGACTGGTCTAACTTTAGTTTATTATATTTATTTATTTTTTGAACAGCATCTGCTCGCCTTTTGTTTCTCTTATAGTTTACCTCACCTCCTTTTGTTATGATGAATCCATATTTCAATTAACCGAGAACGTCTGGTTTTATCTTACTTCCTTTATCCAGATGAGCTGGGACATAGCATCGCTATTTTATTTTATTTATATACCTCCTGTCATGCACATTGTGAAAGGTGCTCTGTGAAAGGTGCTATACTAAATTAACTTAAATGAAATTATTATTATCATCACAGGAAAGATTAAAAATGGCTTGAACTAACCTACATGGTTCACAATGAAATGCAGGTTATTAATATTATTATTATAAGTTATGTTTTGGAATAAATTACAGATCTAGACAGACTTTTGTAGACACAATAAATCAGTTTAAAGTCTAAAAAATGAATCTGCTATTTTAATGTCAGGTATATTAAACCTGCTGATTTAGTGTTCACACTTTCTGTGAAACGACTGCAGCGTGGGAGGAAAAGGGAATCGGATTCTTTGCTTACCGACTTACTCGAGGAGTAACAACTTTTGCAGATGCTTAATATGAGAAGGGTTTACTCTGTGTGTGGGGGTTTACTTTATTAGTGACCTCATTGAGGGTGAGCATATGGCAACTATTGTATGTAATGGTTTGGATTACAATTTCCACTCGATTTCCAGAGAGATTTGATCTCTGTTTCATACTGACGCTGTGACACGGGTAATTCTTACTGCTGGAAAGGTGAAAAGGTGAACGCCTTATTCCGAAAGGACTTAAAAAATCCCCTTGAAATAAGAAATATGTCAGTCAGCGAGAGATGAGAAGCATATTTCTCTAATTTGTCAACATCATTAACAATCATCACACGAGTTGTACTGTAGTACAGCGTGCTCATACATATTCTCACCCTTGAGGGACAACCAAAGCAGATAAACACCGTCTTGAATATGCTGCTCACTCTTCTTGTATCGTGTTGATAGCAAGTGATTTCTCCCTCAGGGCGCAGCTCAGCATCTATCGCTTTTAATTTAGTGTGGTAAATACGAGCAAACACTTTGGCCCTGCGGTGGAAACAAGTCTGCTGCAGTGTTGACATTCACATTTGGGCTTCATAGATAATTGGAAAACTTTCTGGGGAAAACCTGGTCTGATTAGGAGAGACGGCGTTCATCCCACTTTGGATGGGGCGGCTCTCATATCTAGAAATATTTATAAGTCGACCCAAACTGTGACAACCAAGAGTTAAGACCAGGAGCTGAGACCTGAGCTGCAGTGCTGCACGCTTCTCTGTGCTTCCATTAGAGCCACCCAAACCTCTATAGAGACTGTGTCTAACCCCCGACCACATACATTATTTAAAGATAAAATAAACAGAAGAGGAGTTGATCATAAAGACATGATTAAAATGAACAGTGCAAAATAATAAGATTAAATGTGGTGTCTTGAATATCAGATCTCTGTCTTCTAAGGCTGTCTTAGTAAATTAATTAATATCAGACTATGATACTAATATATTACTGAAATCTGGCTGTGTGATGAAGAATATGTTAGCTTAAATGAATCCACTCCCCCCAGTCATCGTACATTGTGGATGTACATAATGGTAGCCTTGTCTTGCTTGCTCCTAGTTGGAATTGTTGGGTGTCTTTAAATGATTTTATAAAGAGTACTCTAGAACTGCTCTATTTTGAATGTGTCATCACTTCTGTTGTGATTTGCTGCTGCATAAATTCACTATATTCATTATTTAATGGCAACAGACACATACTGCACATGCCACAGATGTCTGAAAGGTCATAGAGCAACTCCTACTTCCATGTTGGTGTACTATGAGTCAGTCACTATCCTTGGCAGCATTGCTATTGACTCCCAGGTTAACCAGTTACAAAACGTCCAGATGTCTCGTCACGCAAAGCAGCACCTGTGAGTTTCTCACACTCAAACAGTCCCTCATAGACTTCCACTTTAAATACATGCTCTAGGACGTGAGTGTTTGGCTATAGCCGATAAAAAAAAATACCTCAATCTTGAGTCAGAATTTGCAGACCTACAAAAAAAAGTCAACTGGAACTCCGGGCCAAACATTTGGTCATCGTCACGGTCACGTGTATTGTAACTCAACCGCTCATCATTACCTGAAAATGGGTTTGCGAGGTGTTGGCTTTCTCCTCCAGTGTTACCTGATGTTGGCGTCCGCCATGTATTTTGATCTCGGAGAGCAGGAGGAAAAATGCATCATCGAGGAGATTCCTGAAGACACGCTGGTCACCGGTGAGTCCTGGAGAGAGGAATATTCCTCCTGAGTGTCGTTCACAATCTCAACAGTGGGTAATGAATGTGGAATTAGATTATTCAGACTGTAATGTGAATTGCCAAGTGATTTATTCTTGAATCACGCAGTAATGTCCTTCTGTGAAAGCGCGTCTCTTATTTCAGCGAGTGCAAAAGCCATTAATGACGTCCAAAATGCCTCATTTAGTCGCATCTTTGTGAAAACTGACTTGTTATGCGCTGCAGCAACAACAAATAGTAATGAAAATGTAAAGAGCACTGCACTCTTTGTACTCAGAAGTGATAACTTCTTCCTAAAATGAGACCTACAATGACAGACAGAGAGAAATAAGTGCTCTTATGTACTCTGGTGACATTTGTTTTAACAGTCAATACAGTATTATATGCTGAAATTATGAATTTTAATGTAAACCCTGACATATTCATGCTCAATCTAATCCTTATCTCAACTGTTACAAGCTTGGTCACGTCCTTGACTACAACTGTGTGCAATTATGTGTGTGAATGGACTCTTGTGTCACCTGTATCTTACCTTTAGGTTATTTCTTGTTGGAGCCTTGGGATTTGAACGCTCCCACCCACTCTGCTCACCTCGGCGTCACTGCGACAGTCAGAGACCCGAATCATGAGGTACTGCACTCACAGGAGAGGTATATCACACAGAAAACAGGGCCACCCAAACATGTGTGATGGCACACGTGGCTGGTTTCCTCATTCAAACCCAGACGAGGATGAAATGTATTTAACAGTGTTACTAAAGATTTGATTTGATCCATGAGGATTTATAAGACTCAGAGCAGAAGCTTTGACCTCCAGATCAGCTTTTTTGACCATGCACATCTCTGCACCTTACAAAATGTTGTCCTAACAGTGTCTTTCCTGCTCTCTAGGTCCAGATGTCCAAACGTTACGGTAAATTCGGTAAATTCACCTTCACAGCTCATGCCTCTGGTCAGCACTACCTCTGCTTCCAGACCAACTCCACGAGGTTTTCTGTCTTTGCTGGAGAGAGGCTGGTGAGACCTATGGACACAAAAAGGGGGGAAATGCAGCAACACATACAGTACTGCAGCATTATAATATCATCTGAGTCAATTCTGTAAACTGTGTGCCGAAAATAACCTCTAATTTTCATCCATCGTGTCGTACAGAAGCTACATTTGGACGTTCAGATGGGAGAGCACTCGATTGACCCCCACGCTGTAAAGACCAAAGACAACATGGTGACTCTGGAGAACAGCCTGAGCCACCTCATAGATCAGATGATGTACATCGCCAGGCAGCAGGAGTACCAGAGGGTACCTGTTAAAAATATACAATCACTCATTAAAAACAGGTCTAAAACTGAGTTTTGAGTCGTGTTTCGAGTGTATACAGGTCGGAGTAGTCTCTGATGTGTTTGGGAAGAGATGTCCAAGCCTTCATGTCTCCATGTTTTCTATCCATTCAGGAGAAAGAGGATGTGTTTCGGCAGATCAGCGAGAACACCAACGGTAAAGTGCTCTGGTGGGCCGTGGTGCAGACCTCCATCCTGCTGTCGGTCGGTTTCTGGCAGATGAAACGACTCAAGGACTTCTTCATCGCCAAGAAGCTGGTCTGATGATGATCATGACCTCTGACCTGTCGGCTCTAACCATGATGACCTAAGAGCACGTCCTGCCCATACCTGTACCAGTCAAAAGTGTGAAAGAGCACATATGGAATTATATACAGTGAACAAAAAATTGTTTACTTTGCCAGACTTTTGCCATGATATGATGAAACTGGCTCTGCCCCAGGAAAGGAAGACCAAGAGTTACTTGCTTGCAGAGGATACGTTCATTAGCGTTACCAGCCTAAGAAACTAACAATTAACGGGACCTCAGATTAAGATTAGACCTCTCATCTTCATCACATCATTTCACGTTTTTTTTGTGTGTCTGCACATGAGGATACATTAAGTTGCTGATATTTTCTGGACTGACTGACTTACATGTCTCAAAGTAATGATGGACCTCTGATTATCTTTACTTAGTTGAACATTTCTTGCCATAACATGAATTACTACAGTCTCAAACACATATGCAGGCAAGAAAATCCACTAATTAACTTTTGAGAAGGCACACCTGTTAATTGAAAAGCTTTCCAGGTGACTACATCATGAATCTGACTGAGAGAAGAGTGTGCAAAGCTGGAATCAAACCAAAATAAGGCTACTTTGAATAATTTAAATATAAAATACAATCTTGCTTCTTTGTTCACTACATAATTCCATATGTTATTGTTTTCATTTGTCCACTGTTAATCTACAATGTAGAAAATAATAAAAATAAAGAGGTGTGTTCAAACTTTTGACTGTTACTGTGTATACAAGCACACTTTATGCCTACAAACACATTAAAATTAAAAGGTCTCTTTTCTTATTGGCGAACAGAGATGTGCTAAAATTGATGGACAAACTACAACACCTATAAAACACCTTTACCCATCTGTAACTGTTAAAATAAATAGATATGTGTGGCTGTTTAGCTCCATTTCAAGCAAATATACACAACGTACATCAGAGATAAACATACCACAACAATAAAACTAATTTTATGGAGCATTTTTTGTGATTATTTCCCTTTTTAAACAACCGTAACTCATATTTAAATACGTTTTATAAGAGGTTTAAATGCTCCCAGCTATAGTCTTATGTACAGGTACGCAAATTAGCTCGCTAGTTAACGCTAGCTCTGTGTGCTAACCCTAAACTGACGTCGTTAACTACTAGTAACGTTAAAGAGAGTAACAGTAGTTAATAGTAACCTAGTTTTATAATATATACTATTTAAATAGTTATTTGAGGTCGTTAGTTGATTAAAAAGAAAAGGTATGACCGTTAGGTGAGCAGTTGGGTCGACGTTACTGTTCAAAAGTTAGCTCCCACAGAGCCGTTAGTTAGCTGGCTGGCTAACTAACGGACACGACAGGTAACGTAATAAATATGTATATAAGTAACTGTAGGTAGGGATAAACCGTCTGATAAAGTTGTCCTCGACTTAAATTAAATATATAAAGTGTTTTAAAGGCACTCAATGAAGATGACTTCGCCTAAATTTGTTATACATGTCGTCTCCTAGCAACGGTAAATTAGCATGTTAATTAAGTCGAGGCTAAATCTCTTGCAGGTCTTCAAAAATGGCTTACTGGATGTGCTGCAACTCCTGCTTCCTTCCTCCCAGTGCTGCTGACCGAAAACTGGCTGTCACATCCTGTGGCCATGTCATCTGCAGTGTGTGTTATCAGAGAGGTAGAAACATGTTTAAGATGCAGTATAATCCCACTTAGAGGTGTGTGTTTGGATGCATTTTTAAACTTCAAGCAGCGCCACATCTTCACTTCATGTGCCGTGTTTTGCTGCCTCTGTCAGGTGAAAGCTGATTAGACAGGGACATCTGTTGGACTTGAGTGATATTGCAGAGCTGATGACTCATTTATTTAACATTCAACTTGTTGTCATTGTAGCAAAATAAACCCAACATCCAGCCTTTCAAGGCTTTAAAGTCACACCTAGTTTTGCAGGATTAAGTTTTAACTGTGCCCAGGTTTCACTTCCATTCACTTTGGTTCCCAATAATAAAAAAAAGCTGTGGCGTCATGGCGCTTTTTAAGGCAGTTTGGGGGAGTTTTCAGTTAGGAGTTGGTCATGGTGTCTGCAGTTTTGAGGTGAAATGTGGGATGGGATTGAGGTGTGACTACACTATCAAGGAAATAGGAAAAAGCTCCACTGAATTCTCTGTGGTGTCAGAAGTCAATGTATTTTGTTTTATTTCATATGAACTCTTAAGCTTTTGTCAAATTAAAGAGACTTCATGAATTTATTGGGACAGCACTCCCAAAGCAAACTGTAGGAAGAACAGTAAGCCGACCATGACTGACTGAGCTCAGCAACAATATGATAACTGACACATTAGTTGTGTTACTGCCCGGCTCCTGACTGCAACAATGATGGCTCAGTTTTACAGCAGGTGTAATCCAGCTCCATCAATCTCTAATTAAACTTTTGCATGTCTAAATTAAAAAAATGAGTCTTAAAATAAACATTCAAGACAACATTTGTTGTCACACTGGGGTTTGTTGTTATATTACATCAGAGAGAGAATGAAATCCACGATCCGGTCATGTTCTGTCAGCGTTATATCCTCAAATGTAATAAGAGTGAAATTACACCGTTCAGCATTAGATGTGAGACCTCTTGAAGAGCTCCTCGAGGTCCCTCTGTCCCACTTTTGGGAGCCACTGATCACATTCACAAGCCCCGGGGTGTGTTCTTGATAGGTCTCATCTCAATCAAAGTCTCAAGAGTTTGATTATATTTTAATTCACACTGACTCGCAGGGTTAGACCCAGGGGTTACAGTTAATTAATTTTGGGTCTCAGATGGAAGAACTCCTTTTTGTTCAGTCACTGTACTGGATTCAGAGCACGCATGTCATCTATTCAGAAATATTGCACATTTTATAAACTGCTTTGTAATTTGATTTGATTTTTTTTTTCCAGGCAAAGAAGGCAAGTGTTTAATATGCAATGCCAAATGCCAAGTCTCACCTCTTTCTGACAAAGTAAGCTTCTTTCTCCTCAGGGTGGGGATAACATCACACTTTATGATGTTAGAAACAGACTAAAGTCACGTGAAATGTCTTTGTTTCAGAGCAGCTCAGAGGTGAAGGCCCTCTTCTCCGACATCAACGCTGTGGCAACCAAACACCTCACGGAAATCAGCAAAGTTTGGTCATTTTCAAACTTCACGTCATAAAATATTAAGAACAGTTCAGCATTTAAGTCTTTGTAGCCGGCCTGTTAGTCTGTTTTTGGATAATTTTTTAGTACAGACGTGCTATAGCACTGTTTTCTTCCTTTTTCTCAGGTTATAATGTTTCAGGCAAGACATCAAAAAAGACTGCTAACTTACTACCAGCAAAGGGTGAGAGACGTCATCTGTACATAAACTGCAGTTTGTTGGTGTGTATGTATGTGTGTCTTTGAGGCTTTGCTACAACCATTTTATCAATTACAGAATGAAAAACTAGAAGACGAAATGAAGCAGATGAAAAGGTGAGTTAAAATAGGTTTACAGTTCATATTTATACACATTTCTGGACTTCACTTTACGAAAAGTTTTATATGTTTTTCCACATAAAGGAAGCTGAATGAACAGAGCGCCTACATTGCAAAGCTGGAAATGTCTCTTAAGCATCAGAGGTACAGCGCAGTGTGTGTGTGTGTGGAATTATATCATTATCCATGATTGGAAAGCTCTTAAAAATATATTCCAAATGTTTATAGGTAAGGCTAATTTAGCCTTGTAAATTTGATCTGTAGTTGGCAGGTTTGGCTTCGTTCATGACCACTCTGCCTGTCTTTAACTGCTGCTGCGTGGTCATGCATCAGTTATCATGATGCTCATAATATAAGAGACTAAAATAAGACTTAATCAGGATCTATGGGGGAAGTAAAACCTGTAATGATTTGGAATTAAATAGTGGTGGTGTGTGTGCTTCTTTGAGTTTGGCAGCATCTCAGCATATAAAGTTATTTACAAGCATCTGGCTGTTACGCCTCAGCTCTCACTAGGTGTCACTCCTGGCACACCTACTCCCCGGCCACAGTGTTAGAAAGTATCCAGACTATCCTCATACAGCTCTATGTCATACATCTCTAGTTTATGAGCACTGCAGCTTGAATACAAAGTAAAGGTAGACATGCTGAGTGCACCTTTAAGGATTCAAACCAAGAACTACCTGTGTGTCTGTTTTGTTGTCACTGATTAACCATGTTTCACACTGTTCTCACACAGCGCCAAAGTTTCATCAGTGCCTCAGATGAGCCACAGCTCCCACACCTCAATTGGACATAAATCTGGTAACAATAATCTTATAACTGAAAGTCACTAATGTACAAGTAAGAAAATCTACAGCCAAGCAGGATGGACTTGTGGTTAAAAATGCACGTTTATCAGGCTTCTGTAGCCAGAACCTCTGGTCCAATTAGGCCACTTACTGACCATGAAACTGGCTCAAGTCATGTCTTTGTGGCCATATTATTGAACCATGTAATTTCATTCATTCCCTGCATGACCACTAACGTCCCATCGTCATCATTAATAGTATACAGTGGTTGTTAATGTTCCTCTTTCTTGTTGTCAGTGCTACAGATCCCGTATAACTCCCCCATGTCCCTCTCAAGACACTCCTCAATGACTAATGTGTGAGTACTGTCCCTCCCCAGTCTACTCACCTCATCTCAGCCTGTTTCTCTGCACTCTGCCCTTCATTACCTCTCACCATAAGAGAGAGAAAGGGGAGAATGTAGGAGTATTTTCACAGTGCAAACAAGCTATATCCTGGGTTCAGCCCCGGTGTCTTATGTTAGCTTTAGCTTCTCTATTGCTTTGCCCTGCCCTGTGGCTGTCTATACACACACACACACACACACACCTGAATAAGCGACCTTTTGCTTGGTTTTAGTCAGGATTCCCTATTGGGTTTCCTACACACTGTGGACACAAGATTGATTGGCTGCTTGAGTTTAATAGTACAAATGCTGTTTTATCCACCAAGACTTTAGATTCTTTTCTAAGTGAACGCGGTATAGATGAAGAAATCGCAGATATTAACCCCATATCCTCTATCAAAGCCATGACTGCAGGTTCAATTCAGTTTTAATGTAAAAAGTGCTTGATAAAGTTGCGGCAAAGTTAATTTGGAACATATAGTATTTTTTTCCCATGTCAAAGAGTACAATAACCAGCACTAGTAGGTAGACATGCAAACTTCATAGTACACTTTGTATCCTCAACCCTTCTCTCCTCCTCCCAGACATAAATACTTTATTAAAACAAACCAAACATCCAACAAATAAATGGGAAAAGATAATGTGCTTTCAGTGTAGGACAACAAACTGACAAACAAAGAAAGACATACAATATACATACAGTTCTCCCTGTTCCATTTCCAAAACTGATTTTGTGAAACAATGACTCGAATCCAGAAGCTTTTTAACAAATCTTATTGCCAAAACAGACAAAAAAAATCTCAAACAGAAACATATAATCATAAATGGATTTTGATTGAAGTGCTTTCCAATTTTTTTAGAAATCTAAATAAATCTGTCTTGCAAAAAAATAAATATATAGATGTTTGGTTTGTGATAAAAAAAAAATACCATAACCATTCTAATGAAGTGTGTTCTCCTGCAGCACTGAAAACATGGAGGTGGATGAAAGGGGTCTGTACAGGAAAGTGAGTTATTCCGCCTGCCTTTTTTTCCTGCAATATAATTTGTGTAATGATAATTTAAGACTTAGACTTAGTTAATCAAAGTATTGAGTAACTAGCAAATATAAAGTCATTATTTGTGACGTCTCTCTGTCTCACAGCCTCACACTGTCCCCAGACTGTCGTTAATCAGTCCTCCACAGAATGGACGAATGGGTACGTGCATCATAACACCTGCTTTTACTCATCACTATAAGATGATCTGTTGTCGTATTTTGTTCATAACTTTGGATCTGCTTTCTCTCTGAGTCATAACTCTGTTTCATGAGATCACTACATGAAGCATTATACCGGTGAATTCAGGGTTAGTGGTTGAACTCCCCTCATGGCTCTAAAGACACACACATGTTGTGTTACCTAGGTTATAACACAATGAAGTCTCAGTGTCTCTCTCTGGCATCTAAAATTGCATTTTTATAAACAGGGTGTCACGCTGACAAAGACATAATTGCACTATAATCACCTGACAAAACCATCCTGCAACCCAACCTCGTTTGGAGGTTACGGACTCCACGGTTGACCACCCACAGTGATTAAACCAATCCAGACGATGGCTGTTGTTATGTTTGGGATTACACTTCCTGAGCTCTCTCTCTTTGATTATGTAATTGAGTCCCTTAGAGGATTTGACCTCCATTGTGTCAGCTAATTCAGATGACAGCCTTCAAATATGGTTAAGATTGTGTAGATCCTCGCCATATGTGAGAGTGTTTGGTTAAGTTAATATTTTACTGAAAGAAATCAAAATATTTGACTAGGAGAAGATTTATTGGACCATTTAATGTTTTAAAGACAATTTAGTGTGATGTTATCGCTCGATAAGGATGATTTGTTGCAGAGGGTTGTGTACACGCTGTAGGTGTTTGTACCGTTGTTTAGCAACATTCATGTTTGTGTGGAGGGAAAGATGAAAGATACTCTGGAAGATGATGACTCACCCATTTATCTTGTCTATCTGGAAGATTTTCCAAAATTCAATTTGCAGCCAGCTCATGTGGTGGAAAGTGATACACATAAGCCCATAATGACCCAGAAATATCTTGTGTTTTTTAAAATTCGTTATGAGCCGCCTGTTAAAGGTTCAGGGTGTCAGATTTAAGGGGCTCTGTTTACAGAATATGCCAGAAATGGAATATAATATTCATAACTATGTTTTTATTAGTGTATAATCACTATAATATAATAAAGAAGAGGGTGAGACGAGGGGGTTGCAACCAGTAACTACACCTCTATATGTCACTAAATCCTACACACTGCTCCTTTAAGGATGAACTCTGTCTCTGACGCTCTGTTTAGGCACCGTCCCTCACAGGTCGTCCAATCAGAGCATGTTGCCCAACCATTCAGCTCGCTCTGCCACGGTCAGGTAATTTAATTTAACTCATTTTATGAATTAAATGTATCATAATAATCAGAATAAGCAGATTATTTTACATGAGATAACCTAAATTAAGCTCTTTCTGCTCCACAACAAGAGGCTGCAAATGCAGTTTACACGTTTTGAGAAGACATTTTTGTACTTTTGCACGAGTTTGGCTTCTAATACAATAACATAATTTAAAGGATATGTTTGGTGATATTTTATATTTTTCCTTCAAATCCCATGGAAACACCAAAACCAACAATGAATTAATACAACTAAGGCCTAATATAGCTTCATATAGAGCTCCATCGTTGTACAAAAATTATTAAAATGAAATCAGTGAGACACACAGTTGCAGTGGGTGATGCCTTCCTTTATTATCATGGACTTTGGCACTGTTTCAGTCAATCTCACATACAGTCACTTAAATCTTTGGCTGAAAATTATTGCCAGCAAATATAGTATTTATTCATGTTTCAGTGACATTTGTTGGTGTTAGGAAATGACTTTTTAAAAATAATTTTAAAGATGAGGAAAGCTGGTGTTTTTAGCCATTTCATGACATTTGTTGACAATAACAAAATGAAAGTTAAATCATTTCTCATGTTGCATGTTGAGTAAATTTGATAAAATACGCCTGAAGTGTGACTAAGCTCTCCTCTTCTTTCTTTCCCAGTCGTTTTCAGGGACTACCTGTGACCCCTGATATTTCATACGGCCAGAGCTCTGGATGGAAGTCTCCCATCTTTAGATCTCCATCCGCCACCTCCTCCTTCAGACACTCCATGGTGTTCCCTCCAGGTCCTCCCTCGTGTAGCCCCCTCCTCCATCACAAACACACCAGTCATGAAGCCTTTAGAGCAAACGCACCTGGCCACTGACGTATACATAGAGTTATTTAAGTCTCTGACAACCTAAAAGTTAAATGTACCAGGAGGTATCATACTGTACACTGATGACTAATGTCAGAATCTGTAAATTGCAGATCAATTGCTGTTGGATTAAATCTGTTTTACAGTAGCTTAAATTTCATCGTTATTTTATCATCCTGGAATAATACTGGATAATTAATCCACATGAAATCTAATACACATTTTCTGTGTTGGATTATGAGACAGTTAGAGTTGTTTTGAAAGTGAATTACTTTCACTAATCCCAGCAGAGAGACCTACAGGCCTCAACCCACAGAGCCTTACAAGCCTCTTCCCGAGGGCACAATTTAACGTGACGCTCAAACTGCTACGCCAGCACCTGTTCAATTTACAAAGATAAACTGGGATTATGTTCACGAGGAAAAAAAAAAAAATCATTTTACTGGATTCTAGAAGACTAGACTTCAAGGTTGACAGACAAATACTGCAGTAAGATCATGAAAGCCTTTAGGCGGCCGTATAGTTAACTACCCTCAACAATAGTTTCCGCGCTCCTGGCCTGCTGCATGTAACTTCAGTAACATGACTCGGGATTGCACCTTCAAATCTTGTTACAAAACAGCTGCAAGTGAAGGCAAAGCAAAGTGTATCCAAATAGGAACATGATATCACCTGAAGTCATCACAAGGCAAGGAAAGGCTGGTGCGGTTGGAGCGCGGGTGTCGAGGACGGCCAGATGTGTTCAGACAGGTCGATTCTCCGTCTGTCGACCTGCATTTTGCCTCTATTGTCCCTGGTTGTCAGGGTGCTGAATGGTGTCTATTGAAGAGGGCTCAGGTGTGACTGTGTGTGTGTTCTGGGGTTGTGCATGTTATATTCAGGTGTGTGTATGTGTGTGTGAAGTTAAAGGGTATTGTACAGAGTCAGTAGGCCTGATCCTCCTCTGCGCTCCGGTGGGATTTGAAGTCGTTTCCTGTTTTTTAAGGTCCACTTAGAGAGAAATGACTCCCTGAGGCCGACTAAGCTGTCATAGTGTCAGACACTGATAGGGAGAAGACTAAATCAAAATAATCTCTCCCTTATGCACACACACACACATCACACACATCACACACACACACATTGGGTAATCTGTGCTGTACCTCTCTCTCACAATTACAGTAATATTGCACTTTTCTTTTGAAACAGTCACACCATTCTTTCTCCTTTTCCTTCTCTTACTTTCTCCTCTGCACACACACTCTCTCTCTCACACACACACACACACATACACACATGCACATACAAACACACACACACACCTCTGCATGGCTCCAGGCTGTACAAATGAGCCCTGCCACTTCAGAGAGCTAAAGAAAACTATTCTGATGTCGGTGGTAATTATTCAGCAGCGTGTTCCCACAGCTTGTCCACCCCTCCCTCTTTCTCTCTCTCTCTCTTTCTCAGTCTCTCCATCTCTATCTCCATCTTTCTGTGTGTAAGTGTGTGTGTGTGTGTGTGTGTGTGTGTGCGTGAAAGAGAAGTTTCACTCTTAATCTTCTCCAGATTTCACACTTTGTCACTCAGTGTTTCAGTCTTGTACCTTTTGGTGCTGTAAGTGTAATCCCCTCTAGGCAAGACACGACATGAACTAAATGATTTCACACTGGAGCTATTTGTCTCTTTGAGGTGCACCGAAAGATCCTATCATCTTTACTGTTTAACATCGACCGGAAGAGGACTAATGAAGATGTTTTTGTTTAAAATACGCCCCCCCCCCCCCAAAAAAAAAATAAATAAAAAAAAAACACAGGGAAAATTTATTTCTGGATGTATTTCACTTATTTGCATATTCTTCATATTCGTATCCTGAAACATTTACCACACTAAGGTTTTGTACATTAAGGATCCACTTTTCATCTTTACTGATGTGATCAATAAAAACAGGAAGATGAAGATGTGGTCAAATCTTATTTGTGATGTGCAGAAGAGGATCATGGTTTGATCAGAACAGAAACTGACGTTCACACATTCAAGCCTCTGTCTTAATCTTCATTATAAAAGTCTCAATGTTGTAACATAACAACAGTAAATAGCCTTGATCCATATC
The DNA here is from genome assembly GCA_033000465.1 of Sciaenops ocellatus. Classification (NCBI taxonomy): domain Eukaryota; kingdom Metazoa; phylum Chordata; class Actinopteri; family Sciaenidae; genus Sciaenops; species Sciaenops ocellatus. The sequence continues at coordinate 27,814,180 of CP136866.1, read as the reverse complement.
TCAGACTCCACCGTATTGGGTCCTTGAATTTGACTGAAATGCACCTGCAAAAAGTCATTGAAAAGTCCTTGAATCGGATGTTTAAGAAGGTGTGGGAACCCTGGAAGATGAAACAATGTGAAAAGCGTTGATCGCTCTTTGGTATGTGTGCCCTGGCTGTTTGAGGTCATGAGCCAAAAAGGTTGAGCATTCTTCTCCGTCATTAACACGACACATCCTGGCTGTGATTTTCAATGTTTGTTAAGCATGCTCCAAAACAATTCTGTTTCTTTTCTTGCCAATGTTACCTGAAACATCGGGGAATAAAATTTGTTCATATAACAACAAATCAACGCAAAGCAAAAGGCAGCGTTTAAGGTTTTCTCTGGGCTCATGTAGGCTTGGATAATATCATTCTAGCCTGATTTAGACCTTTGATGTGTGTTTGGGGTCATTGTCCTGTTGAAACATCTAGTTGCATCCAAGACCCAACCTTTTGGCTGATGATTTTAAGGTTTCCTGAAAATTTTGGAGGTAATCTTCCTTCTTCATTATTCTATTTACTCTCTGTGAGGCAGCAAAACAGCCCCAGAGCAGAACACCATCCAACAATGATTGGCAGTAGGTCTGGTGTTCTTTGGTTTAATATTTGGGGTCACTATGGCCAAATAGCTAAATTTCCTCAGAATTTTTCTCCAGAAGGCCTTTTCTTTGTCCAGCTGACCCTTAAGATGTCACTTCTGGAGCATCTGCTTCCTTCTTGCACGGCAGCTTCTCAGACCACGGCGGTGTAAAACACGCCTGACTGTGGACACTGACACCTCTGTTCCAGCAGCTTTTAATTAGTCGCAGACCTGGTTTTTATTGAGTCTTGACTCTTGACCATCTTGACCAATTTTCTCTCAGCAGAAGGTGATAGCTTGTTTTTTCTTCCTGATGAGGGCAGTGACACAGCCGTGCTGTGTTGTTTGCACAGTTGATCTTGGGACCTGTAGCTGCTTTGAAACGGCTCCGCAATGATGATTCAGATCTCCAGTGAGCTCCGTAGACTTCCTCGTTGTTGCATTTGTGGTAAAAAAAAATATGGAAGTAAACTGGAGTGACTGAACGCTGCATTGACTTGACATTAAACCAATTGGCCTGTAGATGGCACTATAGTCTATCTCAGCCTTGTATATAGCATGATAGCTGCAGTATGCATTCCTCTGCTATGTGTGAAGGCCTTTGGACCACAGCTGCCTCTGATAGGGATCGACAGGATGAGGAAGGACCTCTGAGGAGGTCACACACACACACACACACACACACATCTGCTGCGTTTGAAGAGGGTGAAAAGGATGAAATCGAGGAATTGTTGCTCACACACATAAAAAACACACCCACGGGCAATTTTGTTGCAGTTTACCAGCAGAGAGTTGAATAGAGGGGGTTTATTAGTCAAAGAGGAACAGGTGAGGGCAGATGACCTGGACCACTCGTATGCTCTTCAACACACACTCACACACACACACATAAACAGGCATCCCACATGTGAAGGCAGGCAGCCTGTTGCCTTTGAAGGGGCCCGGCCTCCTCCAACTGTCCCATGCATGCTTGAGTGATGTCAGCACGGCTGTGGAAAGATTCCTTTCCTGTCGTACACACACACACACACAGAATTTCCCTATCACACACAATCTCTTTTCACACAAACACACAGACACTTGTCTTTTTTTTACAACTTTCTCAAACAAATCTGCAAATCACACTGTTTCTTGCATAACACACACACGGCTTCTGACTTTCCTCCTCTCTTTTTATTTCTTATACACACACACACACATAGCGACACACACTTGGCAGGATGTGCGGGGAGAAAAAGGGGGCCGAAAGACAACACCGAGATTAGGAGGCTTTTGTCACGGCTCTGTGGCAGACTTTAAAGGCCTTGGCTCCCTTCCCCTCTGCCAGATTTCTTTCTTTTCTCACCCTGTCTGTCCACATCTCTCTCTTTTCACAGAGGGGGAAGGTAAACATTTGGTACAGAGAGACAGAGGAAGGGTGGAAAGGGAGGGACATGGGTGGAAGAAGGATGGAAGCCGCCTGTTGCCCCCTTTTAGCCTCTTTTTTTGTGTGTTTTTGTTTTCCTAGTTTTAATGGCGGCTTTGTGGCTGTGTGGAGGATGAGTGCAGAGAGGGAGAGGTATGCAAACAGAACAGCGCTTCAATGCCCGCCAGGTGTCTGTGTTGTTTCTATCTGCGCTTATGCGAGCGAGTGTGTGTAATGCACGCATCTGCGCTTTTGTGTGTGTGTGAAGCTATGTGCACTTTTCCAGGTGAGCGTGTGTGTGTGTGTGTATGTATAGATATCCTTCGGGTTTCTACAAGTATGAGGATGTATTTTTTCTCCCAGGTGCATGTCTGTGTGTGTGTGTGAGCCCTTCATGGTCACTGACTCCATTCACCTGAGTCCGTCCTTTCACAGTGAAAAGGCAGTTGCCGGTGAAAAAGCTCTTTGGACAGCTCCTCTTCATCACCAACCACAGCTGCTGTTGACTCAAGCGCCCAGGAATCTCCTCCACGGGTTCACACCCTTTTTCAACCCAACCAACTGCACACCAGAACCCACTCTGCGAGTGAGAAAAAGGGGTTCTGCAAGACCTCAAGGTCCAACGGACTAAACATTTGCTCTGGCAATGGACAAGATTTAGTCAAAATGCAGCCATTTTCTTGGCCGGATGAAGCGGGGCTGCAACAAAGAAGAGCAAACCTTACAACCATAAGTGTGATGTTCAGCACTCGAGGAATTCGACTTGCTAAAACCTTAATTTTCAGTCCTTGTCTCTTGAGTATCAATTGATATGAGGCAACTACAGACACAGCACATTATTTCTGGTCATATAAGGTTGAATAGATGTTTCTCTCTGTGTGAAGCTGTTGTAGATTGCTGTATGAAATGAGTGACTTCAGCCCACCAACATCTTTAATCTCAGCAGCTCAGGAATGTCTTCAGTGAATTCACACCCTTCTTGCTCAGTCAGCCACACAATGGTTCACACTGAAACAAATTTTCCTCTTTGTTGGAATCTTCTTAAGTGTCCCCCCTTTGAGTCAGGTCGAGTGAAGACGTCTCTCTTCAACAACAATCAACATTTTTCCCGTGTGAGATGTTCGAATGACTGCATAATATCTCTGCAGACAGTGGGAGGATTTCAGTAGATTCACACTTGTCGGCTAAACCAACAACGGCCCACTGAAACGTTGAAACCAGTGAACAAAAGGCTTGTCAGATCACAAAATGTGAGGCTACATGTTCATCCAGGTTCAGATGCATTCATGACATCTGAATTTAAATTTGATGTCATGGAGACTCAAAAGAAAAAAGGATTTATGTGAGCCGTGGATGCTGTTACAGCTTCAACTACATACAAGAATCCTTAAATAACAGCACGTCATAAATTAACACAGAACCTCACATGTGCTGTGCAGTGTAAACAAAATAAATGGACTGTACTTATATAGCATGATTCTAGTCTTATGATCACTCAAGATGCTTTTACACTACATATCTCATTCACACACACACATTTATACATGATAGAACATCAGTTTTTGGGAGCTGACCATTCATACACATTGACACACTGGTGGAGCAGCAGTAACTCACTCAGGGACACTTTGACATGCTGACTGGAGGAGCCGGGAATCGAACCACCGATCATCTGAGCCAAAGCCGCCCCCAGTTTAAATGTAGTGCTGTCAACTAGTTCGTTCGCTAGTCTTCCTTTTTGAATTTCTTAGTTATTTTACAGTTTTTTTCCTCAAATTACCACCAAACCTTGATTATATTTACATTAAAAATAGGAATTATGCACTCTGGACTGGGCACTCTTTTTAATAATTTGGATATAATAAGTCAAATCAGCAAGGTTTCATGATTCAAACGTTAGAAGAGTTTGATTAATCTGTCCATACAAGAAATCTTGATGGCGAAAAAAAACAAATTATAGCAAAAAGATTTAAAAACCTGCAAAATCTGGTCTTAAATTGAGAAAATTAAGGAAATGTTCCATTTTGTGGTATAAAATAAAAATAAGTTTATAATTAAATGAAACACCTTGTGAAAGTTGACTTTAATATAACTCACCTCCCACCTGTTTTTGGTTCAGTTAATTTAATAGTCATGTGAGACTTCTATACCTGCATGTATGTTTTAACAGGATAATCTCTGCTCTTTTGTGTAACAGAACCTTTGGCCTGAAACTTTAAATGTTTATTATTATGATATAATATACTTTAACTGTATGTTGACTTCTTGGCCTGACCTCTCTTGGAAAAACGTTTAATCTTAATGAGACTTTCACCTGGTCAAACAAAGGTTAAATAAAGTGGATACTTAATTAATTTAAGGTAGTTATTAATGCCTTGAAAGCAAATAATAAAGAAAAACTGTAGAACTTCTTAAATGTTTAAACATCTGTCACTTTTATCAAATGACAAATCAAAGAACGGACAGATGGGACAGAAGGTTTCGACCCTCCGTCACGTTTTCTCCTCCCTTCCTGTACATTTCCACTTCCACGCTCTTCCACTGATCTCCTCTCCATTTTCTCATGTCGTCTCATCGGTGCAGAGCAGCAGTGAGCTCAACACATCAGTCAGCAGCTCGGCTCTGTGTCATCCTCCTCCTCCCTGCTTCTCTTCATGTTTTCCTCCCCTGTCTGTCCTCCCCATCTTCACCCCCCTCCAGCTCTTCAAGTCAGTCAAATTCACAGGAGATAACCAGGGACACAAAAAAGCAGGAAAAGGCTAATCTCCGAGATAAGAAAAGAATGAGAGTTGAATGTCAAGGATGTGAACTGCAGGAAAATCACATATTTGCCTTGTACAAGGCCATTTTTTCCTGCTCTTATCTCACACTACAATCATGTAGAGCATAATATTTCTTTCATAGCTTTCAATATTACACCTCTACTATTTATTTATCACAAGTGAAGCTTACCAGACACAGAAATCCACATGATCCAGGATTTGTAAATCCCTGGGTTAGGTCATACACTTACGAGTAACTGTTGACTTTGCAAACATTTCAAAACCGCAGATTCCTGTGAGGTGATTTGCTTCTTTGTTTAATATTTAAAGTGTTTCTCAAACTTCTTTTCCTTCCCCGCAGCCCCTCAATCCCTCAACTCAGTCATCAACCGTACGATCCAAAAAGCTATGAGGCAGCATCGCTGGTATTAATGATCCTTTTTTGGTCAAAACATCCAATATTTGAGGGGAAACTGGATATATATGGGTCATATCCATTTCATACGCGATGTCTGATTTAATTTAAATTTAATTTGGTGAAACAAGGAAGGCAAAACAATTACAAAATGTGGGTAGAATTTTGCATGTTTCAGTTTGGTGTCCTTCCCTTTATAACTCTAACAGAGTGTCTTTGACTGACTCGTATTTCATGGTTCTGAAATGACTGAAATCATTAAATTTTTATTTGTTATCAACATGTGGTGTCCGGTAGGTCTTTTACAGCTAATATTCACAGCCATAAAAGAGGTGATGTGATGTTCATGACCAAATTTGCTTATATATCGTTTGACTCTGCAGTTCCCCTCAGCTCTATAGAGCGTTTTAGCATCTTTCAGCTCATTGTTTCACCTCCTGCAACTTTTACTCATTAACCTTATTTCCAGCTGCAGCAGGCAAAACCCACTGTATGCTACCTGCTCAGCACCAAATGGCAACCAAAGTCAGCGACAAGCTGGTGAACACGGTAGAACATTTAGCAGAGGAAAAGTCAGATATTTTATATTTCAAAGGACTCCATAACTCCAAAGGATGTCTGCTAGATGGGTAAAAAAGCTACTGTTTGCTAATGTGTTAACCATATCAACTTTATGATGTAATATATTACGCTTGATTCCAGGTACTGCTGTCAAAGCTCAAGCAAAAACACCAAGAGTTAGAAAAGAAACATGTTGCTACACCTGAAGAACATTCAGACCACTCCATGCAGTTTATTATTATCTTATCTGCTCCTTGTTGCCACCTTCACCCTTTGGCAGTGCTCCATCCTTTCAACAGTGTTTTCTTTCATTGTCTTCTTCTTCTCCTAAATGAGTCAGAGGGGAAAGAGAGAAAGATGTCGGGCCTTCACACCCTCCATCTGCACGCACCGCATGTCTATCTGTCATCTCTCCAGACAGACATGTTGACAGACGAAACGCCGGCTGCAGCTCTCACAATTGAAGAGCTACAACTATTTAGAGAAGGACGTTTGCTTAAAGACAGTCCCATGATACAGAGAGGTATTGTACCGGACTGGACTGAACTGAGGTGACGGAGAGAGGCACAACAGGCAATAATACATAGATTGAACTTTTTTTAATGGCACCAATAACATGATTACAATGGGAGAAAACAAAATTTTAACCTAGGTGACAATAGACTGTACAGGATTGTCGATACAAAGATTATCGATAAAATTTTGTATATTCCGTCGGCACGTATAAATACAGTATCTTACAATGACATGAACATGGTATTTGCTACATAGCTTACATTACTACTATAACACAAAATCCATTCATGCAGTATAATGCCCAATTATATGAAAAAAACAAACATGTTTAATAGAAAATAAATTAGAAACACACTTTCTTTTTTGAATCTCGAGACAATTTAGCATTTACAATGTTTTGTGGGCCAATGTGTTGCTGGTCCAAAGCATTCCTCACTAAATTATCTAACACTTACCATTAATTTCAACACTAATGTCATTCCATGTACATGCTAGTGGTAAGTACACAGTCTGTCTATTGGCAGTCCATTAGCTTTGACACAAAAACAAACTTGAATGTGAAATAAACGAGTGAAGAAAGGTAACTGAGCTGATGTGGGTTTTTACAGAAAAGCATATAGCGCTGATTTCCACCCCTCAAACATTGGAAGAAAAAAATGATAGAACACGCTCCAGCTGTTCGGGGTGACTTTGTCAACAGATGTTTCAAAACAGAAAAGCTGGGAGGACAGGAAGAACATGTCAAAGAGGAAGCTACTAATGCAAAGTTTCAAGAATAATTTCAGTTAAAGCTGCTTCCAGAGACAGAAATAAATTAACACGGGTCACTGTTTGGAATTGGCTCATCTTATCTGAAGGCTGCACGTTTTCTGAGCTGCACCTTCTTGAAAGTCTCATTCAGAAACGTGAAATAATAAAAGAAATTAAAGGGATTCAAATATACACAGATAAAGGTCTTTTCAGCAACAAAGATAACATACAACATATTAAAAAAACGGGCATATATGAATTATCCATATGAATACATTTGTACATTTTCCTACTTGAGTTTAAAGATTTATGTGCAAAAATGCTAAAGAACGAGCACATGTGTAACTAAAGTTACCAGGGGATTTCCATACATCTCTTCCTGTCACATGGTTGTTTGAACACACCCTTGTAAAGTTCTCACTGTTGTATTTTATCCTGAAGAAGCTCTGCAGAGAGAAACAGACTTAATACAAATGAAATGAAAGTTTATTAAAACATCTCTGGACAGAGTCACCCCAACTGTTTTGAACCATACACATGGCATGAGCGCGTCTAGCATATCATTTCACACAGATTTTAAATAGTGGTCAGATTCAGTGAGCGCACACACAGGAACGACGAGACGAACACCTGAGAAAGAGCGAAACAAAGTAACAGGCCATGTACTGAGGCGGTTTGTTGGGTCTGATTTGGGTGAAATGTGAGTGGTGGTGCGAGAAAACACCTGCCAGGAGCAGTGAAAGCAAAAATGCAATCATACAATGAGAGCCAAAGAACAACATATAAATATATGAACAAACAAAGTAACAAGAAGAGATGGGAATCAGTCTTTAAACATCTCTCAGAAAAATGATGAATGAAAAGCCAAAACTAGTAATTTTGTAGAATTTTGTTGTTTTAGCTGTTGCAGTTTTTTGGATTTTAGTGCTCGTGATATGAAATGATATGGACCTCTTTTTGTTATGATCACTGGGATTTTATCCCTCATATCTTTCTCATGATGCCTTCCCAAACGCAACAAGAACACTGAGCAACTATGACCTTAATTTTATGTCCACTCTTTCCAACTTTACATTTGCTGATGGATCATTTATATAGTTTACTTGCAGCTGTCAGTGACCTCGTTTTTCGCCCACACAGGTGTTTCCAGTTAATCTCGGCTCAGGACGAAGCCTGGGCACTGAAAGGTGCAACAAAGCTACATGTGTGAAGGAAACAGAAACCAAACACACTTTGTAGACACTCACACAGTCCAGAGAGGAGATCTAATGAACCAAAAGGAGTGAAAACTTTGAAGGTCTACATGGAGGCCTCAACTTTCAAGTGACGTGACCAAATTGGAATCCAATAGCAAGAAAATGCCTAAAATCCACATTGAACTGTGTAATGTGTAAGATCTCATTGATCAAAATGTCTCAAAGTGGTCAATAAATCAGTGGTAAATCTGCATAAGAGAACAGATCCCTCTGTAACAAACCATGTGTGGAGGACAGAGCACATGCAAACCCTCTTCCTCTATGCGTGAGGTCATATTTTGAGGCGCTTTAAGAAGGACTTTAAGTCTCATCCTTAAGTTAGAGTTTAAGATGAAGTTCCTCTCTTTTAAGCCCTGAAAGATTACCAAGAATCTGTGACATATCCAATGATCCGACAGAGATCCACAAAATCTGGAAACAATTCTCAGAAGGCACCATTTTTACACCAAGGCATTGATGATCACTCCTCGGTTCCTGTCGAAGCCTAAAGAGGCCGAGCCGACTGACACGAGGAGAACTGATATCCTTCATCACTTTCTTGTAAAGTCAGCGAGCATCAATCAAAGCTGAAAAAGGAGACGAGGCGACACAGGAAGCTTTCATCAGGAAGCGCAGGGGCAGAAACTGTCAGTAGAAGTAGCTACTGCTACGATCTACTAAGAGAGATCCGTGCTGTTTGAACTCGGTAACCCAGTTTGACATCAGCTCTTTTTTTTCACACAGTACCCAAATAGCAGCTGAACCCGGCAGAAGCAAAAACCAGCAGCCGAGGGTGCGAGGGTGTGGATACAGTGGGAGGAGTTTGTCTTGACTTGTGTTTCTTATGGCTCAGTTGGGCTGACGCCTGAGATATACTCTGAAATGAAGCTATTACATTACACACATGCTATATTATTGCTCTTTATAGATTACCCAGGATGAAGTATAGCGTGCTAAATGCCGTATAATCATATTCCACTATATACATGAGTAGCGATAGGCCTGTAGTGTCGGTTACTACTGTTACTGAGGAGTTGTGTTGTGGTTGCTGTGTCCACTTAAAGTACAGATACGTCGTTGAGTTGTCTTGAAGCTGCAGAGTTCACTGTGGCTTCAAATGAGGCCTTTGAGCAAAAAAATAATAATCTACAGGAAAGATTTCATATAAAAAAGGCTTGGGTAAAACATGTTTGGGGTTTTTCTCTCATAGATTTCACTGGATCGACCTCCAGATTGGCTAAAAATCTTCTTTTCTTTACATTCTTCATTGTTTGTGTCTTGAATAAGTCCAGCAGAATGATTAAAGAGTCGCGTGATCCCGTGTTTCTGCACATGAATCCGCACGGATCTCTTGCATGTAGCTTTCTTTGTTCTTTGCTCTGTATGTCAGCAGTTAGTACGGACTGTTGTGAATGAGTTTGCATGCGTGGGAACATGTTCATGTAAAGAGTTGAATGTGAGACACCAAAGCATCGCTGCTAGCCTCGCTGCTAACACTGGTAGTGAATATGCTGGTGCTGGTGTACTTTCCCGTCCACGTGCGAATGCGTGTGCGTGTGTATATCCGTGTAGATCTTCGGGTAGACCTTGGGAGCCACTCCGGTGCCTCCCTGAGCCAGAAGCAGCTGCTGGTGGGCAACGTAGTCCTCATATGAAAGACAATCTTTATCCCCGCCGGCCGGTTGAGAAGGCAGTGCTTGGCAGGCTCGGTCGCGATTTGCTGCTGTAAGGCGCTGGGCGGCGGGAAGAGCAGAGGAGGATGAAGAGGAAGAGGAGCAGGTGCGTTTTGATTGGCAGAACCAGAGGAGGGCGGTGCCTAAGATGAAGGCGACACCTGCTGGTATTCCAATAATGACGGGCCAGGGCAGACCTGGAGATGTAGCTGTGGGGATAGCGTTGTTCTGGGGCTTCATATCTGCAAAACAGAGTGAGAGATGAGGAAATTATAGATACAGAAGGGGCGGAAGGTTTCTGGTAAATTTCTGGAAACTTTCCATGGGAAGATCAGCTGGGGAATTCTGGAAGTATTCCAAATTGGAAACTCCAGGGGAATTATGGAAATTTATGGGAATTTACTGGTGTTTGGGGGTAATTTAAACAAACTGTATCATCCAAACATAAATATGAACATTTTGTTTTGTCATAAGCAGACAGCCATGCAAAATAATACAAAAAATAATTCTTTTGAATTATTTTATTGAACAATATTTTTGTAGTCCACGAGCTCAAATGTGTGGCTTCAATAGTCTCTGTGTGCTCTGGGCTCTAAAGTGTGGTCCAGGTACAGAAATCACCTGTGCAGGTAGGGGGCGTGGCCTCAATAGCCCTGCAGTAAGCAGTGTGCTATGTGCATGTGATTGAGGAATTGCATAAATATTCAAGTGCATGAAATCTGGTTGTTTTAGTCAAGATTATGCTAAAATGTATTTTCCCCAAATATATTTAAGTTTCCTGTTAAGTTTATTCACATTAATTCCCATAAATTCCTGTTAATTCCCATGGAAAGTTTCCAACTTTGAAAATTCCCAGAATTTTGCAACCCTAGTTGCCTCTCATCACCTGCTGTATCTTAAGGAACCTCTTCTCTAGGATACAGTTCTCTTTATGTACATGTCAGTTTATCTCTTCTTCCTCTCACCTGGTAGCACAGTCAGGTAGGCGCTCCTGAAGCTGTAGCCCATCGTATTGGCTCCCAGGCAAATGTACATGCCAGCATCCTCCTCCTTGGCTCTGGTTATCAGCAACTTATTGAGGTAGGATCCATCTGGACGCGACCAAACCTCCCCTGTAGGCAGGACTACAAAGCGGTGGTCTCCAACCTTTGGGTACAATCATACAAAGAACAAGTTTATTAATCAACGTAGTCAAACCTTACTAGATAGTTGTGTTTATATGTAGAAGTGCTCATGTTTGTACCTCGATGGTGGAGTTAAATTTGTTCTCGTCACCAGGTTCGACTCTTTTAAGCCACTGAATAACCGGCTTGACGTCACTGCGGACTTTACACTGGAAAGATGTGGTTCCTCCATAGTCCACGGTGGTGTTGACGGGGTGAGTACCAGTCAGAATGGGTCTAGAGTTGGTACGCTCTGAAGAAAGAGACACAACAGACACAAAAATTAGGGGAAAAGCACCATGAGGAACGAGTGTGTACTCTTTATATTCAATTTGTTTGAAACTTAGCAGAAGCCCTAAGAGAATATAACGTGGTTTGCAGGCATTATTTGCACAATATCTGCTGTATTCAGTGCCACATCCTCCCTCTCTGCTTAAGACACACAAACAGATCCCTTATCTTCAGCTCCTGCCTTTTCTTTCTCAGTTTATACAGCAGAATAAACACACCTGCCAGACATTCAATAGTCTCTCTTTTTTTTTAAGGATCTGTTAATACAATTTCACAAGAACTTAACCACAGAAAATAAGATTGTTTGCCAAAGTTTGTTTGAGATCTTCAGTATTGGCTGTTACAGGATTAATCAATTCAAGTCAGACTTTCCAAACTTTCAGAAAAGCTCATGTGGTTCCAGTTGTATGTTTAACTTTAGGTGTTTGACTCACCTAACAACACCTTGCGGCGCTAACTTTAATGCATGTGTAGTGGTACACACAGGTTTTTTCTAAGAGCTCACTTCATTGAGGGGCTGCTATCTGCAGTGGAAAACGAAGTAGTCATGAGTCATGCTATCTAAAATCACACACTGGCGGCATTATGATGCCTTTCTTTGATAAAAAAAAGCAAAGCCGGCATAATGGCAGGCTTTCTTTATGGTCCTATTGTGGGATCTCTGTGTAAAAAGGGCTAATAAACTGCAAAGGAACCACACACCACTAACAAATTTAAGAAGAAAAGTAAAAAAGAAAAGTTTTCTGGGAAAATGGAGCGATGGGAAAATGGAGCGTGGGATAGACTGGGGGACTGCTGCAGCGTCTTCAGTACTGTGGGGAAGAGGGAGCTGAGCTGGAAGTCGAAGCTCTTGATTTCCCAGTCCATCTACACTCCAACCCTCACCTATAGTCAGGTGCTTTGGGTAGTGACGGCAAGAATGAGATCGCGAAAACAAGCTTCCGAAAAAGAGCTTCCTCCGCTAGGTGGCCGGGCTCAGCCTTAGAGATAGAGTAAGGAAGGAGCTCGGAGTAGAGCAACTGCTCCTTTGCATCGAAAGGAACCAGCTGAGGTGGTTCGGGCAACTGATTAAGACGCCCCTGGGCGCCTTCCTTTGGAGGTGTTCAGGGCATGTCCAACTGGGAGGAGACCACGTGGCAGAACCTGCTGGAGGGACTTCATATCCCATCTAGCCTGGGAACACCTCGGTCTCTCCGAGGAGGAGCTGGAATGTGTTGATGGAGGAAGGACATCAGGAACACCCCGCTAAACTTGACCACCGTAGTGGAAATTGGATGGATGGCACTCCAAGCAGGTGCAAGCCTCTTCCAATCAGATACATTATCATATTTAGGAATTATGTTGATATACTTCATTGAAGTAACTCTACTTATGGATTATATATGTTTCATGAAAGCCTCAGGCTACTGGACCCGTTTTCTTTCTAACAGCTGTGAATGACTGACAGCTGAGTGAATCTCTCCTGATAGAGAAAATGTCACATTTGACACAAGCTAGCAGCGGTTTGATTTACTTCCTTTCCGTATGTGTCTATGTGTGTGTGTGTGTGTGTGCATGAGTGTGCAAGTGTATTTCAGGAAAGACTACAGCTGTACTTTAATGTACAACAGATGTGGCGAGTAAAGTGAGAGGAGCTAGTCTGAGGCTCTCAACAGAGCTATCACATTCAGTAACCTACACACACACACACACACTCCAACCAAACAGCTTAACATTAAATCATCCAGCACCAAAACAGCTTTTGCAGCCTTCCAGCACAACCTAATACATCAGAAAAACACTCACAACTCATCATAACACACATTCGGGCTCTCAACAGTGAAACTAAACCTTTTTTAGACGAAAACTGGAACCGGCTCGTCGTCGTCCAAGCTGAAAAAAACCTGCCGAACATTCCTCACTCGCTTGACTGATGTTTACTGACAAGCCTGGTGGTGATCAATAAATGCCAGTGAGGTAAAAGGAGGCTTTTAAAAAGTTATTTTAAACATCTTATTCTCGGTGCAACTCATTAGCCAGCGCACTGCTGCACGGCTCTACTCTGCAACTGACCACAATGCCTGCAGAGACCTGCATAAAATGAATTAATACAAGCAGCATTAAAATTTAAATTTGGTTGATACTCTCCCTGTGGTCCACAGAAACAAAGTTTATATCATCATAAACAATCTACAGCTCACTCAGGTTCATAGTTTGAACATTATAGAAGAAAAACCTGCTGATAACTGACCATCTTTATGTCTTTATCTCTTGAAACAAACAGAATAAGCTACCGCATTCATCGCCGGCATCAGACTCTTTGCCACGAGTCATTTCAACAGCTGAAAAGTTAATTACGATTTTCTCAATCATATGATATTAGATATTCTACATAATGGCGGTATTGTGATTCAGAATAAAAACAAAACCCATTTCAAACCCTCTTATTTAGTCCGACGGGCTTCTCAGTCCAACACTAACACGCATAATGCGTCCGGCATAATGTATGTTATTGTTTGACGTTCCTTCTGGTATATGATATACCGCTGTATCAAACACACTCACACACCACTATTCCAAAAAATGTGCTTCCTGATGTGTCACGGCATGAAACGACCGCATGCAGACATATTTTTACGTAGATTAAAAGTTTTACAGGCACATTTTTAGGATGCTACGTCTCTTAAAGGTAGTGCTGGAACAATGAGTTGATAAAAGGAGTAATCAATTAGCAATAAAATAAATATTATCAGGCTAAAATGCCAAGTATTAGCTTTTCCCAGCAGCTTCAAGTTGAGGATTTTCTGCTTTTCTTCGTTTTCTTTAACTATAAACTGAATCTCGTCGGGTTTTGGACAACAATGTCACGCTGGTGCCTAGAAACTTGAAATGGACTTTTCTATTTTCTGGCATTTCATATTCTAATTGAAATGATATAATTGACAGATGAAAGGATAATGAAAATGAGAAATGTAACTTGAAAAAGTCCCTAAAGTCTCCTTCTCTTGGTAGGAAACAAAGGAAATCCAGCACAGTTTCTGAGTCAGAGCGCTGATTCGTGCATGTGACTCATGTTCAGATGTTTCAAATGTAGTCAGCATTTAAGAGTACATTAAGATCCTACTGTCACATGTTTTAAAGATTACTGAAGCAGATATGTTAAATTGCACAAACGTGCTGGAATCACGCATAAATAACATTAATCCTCAACCAATCGTCATCAGTGTTGAAAAAATGTAGCCCACCATCACATTTTCTCCTTTCTGATCTGTCTTTGTGATGTGCGGTGACTCACGTATGACTTCCACTTTGTACGTGGCGTTGATCTCTCCCGCTCTGTTGGAGACGTGGCAGGTGTACTTCCCGCTGTGCTCCGGCCTCAGGTTCTTCAGACTCAGAGTCCACTTCTTCTTCTTCCCTTCCTCTCCCGCTCCTCCGTCCTCATCCACCAGCGGCCGGCTGTCCTTCAGCCAGACGATGTCGGGGCGAGGGTTGCCGCTCGCCGTGCACTTCAGGCGCACCGAGCTGCCCACTGGGCGAGCGATGACGCGCTTCCTCATCTTTGACGGCTGCGTGAAACGTGGACGTACTGCGAGGAAAGAAGATTTTGTAATTAGAAAGATATCTCGTGTTGGAAAACAAGTTTTGTTTCTATTGGCTGCCTATAGAGTAAAAATCTAAACTTTCTTGCCCCTCAGTCAGCTATAGGTGGAAAAAAAGGTCAGGAAAGGAAAGGAGAGAACAGAAGAAGTTATTAGCAGAGATAAACGGTTTACAGAGCAGTTTTATATTTACAAGCAGTGTTCTGTTCTTCAGAGGAAAGAGAAAGATTGTGGAATTCATCACATATGAGACTTTTATAAGACGTAAAGAGCGATCAAAGCTTATCTGAAGAGGCTGTGACACAAACGGAGGGTTCAGAAATGTTTCAGGCCTCCTGAGCTACAGTTCAGTTACCTCCAGAAACTGTTTCTGCAATTCGAGAAATAACAAGAATATTAGCATTTTGAGGACATGTTGCTTCCATTTATTTTTCTTTGCATTTTGTTCTAAATTAAATAAATCTAAAATACTGTCCACCTCCATTCTTCTACCTCTTTGGGAGCACAGCACTAGATTAGGCAGCTGCAAAAACCCGTAGCTGTTTTCAAGTTCCTCTTCTGTCTCCCGGCTAATCTAAAAATTGGCAAAGACGTGGATTATTGGCGGACCTGAGGTGGGTAGAATGACGCCTGGTTGCTCGAACAAGTCATCTGTAACAACACCCACCTGTTCATCAAAGCGTCCACACTCTTAATCCTGCATAACTTTAAGCCTTAATATAATTTGAACAGGTGAGTTGTATAAAAATTCACCCTCAGTACAGTTGTCATGAACGGGGAAATTAGCTATAGAGACCAAAACAGTTTTTTGTACCAGGCTGTAAACATGTTTATTTCTGCTGTGAAGTTGGACATTTTAACATGGGGACTTATGGAGACTGACTCACTTCTGGAGCCAGCCTCAAGTGGACGTTTGAGGAACTGCAGTTTTTGGCTTCACTTCACAGCCACAGAGGGTTTTTTAAAAAACTCTTTTAAAGAACAGACTCTCGTTTGTTAATGATATAAATACACCAAAGGTTTCTCTGGAGCTGTCAGAAACTCTTTATAATCAAACAAATATCGTACGCCTGTCTGCTCTGCTTTATGAACTGTTGTTTCCTTGTTGCTCAATCTCATGTTTTATCGGTCGGGCTCTTGTTTACGCATGCAGACATCCGCAGCCACTAATGTGATTGCAAATTAATTTTCTGCCCCACGAATATTCTGCACTGGCGCGTAACCTTCCACTACACGCCGCGAAATCAATTTCTTTGAAGTTGATAATAATCTGCATCCACGCACACACACACAAGCCCATTCATGCCTGGTGTGAAAAGGATTCTGTTTTCCTTGTTACAGCACGTGTTTCCACAAACTTACTTAAACACAGAAAATGGAATTAGGAAGAAATTCAATCATCTCATTCTGCAGAGAAATATTGTTTTTAGATTGAGGGAATTTTTACGACACAAGATTTGGTAACTTGTTAAGATGTTTTTTTTTTTTTGCAGTGGAAAGAGCGTCAGCCAGACTGAGGTCATCGGCAGAGGTAGTGCCAAGAATTCCATGTTGTGCTGTAACAACATATGGCAGCGTGCCCCTTCGTATATACAACCTAATTTGCTGTAATAAACCTAATTGTTTGGTTTGAGGAAAAAAGATGTTTGAATCACTTCCTTTTCTCTCTGACACAAAAGACTTACTCACATGACCGGGAAGCTACACACACACACAAAACATGTATACACACACACACACACACTAGATTCATTATTTTCCACTGATCCAGCACCTCTGGCCTCAGGTTTTGTACGCCTCTGCTGCTCTTAAAACAAAACCTCAAACTATGCATCCCCCCACCGTTAAAACCCAGAAACCAGCCAGACGACTGTGTAACATCACTGTAAATATCCGGTCATGAATACATATCTGTGCACAAGTCATAAAAAAGCCAGACAGTGACTTAGCATCACGCCAAACATCGATTCATTCATGCAAATCCTCTTCTTACAAAACACAAAATGGCCAGTTAACCACATACACCTATTCAAACATCCACATCCCTCCACAAAGTTGCATGACTGACCCAACCTAACATAAACCCATACATCTATTCACACACACATATCCCTTCACAACAATCAGTGAACAGTGAAAACAGATCAAAGAGGGAAAAAAAGTATTCAGTAGGGAGGGAGGAGAGGAAATCATTCACAGGAGCGTTTGATTTTACAGCCCTCATGTTCTAGCCACAGCAGATAGCCATCAACCGGGGCGATAAATCACCCTGAAACTACCACGGTTGCGTCTCTTTCTCTGGACACAGTTATTATTCTAGCTCCGGGTAAACAAACAGGCGGGGAGAGTTATGTGACAGGTCCGCGCGCTAAAATGTGGAGATTTCACTACGGCTGCATTACTCAGCGGAATATAGTTCTCCGCTGACCGACAGAAAGCTGGGCAGGATGACAAAACAAACATACCCGAAAGGCTTTTAAGTCTCGCCTTTGTCCCCCCAAGAGTCTAAGAAAAGCTACTGGACTACAGCTGAACTGTGACCAGAATGAGTCAATAGATCTACCAGAGAGTGGGGGAAAGTAGGGTGGAGAAGACGGAGAAGACAATGATTAATAGTTTACTGTTTTGGCAAAGCCCTACCTTGATGATTACGTAAATTAAACTGCACTGGCCGAGGCTGAAATTAATTGAAAAGACGAAGCAGGAGCCAAAGCAAAGTGCAGCTGAGCCGGATTGAATAAAGATGAGACCAGAGACTGAACAAAATACTGCAAAGTGCAATTGAAATGAACTGTCAAAGCTGAACCAAATCAAACAGAAGTTAAGGGGGAAACAGATGGAAAGAAAGAGAGCGAGTGAAGTTCAAATTAAGGTTAAAACACACGGACGACTGACAGATTGCTAAAAACAGACGAATAAAACCGGAGTGACGGCAGAGAAATAGAGAACAAAGATGGTAAAACAATAAAAAAAAAAAAGAGTAAAGGTGAGAGAGAGGGCACATGAATAGGTAGAAAAACAGAGAGAGGAGACGTGAGGGAGAGCTGAGAAAGTGGTGATAGAGAGAGAGGGAAGAGGGGAGAAGGTGAGAGCCAGAACGGTCGAAAGGGCAGGCTTGTTCTGGGTCTCAGGGGCCACTTCAACGCCACACTTCACAGTGTAAAAATACTGCTGACCCTCCGACCGACTGCCTTTGATCACACGGAGGGAGGGAGGGACTCAGCTTTGTGATTTCCAACTTGGATCCAGAGATTTTTGTTAACTGAGGTAATTTAGGTTCATCTTGAGTTTAGGTGAGGTGAACATTGAAATTAGGATTACATTTATCTCAAGTTTAAGGCGAGTATTTCAGGAATTGGACTTCTGTTAGGCTTAAATATAGTTTCATTTGCCTGCTTCCTGGCGCTAGCTCTTTACTTAATTCACAGATGTGAGAGTGGTGTCAATCTTCTCATCTAACTCTCAGCAAAACAGTGAATAAGCCTCTCTCTTTAAGACTAAAGGCTGAGTTTACACATGTTCTGCAGCTGCTGGAGATTTATCAGTACATTTATCAATGAGATACAATCCAGGGAGTCCAATTAGAGTAACTGATGAGTGTAAAGAATTATCACTGTCAAAACACTGCACATCAACTTGTAAGACTCATGAACAGGAGTTCACAACTCTGCAACATTATCACAGAAAAAAATCATTTTATTTTTTGTCTCAATGATCACAACGTAAATGGCAAAAATGCTGCGGCCACCGCTGCCTGGTGACGATGCGTTAGAGTCGTATACTGTATATAACATGGTGACGTCTGACGTCCCCCATGGGTTTCTGTAAAGCCGTCGTGAAGCTCAGAGTGTCGTGGTTCTGGTCGTCGCCAATTTGGCAGTCTTGCCTCCATCGCCTCAAGGCTAATCTAAAAATGGGAACAGGTGAAGTTGAGCCTGGATCAAAGTTTTTGCCAGGACTTGCCTTCTTCTTTTTTTTGGACACAGCCGTCTGTATTGGCACTCCCACCGAGTCGCCACACCGACCTTGTTCAAATAAATGAGGAGCCATGAGCACAGAGAGGCAAACAGATAAAGACAAAGAACTTTGACCACACAGCGAAAGAGTAAACGTTTGTCTGCATTTAAGCTTGAATGTGCATGAACGTTTAGTTTATGACAGAAAGAGGAGGAAGAGGAAGGAGAGAGATGGTTAAAAAGAAGAAGGGTTAAGTTACATGACGGGGAGACTTGGGAGGGGAGGGAGGCATTGGAATGTGTCCCACCAAATCACACCTCACACAAATAGACCGCTCTCCACTCTGTCAGAGCCAATTATCTGAGCAAACAACCACCCTGATGTGTGCCTCTGTGTGTGTGTGTGTGTGTGTTTGTGTGTCTGTGTGTGGTCACCTCACCTTCTGCCCCTCTGACAGCGCACAAGGTGTTTATTGTGCGATCCGCTACTGAACTTTTTAAAATGTTTACACACTCCCAGCTATCTAAAGTGTCACCTCTGGGCCTTCCTTATCATTTTCATACTGTAGTGATGAGATCAGAGAAGTTATGAATGGTTACCCAGTTTCCCAGCCAGCTCCGGGGAATGTTCGGAGTCACCATTGGTCGTCGCTGCTCCACCTCTTGAGCCGGTGTCATCTGGTGAGGGAGAGAGAGGGAAAGACGAGAAGCATCATCAGTGAGCTGATTACTGAAGAGTTGATCAAGCTCTAACCATCAGACAGATAAATATTCACTTGTGCTTTCAACTGTCGGCACCGAACCGCCTTTGACGTCATGATTTCTTTCTATTTCTCCAACTTGTGGCTCCAGTTAGAGTAAAACAAACATGAATTATGCGCAAAAAGCTACAAATTTAAAACAAATGTCACGAGTGTCTGGACGTTAAAAGGATTTTTTCTCTGTCTTCATCTGACAGTCGTTTTATACGATGCAGCCGTTTCAGTGCAGGGCCGTGATGTATGATTGTTTGTACAACATAAATCCAAGATATCAGTGATACATTGGTCTGCTCTCACAAATTGGATGCAGATGAAGTATCGCTGTCATGAACACTTTTAAAATATTCAGACCTGACAGTAAGTACACAGTTTTTTAAAAAGGTAAAATCTCTGCAACAGTTAAAACGTAGGAAAACATCACCGCATCAGCGGTTAGAAAAGCAGACGTCCAGTGAGATTGCAGCTCACAGAACTGAAGGCATGTACAGTACAGAAACTTCTGGCTTTCAGAAACTTAATTTCTACACAGCACTCTACCTTCAACACCCAGACCATGCCAAATGCCAAATAATATGATATGTCTGTCCATTAGTGTGACCGTGCCAGAGACTTGCTGCAACTCACTGGTGATGAAAGCTGTAAAATGAATCCTACAAGTCCCATAACATTCCTCTACGCTTAATCACAAAATCATTAACTCATGCCACGGAGAACATGACCGTACATTTCTGCCTTAAATATATACAAATAAGAAGACATTTTAATTTCTCTTAAATCACCTTTCAGGGGAAAATAACGTGCAAAGGGCAAATTATTGTTGAATACTTCTATACTGTATGTGCCTATATCATATCTACAGTATCATATTGCTTTTACTCTCATGCTAGTGTATCAGTTTTCCTCCCTCAGCATGTCTTCCCACATCTATTATCAAAAAGATACAAACATCTGTCCGGACCTTCACGCTAGGAACCGCTTCAAGATGGAACCAATATATCTGAGAGGCCTCTTAAACAGGGAGGTGGGGAGGGCTGATACAGTGCAACATCAGGTCTGTCAAAATATGTGTGTGTGTGTGTGTGCATGTGTGTGTGTGTACGTGTGTGTGGTTAACTTGGCTTGAACCTGAAACTTCAACCAAAACCTGATGGTTGTTATGGAAAGAAAGAGAAAAGAAGTAAAGAAAAAGGGAACCAAACAACCTTGGACCACCTGCAGGAAATACACAAGAGTCTGTGTGTGTCTGTGTGTGTAAATTGTAAATGGATATGGTTATCGTGCATGTTGGTACATATACGGATCCCTGCGTAGATTTTTAGAAGACCACCTGAAAAGAAGAACACTCCTAGAAGAGTGTTTAATGCAGCGCCAAATGTCTTTAAAGCATCACTATTTGGATGATGGAATGAAAGACGCATTTGAAATGCAAATAGGAGGCATGACCTGCATCCTCGGGGCTGGTATTAATAGCACACTGGCAAAGTCTGCATGGTGCAGACCCTGTATGTGTGTGTTTGTGTCTATCTTTGTGTGTGTGATATGAATTCCTATATGGGTGTGTCAGTGTGCATGTGTTCTGACGTTATTTAACTAAGTGGTAACTTGAGGTGCCGGCATTCTCGTTGCACCTCACTCCCCCCCCCCCAACCTTCTCTACCTCCTCCCCCCTCCGACTCGCCCCCTTCATGCCTCCCTCCTGCCACATGCACGGCGTGTTCTGAGAAAGGGCAACGCGTTTGAAGCCTGAGCAACATGGGGGTCTGATCTGAAGGGGGTGGAACGTGGTTTTGCACTCTTAAACAGCTAGAAAACTCTCCCTCAGGCCTGCGGTGAGCATGTAAACCTTACACGGCGGACCCTCTCACAGAGCCTCTTCCACTGTCCACACAGTGCAGCCATACATCCAAAGTATTTCCCCAAATTCAAACACATAGATGTGTAACAGCTGTTTTCTGTGACACCGAAGCAGAGACAAATCAGCAACAGGAAATGCAGTAACGCATGTGTTTTCATCAACAATATAAACACTAATAGATTTCAGAGAGAGGTAACAAAGAGCTACACATCATGAAAAGTTACATGTACTCGAAGATTACGATAGTGTGGAGCGTGTTTTTATGCAGACAACATCATCCTTTCTGTCCCTCTTTCTTTAAATCCCAACGTAGACATTTTTAGCTATAGTCTACAGTTAATTACAGAACTGTACGGTGTCTGCATACTTCCTGGATGTGTGTCAATGCCCTATATACAAAAGCTTTTTATAGATTAGAGGATGAGTCTGTCTGAGTGCTAAAAGTGGACCGGTTTCTATGTAAATATCTGATTGTCCCGAAAGATCCAGTGACAATTACTTTAAATAGTAAATCCCTCTCCTGTCAGCACAGCCCGTTCTCATTCTCAGGTCGTCAGATGTGACTTGCAACGTCACTTTTCATGATGTAGTTATTTTAATTCAAACCATAATCTTTGTAACGTTAAACAGACGCTAAAGGGCGCTGTGGTGCAGAGGAGGCATCACAAAGTGGCGCTACATGACGAATGCGTTAGTTATCATCAGTTGTCTTGCACCATAGTTTTACTCTAAGCACTGTAGATGAGATAAAGATCCTCTGAAAGGGTTAAAAAAGAAAATTAAAGTTGGGTTTTTACATCAAGCTGATGAAAGGTGACTAACAAGCTGCTTCACACAAACTGTTTCAAATAAGAGTTTACTACTTACTTAAAGGTAATGATAAATAGTAAAGTTTGCGTGTGTATACAACACATCACATCAGCAGAGCGGCCTTCACGAGAGCAAGAAGTGGAGTTATAAAGATGTCAAAAAAGGACTAAATGTCTTCAATCACATGACTGCACCGTAACAGATATGTTAGCAGAGTTTCTCACATGAAGGTGATTATTTTAGGTCGACGCTGAGTATTCTTGCAATCCAGGACGTTGAAGAAGATCCATAAAATGAAAGCATGAATCATTTTTGACAGATTTCTTAGCTGTCAAAGAGGTAGCGCTTCTTGAATGAACCAAAAAAAAAACAAAAAAAAAAAAAACTGGATTTCAGTCACTCATAACTTGGAGAGTAAAAAGACTGTTTTACCTACTTTACTGTTATTAACACCAAATTCTTGTACATAAGACGTCTACTAAAGAGGCCACTCCCTTACATATGTATGCATATGTGTGGGATGTGACACCTTTCACAGACCTTTAGTGAGTTAAACTGTAACAGCACCTTTCCTTGTGAAACATTCACATCACACGTCTGTCAGCATGTTAGATGTTGCGTGTTTGTGCCAGCGGAGTCGAAGTTTTACACCTTTCTTGGGTTCTGTTATACGAGTGCAGGTTGGGGGTTGACTTAAATGTTTCTCTTGTTTGTTTCAAGTTGAACACACACGGAGGAGAAAACATATTCCCTCCCTTTCTTTCAGCTGTTTTCAATAAACAAAATGTTTTCTTCTGATCCCGTTCCACCTTCTAATGTTCAGCCAGATACTTTGGCTAGAGATTACGAAAACTAATCAACACGCGCACACACTCACATATGTGAATGTTGTACAAGCGAGCGTATGCACATTCAATAAATATGATAAGATAAAGAAGGCTGTGGGTCTGAAACAGAGTAATGGATCAGGATATAATCAAATCAATCACACTCTGGTCCTTTCTGCACTGAACTCCATCGCAGCCTGATAGTGTTGTAGCTTTGCACTTCTTCGCTAAAGCTGCACTCCACAGTGCATCATTTCTCTCCAGATGTAGATAAAAATCAGTGTGTGGACCCTGTTAGTGTGCACCTCATGTACAAAGGTGCAGTCCTTGCCGCAGAGGCGCAGGGTTCGATTCCAACCTGTGGTCATTTGCTGCATATCATCCCAACTCTCTCTCTCACTTGAATTTCCTGCCACTCTTCAGCTGTCTCTATACAACACAAAAGATTCAAAATCCCCCCAAATAATCTAAAAATAACATTGCCAATGGCAGATTACACCAGGTACAGCTAAATATATATAATATATATATCCTAAAGTCTTTGGACCACATGTTTCCGACTCTAGTCCGCTCTTGTCTCGTAGTCCCAGATGTGTTACTTTGAAGTTATACTTGCAGAAGATGTGAGAGGATATCTTCCTTTATGTGATCGTGCAAGCACTGACTATAAAGACACCAAATGCCCCCCCAAAGTACATAATTTGTAGTTCTGTAACCTGGTATAAAGTATCATTACAGTACTGTATATAGACATTTGCTTGCAGTTGTAAACCGCACATGGTATAAAACATAATTGAAATAAGCCTTTTATCATTTACGATGCTGCTATTTATGTTCTTCTCTTCGTTTCTCTTGTTCAAACCTTCGCTCACGTGCTCTCCTCGTGTGTTTTCTGTTTCATTTCTACCTCTTTTCTCCTTTGTTTCCTTTCATTCCTCTCTCTCTTTTAATCTACGGGGGGTGAAATGGTTCAACAGTGTGCTACATTTCACACATTCACTGGCTTGGGGTACCCCTGTGTGAGTGAGTGTGTGTGTATTTGTATAACCCCTTCTTGTATTTACTTTTAGGTCTGCAGAGAAAAGGCAGCAATTGGACATGAGCACGCTCAGAAATATGAGTCCCAACTGTCCAGTGTGTGTGTGTGTGTGTGTGTTTGTATGTGTGAGTGTGTCCAGGGGGCCAGTGTTTTCCTAAAGGGTCATGTCCTTCCAGGTTTTAATATAGAGACACTGGATATGTGGACAGAACCTCTATGTGTGCATGTGGTAAAGCTAATGTACGAGGGGGAGAGAGAGAAAGATGTTTCTGTGTCAGCTCCTACTGACCGCTGGTTGTTACTGCATCAGGGCCAAAAACCAGCCTGATGGGAGTTTGTGAATCTGACAAACCCAGTAAACCACTGTCAGTCCCCTAAAAACTGACCACGGTCACAGTTTCAGGCACACTTCGTCCATATTTGATTCAGACGGGAGGTGCTGCAAGCGCTGGAAGAAGAGGCATTGTTCAGTTAAACCTGAGTCCCAGGAGGGTTTATTTTTGCTTCAGCAACAATAGCTTGCTTTAAATATTACAGGGCACTGCAGTTTTGACCAAAGATGGTGTTTAACCCAGCCGTATTGTATGTAAATGATCAGAATTGGCATGAAATCTTCAAAATGTCACAGGGATTGGAATTTGGCTCTCCTTTTAACTTGATCTACTGCCTAACCCTAACCCTAACCCTGAGGCATGTTTCAAGCAAGTTATTGTAAAGCAGGGGTGTAGCGGTTCTGAAACCCAGACCAAAACCACGACACAAATGTCCAAGGCCTCAAGTCGCGGCTCCGTCTTCCAGAGTCGCGGTACCAGCTGTGTTTTTTTGTAAATATACACACACGGACTCGCACGCACGCACGGAACAGAAATTCTAGAGCGAGTTTCACCTTGAATCTTTTGGGAGCGCTCCAGTTGTTGTCTATCAGCTGTAGCGTGCTAGTGTTTCCCAGCTAGTTCCAGTGAAAATGGCCCAAGGTTTGTGTCAAACTGTGTGCTGATTGTTCAATGATGGGTACCACAGAGACCTTTGGATTACTGATTAAAGGCAGTGGGCTGCACGATAAGACAAATATTGTATTTGGCTGCCTGGTTGTGCTGCTTCACACTTCACAACCTAAGAAAATCAAGCCTTACCAAACTCAACATGCTACCCAACTCCTGATACAGACTTGGTTACTGTAACCTCCTGACGGGCCTCCCAGCCTGCACAGTGAAACCCTTTCAGATGATCCAGAACGCTGCGGCATGCCTGGTTTTCAATCAACCCACAAGGTCACATGTTACCCCTGCTGCTCATCGAGCTCCACAGGCTACCTGTAGCAGCCCACATTAAATTCAAATTGCTAATGCTTGTCTACAATGTAGACCCAGCTACTTGAATGTCCCTTCCAATGAACGACGCCAATACAAACTTTTCTCGTCTGTTGTTCCCCGATGGTGGAACGTCCTACTAGTTCCTACGAGAGCAGGGACGTCCCTCTCCACCTTCAAAAACCTCCTGAAGACCTCCAGCTCTTCCTCTCCTAGCACTACCAACAACTGGACATGCTAAATCTATGCCCCTCTATTGCTGCAGTAACATGTCCTTGTCACACTGCACCTTCATTGTTTCCTTTTTTTGTAGGTCGCTTTGGATAAAAGCTAAATGACTAAATGTAAATGTAAATTTATTTGGGTGTCAGACAAGACAGATGAACTTTAGAACCCGTTCATCTGTCCTCCTGCAAACCCGTCTACTGGAACAGCCAGCAGAATAAACACCAACTCGTCCTTCAGCAGTTTGTTGGCCTGTCAGTGCACTGACCCACTACTAAAACACACTGTCATTATAAGTCCATCAGTTCAACGATACTCTGGAAACAATGAAGCCACATGTTATGTGGTTCTTTCTTATGCCATTATTGCTGTTGGTGGAATAACACAAGATATTTAATGTTTTCTGCACCGGAGGGGATTTGTTTGTGGGTGAAGAAAGAGACATCCAAAATCTCTCTCTGTTTGTCTGACTCTTACAGTATGACGCACACACAAACAGCGTTCTGACCCCCTCGTTCCACGCAACCTTTTCTCTCCAGCCGCAGCCATTTTAGAAATATTTATTTGACTTTAGTTGCCACAAGTTGCAACATTACACATTATTATAATAAATGGTTAGATTTACATGCTGTGGCTCCAAATCCAAAATGTAATACTGTAGATGTTCTGTGGAAAGTCTCTGTCTGCTGCATGGATTATGTTTCATATGTAATTAGCAGCTCATGTAATCCTCCGTGGACGGTAGGTGTTTAACGTACATGGGAACAAGCCAAACCACCACACTGTGCAGCGTGAAATGGATATGAATATGAGGGATGTGAACAAGAAAATAAATGAGCGAATTAAATGTTTTATGGTAACAAAGCTAATGATATGCTGCTAATGATATATCAGTGAACCAGCCAGGAGCTCAGGCATCATAATACAAAACATTTATCAACAATAAGGACAATATTTTAATGAAACAAACCAAACTAACAAGCTTTTCTTGGAGCTTTAAATTGTATGAAACCATCTTCTTCAGTAGAATTTGCTCAGTTGTCACAGCGTGGGATCGAGAAGTCCTTAAAGTACTACTGCGCTGAGTAAATTCCAACTTGATGAAGACTGTGTGATACAACTGAAAGCTCAGCTCAAACCGTGAGTGGGCTTGTCTCCTCAAGCTACTATTTTAATGGTGAAGAAAGAAGAATAAGGGTTGAAACGATTAGATGATTCACTGAAAAAGTGACTAGCTGAGTGAATTTTGATCATTTATCAAGCAAAAATTTGCTGACTTGCTGCTTCTGGTTGTATTTGTATTTATATCACCACTATATCACATCACTGCAGGATGAAGACATCAACTCGGGCTCTGGAAACTTGTCATGAACATTTTTCGTTGATAATTAAAGATGACTCGCTCGGCCGTATGATTGTCTTCTTAAAAGCCATTTCACAAACTCAAACATCCATTGTTCTGACACATGGTCCACAAAAAAGTGGAAAAAAAAGTCACGAGACGCGTTTCCACCGCAGGAACTTTCCCCCAGGGACCAGGAACCTTTGGAGGAACTTGGTGTGTTTCCACCGCAGAGACAAAGGTCTAAATGAACTTCTGGAGACATTATTTTACCCCCCACAAAAAGTCTCTGCTCAGGGGGTAGAACTTTTCAAAAGTACAGGAACCTTGGGGATGGGACTTGAAGTGTGTGATTGATTTTAGTTCCGCCAAAAGAACTTGGACTGAACATCATCGTTGTTGTACAGTCGTATGCAAAAATGATGAAGTTAAACAGCCGCTGCAGATGACCTAAACTTTGCGCGCTGTAGGAACCATTTAGTTCCTTGAAATGTAGTTCCTGGGACTAAAAGTTCCAGGTACTTTGGGTGGAAACGCTGCTATAATCTCTATGCTTGAAGTTGTCATATTCTCAAGAGTGCAGGCAAGCGTCCACGTGTGCACACGTGTACTCCACAGTGTCACACACACACACACACACACACACACACACACACACACACACACACACGTACATGTCACTGTGATTTACACTCTCGCCTGTGGAGTGGCTGTGTAGCCTTATGGAAATCATTATAACTTGCGCTGCTACACAGTCCTCCATTAACAGCATGAGAGAAAGACGCTGCGAGGGGCTGCGACGGAGAAAAAGAGGGAACAAGACGGGAACTGACTGACTTTTTAGAGGAGGTCAAGAGGCAGCGGGAGGGAGATGAAAAGACAAGGAGAGAAAGGAGAGAAAAGGCGACAGTGCGGAGAGAGATTTATGAAGTGTAACCACGGAACAGACAATCATATACTAACAGTTAACTGCTACTCTCTATGAGCGACAACGCTGGCTTACATGACAGATTAACAGCTTGTACGTGTGTGTGTGTGTCTGTGTGTGTGTGTGTGTGTGTGTGTGTGTGTGTGTGTGTGTAAGCCCGGAGTATTTAGTGGGCAGTGAACACGGTGGTGACGTGTGTTTGAGGTGATGACATTTCCAACGTTCATTAAATCACTGAAGAAAAAAAGTCCTCATAAGGTCAACATCTTCTGCTCTGAAATGTTTCTGGAACATTTGATCTCATTATCGACCTCATCATCACACACAGACACACAGACACACACACACACTCACACACACACACACACACTTAAATACACACACCAGCACCTGACAGGGTTTTCTGCTCCAAACATCCCTACCTCCATCCGTCCTGCTTCGCCCCCGGACCGGGCCAGGACAACAACAAACCTTTTTACGAGTGCAATTTTACGAGGCTATTTACAAATGCGATTACATGTTGTGCCATTCTGGGCTCCGGCTCTCTGAAATATGATGAACACACGTCAACGTTCGGCTGGCTGGGAATTGCTTCCAGCTTTTTGACCTATTTTATACAAACCTGCGTGTGTGTGTGTGTGTCGGCCAATTACACACACACACACTATTCTTCTCTTTGCAGGTTTAGGTAAAGAACCAAAGACAG
The DNA here is from genome assembly GCA_033000465.1 of Sciaenops ocellatus. Lineage (NCBI taxonomy): Eukaryota > Metazoa > Chordata > Actinopteri > Sciaenidae > Sciaenops > Sciaenops ocellatus. Next base: position 27,785,467 of record CP136866.1, on the reverse strand, counting down.
AGAGTATCCTGAGTTATAATGTATAATGACATCACAAATAATCACTTCAGTGAATAAAACATTGCATTTTAACAGGTTTTTAAAGAAGGAGGTTCAACTGTGGTCAACAGTTTTGATCAGAAGTGCACTTGACAGGAGTAACCAGTTCAGTTTCTCCAAAGTCACCGAATCCAAAAAGGCTTTCCTCATCGATTCTTATCAGTCCTTTAAACTTTGTTTTTAGTGGAACAAAATGTTCACTGTTGAACTCACAATTGAATTAGGTTGCAGTGAGAGTAACTGCGAAGCTTTCTGCCGGTCAGACAAAACCCCAGTTTTGTTCCAAGACAGCAGAAGCGGGATTGCATAAGAAAACAAAGTTGATTTACAATTCCCTGCAGCTCAGTCGCAATGTGAAAATGTTTTGGATGGCTGACAAAAGAGAATGGAAATCCCTGAATTCAAAACAAGTTCTCCCTCGATCCACGACCAAACATTACGGCAGATTTCATTAAAATTGTTTAAGTAGGTTTCTGAAACACTGTGCTAACTCTCAGACAAACAGACCAAAAGCAAAGACTAATATCTACAACCGATCCTACATCCATCCATCATGCAGGTAGGAGGCAAGGTAGTCCAGAGGTATCCTCCAGCCCCCACACGGAGTGCGAAGCACCCAACCCCAATACCTATCCCTGCGAGTGATAGGCCCACGGGGAATCAATCACAACTAGTCAATCTACTGCTGAGCTAACAATTATTTTCACTATTGTTTAATCTGTTAGGTCCAAAAATGGTGAAAATCCCAAAGCGACGTCCTTAAATGTCTTGTTTTGTCCACAACCCAAAGATATTCAGTTTACTGTCACATAGGACGAAAGAAACTGGAGAATATTCATGTTGGCAGTTCATTTAATAGTTGACAACAAATCGATTAATCACTGCAGCTCTGTCAGACTGTGCAGACACTCCTTCTCTTCAGGATTTTTAAATGAAGGATGTGACTTCATCAAGAGCTGAAGTCTGTGGAGGTTCTCAGTCATCCAGGTCATCATTCTTCAAGAAGGGTTAAATCTGGGGCAACTGGACTTGGTTGTAGATCCGTGAATACGTTTCACAATCAAGTCCAGTTGCCCCAGATTTAACCCTCCTTGAAGAAATTCATCAAGAGCTAAATGACTGGGCAGAATGTGAACACAGTTCCCAGGCTCCCCGCCATCAAAGTCTTCCCCAGGGTAAAAAACCCGACCAAGATCTTGATTGTTAAAACATTGCCAAATTGAACAATACTCCTCTTTCTCAATCACCTCATGATTTCATGACAAAATGGTCCATTCTTTTGTCTTGTAGTCTGAATAAGTAACAAAGTGTGAAAGGAGCGGCGGACAGACAAACACGCCTGGTCATCAATATGAAGCGCTGACCGCTCAAAGCTACAAGCTTTTCCTCCTGCAGCATTATTACTGCTTTTATAACCTTGTGCCCGAGCTGGTTCTGCTGTGTAAGTTCTGCTTAGCGCTGCAGCAAAAACCCGACCGTGTATATTCTTAAGTTAGATCGGAGAACATTTCAGGCTTATCTAACCCATAATCCCCTGCTCTCCACCTTCCCTGTGTGTTCTCTGTGTGCAGAAGTTAAACACTGAGTGTGTAAGTTTCTACAGTCAAGTCAAACAGATCTCTGTTTCTCTTGCAGACTAAACAAAAACAGTTTTAGGGGAAACCGTTTGTGCGCCAGCATCACGTTAGTTAGTGAGAGAACAAGAGAAAAAAATAAAGAGTGAAGGTGCATGCATCTGTGTGTGTGTGTGTTTAACTCTGAGCAGAGCTCTGTATTTCCTGAAGCTGAGCGGACCGCAGTTTGATCTTGTGCCATGAATGGGCTCAACACACTAATTACAGCCACCTGTGTTTGTGTGTGTATACGTGTACGTCTGTGTGTGTGTGTGTGTGTGTGAGGTATGAGTAGCTGCATGAGGGAATGGGGGGTGACTGTATGGTCATGAAAAAAGGGACGTGTAGTTTCCACACACACATTTAGAAGGTGCTGCTTTCCACTCATAGGTTAACTTCAGTGTGTGTGTGTGTGTGTGTGTGTGTGTGTGGACATGTTACTTTCACTTCAGCTGTGAACATGTCTCACAACCAGGCAGCAGCATGTCTGAGTCTGTCTCTCCAGCTGTCAGTCACTCCATAAAATCAGGGACACACTAGAAGATGATTTATATGCATAATCATGCATGCATCCTCGTTAAAGTGTTGCGTGCACTGTGCAAGCCAATGATACGTTGTAAGTTAATTTAGGTACTGTAGCTATCTAGCTAGTTTAATACACTTTCCTTTCTTACCTTCAGTTTCTGTAGAGTTTGCCAAGTATCTACAGTGTCTTCACTTCTGAACAGCAGACATAGCAGCCAGCTAATATTACTGACTAGTCCAACAGCAGTCAGCCCAGCTCGGCGTCTGTCTTTCAGCCTTTTATTTCACCAAGCTCTCACCAACCACTAAAACTCAGTCCCAGATTTACTCTTGTCCAGCGGCTTCTTGCTCGCTCAGTTTCTTTTCTTAGCTTCCTCCATCAACACTTGCACAGCTCCGGTTCTGGCACGACACCGGCTCTGCTCCCTGCAATCTCTTGTGCCCCGGACCTGAAAACCTACTCTTCTTTCTGGTGGTCAAAAGCGCCTGTGGTACAAACATTAACACGTTCGGTGCTCTGAGCTCACCGTCTGTGCAGCCCAGCTAACAAACTGAGCTAACAGCAGCTACAGTTGGCAGCAGTTTACTTCACTGTAAATCACAGTGAGTTGATGTGGAGCAGCCGGAGGACGTCATACCTCTTTGCACTGTGAGGGTTTGAGTGGAAATGATGGTCTGCTGTTGTGTTGTTGTTGGTGCCCGTGAGCTGGTGTAACAGATTTGATTTGTCGTCATCTACGGACTGCAGACGTTACGTTAAACAAGCAAGATACTCTAGACTCAAGATAGGATTAGAAGGCTTGCACGTGCCTGCGCTCGACTGGTTTCTCTTTACGCCCTGGAGAAATTGGGCCAATTGACAGATTGGGCCAATTGTTTCATTGATCCATCAAAAACCGCTGACATTGTGCTCACCACAAATTGCTTGCTTTGAGGCTATGTTTTTCCACGCGTGCAACAAAGCACGATGACGCACGCTTTCACCTTTCCAGTGTGTGTGTGAGCGTCGTTCCAGAAAAGCAACTGATATAATATGAAAATGATCAAACAAAAATGATCTGTAAGTCCGAGATTAGACCGAGAGAATGGAGAGGAGATGGACAGCAGGTGACTACTTGTGTGTTTGATCAGGAAGCTACAAACTACACGCACATGGTGTACTTTTTGATTTATAGCAAACGCTGTAAATATTAATATGATCACAGCTGCAAACATCTGGTCTTCTTGAGTTTCCCTCTTCAACAATGCAACTGTTAAGTTTCTTTTTCTTGAGAGTGCAGTTGGCTGAAGATGAAGGTCAGGCAGTAGTCTGAGTGTTGAATAATTGTAAAAAAAAAAAAAAAAAAAAGCCATTGAGAACAGCAAAGCCCCTAAAGTTTCCAGTTCCTCTTGATAAAATCCACAATAAGCTAACGCTTCCAGGTAACTAATTTAAGCCAGGGAGCAGAGTTTTAGATGAAACCGCTAATAAAAGTCTGTTCCAGGAAGTAAAATCTACCACCCCTACAGGCTGAAAATAGTTCCAGACCCCTCGGCACAGAAACTTTTATAGATCTATTGTACAGCTGTATTATATTGTACTACTCTCTGCCTTCACACCTCTAACCGTGTCCTTCTCGATGTTAATTCACATTATATTTAGCAGTGTTAGTGCTCTTGTCCACACTAACTCACACTTTTGTGTTTCCAGATGTTTTTCAGTCAACTTCAACATCTATCATGTGGATCGACGAAACGCGTTGATTCAAGAAGTGTTGTTTTGGTAGGTGGACAAACATCAACCTACAATCTCACCGTAAATTAGACACTCTTTATCCGGCAGACAAACCTGAGTGGCTCGGTTGTTTCTCCAACCGGTAGAGGTGCAGAAATTTCTCAATTTAGAAATGCATCGCAATGTGTGTACGTGGAAGATTCTGCAGGAGTGACAAGACAAAAACTTCTAGCGGACTTAGGTTACATTCAGACAGGATGGCACTGTGGCTAATTGGCATCGCAGCACAACATCGGGCTGCGTTCTTCCAAAAGTTTGATCCGGCTAACTTCAGGTCGCTGCTCTATTTGGCGGACACCCCTGCGACCAGCACTGCTGCAGCCAAATGCACTACACATCCTGTCTGAATGTACCCATATGTTGATTTTTGACTTTCTGGCCTCCGCCAAACAATAAAGTTTTAAAGTTATGTCATTACATCGCTCTCTTGAATTGAACTGAGGGCGAACATTAGGCTAACGGAGCATCTTTGGCTTACCAACATTACTTTTATATGTTGGGAGATGAAGCACACCCAGCATTTTGTAAGTGAACTGACTGGGAAGCCCAAACCAGACAAGACGCACGCTGTGTGTAAAACCATGTTAGCTGTTTCCTCCGAGAAAATGTCTGCAACGAGAAAGATTAGAGCGAGCAGCTAATTCGCCAAGAATCGACTTTGCTTACCAACTCTGAGAGAGGGAAGAAAATCGCCCAATCTGTGGCTCAGCTAATGGAGTCAATGAGCAAAGCTTGTCGAGTCGCCATTTCATGTGATTCCTGGACATCTGTCTCGACTGATTAGCATGTAACAATAACAACAATAGTTCTGTTTATGTAATCTTTACTTATATAAAGAGCTGTAGACAACCTAAAAACTGTTTTTGAAAGCACTTTCTGCATAAAGCAGGAGGTCAGATTCATCTGAAAGCTTGTTATTAACTGATGAAATAGTAGTCATGTGCAGTAATGGACACATGGCACAGACTCACTGGAAAACAAGATGTTGAGAGCAAGAAAAGGAGCTCCTTTGTCTGTGTTTTGTGCTCCATTAAAGACCATTTCTAAAGATGTGGATAGCGATTGATCTCCTTGCACAGCCTCTGTTTCAAAGCGCCAATTTTGTCCATCAATGGCCCATCTTGGTCATGCCGATGTGGAAAGCATTAATTGGTCTTAAAAGGACAATGTTCAGTGAGATTTCAGTAAGAAAATCTAAATCTGTCTTCGACTTTTACTTCTAAGTGTGTTTAGCTTGCTGTATATCTGTCCTCCAACAGCACAATGAGGGCAGAAGAGACTCAAATAGTCTAAATAATGGGCAGACTAACCTTTATACCTTTAGATAGCTAACAGATTCTTGGCAAACTCCGCTGTAGCTGCTGGAAACATCAAATGTAAACATCTGGCCAATTATCCACAGGAGAAAACATTTTTAGCAGCACAGAAATGTAATGTAGGAACAATAGTTCTTCTTTTATAACTCTGAAAGTGTTTGAGGCTAGATTTTCCTTTGAGTATCCTTGAGTAAGGAACTAAATCCCTGTATGCTTTCCTGCTGCCGACCCTGGCCCCTGACCTCGCTGCAAGGAGCCAAAAGGAAGGTAATTTCTCCACAAGGGATCAATAAAGTATCACATTATACACCGATTCTGACTCCAAGTATTTCAGTAAATCTTTTTGCAACTGCTGCCTCACTGTAGCAGCGAGGGGGGAAGGAAGAGAGAGCTCAACTGTGTCGCTTCCAGCTGACGGAGCACAAATCCTGCAGCCATTCATTCTTCATCTGATATTATCCAAATACACAATGTGTGATTAACATGCCACATTTTTATAGGGCGTTAATAAGTCCAGATCCATTTTCCAGCAGAGTTACTCCTCGATTCAGCTCTGGTATATTTTCAGATGATGTGGCCAGGCACGGGCCATTTACCCTTGGCGGTCAGGTTTAGGTTAACAACAAGGCCTGGGTTTGGTTATGACATGAAAAATGTTGGGAAAACCAACAGTGAGAAAATACATGAAGCAGCCCCGGCCTCCTCAAAACACTGAACATGGACTGTGTCAAAGCGTAAAATATCAACAGAGTGATGAAATAACATACAGGGATGAAGCACAAGCGGTTCCACACACTCGCTCATAAACGTCACATGATGATGGGGTTTATGAGTTCTGAAAACATACAGTTAGGGATCAAGTTTTCGGTTTTCTGTGTGTGTGATAATACAGACGTGTGCGTGTGTGTTTGTAAAACAAAAGCATCTGGTTAAGTTCATTTTTTTAAACGTCTTCCTCTTCTTTTCCACGTGCATGTGCCACGTTGTGTGCGTGCTTGCGACAGCGCATTAATCCTTGCATGTGCGGTGCGTGTGCTTATTCACGTAGCTGTTTTACATCACTGTTCACACTTCACTGACGGAGCAGCGGGGTCAAGTGCAGAACACAGACTGAAATTCGCCTAAAATGGAGATGATATGGACGCCACGCAGGAATCTGGCGAACATACAGCTGTGGCCTAAAGCCTTGACCTCTTCCACCCGGCGGATTAACGTGATGGAGGTGATCCAGTCAAGGACAGAAATGATTCAGTGGAATTACTGAATTACTTCACGTCCGCTGCTCACGGGGGGGATCTGAGATCACAGGAGTGGAAACAGAGCGTGTGTCAACAGTACAGTATATGTAGGACACGCAGATAATATATAAAGTCAAAGTCAATGAATGCAAACTCTCGAGACAGTCTGTAAAGAGCTGCAGATGGTTTTGTGTGACCCAAAGGAGATGTAGATAATTTTAAAATTAACGGCATGGACATGGTTTTAAAGGAAAATTTCACCCTGAAGCAACGTTTAAACATTTTTCACTTAAAATGAGACAAGCAAAAAATCTCAACATCTGTATAATACAATATGATTCATACCAATATGACATACGTCTACAAGCAAAGCCATTTTTTCAATGTGTAGGAGATCACTACCTTCTTCTGCATGGCGTCATTTCTCATTCCCACTTGTCTACCAGGTGTGCATTACACAATGTTCCCTAAAAACCATGTTAAACAACACATATTTTGTCATTTCAGATTTAATCCTGTGGCCGCCGTCTTGAGTAACGGCTCAATCCGAGCGCTGCGACACATGACGGGGCTATTCTGCTTTTTGCCAGATGCGCTGACCGGCCGCCTCAAGCAGCACAGAGCAGATCGAGCTGACACACAAACAGCAGAGAGAATCTGGACAGTTTTCAAAATAAAACACCCTGTGCAGATTGTAACTTTCTCATGGTCGAAACACATGAACAGCAACAAAGTCTAGTAGGCAAAACGCTCCACTGCTGAAAGGCGGTGGGACATGAAGTCGGGTATCCCATGGGATACGGGGTGGAGCGTCACAGACAACCCATCACAGATCCATGCCCGATCCAGGGGTAACTCTTCACATTAAAAATCAATATAATATTGTCCTTACACCCTAAACAACACCAGTTATCTGCGTCCACTCATGTCAGCTTTGTGATAGCACTCAAAAAGAGCAAGACATAAATGCTTGATGCAAACCCGTGCCTGTTGATTAGAGAGAAAACGCTGGGAACAAAAAAACTTTGCAGGATGAACTGTGAGAGGCTGAGGCTCTAAAATTAAATGTAGACATATGTAACCTCTTACAAAGAGGTCACAGATTCTCTTTACTTGTAAACCAAGAATTTCCACACCCAGTATGTGTGTGTGTGTGTGTATTATGTCCTGAGGGGATGCAGTAGGTTGCACTATCTGTTTAAGATGCACCAGGTCAGATATATTTAGTAATTTGCTCTGACCTCAAAGCATCCAGGCTCATAAAAAAACTACTGTCATATCCCAAAAATAGGTGATGTCCCCATCAAGTGTAGCCTCTCTCTCCTGTGTGCAGGGCCACTGCACAGCAGGAGGCATGAACATTACTGTAATATCTTAAGGACGATGGATTGTGTGTGCTCGCGGCTCCTGTATCATCAACTGCCCTGCAGCAGCTGTTTGTGTGTGTGTGTGTGTGTGTGTTTGTGCGCATATAAATCATATATGGGATTATCTTATTATTATTAACTATGTTAAACGTTAACATGAGTGTGTATTAGTGCATCTGCCTGCAATTATCTGTGTATCTGCCTGAACTGTATCCAAGTGCATTTCTCTGTGTGTGTGCGTGTGTGTGTGTGTGTGTACTGTAAATGTACCTGTGTGTGCGTGAGTGCGTGTGCTCGTCCAGCTGCTGCCCGTGTAACTCTAGTAAACATCAAGGCAGCGCCTCGCTTTGCTGAATTAACAAATCTCTCACATCCATCGCCACGTGCCGCCTTTGAAACACACACCGCCGGCCTCGGCTCAGGTCTTTGAACTCTCAATCATTCTCTCCCTCGCCCACCCTGCTCTTCCCTGTGTCAAATTATACTCCAGTTAAATATCTTCTCATTAGTACTTTAGGAGTTTTTCTCCCCGTTTGACCTTTTTTTCTCGTCTTACACTGAATTCATTTTTCACAAGTCGAGGTTCTGGAGGTACGATCGCGACTGCTGTGAGGCCGCCTGAGGTGGAGGAGGTTTTCTTACAAACTGCACAAGTTCTCCCTCCTTAATCTCATCCACTTCACTAGTCTTATAATATTAGTGAACATTTAAAGCAATAAAAAAGTACAGTTTGTAGAGTGTATACTGTGAGCTACTGCACAAGTAGACAGTCAGTCCAGCTAGGTTAGACTGTATAATAGACTCATAGACTGTATAAAACATGGACGTAGTATCTGTGGTAGCTCCTGCTGTCGCAATCCTGCCTCTGCTTCCCGGATAATCTAAAAATTGGCAAAGATGTGGAGTGCAGGCAGACATGAGGAGTGCTATATGAAGCCTTAATATAATTTGAACAGGTGAGTTGGATAAAAATTCACCCTCAGTACAGTTGTCATGAACGGGGAAATTAGCTATAGAGACCAAAACTGTTTTTTGTACCAGGCTGTACACATCTGAATGCCGCTCACCTACAGTAACCCTCCAGTTCCAAGCATGAAAGATAAACTACATCTAGAGCCAATGTTTGTTTGTCTATTCTGGGTTTGTAGAAACATGGTGAACTCCGAGGAAGAGGACCCGCTCTGTAGATATAAAATGCTCATTATAAGGTGATAAAAACATAATAATTCTTAATTTCAGGTTAATATACACATTAAAATATAGTTATGGTTATTAAATTCCATTTCTGCCTCTACATCTACTTAAGCTTTTTTCTACTTTGGCCTCTTTAAAGAGTTTTTCTCCTATAAATACATACATGAGTGTTAAATGAACCCCTTCACGATTAAGGAATCAGATTCACTGCCCAGTTTTACAGTTTATATTTCTCCAGTCATGACTGCTTCTGACCCAGTATCCTCAGGAAAATAATCCACATTAGTGGGTTCTATCTAACCCAGGTCCCCTTTCTGTTGCTTTGCTCAGAGCGCTAAATGCTAAACTCCACTGTGATCTGTGCAGAAATGTCCTTAAAACAAATCACACTTCAAAGCAAGCGAGTGTGTTTCTATCATATGCATGTGCACAAGTGTATGCATGAGCCTGTTTGCTTTGCACACACTTGCATGTACGATTGTTTCTCCATAAAAAAACTGCGTGCGTGCTCACAAAGTGTGCCAACCTGTGTTTACCTGCCCTTTAGCGTGCGTGTGTTTTAAGTGTATGTGCTGAGAAGACGCACTCATCTTGTTTAACTTCAAAGATTTTGGCACATTCTGCAGTGTGAGGCTACACGCTGACAGGCCGTCTTTGATGAACAACTATTTACAACAATGTAAAACTAACCCCGCTCATCACGATGCGCCGCTGGGCAACATTTCAAACATGACTCACCCCGATGTCTGCTTTGTTCAACGCTCGCTTGTGTTTTTTAAGAGCTGCTTGTGGATTAAATAAAAAAAATAATAATAATGTAAGTTTTTTTTTTCTGTACCCAGCGGGACGCTGTTTCTGCTTACTCACTTCTAAAAGTCGTTGTTTGGCTAGGGAACATTTGAGCGGGGCAGATGCTTGTATATGTTTGGTCTTGTAGTCGAGGAGCGTATGTGTACATGCCTGCTCCAGGTTTAGGGTAAAACTAGGTAACTCAGTGCATCAGGCGGTTGTGGTTAGGAGTGTGTTTGTGGAAATGTTCAACACACATTGCTGCTGTCAGGTGAGAATGCCTTCGACTCAATGTCATCTACAGGTTGAGGGAATTACACGATCTTCAAGCTTGAATACTTTAAGAAAAACACACTTTTAGTCTGTGACACAGTGGCTCTGAGATGCAGAAAACCAGCAGTGGCACAGTAGGAGGAAAAGGGTCTGCGTGGGCTGACAGAGGTTTAACTTGGGCCTTGTTCTCATCGTTTAACAACTCTCCCTTCCAGTCGTCTTTCTGTTTTCACTTGTTGTGAGAGCTTTTGTCTGCGGGTAGACAAAAGTAGAGTTACAACCAAAAAGGACACACTCGGCTCGTCACGATGGCTTAAATGAGACCAAAGTTGGCATGAAGCGCTCCATCAAAGCAACGCTCGCATTGTCTATGGATGTTAGCCTTGAATGAAAGCGTGCACAATCTCATAAGAGCTCAAATGTTCTGGAGTTGGTGCTGAAATTAATGTGCTCGATACAGAATGAGCTAAAAAGAGACGTGCAAAGAGTTAAATAAATAATTTAGGCACAAAAACAGATTTAAAAAACCTAAAACTGAAGTTTACATGCATAAACACAAACGCAAAATAAGAGTCAGAACAAAGGAATGCAGAAAAGAGATTATGGTCACGGTGACAGTGTGTGTGTGTGTGCATGTTTGTGTGTGTGTGTGTGTATCAGTTTTCAGCATGCTGTCACACTGATCAGACTTCGGGCTGATAGCAGAGGCGCCGCACAACCATCGCTGTGTTTGTGTAAGAGCCACAGGGGAAAAAAAACTACACACACACACATACACACACACACACACACACACACACACACACACCTTATTCAGACAACACAGGGAAAACATATTGTGCATGCATTTATGTGAAACATAATGCAGAGGAATGCAGCGACATGCAAGTAAGTACACGCAGACACACACACACACCTGATGGGTGCAAACAAAACCAGTCTGTTAGAGCTCATTGCTTTTCTTACAGTGACATTGTCTGTTTCAAATTACATATAATTTCATAAGATATTTCAGTCAGCAGTCATTTTCTGTAATCATTTTTTTTCTTTCTTTCCTTTGTCTGACATTTTTCACCTCAGCTATGTTAAACGTTTAAAAATCAGAGCGATAGCGTGTTTTTATCAAACTTCCTGGAGCTCCGATACGCCGTGGTGGCAAAAAAAACAGTTTAGTCTACCCTCCTCCTGCAACCACATGACAAGAAAGCATTGAATAGGCAACAAGGCATTATCAAACCCAGATAAAACACCGGCTTAGGGATACATAGTTGAAACTGTGATAAACCGTTTGATAAGCGGAACAAGTTTTTCCATGCCTGCTGTTTTTTTTTAAAGTCGCTGTGAATTCTGTTGCATCCCGCCTGCCTGCTTGTTGTCAAGAGAGGTGAGAATGGAAAAGCCAGATGTAACTGCTGGAATCTGAAGAGTGACAAAAGGAGACTGAAGAAGGAGTGGGGGGAAATCTCTGAGCATAATTCGCTCTTCACGTCGTCATTAAGACATCAAAGCGGCTGCAGAAGATATAGAGCTTTTCAGCGCTGACACAAATGCATTCTCGGGGTAAGAGAGGAGTAACGAATGAGAGAGGAACAGGAGAGAGAAAAGAAAGGAGAGAGAGAGGGAGAGGAGGAGGTGGAGGGAGGTTGCGTGTTGAAGAACCAGTCTTTGATGGCGGTGCAAGAGTGTAGCAGCAAAAAAAAAAAAAAAAGCAGACAAAAGTTTCTAAAACTTCAAAAGAAGCCTTTTTGTAGCGCAGGTCCGCTCGCTCTTTCTCCTTGATTCTTCCATTCTTTCCTCTCCCTCCTCTCTTCAAACATGTCTTTGCTAATTGCCAGACCCTGTTCTGCCCTTCGTAGGCTCTCCACTCCTCTCAGGTCTATTCAGCAAAAAAGGGGGGGTTGTTACAGGGTGAGGGGGGAAGGCCAAATAACCCGCTCTGAGTGGGACAATGGAGCCTGCAGGGCCGGTGACAAAATCCCAACCCTAATGAGAAAAGACTCCTTCAGTGAACAAGCAGGTCTGTCAATAGACTGGACTATTATGGAGTTACAGGGTGGAGGAGGGGGGCATGTTGTGTGTGTGTGTGTGTTTTTGGTGATCAAGTCATGGGTGCATCTGTACATGTATGTGATAGAGACATGAAGTAAAACTAAAGCATCAATCAAAGAAATCAAAGAAAGAAATAGGAAGCAATGGTGTGTGTTTAGGTGCATGTATTTGCATGAAGGTGTGTGTGTGTGTGTGTGTGTGTGTGCTGTTACCTCCTGAGGGTAACAATAGTGAACAGGACAAATCCTCCAGATCGCATAATAGCCGCTAAGCTGTCTATTCACGAGTACACAGCCCCCCCGCTAACTGCTCTGATCAGACACGAACAGCCGCGCTCACCCCATTCACACTCCTTTTTCCTCCTCCCCTCGAATTTTCTCAATCTTTCTTCTTCTTTGTTGTTATTCTGCTCATCAGTCTCTCTGACTTCCTCCTCTATCTATTTACAAGCATGGCATCATCACCCAGCTTTAGTTGATCAGAGAAATGTGGGAATATACGTCGAATAAGTGTGATTAAGTACAAAATAAAAGCTCCGTCTTGGTGACAATTCTTGACAGGAATATCCAAATTGAAGGGATCCTTATCAAAAATGTTGTTTATGTTTGTTTATGCTAAAAAAAACTATTAATAGCCAATATATAGTCACCAGATATGAATTAAACTCTATCGAAATTGGCCTGATATATATCAATTTATCCATCTACATCTGTCATGCTCCCTGCTTCCCTCTCCTTCTCCTTGCATCCTCTCCTCTCCTCTCCTGTGTGTGTTTGCACTGATGAGGTTTTTTGGAGAGGTTAACCCCTCCGCTGTGAGAATGTAGAGTCATTGTTGTTGCGTGCGAGGGACCGGGAGTTATGCAGCGAAGGATTGCTGAAGCACCTCGTTTCCTTTTCAGTTGCAGTAGGTGGGGTGGGGGTTTCGGGGTAGGCGGTGGGTGGTGGGTGGTTGTTAAGTGTGGTGGGAGGCACAGGACACGTCTTCTCTAAGCACCACTCAAAGAGCAGTGAGCGTCTCCTTGAGAGGATTTCTGTTGATGCTTTCACTCTCCATGTTTGATTACTACCTCATGATTACTCATCCGGTCGCTTCTTCACAATTTCACATGATTCTCACGACAAACATTTATGTTCAGAGTTCAGTATCAATACCAATATGATAAACTATACTTCATATATATACTTTACACCTTGCTTTGACAAATAGAAACACTTTTTCTTTACATAAAAAAGAAGACAAAGAACCAAAATAAATCTTTGTAAGGATGGCAAAGCTTTGATATAAAGCCAAACTTTTCTACCATAAATAACAGATTTTAAATAAAATTTATCCTACATTGACTTTTAATCAGGTGAATGGTGTCTCTGTCATTCGTCAACTGCTCTCACACTATGTAACTTTGGGCTCCGGGTCAAGTACGTAATGCTAAGTTACACACCACCAACTATTTCACTGATTTTGGTGAAACTGGATCATATTTTATGGAGAAAATGTTTTCTGGTTTTTCCTCTGATGTCCTCCGGCTGCTCCGCCTCAACTCTCTGTGATTTACAGAGTTTATAGCTGCTGTTAGCTAATGTGAGCTCCGTTTGTTAGCCGGGCTGCCCAGACTGTGAGCTCAGAGCATTGGAGGAGGGTTAGCGTCTACGCCACAGGTGTTTTTGAGGAGGTTTTCAGAAATGCTGCCGGGGAGCATAGCCGGTCTCTATGGACATAATGGCAGAGGGGAAAAGATCGAAGAGGAAGCTAAGAAGAGAAACGCAACGCAATGTTGCTTTAAATCAGGTACCTGTCACCAGAAATTTGATGCCAGCTTTTAGTTAACTTTTTGATCAGCTCTGCTTTCTCCGCTCTCGCCTGCACACTTTCCCTCATTATCACCCATAATTCTCTCTGTCGTTTTCTCCTCACCCCCTTCTGCTTCCCATCTTTTGTTACCGTTGGACCCACGCTCAGGAGTTTGGCCTTAATTTCATTAAAACAAACTGAGGAACTGCGATACTTTAAAGCAGCCCACATCCTCAAATATTCAGTTTCACATAGTTTTGCTCGTAACTGGGGACAGAGTGTACTTCATAACCTGAGTATTACTTCACCAAACGACCCGTGTTAAATGCTGCAACATTTGTTACTTATATTTTGTACTCAAAGGATGCTCGCTGTGCCAAAACACACAGAGAAGTAAAGTTACACCTCATATTAGCTATGAGGGAGGAACTGTGGAAACTCGGAGTGAAAACACGTTCGCCTTACACTTGGAGAACAGCTGGCAGATGAAATTAAAGGCAAATTCCACCCTAAAAGAGAATTTACAACAGATGGAAGTGAAGGAAGAGGCAGAGTGAGTGATAGCAGGACAAAGGGGAGGACAATACGCCATGCAAGAAATGATCATCAACCACGAATCAAAGCATTGTACTCGCTGGAAGATCTGAGATCAGGAGGCTGAATTGTAAAGATTTCAAGCTTCAGTGAGAAACTATAGCATTAAAACTTTCCAAAATCTGAGAAAACACATGCATTATTTGTGTTTTAGGGTGGATTTCCACTCCAGAATGACTCACTGCTCGGGCCTCGAGAAAAAGGCCCGCTGACTGACAGATGGCAACTAGTACGGAGAATTGAAGTTAAAGCTAGCAGAGGGTATTTAAGAGCCATTAGGGGTCTATGAGAGCTTGACTTGGCATACAATCAGTACATGCAAGCCGTACTGACTTACTCACACACACACACACACACACACTTGCACACACACACACATAAGTGCACATACACAAGTGTAAATGGAGAATGAAGGCAAACAGAGGGGCGAAGAATGAGAACTGCAAGACGCTCGAGAGAAAAGGCATCTTCTGTCGGCCTGGAGGAGGAGGAGGGAGATGGAGAGGAAGAAGAACGGGAGTTGAGTTAGATGGAGGACAAAGACAAATCTAAGAGAAGGTGGTAAGGTGTAAGAGATTAAACAATTTCCTACAACACAAATCACTTCCTGTGAGCTTCGTTTTTTTTACAGATGTCTTCAATATTTTGTTGTTTCTCCACATATTTTGGTGTTTTTACACGGCACCTTCCACAGACCCGTCAATCAATCAGTTTCCTTTCCTCTCTCTCTCTCGAAGAGGTTTAAGTTTTGTTTTAGATACAGTAGATACAACTCTCTTGATCCCGACAGTGTTTTGGATTCAAGCGTGACATCTCAACCTGTTGGATTTCCAAAACTTCCATTATTTTCCCTTTTTTTTGTTCTCCGGACTTGTTGACATCTTCAGACTGAAAGCCAGGAAAGAATAAAAAATAACAGAAGCTTTATTCTTTTCTTTCTCCGTGTCTCCGTCCTGTCCATCTTCTTTCCGTCTTTTTGCTGGAAGTGAAACGAGGCAGAACGAGAGGATGTGGGACAGACAGCCGTGAAATGGAGGCGAGGGGCCCTGAGGAGTGTGTGTGTGATTGTGTGTGTGTGTGCATCTATATTTTCTTCACATCTGTCCATGACGTGTGTGTGTGTGCATGGAAAATAACTCACTTACTTATACGGCACTTATATCGTCTTGTGCATCTCAGTGTGTTTGTCTCAACTGGACTCAACAACAAGGCAGAAAACAGCTTTTGAAACTTGACTCCACTTTTTTCTCCAACCCCCCTATGCTCGTTCATAAGAGCATGAACACACACACACACACCAGCATGTTTACATGTCTGTTCTCCGCAGTGCCACCCTGATTTCCGGAGAAACAGCTTTGTCTAGGGCGACATGTTGTTGCAACCAGAGCACCGACATGAACTGAGTGGGTCTGATATGTAGCATGAAATTACTGAAAGATAAAAGAGTTCGCACTTTTTATGAACTTTCTACAAATGTTAACAAATCAATCATCAAGTTTTGTGTTAAGTCTGACCAGTGGTACAGCAGTTATGCCTTCAAAAGTCACATTTTTGAGTCATCTCTGAGCACTATAGTGGTGTAAGATGGACATCAGATCATCAAAATGTCCCCCGATTAGAATCTGGGTGGGGACTTTTGCTGTTATCCCCCTCACTCTCTGATGTTTCCTGTGTCTATACTGGTGGTAGGACGAGCCAACAGTGCTGCATTTTATTGGTGCACGTGGCATGATGGCAGGTAACCTGCACATCTGTGAAGGCACCATTAATGCTGAAAGATATATACAGGTTTTGGAGCAACATATGCTGCCAAGTAGACAACATTCTGCATGTATTCCAAAAGCACGACTCCACAGTAAAAGAGTGCGCCCTATCACCTGTTGAAATAGAGTCTCCTCATTCCCCAGGTGCTTACAGGGTGTTTGTAGAAGAAGAGCCGATGAACAGAGCGGTAAACGCGACCCTGACCCAACTTTTTTCAAACGTGTTCGTGCCATCAAATTCAAAATGGGCGTATCGTTTTACAAAAATAATCACATTTTTCTTCTACGAGTTGTCTTTGTGCTATTTTCCATTAAATATGAGTTTTCAATCCTTTGCACATCATCACGTTTTGTTATTTTAACTTTTTACACACCGTGCCAACTTTTTTGGACACACAGTTGGTGCAGCAGAGGAGGAGAACCTCGGGTCTAAAATGTTTTCTGCATTAACTTTCAGTATGTTTTTATCAGGCAGCGGGAAAGACGCACAGGGAGAAACAGAATGGACTCTTAGGCTCGTAAAGGCAATATAGCTGAAGAGGAGGAGGAGGAGGAGGAGGGGGTCGAAACCACATGATGATTTCTGGGCTCTGTTTTTTAAAATCTTTTTCATGTTCAGTAAATCATGATTGAGATCCCCCCCTCCCCTCCTCTCCTTCCCCTGTGAGGCCTCAAACCCTCAACCGAACACCAACTGAGCGATTCCTGCAAACCAGCGGCGAGCTGCAGCTCCAGGTTCACTCCATGCATTTTTCTGCCATTAGCAAGAAAGTGCTGCGTTTGTAACCTGAGCAGAAGAATCTGGCGGTAAAAAACACTAAATCTACAACACACACACACACGAACACACACATTCAGAAAAATACAGCGTAGACAGGCACAGCAGCCCTGGTGTGTTTGCAAGTAGGTGGGTGAGTGTGTGTGAAAGAGGTTGGGTTATTTGAGATTGTTTTTCAGCACTGTGCAATCAGTCACACACACACTCATACATTTCTCTGTGTGTGTGCGTGTGCGTGTGTGTGTGTATGACTCACACCAATTAGAGTGCAAACCTTGGCCACCTCTACATCCTCTCCAGACGAGGCACCAGATATCTCAATTAAAAACAACGTAATTTGAGAACACAAAAACAGAGGAGGTATCAGGATGGAGGAACTGAGGGATCGAGGAGATGATGTTGGTCTGCAACCCGATCTGATGTGTTAGTTTTTGGCCGGAAGACAGCTGCAGTCTCACACATGCAATACAGTTAAGTGGAGGCAGAATAAAGCCGAGTGAAGGTACGTGATTTCAAAGAACTGGATCCTCGTTGTGAGATAAAAGTAGACCGGAGCGTCTGCTTGAGTTGACGTCATCATGGCATGCAGGACTGAGCTGCGTGACGTCAGGATGTCAGCCTGCATTAAGCCATTTTAGTTGAGTTTAGCAGCATTCCCGGACAAATCCTGACATAAAACTGCACATTCATCGAATCATTTTTCTAAAACAACCCTCTTTCAAGTCGTGTTTTGGGTTTATTTCCCCGCTTGTCACATTTCATCCTGTGCTTCCATCTTTCTTATTTCAACACTCATTATGCATCCGCCTGCCTGATGTACATAAATCACGTACGAGCTCATTTATTTAAACAAGTTTAAACACGTCAACGTTTGATATCTTTTTCTGCCTCACTTTGTTCTCCAATTATGACCAGATGTCAAACTTCTATGGCCAATCATCACACCAGTTATTTAAGAATGGACCTGCATGCACACACACAGACATGGAACACACACACACTCTCTCAGACAAAAGTGTGATGAACATAAAAAGAAACAACTAAGAAACACACTTTAACACACCAACACCCACGACTCCAAACCACTTCCTTCCTTCCTTCTTACGCACGGCTTCCAGACTCTGCTCCAGACACGCTCCCACTGTCATCACATCTGGTTTGAACTATAAATTTTTCTATCATTCACTCTTCTGGAAGGAAAACAATTTCAGAATTTCATACAAAGACCGGCAGAAGAAAGAGACCAAGAACCGGAGTGGGAGGAAGAAACAAGAGCTCTCCTGGCAGTTCAGTCTCTGATGGACATTGAGGTTCGTTGAGCAGTTTCACTTTACTGGTGGTCCCATAAATCTGCGCACACCAACGCATACATACACACAGCGCCACAGATAAACAAGCACGAATACTCACACACATGCACTATTTACTCGTGCAAACATTTGCCAACCTACACACAATAAAAGAACAAACACACACCGAGGAATCTTCTAATTTCCCCCGCCAACAAAAGCCTGCCTTCTCGAAAAAAAAAAAAAAACGCCTCTCCATCTCCATCACTTCCAGCCACTGGGCAGCGGTACAGTGGATGTTTTATGGCAATCAAATGCTATTACATCCGGGAAAAAATGGGAAACTGTGAAAATATTGATACAAATTAAAACGTGGCCGGAGAAAAATGAGCCAGCTGACTGAGGAAGGAGGAATGAGGGCCCGAGATTGAGTGCTAATAGGAAAAAGGTGTTAAAGATACTTTGGGTTAGAAACTGAGAGGCAAAGACAATAAGACACAGGTGTGGGCTCATTACTGTGAAACGGAGCGGGCATAGAATAATTACAGCGGGACCACACAGGAGAGGAGATTAAAAGTGGAGAGGTGGAGGAGTAGAGCAGATTAAAACACCGAGAAACAAAACTCAACCCATCGCTCCTTTGACGGAGACAACTGCACCCATGCGTCCATCAATTCCCACCACGCTTTGGACATCATTGCCTATGCAGATTGTTCCAGCTATGAAAACACTGTTTTACATACTGACTGCCTCTCTGAGGAGATGCTGTGGCATGATTCCTGGCTTGAATTACAGGGAGGGAGGGGTCATCTTTGAAGGTTAACCTGGTGGGGCACACACAAAAGTATCTCTGGGTACCATTTGTGTAATCTTCAAATGTAGTGGTGTAGCCTCTGAAGCTTGTACAGAATGTGATCTTGTGTTTTTGGTGACAATTTTTCCTTCGTCACAGTTTTTGGATATGAAAAGAGACAGGACATTTTTGCTAACTTGTCTGTAAAATGTGTTAAAATGTGTCCTAATGAAATATTTTTGTGTTTTCTGACCAGAATTCGTCCATGCCGACATAAAGTCTCTACAGATTAGAAGATCCGAAGTGGACAATTGAGTACTTTTGGAATAGAATAGAATAGATACTTTATTGATCCCTTGAGGGGAAACTCTCCGGTTCCTAAGCCAAGTCCCTAACGGACTGAGCTACTGCCGCCCCAGGGGGGTACACTATTCTCAGAAATACTGCAACACCAGGCCGATGCGTGGAGTGGACGGAGCAAGCCCCTATTCCCTCTCCCTGTTCCAAAAATCAGTTTAATATATAGCCCCCGGATAGGCGACGTATCAGATCTTAAACCGATAAGAACAGATACTACACTTGATCTTAACCAAAAGGCAGAGAAGCGATTGGGTTCTCTGTATTGACTTTCAAAGTTCATTCTTGAGCTTTGAAACAAGAGTTGACAATACAATCTCATGTCAGCGTCTATTTAGTGGCTGTTTTGGTGGTTTAGATCATATTAGATGAAGTCGGCTCAGTTGTCTTTGAACTGTAGTCCTTCCGGACTTCCTTGTCCATGTTTGACGTGTTCAGAGACAACATTCACCTGATTATATGTCAGTGTAGCATCAAGATGATTTTAAAGCAGTTTTTTTTATGTTAGAAAAGTTACATAATGTGGCTTTTAACACAACAACTCCTAAAAAGTCTCAGAAAATGTCGTTTTAAAAACTTAAAATCTGTCACAGCAAACTTCACGAGCTCTCGTACAACTACACGGACTTTAACATTGTTTTGTCAGCTACACTGTTGGAGGGGCAGAAAAACAACCTACAATTACATCTAATAAAGTTTTAAAGTGACATTCAAATCTTTATTTCTAGGTTTGGGTGACTTTACTGCAGGTGTCACGTGTTTACTGACTCTCAGTGCCCCGATGAGACTCAGTGAAACTTAAATGACAAACTCCCGCTTGGCTCATGTGGGTTCGTCCACATCCATTGTTTGTGAAGCATGCGTGTGTGTGTGTGTGTGTGTGTGTGTGTGTGTGTGTGTGTGTGTGTGTGTGTGTGTGTGTGAAAGTGAATAAAAGGGACAGTGAATGAGAGCGAGTGAATAAGGCAGAGAGAGAGAGAGAGAGAGAGGGAGGCAGCAGCTGTCTGCTTGGATGACCTCAGCGGCAGCTGCTAGACCCCCCCACCACCACCACCACCAAGCCTCCACCCTCCACCCCGCTGCCCCCTGTATGCCAGCTCGCCTTTGAAGTTCAGGTCAAGACCGATACAGCTTTGGATCGCATACCGATAATCATTACCGGGGATAAAAGGATACTATTTAGCGCCATTGTGCCAGTTTATTGTACCAACTGGGATGAAAAATGTTGCAATGAATGCAAACCTAACATAAAGAACGGTGAAAATAACAAATATAATAACGAATACAGGCTTTTAACGACATTTTCTAACTCTTATATGTTTGTTAATTGGTTTTATATCACAAATCATCATCAAACAAAGATGTTTTTAATATTTTTACAGCTTTAAAAGTTAATTAAATCTAAGTTTTGTTTGGTTTTATCAGTAACCCATAATGCCATTCAGTTGTTTCAGTTGTCAGACTTGTTCGTGGGCACGACGCTGAATTTAAATTCCAAGATTTATCAGTACTCTGTGAACATAAATCATCTGTACTCGTTAAAAAACGCAGAAATTATCGGCTGGTAATATCCGTATCGGAGCGTTTTTACTCCAGCCTGTCTTTGAAGTGCTGACGCTGGCTAGAGAGAGATGCTTTAGTCAGATTCCCTGGATCGCTGGAACCTGACACACACACACACACACACACACACACACACATGCACACATACAGAATGGCATGTAGAGAAACACATGGAATGATACACACACACACACGCAGAGGGGTGTGGAGACACTGCAGCACACCCACAGATATGCATGTGTAAATGTGCACTGACACGCTGTCATCCCTCCAGGTATTTTGTTTACATGGACGGGAATTGAGGAAAGCAGATATTCGAGTCCCAGTATAGAAAGAAACACAACTGTATTTGATTCCACGGGGTCACAGACGACAGCCACCACATCTGAGACAAACACACATCCACACACACCGACAGCAACTTTCTGGATGCAAAGGAAAAAAAAAAAAAGGCACAACAATGAGTCTTTTATATAGAGACATTAAAATGACATTCCATACTACACTGACGCAATGTCCTACACACAAACAAAAGCATCTTCTTTAACAAACTCTCATTCATGATCATACAGGAACACAACAATTGTGGTCACACACAAGCATGGAAAACTGAGACAAAAGCATTGCTTCATTGTCTGGAGAGAGGTTTCATTACAGCGTAATGGGCCCACCAGCCTAAACCTGGCTAATTATATCCTAGAAACTGTCATGGAAGAGTTATTGGAAGCGAAAATAAAGACTTAAGGATCATGAGAAGACGTGAGCACGGTAGACTAAATGCAAATTTAAATGAATGGGAAGAAAGCAAGAAGAAGATTAGAGAAATAAAAGAGCAAAAATGTGGTGTGTTTTACTCGTGGATGGCTGTTTTTTATCAATCTGTCATCATATAAACACACACACATAAACACTCTTGCAAAAAAAATACACAATGCCACACGTATTCAACAAAAAACTTGTTTTTTTGTTCAGTTTTCAAGTTTTCCTCCAAAGTAAGTTCATGTAGATGATGTAGGAAAAACAAAACCTTTTAACTTGCATTAGCGCCTCATTATCTTTACAAACCACTTACCTATGACGATGAGCGTGTAGTTTATGTTCACGCTGCCGAACCCGTTGGTAGCCTTGCAGATGTAGGTCCCCGCGTCGTCAGTCTCCACCTCTTTGATGCGCAGCGCATGCTGTAACACCCTGAACCGCGTCCAGCCGCTGTGGATGTTGCGGCCGTCTTTGGTCCACATGATGAGCGGCGGGGGGTCGCCCTCCACGGGGCACGGCAGCTTCATGGTGCGGCCCAGGCGGACGCTCTGCCGGTGGGCCACCCGCTCCGACACCCTGGGTGGACCTTAAAGGAGAGAAGAGAAGGAGAGATGTTGAGACTGTGAAACACTCTACGCTCTCGTCAGACTTGTTAGACAAAGTTTAAGAAATCAGATACAGGAATGTATCTGAAACTTTTTCACACTTCCTTACAGTAACTGATTGTTTCCAGGAGCAGCAGAATCCAGATGTTTGAATTGGACATCACTGAGTATAAGTTACTAGTGTCCACATCATTTAGATCTTTGCCTTAATAGGTTTATTTCTGATCAACAAAGATAAGGTATCTTCCTGCTGAGGGCGATGATCCATTGGGGCCTCAAACATTTCCAGATATCAGCCTGTATTCAAGTTCAGTTCAAGGATTGTTTCTTATTGGTTAATTGTCTGTTTTTTTCTGATTAATATTTATATGATATGTCAAACAATAGTGGAAAAAAATGCTCAAAGTGACGTCTTTAAACATCTTGTTTGGTCAGGTCAAAAGTCAAAAACTCAAAAATGGTCAGTTCATTAGAGTTTGTGATGAAGAAAAGCAGAAAATCCCAAATTTGGAGGAGCTGAATCCAAAAATGATTGCAGTTTTTTTGCTAATCGTCCTTGAAAAATGACAAATACAACCAATGATTATTAAATTAGTTGTTGGCTGATCGATTAATCAACTACTCATCTCAGCTCTCAGATTCTCTTCAAGATGTTTCATTTTCTTATCACTGAAGTTGCATCGAAGCATAACATGCAAAACGTGCGGTTTCCCCAGAGTATGAGCATCAACACGGCGATATGTTGAGTTGACGGACGGAGGCATTTTGTGAGAAGTAGGTGTGTCGACAGGTTTAGGATCAAGGTTAGGATTACTGATTGTCAGAACCAAAGAAGCTTCCAAACGTGGCATTTAACACGCAGGAATTATCCTTTAACCTTCAAGAAGTTTATAATGGCTGACACTTAAACATTGACATTTTAACGCAGACAACAATAGATGTCCCAGGGAGCAAACACAAAGCTGAGCTAATATGAACTGAGATGTCGTGTCGAGACATAAAATCAGGCGTGACCTTGACCGCTCAGTAGCCGGTCTACTGTGAAACTACAGACTAGAAAAACAGAGGGGGGGCTGAAGTAGCAAGGATGACTGACTGGGTGGAAATTAGAGAGTGATGGAGAGAAGTGGGGGTGATGGAGAGAACAAATAGGGGAGAGGAGGAGGAGGAGGAGGAGAAAGAGAGGAAGGAAGGAAATTAAGGGAATGAGGGAGGATGGAATTTAAGGGAGTGAGTCTGAGAAGAGAAAAGGGAATAAAATATGTACCAATAGGTGAGCAGAACAAAGAAAGAAAAACAAGAAGATGGAGAGGGCTGTGGAAGGTTCAGTGCATACTGTACATCTCATTAGTCCTCCTGAGTTAAAACAATAACCTCCAAATATAGTACCAAAAACACATAACAGACCACCATGTCACAAACAAAGTGTCCTAACAGACTACAAAAGGCAATTGTATGGAAAAGCATCAGAAGTCAGGTCATGTCCTGTCGTCTGGGAGATTTAAAAGGAAGGACAAAGGGTGGCTTGATTTTAAACAATGTGCCTGATGGAGGCTTATCTGGAAGAATACATATGGTCAGATAAAGGTTAGAAACATATGTAAACACACCTCAAATATAAACATTTGAGTTTAATTTATAACCCCCTTTGTCTGATACTTTCTTATCACGGAGAATGAGCACAGCCCGGTGCCTGGTGTTGCATATAGAGTCCTTTAATTTGCCCTTGTAGACCTTTGTCTGAGTATTTTGTTTTGTTTTTTTAGTCAGCCTTTGGTGCTTTAAGCAAAAGGAAGGGATGTGGTCACAGGGAAGAAGAGGTGGTCCTATTAGAGGAGGACAAAGTTGAAAAAGACAATGTATACAAGTCCAGTGAAGCAGACTGTGGCGTAAATTAAAGGTAGATGATGTACTGGGCCTCAACATCAGGAGCTGATAACTTTCAGTGTCTTGCTTAAGGGCATTTCCACACGTGCCTTCTGAACAACTTTGTGAAAACTTAAAGGTTAATTCCAGCTTGCTACGATTTCTTTTAAGCGGCAACCTCCGCTGCTGGGAAATGAAGCCAACACAGAAGTGCCAAAAACTGTAATTGTAACACCTCGAGTGGCCGCATATCCGATCCAATAAACGATCTACGGCAAGTACAGTAGGTCAAAGTTAAATCTGGAAGTTGGTCTGTAAATTTATTACATTTTACTCATCAAAATGCATCAGGAGGGACGATGAGCTGCTCGTAGCTCAGGTGATCTCTCTGCTTGTCCAGGTTAATTTGCTTTTGTTTCGCTCCCACATACGTTTGGGTGATTTCAACAACTTAAATATGTAAAATGTTATTATTACCAACAGGAACAATGACTAAGATCCAAGTTGTAATACACCAAAGTTAAAGTAAGTTAATGACAGGTCTTTTCCATGATGTTTTTAGCATGAGCAGCAGTCAGCACCATGGCTTTGCCGCCTTAATGGAGGACCTCAATCTCAAAAAAGACTTCACGTCATTGGCCAGCAGTGACCAGGTGTCACCAAAACAAAACAAGCGTCTTGATTTATTCTCCTGACGTGCAGCTGTAGGCCGAAGAATAAGGTGAAGTAAAGAATATATACATATATAAAAAGGAGGACAGTTACAGTAGTCTTCTCGTATTTGCTGTCACGACGGGCTGTTGTTTTAACAGGAGAGCAGGAGGTGGACACAATGATGGATGGATGGAGGTGAAATGTGTGAAAAAGACATTAGTCACATGGAGGTATTCACAGGAGCCTCTCCTCCCTCGCTCCCTCCCTCCCTCCCTTGCTCCCTCCCTCCCTCCTCCTCACTCCTGCATTGGGGAATGTGTTCGCTCAGCTGTATGGCTTTCTCATCAGGGGCCCGGCTGCTCACTCTTCCTCTTTTTCCTACTCTCCACCTCTATTCCTTTCACTTTACTCATTCTCTTACTCATTTTTGCTATTTCCTTTTTACTCCTCTCACTTTAACTCCTGTTTCTTATCGTCTATTGTCCCACACTCACTCTCTTTTCTTTCTCTATATAAACTGTCCATTTAATGTTCCTTTCTTTCTCTAGCAGATTGAAATCTCATTCCCCTGAACTCTTACCACTCCCCTGCTACCTCTCTTTCTTACCCTTAACCCCTCGCTTCCCCCTCACTGCCTCCCCTCCTATCCTTTCTTTTCCCCTGTCATCACTCTTTCCCTCTCTTTATTTTGCTCTCTTACTCCCCGTTCTCTCTTTTCTCTTTCATCGCGCTCATTCACACCATCCCTCTGCGTTCGGTGCAGTATCTCTTCATTCTCTCTCCTGGATGATTTACTGGTCTCCTGCCTTTCTCTGACCTGCACACACACACACACACACACACACACACACACACACACACACACACACACACACACACACACACACACACACACACACAAAACTTCCCCACTTTCTTCCCCAGAGTATCACAGGAGCAAGACCTCTACCTGAACCTCTCAACTTTCGACAGTTAACCTCTCCTACATCTCTCCCCGATGAAGGGGAACACACACCAGCCTTCCCCCTCCTCCTCCTCCTTCTCCTCCTCCTCCTCCTCATCGTGGTCCTCCACCTCCCTCTCCTCCTCCCTCTCCTCCTCCTCTTCCACGGTCCATGACTGAAGTAAAGTCTTTTTAAATCTGTCTCTTGGGGTGAAACTGAAGCGAGTAAAAAATCTATTCTTCTCTTTCACGAGACACCGGGTCAGCGTGCGCACATGTGGGTCTTTTTTCTTTTTTTTTACAAATACGTGCCGCTGACGGGAAGAAAAGGGCTACAAATATTGTATATGGTCAAATAATCCTAATTACAGTCTTTGTCTCTTATCTTTGTTTATATACGGCTTCAGAACGCTGTATTTGTGTGTCTGCATGTGTGTGAGTGTGTGTGTGGGGGTAGAAAAGAAAATTGCAGGCCTTTAAAACGTCGGTCTGTTTAGTCCATTTTGGGGCTTACGGTGCTCTCTTGCCTGCAATCCCCACGACAATCTAAAGCACCTTGAAGATTGTTTGTCTCCCTCCAGACACACACAAACACACACAAACACACACACACGCACTGTGCACACCCTCCCTCTCTCTCGAGTGTGTAGGTAGGTTTTTACGTGCACGTCTGGTATTCTGCCTAATGACAGGAAAACGCAGCCCACGTCAGACACACACTACTCCCACAGAGCTAGGCAGAACCTTCCAGCTCAGAGCTGCACATCCTCTCGCATGGATCGTGGCTCAAGGAAGAGGAGCGTGAAGGCCAAATAAAGCAGAGCAGAAATTAGTTCATACACTCCGTTCTTTGACCGGTTACTCCCAAAACAACTGTCAATACACAGCTTGAGATCCAATAATGGAATGGAGCCAGAGGACAGTTAGGTTAGCGTCACGTAAAGACTTTAAACTGGGGCGAATCGTCCTATCTACACCTTTAAAAACTCACTATTAGCCATTTGTTTGTTCTGTATAAGGTGATCAGAAAATATAATGTTGCCATGGTGTCAGTTAGTTATAACTTAAGCCATGTTTTAGCATGAATTTGTTCATATTTTTTGGCAAATTGGCACCAACTCTGACTGACTTTGATGCTGAAGAAAATGTGATGGCAGGTGAGAACCATCTCCATCTTTCCTCCCATGATTTCCAAGCAGATTTGTGGACACTGGACATAACTGGACATATTCTTGGGAAGTGTATGACGCTGACAGTTCGTGAGCAGCACAGACTCACAGAGTATTTAGTATCTTCTCTCTCCCTCTGCGCCTCTCCTTCCATTCTCCCACGCTCCCATTCTCTAGCATATTCCAGTCCAGTCTACATTAATGTAGTAACGTTAGGCTTAGGTCTAGTTTAGTCAAGCCAAGTCTAGTCTAAATTCAGCTTACTGTAGACCAGTGTGGTTCATCTCATTTGTGTTTTCATGTCCAAGTGACAGTGCATCCGTTTTCATGGATTTTCCGGATTTTCCGTATCATCAAGATTTATCTCCAAATAACTGTGATACTAGCTGTCTTACTCAGCTGCAGACAGACTGTTTTTCTTGCTTTGGCCGACAAGTGCTACGAGTGAACCTTTGCATTTTCACATGCTAACGTTAACAGATATAACACAGTGCAGTTTAGTATATTTTCGTTGGTCCTTCGTTCTACATTTTTCAAATTCAAAGAATCGCTGCCAGCGAATGTCTGAGCCCAGTGTTGTTTTTTCAGATTCCATGAGCGAAATCAATGCCATAACTGGCTGACAAAGTAACATTTGTAATATATTTTACATAAAGACGCCTGCTTTTCATTATGAGAACAAAACTGAGGCTAAAAAATAATTTCAGCATCCAAATACTTGAAAAACTGAAGCAATACCTGTTAATTTCATCATTTTTTCCCCCTGTTGCATATTTTGGCTGTGTGTGACAGCCGGGACTGCCCTTTATGTTTTAGTTTTTTGGACGCGGAGTTGGGTTTTTAATGCCCTTAACGTTCCACCGGTCTTAAGAGTCAGATGGGTCTGCAGAGTCCAACACAACGTTGTTGTTGGCAGGGGAGTGAGACTGGAGCGAGAGGGGAGAGCCGAGGAATGCGTTTGATGGAGAGCACTTAACAGCGGGACGCGGCGTTGATGTACTGCGCAAGGTAGAGGTGTGTGTGTGTGTGCATGCTGAGCTATGCTGTGTGTTGCACTGAAAGACAAGAGGTCATCATTATTATGGGATCAGTTATAAAAGTAACATTTACCTCTCTGTTTCTCTCTTGTAATTGTAACTAAGCTCAGAGTTTATGAAATAGGCATGAGGTTTATCCTTTCGCAAAAGTGCCTCAATGAGAATTTGCGCGTGCGCGATTCAAATTACCCCGATACCCGTAAGTCTGCGCTTTCAGTGAAACCCTGTAATCCCCTGCTGCTTATGTTTTTGTATCTGAATTCTCTTCCTAAGCCTGAATCCTGTTATCACATCAATGCTCTCTAAATTGATTACGACCAGTGGGAGCGCTCGTTGCATAACGCCAACGTTTTTCATCAGGCTGCTCCCACTGACAGATTTAACCCAACGAAAACAGTTTTCTTTTCTCGCACACACACACACACTCACCTTTCTTTGGCCTGAGGCAACAGTCAGACTGATGGGTACACATTAAGTTGTCTTCTTCAGGCACACACACACACACACACACACACAAAGACATCCTGACCCAGCCACTTCCACTCCAACAATAGGTCAACTGCTGCTTGTTACTCTGTCCTGACAGTTAACACTAGGCCCGAGGCCTGGGAGGATATACCGACATCATTTAAAAGGCTACATGACACACACACACACACACACACACACACACACACACTTATACACATAAAACCAAAGAATTACACTTGTCTCACACACACACACACACACATACACAAAAGAAAAACACACAGCGGCAGGAATCTGCTGAGTGGTTGGTACGGCAACCCGATCCTCTGAGCGACTCACACCGTCGGCTTTCAGAGAGCGCACACACATAAATGTGTAAAAACTTCAGTGACTCTTATTCGTTTGTTTTAATCAGACAATTTACGGCCTGATAATAATCGCAGACCTTTCCGAGAAATGTGATTTGTTCTCTCGCTCTTACTTTTTCACTCCATCTTCACCTCTCCACCCATCTCTTTTCTCTGCTCTGCTCCTTTCACTGCAGCTTTTCTAATAGTCGGTTATACTGTTCCACCTTTTGTCTCCTCTGGCTGCTGCACCTGTCACCTTTTCACCAGAGGACAAACTTTCTACAAGTCGGCAGTAAGAACAAGAATCAATGCTGTCATTCAGAAGAAACCTACCGAGCAAGCTGCCGAGGAGATTTGACCTTAAACGTTTCCAGAAACACGGGAACAGATCCCTGAATGGACACGAAGTGTGAAAATGATATATAAATGATGTTACTATACAGCCGTGCTCTTCCCTCCAACAACAGCCCAGTGTTCAAACTTCATGTTAATGATCTGAAACCAGCAGGCTAAGGTGCAAAATCTACCACAGACCTTTTCCTGTTGGGTTTATACTTGGCAAGAGCAATAAATTTTCTTCGTTTAAAACCCTGGACCAAAAAAAAAAAAAAAGGAGGTATGAATCACTTTTAATGACACACTCCACCCGAATGATTATAGGAGGGAAGATTTATGAAAATGATTAATTGGACTAACTGAGGGAAAAAGGAAAAGGCAATTGTGGGAACAGTTTGCCACTTTGAAATCTTGCCTCGTGTTAATGCAACTGTGGGAAAAATGTCTAGATCCGCTATTAAAGCGTCAATAAAGGGTTGTTGCTACTCTTTGCATGACTTACTGCGACCTAAAACACCCACGTACATTTCAATGAAATGTCACAATTTTGTGTCAGAACGACTTGAATTTGAGTTCATGCTTCAGTTTGCTGCAGTGTTTCTTTTACAGAGGACATATTGAACAAGAAACCACTGATGGAAAGAAGGTATCCAAACCAGGCTCCACTCTGGCAAAAGCAACTTTAGTCCAAGTGTTTATCGGAAAAAAAACAGAGAGAGTTTGAGGTGAATACCTGGTTCAACACAGACAAATGTTTGTTTCCTCACAAAATCACGCTTAAATATGACAAATATTTCTATTTTTATTATACGTCAAGGCAAGCTGTGAAACCTGCACTGCAACGTCCCAAAATAAACACGGCGGTAGCTTCATCCCATAAAGGAAAGACGGAGGATACTCGAACATGGGAAAAGTGGGAGGCTGTTGAGGAAACCGAGACAGAGAACATAAAGTTCTGCAAAACCACCAAGAACCTGAGGGCGGTTTGAACCTAGAACATTCTTTTAAAGCTTATAAAAGGGCTTTTACGGAAGCCACATCATGCACAGTGTGCACTTGTGTGAGTGTGTGTAATAGCAATTTGGGTCATTACATGAATGCAGATTAGGAGAAAATAACGTGTGAAAGATAGCAGGGAAGACAAGCATGCAGAGAGTTAAGGGACGGAGTCAGGAAGGGGATAAAGAGAGGAGGACTTAATCCACACAAACAACTACCTGCTAACATTTGAGGAATTACAGGTTAACTACAGACCGGACAGGAAACTGACATTTTAATGACTACCTTAGATAAAAAAAACTTTCTGTAGCCTTGTATTATGTTTGCATCCTGTGAGCGAGAAAAAAAACACACACACTGACAGATTCAGAGACATCCTCGACGGTCCATTAACAAATCGCAGTCATGACATGTTGAAAACTGATCTGGTAGTTGCTCACGAAAGAAGGATGTTTTCTCTGTTGTTCCTATCGTTCAGATACGATAAGGTAAATGAGATTTTACGCGGTTTGACAGCGAGCATATTAAAACGCCACACCTGTCTCCTGCGATGACAGAGCGTCTCCAAAACATCCATGTGACCCGATGACGTCAACTTATTTATACCCTTTTTGTACCTCAACTCTCTGAAGTGTAAAGAAATAAAGAGAGCACTGCCTGATGACCTGAAGAGGGAACTGTTTTTCCAAGCTTTGGTTAGATAATAAATCATGTTTGACAAGATTAGAGCATCCAGTGAAACACAGGCCGTCACCTCCACAGCTCCTTAGCCAACAAAGAAGGAGGGTAAGGAGGAAAAAAAGTTGAGCAGGAAAAAGATTTAATAAACGGACTAAACAAGCCAGCTGGGACTGAAAGTAGGTCAAAGGCCATAAGTACTATTCCAGTTTAGTGTGTGTGTGTGTGTGTGTGTGTGTGTGTGTGTGTATAGGAGTGTGTGCATCATTGCTGGCTGGTCAGTGTATGGAGGCCGAGGACTGGGTTACATTTTAGGGCAAAATAAGACCTGAGACAGACAGGGAGCAGACGCTCTGATCCAGAGCCAGTTACCAACACGGTATACTGAGCTTACAATCGTCCTGAATCACCAACGTTTAAACGTTAAAAACTTCTCAGAAATATGTAATAAAAGTGTAGATTTTAAGAATAAATCTTGCAGCTGCATTAGCTCCAGAATCAAGACGTCTGCAGGTTTCAAGTAACTATATTTGACCTGAATTTATTGACAGGACAAATTAAATATAGTGGAAAGAACATTGGTATACACTCAGAAAAACTGGTAGACAACCAAACACATGCAAAAAAGAATACTTTAAGTCATAATTGCAGCACTTTTTGAATAATCTTTGCTCCTTTTAAAAGGCTCTTTGTTATATATATACTGATTATTACGGGTTCTTTATGTCGGCCTTGCAGCAACTAGTTCTTTGAAGAAACAATAGGTAAAAGGTTCCATGCCAAACTGAAAAACATTCCCCTGGCATCA
The DNA here is from genome assembly GCA_033000465.1 of Sciaenops ocellatus. Classification (NCBI taxonomy): domain Eukaryota; kingdom Metazoa; phylum Chordata; class Actinopteri; family Sciaenidae; genus Sciaenops; species Sciaenops ocellatus. The sequence continues at coordinate 27,753,687 of CP136866.1, read as the reverse complement.
CCATGACCAACGTGAACCTTTTTTTTTGAAGTTGTGTGTGCTGCAGATACACAAAAAATGTTAAGTACACTTAAATTAAAAGCATAAACAAGTTGTTTTGAGACGAGAAAATAAAGATTATCCGAAGCAGAGGAGCAAAGAAATATTTAAGATGCTTTAGCACTACAGAAAATCTAGAAATAGTTCAAAAGAAACCAAAAAATAAGTAGTAAATCTGTATATTTACATGCATAGGCATAAAAAAATAAGAAAAACAACATAACATTCTGTTTGTTTGAGCACAGTTTGCATTTCAGGACTTAGAGTTTGATATTTTAAGACTAGAAGAGCTGTACCCGAAGAGAAACTTCAGACGTGCAAACAGCTTCACTGTTTCACTCCAGCCAACCTTCACCAATGACTTCTAACAAACGACTTGTTAGGCTGCAAAGTCTCTCCCAAAAAAAGTGCGACGGCAGCAGCGGTGGCGGCGGCAGGTGTTGTGGTTGTATGCGAGGAATCTGAGGTCAGGCCAATTTACTTATTCTGTGCACACAAGCTAGCAATGACCCTCTGAACCAAAGTACAATTGAACATCTACATTTAGCTGTACTGATCTCAACAAACTGAACATCGTAAATCCATCTGTTTGTGTGTGTGTGTGTGTGTGTGTGTGTGTGTGTGTGTGTCCGCCGAGTGTCTCGTGCCTTGCAGATAAGGTACGACATAGCTGGAGCATGATAAGAAATAGTTAACACTCCCGAGTGTGTGCGAGTGTCTGTGTGCACGTATGTGTGTGTGTGTATGTGTGTGTGTGTGAAGCAAATCGGTGTCCTCGACCTGACTTTTATCAGCATTTTGGAGGCAGACACTGTTACTCATTAACAGCAGTGATAACGCACACACTCACACACACACATACACACTGTACCACCACCTGCTATGGTCCACTTTAGTGATAAAAAGGTGAATATTTGTTGTAAGGGAGCCTTTCGTATTGACAGAACACATATAAAAAAAGGAGACAGAGAGAGAACAACAGATACTGGTTTTATAAACATCTCGACAGGTGGATTTGACTTCCCAGCAGTTAAATAATTGCAGATAAGATACGAAAGGTTTTATCCAAATAGGTGACCCTGGACGACCAAAACAACAGCCACAAGTAATTAGCTACAGTAAAATATAAATAAACTCCATATTTAAGTGAATTTATTTGAGTGCTGAAGTGAATCAGTTGTTTGAACCTGCCTCAAGTTAAATGTAGCTGTTTAAATCTTGTTTTATGTAACTTCGAAGTATAAAAAAACACACACTTTTCAATCAAATTTGGTCCAGTCTTAATGCAGACATGCAGACTTTTGACCTGAACTCACCAAATCAATATTTATTGAGTCACCGTCTGACCAAACATTGCTTTTATCTCTCCTCAGCTTTTTGTTTCTGCTACTTCTGACTTTGTGTTCATTTGTTTAATGAAAAAAACGGTTGTTTTTATGGTAAAAAAAACTGTGGTTGCCGGATTTTACCGTAATAACTGCGGTATAACTTTTACTAATATTACAGTAAAAGGATTCACATATAAGGTTGGCGTTTTATTCCATATTTTAAAATGTCGATGTAGATTTTACGGTGAATAACTGCCAAACCAAAATATGACCTTACATATTACGGTGTTTTACTGTACAATTAACAGTCTCTAATATAAAATACAGCTATATTCTGTATAAATTCCCCCAAAAGTTAAGGTTTTGAAGTATAACTGTGTTTTACTGTATAGTGGAAAACACAGTCATACTTCATGGCATATTTTACGTCTTTTACTGTTATGGTTTTACAGTGTTTCACCGTGAAGTGTCTTCTCTTCTCTTTTTCTTTTTTTGCATATTTACATCTCTGTTAGTGTCAGGTGTAAATAGGTCTAAGTAGGTATAAAAACACGGGTACAAAGATAAAAGAGCATAAAATCTTTGAGATGATTGACAACACAAGCAAAAAGAATTCAAAACTTAATTTCAAATGAAAAAACAAAAAAACATTTCCTGCTCCTTCTCCACCTGTGTGTTTTCTGGTTCACTGGGTGGGGAGACAGACATTCCAAGCATGCACATAACACACACACACACACACACACACACACACGCACACACACACTCGTGCCCCCCTCCCACATTCCACACCAATCCTCAGCCGTGACTAAGTCCATTTGTTCAGCTCAGGTCACTGTCTCATCTTAGCTTACTGTGTGTGAGAGAGAGAGAGATGGGATTAGGTGTGTATGTGTGTGTGTGAGTGATTGCATGTGTTTAACCTATATGTCATTTTTCTAATCTCCCCCGTGTTGATTGACATCCAAATGTCTCCGAGAGTCTTCAGAGGAAGGAAAACTGGGAGATAGCCGGAAGACAATGCAGCCGTCTAAAAGCTGTTACCTTTAACCTTCACAGAACGACCTGCTTCATGTACGTCTCTGTTCCACGCTGACATGTTCCCAACGTGGGACTGAACCTGCACACTTACATCATGTGCACTGCAGTAAAAGAGGTGGAGGTGAAAGGGGAGCATCTGCCTTTATGGAAGCACAATTAAGAGATTCTGAAGATTCATCTCTTTATTATTATTTTATGGAACTACTAGAATCCTGAAATGTATGAAACATGAACGTTTGAATGAGCTTTAACCTTTTGCATGTGAGGATTTACAAACCGAGCATGCTCGTAAAACATGTCTGAGAATGATACAGCTCAAAAGAAAAGAAGTAGTGCAACTGACTAACTCAGCACAGAGTGGATCATTTCAGGGCGTTTGCACAGAAACATTTGACCTCTGTATGAAAGCAGCAAAAAAAATTCCTAAACTGTTGTCAGGAAATAAAGTCTATATTTGAGATTTGCACAAAGTAAGAAGAAAGAAACTGTAACAGAAACATAAACGCAAAGAACATCTCACATTCGGGATGGTGGTTTTCACTTCACCTTAACTAAAATAGACAATATGTTGGGACAAGTCCCATTTTCTAAAAGCACTTTAAGACCAGAGGCAAGATTATCCTCAAGTTAAGTTGTTTGTACGCCGTCAAACATGGCTTTCCTGAACGAGGTGAGCGATTACTCTGCTGTTGTAAGGAGGGAGGAGACGTGATGATTGTTCAAATGCAGATACCGGTGCACACTTTTGGACAGCCTCTCTTTGAAGAAAGTAATGGTGCTGCACTCGTTTGTACAAACTGACAGACAAAGATGTATGAGTAATAAAAAAAAGACAGATTGAGAGAGATAAGTTCTGCATACTTTCTCACTTTTGCACACCTGGCTGCACAAAGCGGGTACGCCTGTTGAATTTGGAAAGCTACAAAAATTGTTGTATGCACCTAATTTTAACGTCAAAACGGTGAGAGGGGAGAAAGTGGACTGACTCTTTTAGATCATCTCAACCCCTCGGCTCACAGCGAGACTCGTCATGTCCTTACCACGCTTTAGAGAAAAACCTAGACTCCTGCTCTTACTCGCCAGTGAAGAAGTCAGAATACTGACTGGTTGAATCATTCCTTTCACAGTACAATCTAAATATGAATGGCTGTCCGGGCACAGATGGTATTTGCCATGACGCACAGGTTGAGCCAGTAACAGAGCCTGAGAAGTGTTGACTGATAGTGGACACTCACCATCAAACACACACACACACACACACGCACTCACAGACATCCAACTCCACCTGAAATCAATCAGTCATCATGTCACTTGTAGCTGTCGGCGAGGACTAATCTCCGTCTCCGTCATCTTCTTTTCATCTCATTTTCTTTTATTCCCGTATAAATGTGTTTGTGTCATAATTCTACCTCTCTCGTCCAGCGACAAACTCTTTACGAGGATACTATCCAATAAAACCCTCGTGACACACCCACACAGGTGTTTCCAATTATTGTGGTTATCAGATCTCTGCTCAGGTGATGTCGGGCAGATCTCTGATGGAAATATGGAAATTACATGTTGTCACCAAACTCAACTAATAAAAAAAAAAATCATAAAAGATATAAATTGTTCTGCCAATAGTTAGATGACAATAAAAGTAGCAGTGAGCAGAGTATGCACACGCCCACACATCGTAGGTTTAATAAGGGATATTGCAGTAAGTAGCATTGTAGTATGTGAAAACACCTGTGCAGGTGAGCCATGGGTGTGTTCGGGCAAGTAAAAGTACTCATTACGCAGAAAGCGCCACTTATAAGCGTTTTATTAGTATGTTAATAACATGTAAGCAGCATTTGGAGGTGAAGCGGATCTAAACGTTATTATATACTGTTTGGAGTCTGGAACAATAGATCATGTTTTACAAACTGATAATAGCGTGTGATTTTAATGTGAAATCCAAAAAAGGAAAGTAACTACAGCCATCAAATACATGTAGGGTGGAGTAAGAAGCCGTAAAATGTAAAAGTGTATTAGTATCTAATAGAATAACGTAGCTGTCCAGTGAAAACCAACTCCACCTCCACTTGTTTGTGGCCGAAGACGTCACAATTCTCCGTGATTATGCTCAACAGAATTTGATAAACTGACTTACAGATAATGAGCATTGTCGTTGTTGACTGCAGCAACTTTATGATATATTACAGCACTGAATGCTGAGTGTAACCTTACCTTGAACAGGCAAGGTAAGGTAACTCTGTGGTGGTTTTCAAAACACGCTTCCAATTTGTTGAATTTATAAACAAACTAATTGATTTCACAAGAAAAACTGTTGCACACAGTCATAAAAATGGTTCCAAGGTTTCCAAGTAACGCCAAAGCACTTGAGAAAAACAGCTAAACGTTACAGGGGCAAGTGATAGTGGTAAAAATTGGTATGAAACCACAGCCTCCACCTATCCAACACCACGAGAATGACACACACTTAGCTGGTTAGATGATCGTCATTCAGTCAGCCTTCCCGTTTTAGATAATTAATAAACTGGGGTTAGGGGTTCGGTACCTCAAGGGCACCTCAGCAGTGCTCAGGAGGTAAACTGGCACCTCTCCAGCTACCAGTCCACCCTCCATACTTTGGTCCATAACCTCCGGTTCCCAAGCCTGAAGCGATTCCCTCCACAGTGCAGTTACATGGAGCTCCACTCTGTGTGTGGATAATATATGTTTGTGGGGACTGCGGCCTATGTGACGGTCCAAAAGTCATGGACTGACTGGAGGTGCTCGTGTTAATGGGTTGAGACAATTCTCACATAAATAAAACACACAAGAACCCACTGGATGATCTGAAAAATTGTCACGAAGCTGTGCTTAGCTCATGAGAAACTGACATTTTGCAGGTACGTGGGCTTCACAGGAGCAACACTAACATGAAAATTCTCATATAAGCACTTCATAAACTTAAAGGGAGTTTATGAACTCCCAACTAAAAGTGAATGCATGTAATCTAGTGTGGTTACATCTACCTAAACCTTCACTGCACTGCTGATCTGAGAGCTTTCCTTTCCCCCCTCCACCTTCTCCGTCCCACCGCGTTCTCTAAAGCTTCAACAACACAACAGTTAAATCCCAGAAAGCAGCCCGTAAGTACCTTTGTTAATTACGTGTGGAAGAATAGGCCTGTTGTGTCCCTGTGTGATAATGGTGCCAGCACAACAGAGGGATTACCTCCGGATAATACGTACGCTGAGCTGACCGGTGTGATGAAGGCCCATGTAGTGGGAAATAATTAACACAGCTAACTGGTCTGCAGGCCTTTCAGCTAGATGTCTGCACTGTGTGGTTGCTGGCAGGGGATTAATAACCCGGGTTATAATATCTGGAGTTATATTTTACAGATTGTGTCAATGTTTTGCCTGTTACTTTGGGAAAAAATGCAAGAAATGCCAGTTATGCCAAATCTGCTGCTTTACAAATTACTAATAATAATCAACACAGGATGCACTGTCTACTTTGGCTGCATGTGAAGTCCAGAAATACTTGGACTACATTGCGTCATAACACACCGTCTCAGTTTCTTGGTTACAAACTTTTGTCTATGAGCAGGAGCTCATTTTTGTCAAGTCGAGTCGAAGTGAGAAACAAATCTTTTAAAAGGAAGAAACATCAGGAAGAACAGGAGAGGAGGGATCCCTCTTCCAAGGATGGACAGACATTCCATAGATGGCATATGTACAAAGCCTAATTCAGTATTTTCTAAAGCCAGATCCGCTCGATTTACTGTAAGGCCAAATTCACTATCTGTCAGCCAAATTTCCTTGATGTAAAGCCAAGTTTGTAGTTTTGAATCAAAACCTGCAACTTTTACAGGCTCGACAGACAGATTCGACAAGTTTAAAGCCTTAAACTTGTCGAATCTGTCTGATTCAAACGACTTCAAGTGAAATTCACTAGATGTAAATCCATAAATTATAAAGACAGACTAAAGGCGGGCGGAATATTTCTTCAGAAACTTACCAAAACTAACAATCTGACATTCACACTCACTGTGTGGAGGTGAGAAAGAAAGCCGGGGTTGAACTTCTCTGTTTAGCTCTAACACAACTATTTCTTGCGTGTACAAACGGCTGCAACACATTTGACTGTCTTCCAGGAGAGGCTGTTTGAAAATGTGCTCTGTTATCCCCGTTTTTTAAACAATGATGGCATCTCTTCCCTCGATGACGTCCGACTTGTTATTCCACGTTCGGGGTGTGTGGACGTTCAGAGCATGCTACAAATGCTCGCACCTTCTGATGTGGTCGGACAACATGTCGCACAAACCAGCATGACCTGGCAATTTTCCACAGCTTTCCGCACTTAAAAACAGAGTAATGTAAACAGTGTACGTCAACCATTGTTGGCAAATGATGAATGAAGTCGAAATAAACAAACGAGACAAAATGCATCGACGTAAATCTCGGACATTTTGGCCACACGGTCACAGTCAGAGTCACCGGTGTGTATACCACCCCCCTCTAGAGTTCCCATCTTTGCTGAGCCCACCCCCACATCTCTCACACTCCTCTCACATTCCCCCCCTTGCAGTATGGATTCCACATCGACAGCTGGCACTGCAGAAAAAGACGAGTGTCCCCTCGTGTGAGGTGTTTTTTTCAACTTTGTGCCACGAGGTTTTGGTGGTCACATGCCACAACAAGGAAAAACCAGCACAGAGCTGTTTCTACTGACATTTGTGAACCTTTAAATCACGAATGCTATGGCGTTTCCTGCTTTTGTAGACGGGACACAGCAGTGAAAAACAAGACGTACATATTAAACTTTCATATTCCTCGTGAATCCTGTCATTTTAGATTAAATAATGTTATGAACATGCATCTAGGACTTGCCTTACCAAACACAGTGCACGTTTTGATTGACGTGACTAAGAGCTCAACAGAACAAGCTGAATATCTCACAGCTAGAAGCTTACAAAAAGTATTTCCTAAAGCCGTCGCCTTAACATCCTGCCCCTGATCAGCCTCCACTTCCTGGGGTCGGAGGTCATCTGTATGTCTAACAAACAACCGAGGAGAAGGAGAGCACGTTTGACTGTACGCCATGTCAATCATGTTTCAGACTGAGGTCATAATGGTGGTGTTTTTGGTTTGGGGGAAGTGTTTTCATCACTCTGTCTATCACAATCAATAACACACACACGCATACACACACGTACAGCTGCCCAGAGCGCTGTACTGCCCCTCCACCAGACCCAATCTGACAGGCTGGAGCCCAAAGAAAACAAGGGTCTGTGTCTCCTGTCCCAGCGATCACCTTTCAACGTCTCATTTGTAACGCCAACAGCTGGAGACTCTGTGTGTGTGTGTGTGTGTGTGTGTGTGTGTGTGTGTGTGTGGTAGGTGGGGGGTAGAGTGGTTGCAAAGCAGAGACAAAGAAAGTGGCAGAGGAATTAAAATGTCAGAGAGCGAGATAGAAAGTGACAGAGAGAACATGCTGGACGCTTTTTACTCTTTATGTTTCACCTTTAAAAGAAAATAGTTGCTGATCACAACCATTGGCTGCAAAGTCTTGATTATCCAAAGTAACCTGGAATATTGTTTCACTGTTCCTGGATTAAATTTTTAATGCTCGGCAAAGAGGAACAATCTATTTGCATGTTAAAAACCACCAGAGGTAATGAGGATGTGTGTGTTTTTATGGAAATACACGCTGCTTTCTGATTTCCTTGGTGACCTTTTGAGAAATCTGCTTATGTGCAGTCACTATAATTAACGTTTACTGCATATCTGTTATCTAAAGAGAGAGATCAGACGATAACTTCGACCACTTCGTTCATCTTGGCTCTGCTGCCCAGACTCATTTGGGTTGAGTAGGTGTGTGTCGGTTTAAATGTTGTATTAACGTTAACATCTGAAACTCCCACGTCCAATAAAAAGCATGTGGAATCATAAGAAAACAATCTGCCACCATAAACCCGTAAAACCTGTGCAGTGACATGTTTTGTGCTTATATTTGTGAACTTCTGTTCAAAACCATTGAAGGGAACATTTAAAATCTGTGCTACATTTAGACGGAAACAATAAAACTGAGAAAATATAAGTCATTATCTTCAAAATAGTTAAATTTAATCATTTAATTAACGTGTTTTCTGACAAACACGTCAATGAGATTATTGAACTGAGGCAGAGAGGAGATAAAGGAGTGAAAGCAGAGTGTGTGTGTTGTCCTGTGGTGTTCCTGGTGTGTTATTACAGTCTCCTTTGGTGCTGGCATGTGTTTTCTCTGACCCTACCTTACACACACCCACACACACACACACACACACACACACACACACACACACACACAAACGCACGCACACACTCCCCCTGACCCCTCCCTGAGCCACTGGCTGACCTTTAACCCTCAGTGCTGTGGCGTTGACCAAACATACTCCAACCCCACTGAGACCACAATACAGCACTGTGGCGCCACGTCCCACACAATGCTGCGCTATGGAGAACAGAGATGGAGACAGAGAGAGAATATGTTGATGGCTGCATCAAGAGACGACAAAGAAGACACGATCTTAGCAAAATCCATGCGCTACAAGACGACGAGAAAGTATAAGACACGACACACAAATATGTTGGTGTGAGAGGATGCTGCGTTTGCAACTGTCATTTATTAATCTTCCATTTCTTTTATACTTCCATGTCTAAAAGTTTTAACCCTGTACATCATTAGTACAAACTCATGCTGTGCACTCAAACACTGTTCAAACTCTAACCGAGGTCCAAAAGTTTACAGAGACACCAAACTGACCAGGCTGAATCGTGAGAAAATATGTATAAAATGATGCTCAAAGGTTCAGTTATGAAAACATGGAGCATAAACATCATACAACTTCATTGAAGAGCAGAACCACACAGAATATGTGATACCAGGGCTGCAGTCAAGACTACCTAAACCGAGACTAAGTCAAGACCAAGACCAGAGAGTATACAGTCGACATTTCCATGTTACATACATTACATGTATACTACTGCTGATGGTTAATATTAAAAAGGGGCGATCAGTGATCGCTGGCAGCTCGCAGACAGGTCGCAGAGTTCACAGTCCCAAAACTGAACTAGTTCATATTCATTTCTTTTTTCTACTTACCTGCTTGATAAAATACTGAGTTTGATTTGTTGGAGGAACTTTGCAGCTGTTGGCTCGTGTTTTTGTGGTTAAAGCTCGACCTGAACTCTGCTGCCACGCAGGTGTTTTTTCTACAACTACAGGCCGTAAAACAGTTTCTCAGCCGCTTTTACCGTCATTTGTTTTGTTCTCTTCAGCGGTAAGTGAGTGAAACTGAAGTGTAAAAGTATTTTCAGTTAATTATGAAAGTGTGGCAGGACAGGTTAGACATTATTCAGTGATTAATGGGAAACACTGGTGACTGCTGAGAACGAGACGAGACCAAGACCTTCAAAAAGTGGTTTCGAGACCAGGACCAATCTCGAGTACTACAACACTGTGTGATACTGTCAGATTGTGAGGCATAATATGATTTATCCGGCCTTATAGCTGTTAAAACTTTATGTCATTGTTCTTTAATATTTCTTTGTTTCTCTCCACAAAGCTTTCTTCTTCTATCTTATCTCCTCCTGTTGCTCGCCTTCTCCCTGCCGCACCCCTCCCCTCCACAAACACACATCCCATCTTCACATCACCGTGACACGCCGTCAACCCCCACAGAGAGCGTCCAGACAGCTCCCCATTACTACCCCACCATTAGCAAAGTCAAAGCAAACATTGACTTTATCTAAATGTGGGCTAATAGCCTTTAACATTAACAGGGCCCTGTAAAACTCTGAGAAGGAGAACAGTGGTTGCAGAAGTTTGGGTGTGGGAAGAGAGAGAGAGACGGGCTGCCCTTTTAAAGCCCCTGCAAATGAGTTCATGTCAGTTTCTGGTTCAATTTTTGGGGACCGCAAAACACAGACAGTAACGTGTGAGCGTAATGTTATGTTTGAAAATGATCAGTCTGTCTTATTTGTGACTTTTATCTTCTGGCAGGCTGACAGCTTCTAAACAAGAAAACATTTGGCCCCGACATTCGGATTTAACAAGAGGAACTGACAGAGTCATTTGTGCCCTTTGAAGCTTCCCTTTGTCTGTTAATCACCATGTAATTAACAAACACAAACACATGCATCGAATGTTGCTGCTTTTCTCTCATTTAAGGGACAAAATGATCACCATGTGCAGCAGACAATAGACGCCCGCAGGACTCCGATTAAAATCAGCTCCTCTGCCTTTGAGCATCGACTGTTTAATGTGCAGAAAAAATGTGTGTGCCATATGTAAAATGTTTTTCCATAACTAAGAAATATTATTCTAACATTTTGCTTGAGAAAATGCTCTTTAAGAGTATCAAACATCTATGGTGGTCTGGATCCAGCCCCTCCACTGCAAACACCGAGGCAGGCTGGCAGCCAGATGCCCTCCTCCACCACCACCGTCGGGCCGTATAACGGTTGTCAGCATGTCAAATGGTATTTACGATAGTTAACTGTGACTTAGGACACGTCGCATGCTTAAAGAACAGGAGCGGGGTGGACGGGGATTTACTGATGTGAGATTATGAGTGTGTCTGTTTACAATGAGGTTGAAGCCGTGTGTTTGAAGCATCTGCATGTGGTATGCAGTTTGTTTACTCTACGAGGACTCAAGATGCTCTCCTCCTCCTCCTCCTCCTCCTCCTCCTCCTCCATTCTTCTCATGAAGACAGGCAGATGCCTACCACAACTAACACAATGTGTTTTCTTACACAGTTAATCAGTGCTTACTTTAGATAGCTTTCATTTGGTGCAAAGTGTGTGGGAAAATACACAATAGTATGGGTGAAGTTTAAACATAAAATTGACTTCATTCGTCAAACATTAACCCTTTTTATTCATTGGTCATCTATAACTTCTTGTTAGATAGATTGGCCTTTACAACCAGTGCTTTACATACTGAAACACTCACACCAACTCTCAACATTCAGTGATGGATAAAGCCTTCTTCATACACGATATTACCTCTACTCGAGCCAGAGCTGAGATGATTAGTCGAGTAGATGTTTGACAGAAAATTAATCTGAAACTATTTTCACAACTGATTAATTGTTTAGGCAAACATTCTCTGACACCAGCTTCTCAAATAAGAGGATTTGCTGCTTTTCTCTGTTTTATATGACATAATATGCAAACTGAATTTGAGTTTTGGAGGGTTTGTCAAGGTTTGCCGTGTCAATTTTGAGTCTGGGAAACTAGGATGGACACATTTTACGTCAATTAATCAAGTAAATATTTGGCAGATTATTTGAAAATGAAAGCATCGTCCAATGTTAATGTTTTTTTCTAGATATATACTTGCCCAAACTCAATGTTTATTGATGCGGAAGACTCTTATGGCACTCCTGTAATACTTTACAGGTACTTGATGTGCCTGACTTGCTCTCAGGCTCGTGGAAATCTGTGGAATACATAAGTGGAGGTTCACTCATTTAAACTTTCTTTTCCAGGATAAGTGAAATTCTTGCTTGTGCTTCAGTTCATGAACTTTGCCTTTACCCACTGCCACTTTCTTGCGAGTGCCTTCTTGGAAAAATGTTAAAAATCATTTATCTTTTATGGCTTTTTACAGGAAATCCTTATTGTTGAGCCCAGGAAAGTAATCGCTGACAGAAAAGCATCACCAATGACACCTCTGTTCTGTCTGTTTACTAGTTGTGTCTTACTTTTCCACAAAGTTTAAAGCTCTGCTTGTGATCCACTGCTCGTGTCTGTGCCTCCTCTTTCAGTCTCTTTTTACCTAACCGCAATTCTCTCCTACGTATCATTGTTAGTGTTAGCATGCTAATTACATTCCTCAGTAATGAGTGTGGGACAGGAGGTTGTTAAGTGGTTGTGAGCTGCGTGTCTGTGTGTGCTTACATGTGTTAAGTCATATTTATGGGTAGTGTCCTCTCGTTGTATACATTTTCAGCATCTGTGCACGCGGCTGTTTACACTCTGCACCGTCTGCCTGTCTTTGTCTGCGGCGACGATGCTCTCCTCCTCTCTCCTCTCTCTCCGTTTTGGCAGCTTCAGCGCAGCGAAGATGCATTTTTAATACGCTTGGTATTACAACAAATAAAGTCGCTCATCTTTGTCTCTTCTTCCTCTCAGTCTCTCTGGATAACGGGTGGTCGATACGGCTCAATCAGCCGGAAAACATTAAACTGTTTACATGGAACTGTGCTTCAGGAAACGATGTACACAGACACACGCTCATCGGCTAATTTCTTGGTATTAACTCTCTTTTCTGGATCTAAAGGTTTCAGATAGAAGAGGCAGACAAGACAAGAGTAGAACTAGTAGTAGTACTATTATTATCATTATCATTATTATTATCCTCTGCACCCTGCTCCAGTTGTTTGACCGTGAAGCTGGCTTAAATACCATCTGACATGCTGATAACCATCTGACATACACGTGGCATTTCACATCACATGCACAATTAACCTATGTGTGTGTGTGTGTGTGTGTGTGTGTGTGTGCAGAGGCATGCTGAAACACAGGCATATGAACCAATAAACAAGCGCTTCATCTGTTCAGTGCATGTGTCCAATGCTCTTTGCTATACCAGCTGAATGTCCCACGTCCCCTTTTTAAAATGCAACATCTGCTCTTTTTAAAACGAGTTACGCTCGAGGAGAATGCTCTCTGTGGAAGATGTAACTCATCCTCTTGTAGCTGCGGTGGAAATATTAATGTAGCATAACTTCATCTTTGTTTGTCCATGAGGAAAAGTACACTACCGCACAATAAACCGGACTCAGGGATTACATGTCCTGTTGCTTTTAAAGATAAAGTTTCATGCTAATTTACTTTTGATCGATGACATTCTTGCAGGGCATGTAACAATATAGTGAGAAAAACATCTCTCTATTGCTGTTGGACCCCAAATTGTTCTGATGCAACTTATTTAAAAGATGCAAGCGGTTCTTCCCACTCTGGTATTATGGACCTTTCCTTTTTCAGTGTTCAAACATGAACCAAACTCTGGCTGAGCTGCAGGTAACCCGGAATGCACTGCCCTACTACAAGTCTTTGACCCCTGTATTCAAGCTCAGTGTTGTTCAGCTAACACAGGGAGAATGCTAATCTCTCAGCTGCTCAGTCTCATGCTCAGCTACACACACACACACACGCACACACACAAACACACACACACAGGCCCAGACACCAGTTTGAACAGTGTGTTGTGTAAGTCTCTGGAGTGCAGTTTATGTGATTCTACAATCAGGGCATAAATGTTGAGTTTATCTCTTTCTGTCTCGACCTCTGGGTTTATCTCCGTCTGTTTCTCTTTATCTTCCTCCTGTTCTTTCTTTACCTGTATCTTCTCTCTCTCTTTCACTCTTTCTGTCTGTTGCAGCAGTCCAGCCTTAGCTATTCCAATGATCCCGTTTCCAACCTTCAGTGTCATCTGATGTTTGTCCCCCACCGACTCCAAGGACACTCTGTAAAAGTAACTACCAGTAACAGTCTTTAAAACTATTTGGCCTTCATGCTATCTGTTCATTTACCATTAAAGGAATTGTTGTTCTCTGTATTTCAACACGGGGATGTGTTTTCATTCAGCTATTTCTTTAATACAATACACCATAGTGTACTTTGCAGACAGTGCTATAAAGTTATAAAGGTGCTGTTACACAGAACGTCCCAGATTTCTACAATAGCACTCTTACATTTTGCTGTAAGTGAAGCTTGTGTGCAGAGGGGACTGCCCAGTGTTCCTGTTTTCAATTTTAAATGTCATGATGTGTCTTATTATATTTTGATTTTTATTGTTCATTGTTTATACAGTCGTCCGGAGTAACGCACCTCTGGTGTGCATATTTCTCTTGGATATCTCAGGAGTCACCAAGAAACTAATAAAAAAATGTTTCTCTGCGTCATTTTCTTCAGAGGAGAATGAAAGAAGGGCAGGAGGAAGCTTTTCCACAATCGCTTCTATTAAATTTGTTTAATCAAATTTTGCATTTAAAGATCGAAAATCGTAATTGTGAGTTTGTCTCACTTTAATATACCAAACCGCTCTCAAAGGCAACTGCAGTGAGTGATCAAGTGGCACTTTTGGGTGTAAACTATGATATTATTCGATTTATTTAAGTAGCTTAAGTGCCTTTTTTTCTGTAAAGTCCCACTTGGCTCAACCCCAGCTGAAGACCCGAAACAATTACGAAGCTTGTTGACCTTCCCGAAGGATCTCTTTCATAGATTTCAAGGCGTGAAGAGTTTAAGATGTGTTTTTTTGGGTCATTCTGATTAACCCTTGACTTTTTCAGCTACAGTGGGATAGTGGGAGTCGAACGTTACTGTGCTGTCACCTGAGCAAAGTAACTTCTATCTTCTGGCATGGTGAAACAGCTTAACAGCTGATGGTAGATCTCTGTGGTTGTACTTAGCAACTCTAACTAGAGCAATAGGTCAAACTGTTTCAAAAATAAGTATCATGGCCATAAATAACTGTAGTATCTGCTGGTTTTCTAAAAACTGCATGCAATTTGTCATTTTGCGTGCAGCTGCAACAGTCCAAGGCCATGAGTAAGTTGCTTGGTGGGAGTTGTGGACGGCAATGAACAGCTCTGCCTGAGAAGACAGTTTCAGGGGAAATCAAGTTACAAAGACACTAACATAACTGCAAGCATGTTGGACTGTAGAAGTCTAAACTGATTTAGTTTGACCTTGGCTCCCTCAACCCCGCATTGTTCTGACTTGGGACTGTTTGATGTGGAAAATGTTAATCCAGAGATTGGATAAAGATGCAGCGAAAAAATCTTGCAGAAATTAGCCCGAGTTGATGTTTCAGATAATTTTTCTGTTTTTGTTAAACACTATACTATTTACATGTTGTAAACAGGGAACATCTATGATGAGATGCAGACAGAGAGGAGATGACATGCTGCATTACTCAAGTTCAAAACCACAAATTCACAATTACATGGTATGAACCTCAGATCACAGGGCCACCAAACCCAACATTACACACACACACACACACACACACACACACACACACACACACACACACACACACACACACACAGTATAGAGGTCTTTTTGCTGCCTCTTCACAGTCAGTCTAACACAAATTACAAAAACAACAATAATTACTTCTTTAAAATTGATTTTGCGTAAACAAACTCTGTCTAACGACCTCATTTCAGTTAGATTTGTCCTGCGCTTATACTGTACATTAGCCAGGAGAGAGGAGTCGAGTCCTCCTAATCACAAGACAAGGGAGAACTTGAGTTTCTAATAGGTTTATGAGGGCATTTTGTCCTCTCTGTCCTCTTCATGCTCTCCTGCCCTCTCTCTCACACCCCTCCTTTAATCGGTTCCCTTCCCTTTTCTATTTTTCCCTTTTCTTCCTCACTTTTTTCCCCCTGTAGTTCATTTCTTCTTTCCGTTATTACTCCAGTCTCCCTGTGTCTCTCCCTCACATCTCTCCCTTCCTTCCTTCCACCCTTTTACCCCCGCCCGTCGTTTCTGGTCTGCTTCTCTGGTGCTGCCTGCCCTGGTTTCATTGACAGACTGCAGGCGGGGAGAGGGAGGAAATGCTGTGGCATTGCACAGCAAACATCCCTAATAGGCTAATCTAATCTCATCTCTTTGCGGTCTATGGCCTTGTGTTTACTTTCGGCCCCGTGTCTGCACGCTGGCCCGGCCTCGCCTCGCTGAATGCAGCTTTGTTCCTGCTGAAAACTCATCATCGGTGTGATCTCTGGAACAGGCGCCAACTCTGCGACCGTCTGCCCACAGTGCCTGCAGGCCGGGTGGAGGGGGGACAGACTCTGTTGCTGTTGTTGTCTTTTATTATGTTTAGTTTCATTGAAAGAAACCGAGGTTGCATGCCAAGCGCTGAGGGTAGTCCTCTGTGTCTGACCCTGACCACTGACCTCCCTGTGGGGTTGTTCAATTTAAATTTGGGTTGAAATTTTACTCTACAGCCGACAATGTAGTATCCTTACTAAATCACCAGGAGGAGGAACCACACTGCTACTACTGCCAGACGAGTGTGAGAATATCTGAGGGTAACTGAACAACCAGTCAAAGTTAAAGAGCAAAAGGATTCATTTAGTGAGGTGCACACCGGGACAAAAAAGCACATAATTAAAGTATTTCCAAAGAACAAGATAGAAGAGAGCGCCCACTCCTTCAGCTGCTAATGTCCTCCCATTACACTTCCAGCTTTAATGAGACAATCGTGTCTGAAACCACAGTCAAAGCAATCACGCCACCGTGTTTCAAACAAATCCCCCTGCAGCTGAACCAGCGGTATGACAGCAAACATTTCACTACAGTACATTTACTCCACAGTGCAGCCAGATCGTGATGTCAGCTGCAGAGATTTATCTTCCTGCCATCATCTTACTGCTGCCATCCATGACTGCGGCGCTCCAAGGCTCTGGTGAAATCTGTTACTCACCCCTGGCAGCGGTGGACACCAGAAACAACTCCAGCAAAAGAAAGACCCAGAGACGCTCCATTCTGGTTTGATTTGCAGGAAGAAGAACGCTCGGCCTCTTTGATCTGAAATAAGAGGAAAACATGAGCTTGTTTATTGAATGGATAACAGGTGAAATGTTCTATATTTAGTGTAGTGCAGTTAAAGAGTAAATGTTCCCCATACTGAAGGCCTTTAAATCATTTAGATTACATCTCTGTGTGTAAATCATCAATTTATCAAACTGCTGTATTGTCCACTGTCAGAGTCTGATTTATTCCAAAAGATCCACCAGCCACATTCATTATTTCACCATCTAATGTTTTTTTTTCTTTTGATGAATTGCTGCCAAAATAGCTGCTAGCGCAATGGAATTAAAGCATAATTTACCGCCAACTGGCTGACAGCTGGTGAGCATCTATGTAAAAAACCTGCCTTGAATTTTTAGAAGGAACAAAAGGAGGAATTACCACAATAGAAGATAATCCAGATATTCCTTAATACGGGGAAGTAATTAAGTAAAAGTGAGAGACGTGTGTGTTCATTCAAACCCGCCAGGCTAAAGTTTTCCAAAATGTTTCATCCCGTCTAAACATTATTAGGATCTAGAGCGGTCAGAGAAAAAAAGTGTTGCACAGGAGCTGAGATTTTCTGGAAGTCAAACTATTTTCCTTCCAGATTTATTCTGTCCACCTGTCCATATGTCTCTCCTTACAGCGGTTTTAATCTTTCCGCCACATAAATTCTTTCCTGAACCTTATGAGATCTGATTTCAATTCTTCACATGCTGTAACTTTGATCAGTATCTGTCAACCTCAGAGTTCTCAACTCGGTTCACTCAAAAGTTGCTGGATAACTGATTTGATTTTTAACCAGCCACACTTTTATCCGCATGAATCGTGCATTTATCTTATTGGGAGAACAATATTTATTCCCTAAAGTGACAATAAACACACAAATAAGTTGAATATAAAAGTTTACAAAGGACGAGGAGAACCTGCAACCTGGGATTGTTTGCATTCTGATATCCCAGACTGCATTACTTATTTTAAATCGATATTTTACATGCAAATTAATTAAAAACCTGTGTAAGTATCAGAAATCAGAGCACAGTAAGGCAGTATTAAACCATAATGTGCAGAGATGTTGTCAAAGTGAACTTTGTATGTGCTGTAACATGTAAAAACTCTGTTATTGACACATATGACAGAACTTAACTTTAAGTTACAACTTCTGCAGATGAATATAAAAGAGGAATATGACTCAGAATGAAACTTTTAAGGATATACAGATATAAAACATGATGGAAACTCACTATAAAGTGCATCAGACAAACTTACAGACCCTGTGGACACATTATATAAATATTACAGTGGCTTTTGGTTTATTAATACAGTCGGACTTACTGTAAAATTCCCAGCTGCAGTGATGAGATTAACTCAACAGCGTTATTCTCTGCAGACCTGCACGTCTACTTTATCCCGAGAACACTTCTTCAGCTCGTCTCCAATGATTTCTTTGATTTCTTTAATCCAGAGATTCAAGAATAAAATGAGAAGTGTAAAAAATTGAGAGAGAGGCGCGTCTGTTACCGAAACGACAACTCGCAGTGAGTGAAGTCGACTTTGACAGAGTGTGTAAAGTCAGCTGTGACTAAAAGGAGAAATGTGACAGTGAATGTGAGGCAAAAAAATCAAAAATAAATCGGCTAAGGTCAAACACGTGAGCGCTCAAACTGCAGGCTGTAGTATTTGTGAATGACAGACCAGCGGGAGCTCTAACAGGCGAGAAGAGAAAAGAAACTTCATCTACATGTTCCGCCTGTTTGACTCACTCATTCAAACTATTATCTACGAAGCGAAATAAAATAAAAAAAACATGAAATCCACATCGTCTCCAGCAGCGCTTCACCGTCCAAATTTCAGCCGCAGGCGAGAAAACAAAAACTGCGTCGACACGGACCGTCCGAGTAAGAGAACTTTGAGCCAATCACAAGGCAGGCCAATCAGAGAGCGGACCAATCAGAGAGCGGGAACGCGCTGGACAAATTTGGAGCGGTTTAACGGGGAGAGGAGGGTGAGGAGAGGAGAGGAGAGGAGGGGGCATTAACTTAAATTAAATTAAATTAAATAATTCATTAATGACAGAAAACGAGGATTTTTCCTCGTTAATTACTGCTTTTATTTGTTTTATGATTAATAATTATTATCAGCAGAATTTGTAGTCTACAAGTTGTATAAGTGGTATATGAATAACTACATTATTTAAGACTGTTTACAGTGTAGACTGATCTCTGTTCTGCTCTGTTCATGCAGGCTACAGTTTCACTGTGTACCTGAGAGCTCGCTCCACCTAACACTGTGAGCCAACACTGCCACCTCACGGCATTTATGTGTTATTACAACATTTAGCTTCGCTCACATGCTGAGTGAGAAGTAGGAGTACAGTCTTGCTCTCACTTTTCTTTGCTGTTCATACTGTATATACTCAGTATATACTGTAGATATGTATATAGACTGATTGACAGATAGGAGTCATTGTAAAGTGTGACGGCAGAGGGCAGACTTCCCTCCTTCATCAGGAGGTCATGTAGTGGATCCATTACGTTTGCAGTTTGTGGAGCATCCTTCTCTCCACAGCCACCACCAGGGTCATGTACATAAAGCAACCTGCTACATAAACTATATTTATTTTTAGCATCCTTTGCACTCAGCACCATTACGCTATTGTCTTTCCAGTGAGCCAGCATGCACCATACAGCACCTGAATGGAACTGAACCTTAATCAGTATCATTAGTAACACCTGCGTTGACCCTGCTGTTTCATGTCAAAATGGCTGCTGTGAAAAAGGTCTATAATGAGCACTGACAGGTGAAGTGATTAACACTGATTACCTTGTTATCAGGGCGCCTGTCAGTGTGTGAGATACATTAGTTAGTTAGATAACACGTTGTCCTTATAGTTGATGTGTCAGAAGCAGGAAAAATGGGCCAGCATGAGGATCTGAGCATGAAACCGCCTGTACTCCCTGCCAGACTGGCCACCGCTGGTTTGCGAGGTTGTGTTCACTGGCAGGTGGACTCTGACAAACTGCAGAACTATGGATTTCACAGTCATCATAACCATCTTTGGAGATCATCCTGCATTACAGCCACATCACCACCTGGTGGCACTGTGAGCAACTTTACTATAGAAGGTGGATTTTGACAAGGGCTCTCTGGTCGTTGAGGCTTTTCGGCTCATTTTCTATTTGCATTGCCACGATAAGAGCTGTTTGAATTCTCTGAACATTAAAGAAAAGTGCTTTAGTGCTTCCTTTCTTATCTCCTTTAGTGTGCGATACTCTGGACGGCCCCCAAAAAAGGAAAGGAGATAGTGCCGTTCCACAATTCTTTGCAGCAGAAAACAAACAGTGAGGCACTATTTGGCCGCTCATAACCAAGTATTATAAAAACCCATGAATTTATTTAAAAACTGTGATGCAGAGAGAGACAGAAAACGTCCTCACTGCTCTGTGTTCTTATAATCTGTGTTGTTGACCTTCTCTAACTGTGATGGACGTCCAGCGTCCCTGCAGATGATTATGGAAGTTACCGTTGTTTATTGAGCATCCATCTTTTTCCGTAACTTGCCAATATAGTTGTATCGTCCTCAGGTGACCACCTCCCTAGACCTGCTGCAGTTTGCTTACCACCCCATGGTCGATGTTCATCTACCTGCTTCAACTCTCCCTCTCTCATCTGGACGAAGCTGGCAGCACTGTGAGGATCATGTTCTTTCTTTTCTCCAGTGCCTTTAACACAATCCAGCCTGCACTGCTGTAAGAGAAACTCCGAGTGACGCAGGTGGAAACCTCCACAATCTCTTGGATTACTGAGCTACCTCAGCTTGTGAGGCTGAAGGGATGTCTCGCCTTTTCCTCTCCATGCTGTACACCTTAGTCATCTGCAGAAATTCTCAGACGTCTGTCTGGTTTTCAAGCTGGGGTCTGGGACAACAGGGGCACAGTGGGGCCCTCAGCGAAGAGGAACAACAAGGGAACAAATATGTTTGGTTATTTTAATCGATTGTAACTTGTAGTGATCCAAGTTTGATCATCGATTGAGTACAAAGATTTTCTTCAAACCTAAAAGTAAAAAATACTGAGGAGATTCCTGGGGGTCTGTAGTCTGATGTGTAAAAAGTTTGGAAAGCCCTGCACTAATAAATTGTCATAGTTTCACTTAATCTGGCTCTCAGTTCAGTTTTACTGTTTGGTCTCTTATAAAACATGACTTTACTTTTTGACTCACAAGAATTCTGTTTTTCGTCTGAGAAGTTTTATAGCTTTCATATTCAACTTGGACTGTTTCTTTTCTCTGCTTTTTGTATTTGTCTCACATTTATTTCCAGGTAGCATTAATTTGTTCTTTCAGGTTTGCACTTTATAAATCTGCAGTAGTTTTTTTCCTTCCCTCAGCTGCTCAGCCACTCTGTGGGACTCCCAGGAGTTTGGTCTGCCTTCTCCTGATGCTGAAATAAAACAGTGGTTAAAGCCATGGAACTGGAGCAAAGCCATCGACAATACTCTGCTGTGTTTCACATTTAAACCAAATCACTGCTGTGGAGATGTCTGTGTTAAATAACTGTTTGACTGATATCAAGAACTGGGTGTCCTAAAATGTCCTTCAGCGCATTTCAGACAAACCTGAGGTTGTTTTGGCGCTTTTTTAAGGACTTCATTGCCTTTTTCCTTCCATCCACCAGGTTCCTTCAGACTTTCTTTCTCCATCGTCTGCTGCTCTGCTCATTTTCACACCTGTTCCCTCATCTGCTTTACAATTACCTGTCCTTCCACGCCCCCTCTCACCTGCATCAACATAAACCAGCCCAGATCCTTCCTCCTGACATGTCTAGTTATGTTCCTGTCTTGCTTTGTGTTTTGTTAACTGTCTGTCTTTTAAGCTCATTTCCTCATCACTGTGTGCTGGACGTTAAATCATTGAACTGTCCAATCTGCCTCCTCTGTCTTCAGTCCTCCCTGCTGCTTTATTCACAGCACCATGTGACAGGATCAGTCAGTCGGCTATTCTCACCGCTCACAAACAAAGACACAGGCTATCGATTAAATTTGTATTCCACAATCAGACAAACAATTTTCATTTTGTGTAATGGACTCTTTATTCAGGAACAAACTTTGAATGGCCTTGAAGAGAATTTTTCCTGCAGTTAACTCACCTGCTGCTCTGCTGTGTCTGTGTCTCATTGTTGATGTGATGAAGAAAACCACAGACTACAAAGTTTCTCTTTAACAGAGACACTCAATCAATAGAAATGCTGATAAACGATGTATTATATATGCAGCATCTGTAATTATTAAAACCTCGAATGTTAAATCTGATTTAAATAGAATGTAAAGTAAGATATATCATGAATAAATGAATACATACAAACATTGATTGATTTAAATTAAATCACACTTTAATTCTGGGTTTTCTGCAGTAGATGGTAGCAGAGGACAGGAAACAAAAACACAAACGCACACATGCATGCACACACTCAGTCTTTCATGTTTTAAGTACAGTTATAGTTGCTATTCTTTTCAAATCATCGTGACAGATGGTGGGAATATGGTTGAGTATGCTCCATTGAAATCCATGCACTGTGACAGGCAGTAGGCTGGAACTATTTCTGGTAAAGACTGTTTGTGTGTGTGTGTGTGTGTGTGTGTGTGTGTGAGAGAGAGAGAGAGAGACAGACACACACACCATGTGTCCATTCCTGTGTACCCACAATCCTCTGAACCACTGGTTCCAAACCTTTTTTCCGTAAGGGACCTCTTTTGTATCATTGAGTAAACTGACTAAGTGACATATTTTATGAATATTTCATATTAGATTGAATGCATGACAATAACAGAAAAACTGATAAACTGTACAATTAATCCAAATAGTGAAGTTGGTGTTATTATTTCCTGTGAATATTTAATCTGAGATGAGTTTTAATGATGTTGTTAGAAACTTTTTTATAAAATCTGTATTGCACTTTTTTTTTAATCATACATACTTAACAGGTGTTTTCTTCTGTCTGGCGTTCGGCCATTGTTCTATTGTTCTATTGGCTGTTTTGGTTGTTTTAACTTTTCGAATGCAGGACAAGACTGACGGGTCCTTAACCTCAGAGATTTGTTAGTTTCTGTCTAAAATAATCATCTAAACTTAAAAAAAAAAACTATTTCATTTAGTTTTCTTCACAGAAAAGAAGGCAATGTGGATATACTTGAAAGACTTATTGTATATATTTAAAAAAAAAAAAAAAAAATTCTACCCTTTAAAAGCAGCGACTCCCCTTGTGAAGCTCTGGCGGCCCCTAGTGGCGGTGTGGAACCCCCGTTTGGGGAACCAATACTGTGAAGCAATGTTTTTTTTTTTTTTTTTTTTTGTCAGTATTAAACACATGCATTAGAAAAGCATGATGGTTTTCACCTCTTGCAACCTTGCAGAACACACCATTTTCTGATACTACTTCTGTTCTCTGTTCTTTGCATTATATGATTTACCTCTGTTGTGCGTTCTGCACCTCTCCGTTGCAAAGAAACTGATCACAAGAATCCAGAAGTCAATTGTTTTCTATAAGCCGGCAGACAAAGAGAGGTGGTCAGCCAGCGGTGATGGTGAGCTGCCAGTTTGACTGTGAGGAGATTGTAGCTCAACTTGCGCAGAACATCCTCTGTCTGCAGCAGATTGCAGACTAGTCATCAAAAAAATATAGACTGGCCATTGTATATATCTTTGGTTGTAGCAGAATAGTTTATGCACCTAAAGCTTCTTTAAATCACTTCACCATAGTGGCACAATGATAACATCATAGACGATCCTAAAAATAAAAGTGCAGCGCGCAGTCGGTGTGGAGGTCAGTGGGGCAGAGACCTACGAATATAGCCTCCCAGTTCAGTGAAAGCACCAGTTAGGGTACGGTTATTTTCATTATTAGGTTTTACTGGGCTTCAGCCAGTCCAAGAGGGCGTTTATATTCTGCAGGCGCAGCAAAATGTCACATTCAATCTGCACACTTTGTTTTCAAAAGGTCATAATTAGCTAGCAGTTTTGAAACAATTATGGCCAAAGTGCACCAATTTCCCTCGAAGCAAAACATAGAATTACTCATGGAGAGTGAAACTGAACGACGTGTATGTGTGAAACATTTGTGGTCTGGTGTTATTCTTACTTCTTAGTCCAGTATCAAATGCTTTATCACTGTATCAGCTGCAAAGAGTAAATATAGTGTGGGTAGACTCACTGTCCACCTTCATATTTCTATCTTATCTCAGCTGATGAATGCTCTTAGATTTCAGCAATTTCAACACTTTTACGTGTAGGAGCAGCTGAGAATGATTACAATTTATTAGCCAGGTTGGATATGGTTTAGTGATGGGAGAGCGCACACAAGGGAAATTAAACAGCAGCTGCAGAGAAACAGGAAGGTGTAATTTATTCAGCATCACCAAACCTGCCCTAATTTGCCCACCAGTTCAAAGATTTGGAGAAAGCAATCTACTGAGTCGCCAGGTGCACTTTTGGTAAAAACAGTTTAGATTTGAAAACAATTTCGAGAGCGCACAGATTGGAAATTGGAAGGGAAGAGAAAAAATATTTCTTTTGAACATCCTTTAAAGCAGTTTCATTTTTACTTTTCCCGTCATGAAGAGGTCAAATGAGCGATAATGTTGATGTTGCTAAGGCGGTCTGACCAGTTGCTATGCGGCAGCCTCAGCTGTTGTAGGAAATGGCTCTGGTTAAAGTTTTAAAGAAGGGAAGGAAAGAAGGCGATGTAGCCACAAGGCCTTTTTACTATGCCCTTGTGTGTATTTCTGTGTATGCATATATTTGTATATGTGTATGCCCCTAATGTATGACCCTGCAGGGTAAATATGTGCATGTGTTTATATAATCCATGCATAGCATTAGCTGTTGATACATACATACATCTAACGTATATATGTGTGTGTGTGTGTGTATGTTGTAGTATGGCGGTCTCACCTCAAGCCTGAACTCAGCGTAGCCGCGGGGAGGGTTGGGCATTTATGAAGGAATTCTGTAATTTTCAAAACTGTGGTTTGAGTTTCACTCTTTTTAACAAGCTGGTTTGGGCACTGATAATGGAAAACGGCTGCAGAGAGAGAGAGCAAGGAGAGAGAAAGACTTTTGGCAGCTTTTGGATTCACTTCCCATTTCTCAAAATATGTTTTTTTTTTTTTTGCCGTTTGCTCTTTGGGGATTTTTGCATTATCATTTCTGTGCTAGTTAGACAGCAAACTCTGGACAGCAAACAGGAAAGGAAGTTATAAAGTAGACATGAGACACATTCAAAGTTCATAAGTGGAACCCATCAATGTCATGAACGTGGCGCCTTGACCCAAAAAACTGAACCAGGAATGACTCAGAGTACAATCTGAAAACTTGTACGCTCTATTATTTACAAGTCGTTGTTGTTGTTGTTGCACTGGGAGCTTCAGCTGTGATCCAAGTGTGATTTTCTATAATGTTAATCTTCCTGTTGTGGTTCAGTCACAATTGATTTGACTCAACTGAATTTTCAAAGTCGCTTTTTTAGTAAATGTTTTCTTTTTTATCTGCTTGCCATGAAGTTTTTTATGACATCCTTCACACCAAATATCCATAAAATTAATGATACTCACATTGAAAATATATATTTTTTTCTTCAAACCTAATTTATTTGTTTGTTTATCTGATGTGATAAATATAACAACTAATAGATTAACCTAAAATACACAACAAAGAATTGAAAATTAAAAAAACGAGGGAATCTGAATATATATATACATATATAAATACTGAGAGCTGTACTCGGCTTGTACCTGCATTTGAAAAACTCTGATTCATGCAGCTAAATTTGAGACCTAAAACCGACCACACTTTGTTATATTTTAGTTCCTTCCACAAAGCCAAAGAGCTTTATTTTGATTTAAATACACACAAAAACTTTCTCACAAATCTGGACAAAGCCATAATATACACACTTAAAACACAGACATTTGTTATTGTCAAAGTAATATATAATTTGTGCCTAAAGTTCCAACTTATTGGGTTGGAAATGTTGGAAATCAAAGCTCTATTAAAGTTATCTGTATATAAGAACATAAACTTGTAACATGCAACTACTTGTGCAAAGATGCATTATTTTTAAGAGGGAAACAGTAATATAATCCCCACAGACACAAACAAAAGTACAAAAGTGCAGAGATAGTTGATTTGAAGACTTCTCTAACCTTTTCACAATGAGATAAATCATTCTTCTGTGCTCTGAAAAGTGAACTTTCCTTTTGTTTATTTTATTTTTGAGAAAACGTTCCCAAAGATCGCATTATTACAGAAAAGAGTTCAGCGTAATCTTAACTCATTTAAATGAATGGAAACTGTGAACCAGTGAAATGGCCTACACCTCTTACTTGTTCAATACTTCATCACAAAAAAAATACAATAATTTAAATGACTCACACTCATGAACTTCACAGTTATGGTAAGAAATACTTTTGTAATCAGACTCTCTGCCTAATTTTTAATGGATTTCCTGAAACTTGAAATACTAATTTTGTTTTTTTGGTGCCGACTCTTTCCACTCTCTCTTCTACTCCTACCATTATTGTTATTTCTGGCATACTACTACTAATGTTACTAATACCACTGCTACCTGTGGTATCCTGGAAGTGTCACTGCTGCTACTGCTACGATTATCACCTGCCTTTTGCAACAGTGCAATAATATTGGTACGCTACAGCCGTATTGGCTCGCTTCACAAAGTCTGTACAGTTTGTAGGAAACAATAGCCATGTTTTCAACAGTACGTCTTGTTCCACATCTGGATGCCAGGTAGTCCGACCCCCCGCCGCACCTAAACACACGCACATTACCCCACACACACACACATATGCACACATCGGCCCAAGCGACCATGGGGGCCTGTTAAGCTAACGGGAGATATTTAGCCCCCAGACTGGGAAAATAAAAAGTGTAATGTAATGGAGCCAGCTGTAAAAGCACAGAATACAACAGGACATTGCTTAACCTAGTGTGACTTAGTGTAATCAAACCTGAGACTGGACTGATCCAGGGTCAGCTCCGGCCTCAGGTGGCCCAGGGATGACATCACATGGAGGATAAAAGCAGGTTGTAACAGGAGTGTGTGCTCCCCGATTACAATGACACGATGAGATGTTGCCAAAAGCAGCTGAATGTGGGTCTATCGGCTGCCACATAAAAATGTTTTATGTGTTTTAAAATCAACTTAGTTTCTAATAAGATAAGCAACATGACAGCCTCCAAACAGGTGAACCCCTCTACTGCCAACCAATCTATATACACCTCTTAATGTTATAAATAACCTGATATTGCTTTATGCAGAAATAAGTCAGACTAAAATTTGTTCCCAGTCTGAGCCTGGACGTGCTGATTCTCGAGGGAGGATTCAGCACACCCTGGACAAGGACATTCAGACAATTTAACCTAACCTGCTGAAATACCTGCAGAAAACACACACAGTCATGGAGGGAGAACCATGGACTGTATAAAACATGGACGCCAACAGGCCGTCATGAAGCTATCGCCATCTTGGCAGTACTGCTTCCAACGACCCCCGACTAATCCAAAAATGGGCAAACACGTGGATCGTGGGTGGAGCTGAGGTGCACTATATGAAGTCTGGGTGCTCAAACAAGCCACCTCTGATGGCACCCACCTTTGAATCAACGTGCCAACACTCTTAATTATGTATAAATTTGATCTTAATATAATTTGAACACCAGTCCTGTGATCACAAATGAAAAAATAGCTATAGAGACCAAAACTGTTTTTTGTTCCAGGCTGTAAACATGTTTATTTCTGCTGTGAAGTTGGACATTTTAACATGGGGACTTATGGAGACTGACTCGTTTCGTTTTCAGCCTCAAGTGGCCGTTTAGGGAACTGCAGTTTTTGGCATGTGGAGGTTGCCACTTGGGGAATGCCTTAGCTGGCTCGTTCGGGCTTCAAACCAAGAAGAGAAGCAACAGTGCTAACAACTAACAACCAACTGTGTGACTATTTAAAACAGTTTGACGGATAAGTTGTAATTCTCTGTCTCCATACTGCTGGGATGAAGCCAATCCTGTTCATCATGAGCGATGAAGAAAAGAAACCAGTTTCCCAGCGAGCATTTAAAGTGACTCTCAAGTGCTTTTGTCATATTTATGATCATATGGGGGCCACAATATACAAAACGTAGAGGGGATGGAGTATTTACATGCCAGTTGTACCTGTGTGGGCCGCTGGCACTGCAGCTAATAGTGTCTTTAGTGTTGCTGTAAGTACTGTGTGTGTGTGTGTGTGTGTGTGTGTGTGTGTGTGTGTGTGTGTGTGTGTGTGTGTGTGTGCTGGTGGCTTTCTGAGGTGTTATTTTTGTACCTTTTCCTCCACTCTCTGCTCTGAGACGTTTCATTAAAAACATTAAAAATGAAAGTTTTCATAACAGCTATATTATTAACTTCATGTCTCGCTCCCCCACACTCTGCTCTGAGGTAATGCAGAGCAAAAAGAGGGATTTTACGAGCACTTAACACTAATGTTACACTAATGCTGCAGTCATGAGCTCATGTTCTGAGCACCCCTCTCCCCTCCCCACACCTTTCACACTCTGTCCATATATTCTCTCACTCCCGCTTCACTCTTAAAGGTGTTGAACTTTGTTACAACTCTGCGTTGTACAGTTTCCTGGCTATGATACACTGGATGTCCAAATATTGTTGATTGTTTGTTTTATTGCTTTTTATATGGTAAAAATAAATTTCCTGCAGCTGAAATGAATTTGAGTTGACTCAGATGTTTATGTTTTATTTGCATTTAATTTTAGGCTTTTGCATATTTCCCAGGATGTCTCATTTTCTGTCACTTTTGTGTCTCTGCTTCTGTCTTGCTGCACACTTTGACTTCTGCAGTGCAAATTTATGGTCCAAAAAAATTCAAGGCACCCCCCCCCCCTCTGTCACACTCACAGGATTTTATTACCTAAAATGACCAGCTTCCTTCCTTTTATTAATTAAAAACTTGTTTTATGCTACACGGATGGAATACGTCACCGTTCTGCACTGATTCCAGAGGTTACAGCGGGCACGTTACACCAAAAGAACCTCGCTGTTATTTTTTTTTTACTCTAACTCGTCATTATTTTCCATTAAACCTGCGCCCTGAGCCTCGCGCCTGATAAACTTCATCCTTGGAAAATAAAACAATCCAGAAAGCAGAGTAAATATCTAATAAGATCATTGTTTAGATTTTGACATCAACTTTAACTTTGTTGTCTCCAAGGGGAGATTTGTCTTGCAGCCAGGTCAAGCAAGGAACACACACAGACGATGAAATATAATAAAATACATCAGTGACAGCATAACATACAACCCTGACTCCAAAAAAAGTAGTCAAACATGAATGAAAACAGAATGCAATCATTTGAAAATCCCTCTGCTCCTTGCTAATTGACTTTGACATTTTACAGTGTTCCAGCTTTTTTTGGAATCAGGGCTGTAAAATCTAAACATCCAACCACCAACACCGCCCAATTCAAAGGTTAAATCACCATCATCATGCACCAGTGTGTATTTATATGTAAGACTGATCGTCAGCTGACTTACCCTGAATATTGAACAATCTGATGGCATCAAATTGGTTTAAAGAAAACAGTTTTAAAACCTACCAGACATGGTGTATCTGCACCGTGATGTCGAAAGTAAACACTGAATTCTTGGCTGTATGACTTATTCATTGACAACTTCACTAATGTTTGTATTGACAGCTAATAAGGCATTGAGTTGTTTGGCATATTTTGGTACATTTTAAAAGAACTCTGGCGAAAAAATGGTTATACTCAAACTTTAGTATTGAGTATACTGTGATACCCAGCCGCGGGTTGTGGTGGCAGCAGGTTTAGAAGAGCACTCCAGACGTCCTTCTCCCCGGCAATACATTCCAGCTCCAGGCGTTCCCAGGCTAGATGGGCTATGTAGTCCCTCCAGCGAGTTCTGGGTCTACCCCGGGGTCTCCTCCCAGTTGGATGTGCCTGGAACACCTCCAAAGGAAGGCGCCCAGGGGGCATCCTAATCAGATGCCCGAACCACTGCAGCTGGCTCCTTTTGACGCGAAGGAGCAACAGCTCTAGTCCAAGCTCCCCCGGAAGAGAATGGATGGATGGATGGATAGTGATACCCAGCCCTAGTAAAACTATGAGTACGAAATAGGCCTAGACTTTATTAAAAACATTCACAAATTCAAGTCCGTGTAAGAATAATATCCAGGTCCTGACTAGACGTTCATGCTTACATTATATCATTAGTGACAAGCTGAACATTCATACTGTTTCTTTTGTTTTAAATAAAAACATGGGCCGACACATTTTTCAGATTTTTTCAGGTCATTCAGCAAAGTCCTCTCAGGACTGCGTGACTGTAATGACCTCACCTCCTTCCTCCTCCGACAAACCACTAAATTTCTCTTTATCTCTTTCTTCTTTTTATTTTTTTTCTCAACTCAAAAGTCACACACACTGACACCGAGACCCAGAGTTACCTCGTGTTTGTCCACCTGTAAATCAGAGTCCTGGGTCGAAGTTATCAGCCCGGGCTTAACGGGCTGTATTTATTGGCTGTGAGCGCGGCTACAGGTCCGCAGGAATTCCACAGAGTTACTACGAGTATGACTTACTGCCTATTACTCTCTAAACACGCACGCTCGCAAGTTCACACATGAAAGTATATGAACGTGGGTGAAGTCACACACATGAACCCACGCAGAGAGCCATGAATTTTTATACTGTTTACCATTCCTGCAAAGACCTAATCAGTTGATTTACAGGCTTCTTCAGACTGTATGTATTTCAGCATTCTCCTCTTATATTAGATTCAGGTTTCTGTACCGTTTTACTTTGTTTTTATGGGCCAATTTAGAACCATTGAGCTGCCCCCCCCCCATTAATTCCTCAACGGGAGTTGAACCTCTGGACCATAAAGCTCGTTTTAATGAAACTTTTTCTTTCCATTCTGGTGACAGAAGAACCACTTGACAGTCTGCCGCTGTTTGAGTCACTGTATCATAACAATTAAAAGGTTTGTGAGAATTAATCAATGGATAGATAGATAGATAAACTAGCTGATCACTCAATTACGAAATCAGTATATAAAGAAAAGAGGGTGTGAAGGAATTCTGAATTAAATTGGAAACAGGTAAATCTAATTAAGTTACTTTAACGTGTTCACACTGAGAATTTTGCTTGATGGGTTGTGAGTGGGAGTGGGTTTGATGCATTTATTAGGCACAATAAATCTGGGTGGAGAAAGTGAAAAACCAGCACTTGCCTCTCCCTCATTACCACCACTGAGTTGCCCTTGAGCAAGACCCTTAACCCCCAACTGGTCCAGCAGAGCTCATCAGCGGATCAGACTGTGGAGCTTCAAACCAGAAGACGAGGCGGCCTCTTAGAGAAACTTTGTGAATTAATAAAGGTTAAAATGTTTCATGTGACTTTGTCATTTGAACACTAAAACATTGCATAATTATGTAGCCTACTGTAAGAGCAGACTCTCTGAGCACAGCGTAGGTCTTTTCCTTCACATCTTCATGACGTTTTCCAGCGAGGTCAAGAAAAAGTGTTTAGGAAAGGACATAGGAGGTCATTTTTTGACTAAGACTTCCATGAATCCATTGCCCAAGTGCATGCTGGAAGGTTTCCAACACACCCACAGTACATCATGTAATAACACTCACATGATCAGTACACACTCGTCATGGTATCAACTCTCTTCACGCAGTGTTTTAAGATAACGTCATGCAGGATTAACAAATCAAACTGTTTTTGAACTAAGCTAAATTACCTGTTTGAGAATTAACAATTATTTTAGCCATATGCATGAATTATATCATTAACATTTGATGAACGGGGTCCTGAGCTGAGGTGTAATCAGTAAGCGTAAGTGACAACACGCCTGTAGGGATGTGCAGGACCTCTGAAGAAGCCAACCTTGTCCGTACCAGATTTGGAAAAAGTAATGATGGTTTTTCATTGGATCCATGTCCATGCTCAACAACTCTTCCGTAACTGAACAACAAACATATATGGTGTGCACGATATAAAACATTTCATATTTCAGGACTTACCGTGTGGATTAGGAACGGAAAGGCACGATTCTGACTGTAAGAGTTTATGTCTCGACACCATGCTGTTTCTGCTTTTGTTCCTGACATGAGGCATAATTCACATGACCAGTGGAGGTCCGTGTCAGGTCAACATAAACATGAGCTCTAAAATACACTTGAACAAGAGACAAAAGCTTTTTCTCTCGACGACAGCCTCTCGTGTTCATGTTTCCTGTCCTGCTGTCCAGCGTCTCCCCTTGTTGCTGATTGTGTAAATCCAGAGTGAGCGCAGGAAAACACAGAATACAAAGAAATTACTAAAATTAGCATAATATTGTGCAATTTGAAATTGATGTAACTTTTGCTTTACAGGCCCAGGTTAAAGATTTAGTGAGTTTTAGAGGAGAACTGTAATAAATGTCACTTATATGTGTGTGGGCTCCTAGCACTAAAATCTTCTGGTTATGTCTGGTGCCCTAAGTGCTAAAAACAAGTCATTTTTAGACGCTGTAAATGTGTAAATATGTGTCATCTCCAAATGAAGCCAGTACTGTAAAAAGCTCCTAACCTTATTGCTTTTCATTGCTTTATTACATGTTGGAGGCGCAACACTACAGCTTGATGTGTTGGCTGTATCCTCACTTTCTCACCCTCATGAAAAGCTTTTTATTGAGCTCAACAACTTACTTCCTTCATTTTATTAAAACCTTCTTTCATAATCAACTCTGAGGGTGTTTTGTAGCATCTCACGTCCAAAAGTGATGAAATGTCTGTGATATAGTGAAAACGTGAGAATGTTACCATGGTGGAAATTAATAATACCCCTTCCTGTGATACACAGGTTTTGATATAAATATGTGGTGAAAGTAATGACACTTACCTGTCAATCAAACGGGCACGCTTTTAATCCTGCATAACTTTAAGCCTTAATATAATCTGAACAGGTGAGTTGTATAAAAATTCACCCTCAGTACAGTTGTCATGAACGGGGAAATTAGCTATAGAGACCAAAACTGTTTTTCGAACCAGACTGTACATTTTTAATGCAGGCACTTATGGAGATCAACTCATTTCTGCAGCCAGCCTCAAGTGGCCACTTGTGGAATTACAGTTTTTAGCACTTCCGCCTTGGCTTCATTTCCCAGCCATGGAGGAAGCAGCTTGGCCTGCATACTAGTTGGGAGCAGGCAGTGTTTTAATGTATGCACAATATCAAAGGCCCACCATCTTAGGTTTTAAAGAAAGTTTCACAAAAAAACAAGGACAAGTAACCAAATAACTTGATAAGAACCTGCTCCTTGAAATAAAACATGGAAGAGCTACTGAATTTTTAATTACTGGATGTTTTTAATATTTAAAATGAATAATTCAAAGAATATTTTTGTTTGTTTTGGAAAATAAAATAATATGAATAATATGTGAAAAATACACCAGGGATTTTGGAGTCATCTACAAACAGCACATGGCCAAATATATGTGGACACCCCCG
This sequence comes from Sciaenops ocellatus, assembly GCA_033000465.1. Classification (NCBI taxonomy): domain Eukaryota; kingdom Metazoa; phylum Chordata; class Actinopteri; family Sciaenidae; genus Sciaenops; species Sciaenops ocellatus. The sequence continues at coordinate 27,720,151 of CP136866.1, read as the reverse complement.
TCCACATGATGTTAAAACAGGCCTGCACAGAGCTCCAGCTGACCTCACGCTGTGTTCTTGTGTCTGAACTCCAAACTGTAACCTCACACCAGAAAGTCTGAAGCTGTTAGCAGCTGTATTTTTGAATGAGATGTTTAATAATCACATGCGTGTTAGTTACTAGCGTTTCATACTGACGTCAGCATTGTGGAGGGAAGTGTAGTTTCTGTGTGTTTGTTTGTTTATGTCTTATCTATATGAAAGCTTCCTTTGTGTTGGTAACTCGATGAATGATACGATGCTCCACGGCCCGGATCTCCTCCTCCATCTCTGCTTCTCGTTTTTACACAAACAAACACACACAATGCCTCTGTTGAGTGTGCGTTTCAGTGTGAGTATGAAAGGCAGAGACTCACTTTCTTCCCTCTTTCTCTCTTGTAAACACACATGCAAAGACCCCGTTCTGATGAACATCTCTGGTCTGTTATCATCCTTATTTTCACAGAGATCAGCTTCCTTAACGCCACACCTCTCACAATAGAACTCTGTCTGTGCCCACGATAGGCCATCTCTACAGCGATAATTACCGAGCAACGGCAGCGAAAACATCCTTTCTCTGATGCCCAAGTGTTGTGAACCGTGAGATACAGTAGCATGCGTGTGCACAAACACAAACATGCATTGTGGATACATAAATCAAAAGAGCAGCTACAGACAGACCCTCCAAAACATAGATTACACTGAGGGAAAGGTTCGATGTACACCACCAGCTGGTTCTGTTATACCATTAAACAACAGAAGAGACTTATAATGGCGGTTTAAGAACAGTTAAGAGATAATTATATTTGGAAGAAGGATATGACTGAGAAGATGAAATAATAAAATACAGCTTCAGTCTTGATTTCAGGTAACATTTAATCCCAGGAACTACTTTTCAAGGGACTTTTGTTGTATAAGTATGTATGAAGATATATAAAAATTCCATGTTTTGTTGCTGCATGAAGCTAAAGATTACACTTTGTAGAAACATATACAACACGTACGCACATACAGTTGTGGACATGAATAAATACAAATGGTAGATAAATCGTGATAAAGTGCCGTCTAGGGTGGTCCAACATGCCTGACAATATGATAAAAGTGATTTCAACACACTGATGCAGTGCCATGAGGGCTAGAAAGGTTAGAAAACCTTTTCACCTGGAGGGCCCGAACTGAAATTTGATGGTGGGTCACGGCCAAAAACACGTATTGTATTGACTAGACACAAGTTCCCTTTATTGCAGAGGTTCCCCCTCTGCGGGCTGTGCTCAGATGATAAAAAATAATGCACAATTAGGGGCCCTGCATATTTAAAAAGCAGATGTACCTTACGAAGAATAAAACATCATGAACTTAAATTTATATATTTTTTTCAATTTAATTTTGAACTGTTTTTGCTAGAAACTTCAAATCCAACACGTTATAACATGAACAGTAAAGTGAAGTACATCACATGCAGATTTATTTTGAGATTTCACATCTGTGATTTTTTATTTCAGATGGTGCAATGTTTGTTTGTTTTTCAGCATTTTGAGCTTGAGGGATAAACCGGAGCTCCCGGAGAAAACCCATGCATTCACAGGAAGATCTTACAATGATGATTGTGATATTTCAGAAGGTCCAATGTTTTTTTTCAGCATATCGAGCTTGAGGGATAAACCGGAGCTCCCGGAGAAAACCCGTTGCAGACACAGGGAGAGGCTCCACTGTGCTGTCCAATGACCTTCTGATGTTACACAATCACACCTGGAATATTGATGACATTAGTCCATCGTCTAAATCGGGATGAGAACGATCAAGATGATGGAGGCGAGCAAACCTGCAGTGAAAGCAAAGATGCGGAGTGCATCCTTCCACCAGCTGCTGGAAGTGGCATTCTTCATAAGCTGGGCAGAGAAGTTTGTGATGTTATCCTGCAAACATTGGATGATGGCTGTGTCCACTGCAGGATCCTCTAACAGAATTATAGTCTTCAGCAGCCCCTTGCTGCCAAACTTCTTCTGCAAGTCTTTCACTACAGCTTTGCTCACCTTCTTGACGTCCTTGATGTCCGGGCAGAAGCCTTCGGTGACAGTGAGTCCCTCCATCGTCTGCTTGATGAGTCTCTTTATGTGGGCGATCTCCATCTCCTGGCTGCGATTCTTCAGAGTGTTGCACTTATGCAACACTCTTACAGTCAGGAGAGTGACAACCATGCGGAGCTGCTTCTCACTTTCTGACTCGTTTGTAGGCTCACAATCAGAGGCAGAACGATCCACAGGCTCCGTGTTTGCCTTCGGTGTTTTAGTCACATCTACAGAGTTGTCCTTCGCTGGGATAAGGGATTCTGATGAAATCTCCATCCTATCTCCAGCGTTGGTCTCCTTCTCTGCAACACTTGATTCGGCTGGAATGTCCATGGTGTCTCCAGAGTCGATCTCCTTCTCGGCGACACTTGATTTCACAAAGCTTTCCATCGTATCAGCTGGATTGATCTCGTTCTCCGCGATACTTGATACGGCTGAGTTTTCCATCGTATTTGTAGGCTCACAATCAGAGGCAGAATGTTCCACAGGCTCCGTGTTTGCCTTCGGTGTTTCAGTCACATTTGGAGAGTTGTTGTCTTTCTCTGGGATAAGGGATTCTGATGAAATCTCCGTCCTATCTCCAGCGTTGATCTCCTTCTCGGTGACACTTGATTTCGTCAAGTTTTCCATCGTATCGGCTGGATTGATCTTGTTTTCCGCGATACTTGATTGGGCTGAAATGTCCATGGTATCTCCAGAGTCCATATCCTTCTCTGTGACACTTGATTTCGTCAAGCTTTCCATCGTATCTGGATTGATCTTGTTCTCCACGATACTTGATTCAGCTGAGTTTTCCATCGTATTTGTAGGTTCAATTTCTTTTTCGATTCTGTGTCTTTCGTAACAGAGTCTTGTAAAGAGTGAGAGTGGTATGCTGCTAAGCCTGAGGTTATGAACTAGTAAACTCTGTGGCTTTGAACCTTGTGGCTTTGATATTTTAAGATCAATAATTCTATTCTAGATTCTGGAACACGGTTCTATTCTAGAACACACCCAACACACAGATGTATGCAAATGTGTTTGTAGCCGTTTCCATGGTCACTGCTCTTTGGTTCCGAAGGCAGCATCTTTGTTTACTAGAGCTGAAGATGTTCAGTCATGCTCAGTGTGCCCGTGCTGTACGCTCAGTTTTTCTACTTGGATATTTTATCATGTGCTGCTCTTTTAAATTGTTTTAATGAGCACTCCCGACAGTGCCGAGAACACCTGTAGTGGCATCATTGGCAGCATGAACCTTTGAATAAAGACACACCTCACCTTCATTTTTCTTAGTTCAAAACTCTAAACCCTCCATTAAGTCCCCCTTGATGTTAAACCCTTATCCTGTTCAATGTGGAAACACATCAGACTGCTGACGACAAACCCCCAAACCTGAAATATTACCACAAAAATGGTTCTTATTTCTTTGGTTGTTCTAGATGTAGTTTCAAAGACTTCCCCATCCTGCCAAGTATACACTTCCGCAGTAAACAGCGAGTGTCACATATCTCATTATTTGAGACTGCAGGATATACCACATGCAGTGGGAGAACATGAACTAACCTGTATGTGTGCTGTAGGTAAGACAAAGTGTCCACTAGACAACTGGAACCAACAGTTTTCAGAATCCATACTTTGACGCCGCCTTTATCAACCTCCCACCGCGAGACAGTTGGCATCCCTGTTCATTGTAATTTCTTTCACACCCACATTTACTGAAATTTCAGCCCTTGTCTAGGACGTCATGGATGTTAATCTAAAATGCTATGTGAGGAGTCAAAGAGGCAAATTATTACTCAAGTTTACAATAGTATAAATATAATATCTTCTGATGAAACAACGCCCACTGGGTGTTACATTCCACAGAAAGGAAATTGAAATTGTGGTTTGACCACCACAAAATTTGAACAGCATCAGCAACAACAACAGTTGTTTTTGGCGTCACAGCTGGTAAATAATACGTAGTGATTTGGAAACATTCCTAATTTAACCCAGAACAAAAATAAAACCCCAATATGATTATGTGCAAACCTTTTCAACTGAATTCAATTAAATACAATACAAAGATAAAACATTTCTTTTTCAAACTGCCTTGATTTTGAAGGCTCCAGACCTTTATCTAATTGTTCACCTCAGTGTTTCTCAAACTTTTCATGCCGCATACCAGCTCAGATATATATATATATATATATAATATAATATAATATTTGGCTCTCCAAGTAAAACTATCATGCCAGTGGACCTTGTTCGGCTACAGACAGTTCACAGAGGAGGCATCTCTATTCTTGTTTGACTGTTGTTGAATCCTGAACAGAACCAGAGCTAATGTGGTGAAAATGGTCTACTCCTCATCCGCACTTTTCGTCCTAATATTTCCCATTTGGAACCAGGACTGCAGTAATCATGGATTTATCATGGATGTTATGCGTTACTTGCATGAATGTGACTACGTATCAGGCTGATTTGATTAAAAATTAATGAATAAAAATATCTCAGAGATTCCTCTAAGTACGACCACAAGGAGGTCGCGTAGCACCAGTGGTCCTCAAACCACAGTTTGAGAACCCGTGGTTTACCTCATTGCATTGTTGCCACCCATTCGATCACTCTGTTGAGCCTATTGTGTGATGTATGTTCATATGTGGTCACCTCATTCCTCCACTCACTATGTCACCCTTTTACTCTCATTCTGTCATCCATCTTTTTTTTTGTTTTCACATCCTCCTTCATATTTCACTCGCTCACGTCACTAGTTTGTCCGCTTTAATCATGCTTTCATGATATTTTATATTCTTAAATACGTTCATTCATTTTCTTTCACCAACTTGTTTATTCCCTCTGCTTCATTAGACTTGAGAGTAACTGTTGTTGTGGCAGTGTTGGCAGCTGTGGCATTTAACTAGTTCCTAATGTGAGTTTTAATGGAGAGATACTTCATGAGCCATTTGTTTATATTACCTCAACTCTGACAAAGCATAAACTTGGCCTACAAGATTTCCCTAACTAATTAGACTAGATGCTGCCCCCCCCCCTCCAGCGGTGCGTTTTTGGATTAGCAGAACCTCGGAGGAAAAACTATGACATTCGCTTGGATTTATGCTATTTGTGTTTCTCTAATTGGGAGTAAATCTGGTCAAAATCTTTTAACGTGTATCCACCCTGCCTCTTGAACTCTGAGTGCTTACATCTGGGTGTAATCTGTTAGTTTTTCTTTGATGACGATAATCAGTGGAATGATGAAACCTGAGAGAGAGAGAGAGAGAGAGAGAGAGAGAGAGACTGAGTAAGACCAGAACAAGACATAGAAGAAGAGAAAAGGTCAAAAAGAGGAAACAGAGGAAATAAACTACGAGAGAAGAATGTTTTTACGTGCAAAAATAGCTCAAATGTATCTTTTTAGCTTGGCTTTTAGGTAAATTATTCCATATTTCCATATTACTGGGTTGACAGAGGCTAAAAATGCCTACATGTACAATGAGATTAGATAATTAGATAAATACAAAGAGAGGAGAGAAAATAAAGGAAATGAGCTTGTGTGTTACATGAATTCCTGTCCCTCTACGTACATAGAACACAATATCTGGAACTTATTTTTTCTTTGATGGCAGCGATCAGTCACACATAATGAAAATGCAAAGAGAGGAGTAAATTAAACAGGAAACATGGAAAAAGAAAAGAAAAACCTCCTGATGATAGATGAAATTTGAATATACTGCACATGAGGAAATCTTTTTTATGAACCTGCAGCTGCATGCACATTTAGTCATTTAATGTTTAACCTGTTTTTTTTATATATTTAATATATGCATCTGTACTCACCCATAAACACAAACACAATTCTCTGAAGTGTCCTCTCTCGTTTCTTTCTGTGAATGGAGTATAGACATACTGTATGTCCTCTTTCTCTGACACAGACAGTCCTTTGCGTTGTGTCTTCCCTCTTCATCTGCTTGTAAAATTTGGAAGTTAAGACCCACAAATCCATTGACATCCATCACCCCTTTCTCATTAGCATTGTGTAAATAATCAACCCACAACTTTCTGTATTAACTTATGTGACTTTATGACAGGCAGCACATTGTTTTGGTTCACACCCTTGACAATACAGTAAGTTGACAGAGTGTCTGAACCTGGAAGTGTCTTAAACCCATGCATGGACTTTCTAATGTCCAGCATCCATTGGCTGCAACAAAAAGGTCAGATTCTCAAGGAGAAATGTCTCTACTTGATTTATGACCTCATTAAACAGTTTCCCTGTGAGTATAGTGTCCTGTTATGAATCAAAATCAACTCGGCAACGAATATGGCAACGTCCATGATGCCAACAGTTGTCTAAATACCAGTAGGCGATGTCTTGATGGCAAGGGACATATCAAAGAGGTATCCCAGAGACAACAATAATGATCTTATCCTCCCTAGTTAAAGTATTTAACATCACCTCACCTGCTAAGGTACATCAACTTCTATCAGTTTTCAGCAAGTCACTGTGATATTTCAGATGAATTATCTAGGTTGCACCATCAGGTATTAAATGAAAGATGATCAACAATGTCTAACTTGCTCATTTACAGTATCTCTTAAGTCTTTATAGTTCTAAGCCTTGTATTTAGCACAAAAAGGCCTAAAAATGTGCCATGTGTCCCCAAATTTACCATAAGTCAGGGACATAACAAGAAAAAATTTGACTTCTTGACAGAAAAAAAAGGAAATATCTCCTAATATGGATACTGTGCTTGTCATTACAGTGGAAAGGGTTATTATTATCTCCCATTGATGAGCCGGGCTTTTGTTTTTAGGCCGACCAGATGGGTTATTTTTAGATTTTTTGTAATTCCCCCACCATTTGTGGAAGCGTAGCCTAAAGATCCTTATCCACCCAGACTATTTGTGGCCTCTTTTAACCTCACAACCAGACCTAGTTAAGCAATCATGAGCTGATTCCAAGTGATAAGTAAACTTACTGGAAGTTTGAACGTCAACATGTTCTCCACTACCTGATACAGAGAGGGAGAATGACGCCGAACAGCTGTAAAATCTCCAAATATGTTGGTTGTTGTGTCAAGACTGTGATCAGTCCTTTGATCGTATCTGAGATACTGGTGTAAACGAACCTCTCTAGTATCTGTGAGTGATGTAAACTCATTGGCTGGGTGGTCAGGGAACTCCCTGAAGGAGATATCAGATATTTGATAAATGGAGCAGAAATCCTGTTTCGTGTCTGGTTATTTCATCTCGTCACCTCCTACTTGAAATTAAAGTACATGATTAAATGCTCTCTCTTCGTATCTTTTCCCTAAACTGCATGCGTCCTCTGTTCTCAGTATCCATCTTTCAGGATTCATGCACCCCAAATGTCTTGTCTTTTCAACTAGTGAGCGTTACAGTTTTTGGTCAGGTTTATTTTGTTGGCTCGCCATCTCGTTTTGCTGTCTCTATCTCTGCCAGTCAGACTGCAGAACACAAGACATAGCGGCCAGCTAATATTACTTACTAGTCCAACAGCAGTCAGCCCAGCTCAGCGTCTGTCTTTCAGCCTTTTATTTCACCAAGCGCTCACCAGCGACTAAAAATCAGCCCCAGATTTACTCTTGTTTTAATGCTTCTTGCTCTGTAAGTTTCTCGTTTTTCCATCGGCACCCTGGGCCTGAAAACCTCCTCTTCCCATTGGTCCAAATCACCTGTGGTACAAACACTAACTCTCCCCTGAAGCTCTGAGCTCAAAGTCCAGGCACCCGGCTAAAAAACTGAACTAACATGAGCTAACAGCAGCTACAGTTGGCAGCAGTTTACTTCACTGTCGATCAGGAAACTCTGTAAATCACAGCGATATGATCCATGTTGTTACGTACTTCTCGTGGGCGATCGTACCCGGAGCACAAAGTTATATTGTGTAAGAACAGACGTATGAGGTGCAGAGTGTGAATGACTTAGATATACTTTTTTTTAAGCTAATATTGAGGTAAATACTGGACTGTTAGAGTCTCTGTAGAGTCATATGGTTTCACAATTCTTGGATCAGGCCTTGTTTTGCTTAAAACAATGTGTTCCAGGCCATTTTAGTTCATTGTTGACATGAAGGTGTACTAGAAAACCTGCTCCTTTGGGTGAGTTTGTCCAAGTCCTGTGTATTGTTTTACACAGTATCTTTGGCTTGAGAAGACTGACACTATTGGAAGAAACAAGTAACATAATCAGGCCTGTTGTGAAGGATATAAGTTCTGATGGCTGACGTGACCCTTTACCGTCTTTGCTGACCATCTGCCTAGCTTTACGCCACACAAAATGATTCCCAAATCTGGAAAGTAGTTCCACTGCCTGCGCCTGGAAGGGGATTTTTACTGTCTCATCTACAGATTTGGCTTAACTGAGGTCCACATGGCCTAAACATGAGCCATATGACATGCAATACAAGATTTGGGTTTCCCCATCTCAGTGGTACATTTATTTATAGGGGATTTTGGCCAACTTAAGGGCGTCTACAGGTTGTCATTTATTGTTTCATAATGTGGACCTCATGAAGCCCTTTGAGGCTTTAATTGTGATCAAATGTTATAAAAATAAACTTGACAAATAGACTTAACATCTCCAAAGTTGCAAGATGTGTTACAGCCTCTTTGGTGTCATGATGACCTTTGAATAACATACTGTAATACACACAGATCAGTCACTATCAAAGTTTTTCTCTGTTCATCTGTACTTCATGTGTACTTCTGTTACATTGTTTATGCCAAAAACACGTGTTAGTAGTTATTGCATATAGGATTTTCAGTCAGAAATAGTTTAAGTCATGACATCCTACTCAACACTGACTTCAACACTGACCTCCTTAATGTGCTGACGTGCTTCACAAGCCTCATTTGTTCCTCAACTCCTCCCGGCCTGACTGCTATCATGTTGCACTCAGTTTTTTGGCCTTAATAGTGCTAATTTATCTGTTTATTCCAACTTTATCCTCCACTGGTTTGATTGATCTTGATTTATGGATTGTTGCTCCTATGTGTTGAAAGATATGAACCTGTTTTCTTCCACAAGACAAAAGAAGATGAAAATTAAGGACATGACTGGTCCAATAGTCCCTTATAGAAGCTATAAGATTGTGTTGTGAGGGAGATCCTGACCCCCCATGCATAGTGGAAAGAGATGAAGACATTGTGAGGTCAAGTGTTTTACTTACATCACATCACATAATCACCATCAGTAAACAGCAGGACTTAACCGGCTGTCACTGCCCAGATTGAGGCTGGTTTCTGGGGGAAGTTCGCTGAAGAGTCGTCGGGGAGGCCTGACGGGTTCAAAAGTCAGGCCAAAGAAAACTTCTGTACTGTTTCATCATTCTTCTAAGTTGTTACACACTTCTTCCTATTAATGTAGCTAAATGACATTGAATGTTATCTAAGATGGTAATTTAGGTGTAGAGTTTGGTGAAGTTTTTGGGCAGTGACGATCTCGCCACTACTTGTGTACAAATTTTTAATCGGCGTATTTAACCACATCTGACCACTGAACATTTTCTGTTTGTTTGATTACAGCTAGTCAGTTGATCTATGTGCTGCTCCTCGAAGAAAGAATAAATGTATTAAAGGTTCTTTATTTTGGAGACTCCGAGTATTTCAAAATGTCACAGTACTGATGGAAACATAGACAAAAATGAAAGCCAGAGAAAAGATTATACTGATAGGAATCATAAAAGCATGTAAACAACAACATATAGAAGAGAAAAGATCCAGGAACCATAGAAAACATGATAAGAGTGTGGAGGAGAGTGTGAGCTTTGTAAGAATGAGTATTTACAGTACACAGAAAAGGGTAGTGTGTATGTGAGTGTGTGTTAGCAGGTGGTGTGTGTGGGCTTTCACTTTGACGTTTCATTATTTGAAATGGATGTAAAGCAGAAACATTCCCTCCCTATGTGGTCTGAATCACTCAACACAGACAATTAGATACAACTTCCAAGACCACGTGTGCGTATAATGACGTGCGTGTATGACGGTGTGTTGGCTAAAATATGTTTCTCCATCTGCGTTTTCAATCGTGCTTATACATTTCTACATACAACGATCAGCCATAACATTATGACCACCTGCCTAATATTGTGTAGGTCCTCCATTTGCCACCAAAACCCAGCCCTGACCCATCGATCTGTTCTGTTGGTCGGACCACATAGGCTAGTCTTCGCTCCCCCACGTGGATCAATGAGCCTTGGCTGCCCATGACCCTATTAATCTTGGACCACTTGATGGGTACTGAGCATTGCAGACTGGGAACACACAGTTTTGGAGACGCTCTGACGCAGTCGTCTAGCCATGACAATTTGGGGTTCAAATCCTGCCTAATATATCTCACGCACCGACGTGTGCCATGATAATGAGTGATAATCAGTATTATTTACTTCATGTGTTAGTGGTCATAATGTTATGGCTGATTGGTGTATATTGGATATGTGTTAATGTGTATGCCTGCATTGTGGAGGTCTTCTAAGCTTTGTGTGTGTGTGTGTGTGTGTGTGTGTGTGTGTGTGTGTGAGTGAAAGCCTCCCCTTTTTTTACATTAACAAAGATACATCGTGTTGATAAAAGTTTGAAACCGAGCCAAAAGAATGAAGCAGAAAAAAGAAAAAAGAAAAAAAACATTCTCTTTTTTTTCTCAAATAATTTCAGCTCCGATGGAAACATCATTAGTCATCCAGACATCGGTGCACATTAATCTTATTCTGGGAGAGGCGGGCAGAGGAGCCATCATTCTTAAAAAAACATTTTCCTGTACAAATGTTATGACAACCATGTCATTTTTCACATATTTTTAATACCACAAAAAAGTCTTAAATATTCTGTCTTGGGAGAGATAATCTTTTGGTCTGAGTTATTGACAACGTGCCAAGAGTTACAACAGCGTTGACCTTTATCGCTGTGGTGGCGACCTCCATCCTCCCTGTTCACCTTTCATTCTCCAACTCTTCTCTCTGTTTCTCACCCTACTCTTCGCTTTCCTTCCTCTCTTACCACCCTGATAACTTGTTCATCTTCCACCTCTTTCCTTTCCTCTTTATTGTTTTCTCTTCCTGCTCTGGCTTCATCTCCCCGCTGACTTCTTCCTCGCCAAACTCTTCTTCCATCCTCCCCCTCCTCCTCCTCCTTCTTCTTCTTCTTCTTCTCCCACAATTTTTTACACATTTATCCCCTCTTCCCCTCTACCCACACTTCGGCTCTTGTAAAGTCATAAAACAGCGATCATTTGTTCTTTACTGCAGGCCCGAGGCAGCTCGAATCAAGGGAGGGACAAAGAGGGGAAAGATGGAAGGAGAAAGTCAGAGAAAGAAACTTACAAACAGATAAATGAGGAGTTTAAACAAAGACGAACGAGAAGATAAAAAGGAGGGCATGAAGATGAAGATGAAATTGGAGAAAGACAGACGGAGAAATGGGGGAACACAGATGTGAGGATGATTTCTCCAGGGATGGAGAAAGAAGATCCACTGTTTTCACATCCATAATCAGACACATTACAGATATGTAGAGAAAGGATGAGAGAAAAGGTAGTAAAGGCGTCTAATTGACGGAGACAGAAAAGGAGATGCTTGAGTGAAAAGACAAAAACACAGAGAAAGAGGAAAAAAAAAACGAAACCATCTTTTTGATCCTTCCCAGGCTGCTGCAACACTCCGGGTAATCTGAGGATTTGATTGAGAACACTTCGAGCGATTGGTGTAACGTTAGCCACTGCAACCTCCCTAAGCACTTAACGAGGAAATGACCGCCACACTCTGGGTAATTTGTGCCAATTAACTCCCGTGGCAACCACTTATGTGAGGATATCAGCTGTCCTTTAATCAGGGCGAGGGGCATCATCTCAGGTAATGCTGAGAAATGTGAGAATTTATGTACACACACAGACGTTTCTGTTACAGGAGATATGATGACCTCATTGAAGCAAAACATACCAAAAAAAAAAAAAAAAAGGGGTTTCAAAAAGCATATGCACCGACTTTACGAATGAAAATTGTGTTTCTATCTGTCATGTCTGTCTCTGTGTGTGGCCTTCTCGCCTGCCTGGTCATCTTCACCACCTGCAGCTAATCATCCAATCACCAGTGCAGCCTTCCAGACACCACCAAATCAGTCTGTGTCCTTTGGGGTAACAACACTACAACCAAATCTGATGCTCTTTGTGTCTTCCTCATTTTTTGTGATGATTTCTTGTTAACTCTGATCTCTTTGGGCCTCAGGATACGACCTGCCACTCACCTGCCATGTCCAGCCCTGCCTCATTATCACTCCTGTCTCTGGAAATCAGCCACCACCACACCAGCTCCGTTTGGATCTCCTCACCACCTGACGCCCATCTTCCCCTGCACTCTGGCTTCACACGAAACCCCATAGGGGCGGCGGACCCCCTGTTGAAGACCCAGGGTCTAGATAATGAGATAGGATGACGATATAGGTGCACATAGAGTGTGATTATAAAAATGATTTCTGCTACATATGATGGAAATCAAGACAATAGGTTGGAAGTTATTCTTAAAGAGAGTCTTAGAAATGTGCATTGAAGTCATTTGTCATTAATAAATTCAGTTTTAATCATTCATTTTTAATGTATTAATCGCTGAAGTGGTCTGATACAATATTTCCTTTAACAAACTGCCTGTGCCAACTCTTCTGTACTGTCTTAACCTGATTTGCCTGATTTGAATTTTGCTGTGAAACTGCAGGGTTTCATCACACCCAGAGGGAAATCGCTGCAAGGCATAAAATTGAAAATGTTCTTACTGTGCATGAATCACACCAACACCATTATTCAAGATGACAGTTAAAACCTTTTGGAGCAGGTTTCTGCTGTTATCACGGGTTTTGTAACAGGCTCTTGTGTTTCTTCTTAATTTTCAAAACACATTCACATGCCACAGGAAACAACGGGGTTTATAGGAAACATGGTTTTAATTTTGAGGGAAAAAAATGTTACAAGTAGTACCTTTTAATATAGTTTATGAGAACCAACTTAACACCATTGTTCTTACACAATAAAGCCTACCCATGTGGTTTGTTGCTGGACTAACGCCTGCCTGAATCCCTATACTCGCTTTGGAAATCTGGTTCAGGAAAGAATGAGTAATGCTTTCACTTCTTTCAACAGTACGATATTGAGATGAGCGAGGCAGGTAACCCCCAGCAGCTGCAGTGAAACCGAGCAGGAGAGGATCATTGGTCGTGTTATACGCAGCTGGAAAAGAGGTCACATGTTGAGAAAACTTTCCCTGAATAAATAAAGGTTAAAAACAAAAAACCAACATCCCGATGTTTCCAACCCAGCACTGACTCATCTCTGCTGGGGTTGGGTGTCCTTGTCAGCTCAGTCTGGTTGTCTGGTGGCATGAAGCGAGGGCAGACGGATGACAATTCAGCATTTTTTGAGTGCCGCGTCCCTCCTCTCTCTCTTCCGTCCTCATCCTCTGCTGCTGAGCTCTGCACGTGGTTTTCATTTTCTGCGCAGGCCGCAATGTCAAAAATCACATCTTTGGAAGTTGCTGATGGCAAAAATATGTTTTTTTCATCTATTTTTAGGCTTCGTTTTGGTTTTTGATCCACTACCGACAGATATTCAACAGATAGAAAAGAGGAAAGAAACGGAGACCCCCTAAGGTATTTCCAGTCTGTCTTTATCTCCTCCGTGCTTCTGTCCATTGTAGCAGAGGGGAAGTGGTTTCTTCAGTGTGGGCCATGTTGGCTACAAACACCAGAGACAGACAGATAATTATACTGTCAGAGTGAGGAGATCCTGCTATTGTGCAATGCGTGTGTGTGTGTGCAAGTAGACACATCCACGCTACTCTGTGATTTGTTTTTAAGTGATACAATTTGTCTCCGTTTTATTTGATCAGAAACAACCCTTTTCACGCTGAAAACCAGTCTGCACCGACAACATTAAAAAAAAAAAAAAAAAACCCTTTTAACCCGCTCTTGACTCTGGACTCTGTGGTACTTCACGCAGACATATTCTCTGGCGAAATCCCAGAAATCTGGACTTCCCTGGGAGAGCTGAGTCTCTGAACCGCACTCTTGCTAAACCGAGGCGAGCTGGGAGGTGTCCCTTAGAAGAAAATGAACAACTCCCGAGACGGCTCCCATGAGAATTTCTGAAGCTCGACATAAATTATGTGGCTTTTCAACACGTGACAGTCCGCGATTCACCACACTGGGTGGCACCATAACTTTCACAAGACAGTTCTTAGGATAAAATATAAAGAATTTAATATTAAAATGATCAATAAACGCCTTTTACCTCACTGAATTTGCAGTGGTACATTACTTATTTATTTGAATCCTCAGACTCTGGGTGGGAAATGCTGTTTTTTCTTGACAGCTGCACTAAAATGCCTTCATAGCTCCACGCTGATGCGGTGTGTCTGCACAGCGAGCAGCATAAACATGTTTGAAACTGTACGAACGTGATACAGGTTACCGCTGCAAGGACACAGAGTTGTGTAGATAGTGGCTCCAGTGTTCATTGTTCGAGTTTTAAATGAACTTTTTCCACTAGAAACTAATGTTTTGTGATAACAACCTTTTCCTCTTAACCCCCCAAATATTCTGTGCTAATACTCTATGTGCTACCCTGCAGCAAAACACCAGACCACTAAATAATCACTTTAAGAAAAAGCCTTGGCAAGAGCGACTCTATCAATCAACAGAGAAAGGAAACATTTTGCAGGGAGGCACGTCTTCCATGTGTAAAACCTAAATAAATGCTGCTTAGGGCCTACATTTCTTTACTTTACTGTTTGATCTCACGTTTCTGTCGTCACTCATTTGAGCTACAATTAGTGAAAAAAAAAGTTACAACCTAGAAATAGGTGAGTATTTCATTTTATTCTCGCCTCTGTGCTCTCCTGGTTTTTTACATTATTCCTCAAGGACCAAAAAACATGTCACAGCCATCACCAGAGCTGCTTTGGTGCAGGTCCCTGAATAACAAAGGCAAAGTTATTATTGTTATCCAGGCTAACGGGGTCAGTGACTTGTCTTGCTCAGGTCATGGAATGAAAAATGTTGAAAGACCTGATCTAAGCCATCATTTGTGTATCTAAGTCTCAGAAATGCAATTTTTCTGCCAAGCAGCCCTCGGTCACAAAGATTTAACCAGCCAGGCCTAAACAATGGTCTCCTGTCAGCTTGATCAAACACTGGTAGGAAAACACAGAGTGGGTGCTTTCAGGCCATACAGCCAGACTCAGACCGAGCATGGTGAGTGAGTGGACAGGCACACACACACACAAATGCTTCCACAGCCCCATATCAGGTATGCATCAGGTATGCATGCATGATTTCAATTCAAAACACAGTAGGTATGCACAGTCACACGCATGGATGCACACACATACTCCAGTGGACCCAGTTGTTGTTTCCCCACTAATCCTGGTGTAGAAATGACTTCACAGTTCTGACCGACCACTGATCGAGGCACTCTGGGTTGTTTGGGGAGCTTTAAACCAGCCCAAAGCCGCAAGTCTGTCTGATAGGACAAACAGAAAGCTGCAAATGGCAAGACTGACCACAAGTTTTTGAGTAATATAAAAAAAATAAATGGCATGGATCAACCACAGGCATGTTTTTTTTATGTATTATTATTGATACGGGCCAGACAGTGTTCAGTTTTCTTGTTGTATCTATTAAACATGATCGATTTATATGATGAAGATTGATACAGCATCCATCCATCCATTTTCTTCCTCTTATCCGGGGTTGGATCGAAGCGGTAGCAGGTTTAGCAGGCTAGATGGGCTATGTAGTCCCTCCAGCAGGTGCTGGGTCTGCTTCAGGGCCTCCTCTCAGTTGGATGGGCCGAAACACCTCCAAAGGGAGGCGCCCACCTCAGCTGGCCCACCTTTGGCTCTACTCCGAGCTCCTCCTGATGTCTGAGCTGCACCCTATCTCTAAGGCTGAGCGCGGCCACATGTTTATCTATTAAACATGACTGATTTATATGGTTGATATTGTTAAACCATTATCATATTTATCCTACTGAACAAGAAAATCCTTATTTACCTTCTGTGGACCCTCCACTTGTACCCCCACAACACTCACTCCTCTGGGTGGTTGGAGCCGGGCCTGGCATCCTCTTCTCAAGCACTCAGCTCAGTGTTGGTTTTAATTCATTTAGAAGAACAAATATACACAGACAGAAACTGAACCAAAGTATTTCAGGTCACGTCAGTACGTCCCCCTCCTCTCACATCTCCTGGCATCTGAGCCCTCAGACTGGCTCGTATTAGATAAGACCCCGCCTTTTTGAAGCTTGGCAATCAATCAAAAAATGACAACCTACAGTGACACGTAACAACCTTCAACAGCTTCCATGGCAACACAATCTTACCCTGAATCCTCCTGAGTGGCAGCGACAGACAGATGTGCCGATCTGTTCCAGAGCAGCCTGAGATGTGTGCGTTCAACATGAATGACTGGAAGAGACCAGGACCCTGAAATTGAGTGTCAGTTACCCAAGCTGCCTTGCATTACTCTGAGCAGAAGATGCACCACAAAAGTAATAATATGGTGAACATATGACTAATCTAATAAAGGGCAATGTCTAACCAAAGCGGGCCTGAAAATAAATACTTTGTTTGCACAATAAGCTAACGACGTGCTAACTATAGTTTGCAGTAAAGGATGACGACACCTACTGCTGAAGCGGTTAATGCAAATATGATACAGGCTAAACTCAGCGGGCTTTGTTACAAAAGAAATATTGTCTCACACAACGCATTGCAAAGGAAATGCTCTTACACAACACGTGTGGTCCGAAGGATAAATCGGCCGACATGACATGATATTTACAGTAATGAAATATTTGTCAGGTTAGCGTAGTTTAATAAAATTGAAGGGATTTTTGTAAGGCGGCTGCCTTCTCGGTCCAGCTGACATCTCTCTCCCTCACCAATTCATCTTATTGGTTGTTAGGCATGAAGTGAACATTAAAACTTTGATGCCGAGTGACATAGTGATCCCCGTTCTTCAGCGTCTGCCAACGATCTGTGCAACAAACTGTCACTGCCTAATTCTTTGTTGCATAAGCTCTCACACTCTATGAAAAAGTTTATGCTACAACTTACTGCTGATTTTGATCCTCTGCAAAAAATAAATAAATAATCCACCGCTGTGGTTCGTACAAGGGAACGGCTCGAGTGTGAAAAATGAGATATGATGTAAAATGTTGTGATCCATCACATTAGACGGTGGTGTTCTTCTGTGCAGCCACAACTATTCCAGCTTTCGACTGATCAGATTTCTCTGGCTGACTGGCTAGCTTGGCTCTGCTAGAGTTAAAAATATGTTTTCTGTACAGTTGTTTTGCTTCAACTACAGCCTGACTTGTCCTGTGGCTTGATTTGTGTGTTTCCACACTTACACTTGTTATTTTGAGTGCATGAGAGCGTTTACACTGTCAATTACGGCAATATGCAGTGTACTGTGAGGGTAAAAAAGCTGAGTGGAACACTTCTCGTCTTCAGTGGTCGCCATTTTGGCTACGTAGCGGAAGGGGGAGGGGCCACCGACGTTGTGAAAATGTATACAATATATATATAAATATAATATACATATATATACAAATATAAGTTGTATATATATTTAATATTTAGATTTTGGCAGTCAAATGTTGGCGCTAATGCTCTGCCCTGTTACAATTCGGTGAAGAAGAAGCGGTAAAATGTGCACAGCGGCCCGAATTGAGTCAACAGTACCCTGCCAAAATGATCTCGCTATAGCAGAAAGTGCAACACAGTGTACTACATAGACGTGTACAAACGGAAGTATCCAAATTCATACTGTCACGACCCAGCTCTAAGGCCATGACAAAAACAATGCGGGTTGAAGGCGAAGGAAAAATAACTTATTGTTTAATAACTCAAAAAGCCAGAAAAGTTAAACAAAACTAAACAAAGGAAACGATGAGATCTGTTTATCAGTACATCAGTGGTGAAGGTGTGTGCATGCATGGGTGTAGGGTGTAGTGTGTGCAAGATGTTGCATGAAAAGAACCAAAAAAAAAAACAAAACATGCGGCAGATACGAGACACGACAGAGCCTGTCAGAGAGAGAGACAAGTCAGTGGGGTGGAGTTTTATAGTTGCAATCATCGGGCAACTATAGTCAGTCTCTTCAGGTACCTGCTGCAAGTAGAACATGTGCAAATAAACCAGGGAACCGTCACAATACACAGCATTTGTCTTCTGGTGGCTAATCGTAGCTAATGTTAGCAGATATTGCAGTGCAAAAAGGATCAGTGTGTAGGTTTTAGTCCCATCCAGCAGTTTATTATCTAACTGCAACCCCCTCCACCTGCCCTCCCTTTCCAAGCATGAAGGAGAAACTACAGTGGACACAAACTGTGCAAAAAAACATGAAACACCCTATTTTGAGCCAGTTTTTAGTTTGTCCGGAAGAAGACCTGCAGAGTCTGTTGATATAAAAGTGATGATTATACACTAATGAAAACATATTCACGCATATTATATTACATTTCCAGCAATAGATCCTCCTAAATCTCACACACTGCACCTTTAAGGCAGCATGACATACAGACATGACTGATGGCTGTCAGATGAAGCATCCCGATGTGCATTATCATCCGTGGTTTACGAGGCCTTTGCCTAACTCGTGTGCTATGCACGGCTTTGGCGCGGCTTATCTCGTGTATTTATCCAGCGCTGATCCACTGTAGCTCTGCCTGGAAGCTGTAGCCTAGTCAGGAATTCAGAGTTGTGACAAGGTTTACGTTGGCCGAACCGCCTGAAACTGGAGCCGAGCACCGCAATGCAGTCAAATAAATCATCTAAAGAGAGAGATGGCGCAGAGAAAGACAAACAAATAGCTTTTTTTTTTTTTTTTTTACAAAACAGTATTTCCAGCAATGTTTTTTTTGGCAAGAGACGATGAGAGATAGAGGGAAAGAGAGAAGGGCAGAGAAAGGCATTGACACAGACAGGCAGGAAAAGATCCACAAACGCTAAATACGTGTCAGGTACTCTTTAAGTGAATTTATAGTTAAGACTTTAGTTGAAGATTGCGTTCCTCAGTGTCATTATGTGGTCAGTGGTTTTATTCATACCCCCAAGCTGTGTAGCACCAGTTAGACAGCCAATTCTCTACTGTGTTTAAACAATGGCTGATTTTCTAGGAATCAACAGCTGAATGAGCTCCAGGGAAAGAGAGAATGTGTAGACAGAAACAGAGTAATGATGACAGAGATAGCAGAGAGAAGAAAGAGGATCGGAGAATGAGATGCTTACATGACTCTGTTCTAAACTCAGCTGAGGCGAAAAGAAAAAGAGAAGTGAAGACAGACAGATAGATGGAGAGGAAAAAGTCAAGAATTGTGAATGACACGGCAGAGCCCAGGAGGTTGTTGCAACAACACCGGGTCTGATTGGAGCAAATTACTCCTCTCTTTTCCAATCAGTTTCAGCATGAATGAATCTGTTCCCCCTGGACACCGGCCATCAAAGGCTCAATACAGAACTGAGGAATGCTCTCCCTTTTCTTTCAACAGTTGTTGTCAACGGGTTGATGTGCACAACTCTTGATTGTTTCTCAGTGGCAAATAGCAAGACTGTATTTGTAACTCCAGTTCCCAAAAAAAAAAAACATTGTATAACTTCAAGCAACATTTGTCACTTAGTCAACTTAAATCATCTTGATGCTACAGTGACGTGTAATCAGGTGAATGCTGTCTCTGTCACGTCTGTTCTTGTGGGCTCAGCAGCATCTATGGACATATTTGAAGAGGCAACAAGTATGAAGATGATGGAGAGAGTGAGCGAGCAAGAAGCCGTCGGACAAGAGTAAATCTGGGACTGACTTTTAGTCGTCGGTGAGAGCTGATGGTGATAATTACAGGAAGAACAATGCAGTTTAAACATGAAATATCTTGTCTACTAGGTTGGGAAGGATTTGCAAATCATTGCATTTTTGTGCGTCCCACCTTTTTTGGAATCAAAGTTGCCTGCACGCCTTTTGTTTCCAATTCAGGAAGTGTAACATGCTGCATGGAGGGTTTTACGGTTTATTGCCGTTGTTCCTCCCATGTGTTGTTGGGTTACTAAATGGCTTTGTTTAAGTCAGAGAGAGGTAAAAGTAAACAGATCCAATCTCATGCGTCGAGTTAGCGTTGACTTCAACAAGATTACAATATTGTTCTAAACATAACCATAAAGTCTTGCTTTAGTTGTAGGAGTGGATGTTTGGCAGATATTTAACAAGGAACATTTTTAATTTGACAGTTTTTTTTCATGTGAATTAAAAACATTGTGCTGATCTTGTTTTATGTTGAACAAAACATATTTGAGAATGCAGATGAGTTGTATATGGATACCTTGAAATAAAGCAAATATTTGTGTAAGTTCTTTCTATTTTTTTGTATCACGGGAATGACATTATCCCAAATGATTAAGACACAAGACACTATATTTCATCAATTAATACTATTGCAAGTGTAGGTAGGTTATGAAATTAGCTTGCAGAAATGCTATTAGCCTTAAAAACTCAATCATTGATTGCCTTTTTATGATGCAGTAAAGTCAGTGTAAGCAGGGACTCTTTAGACATGGGAGATTTAACAGTTGACTGCTGAAAGGAAGCATTCATGAGCTGTGTTTTGAGCCTAGCAGCCCCAGAAAACAACCAATAAGTAAGTCCTGGCAATGAGAAAAATAGCATCGTATTAAAGGTTAGAGTTTGGCAGCTGAATCTTCAGTGTAACATCAGCAAGTGTTTTAAAAAAAAAAAAAAGTCCCTATTAGCAACTGTCAGGATGCACAATGAATTGCTAGCAAAGACCGTGGCTGGAAAATGTGCTATTTAGTGTCATTACATCCTGAGCAGTTTCATTCATGCCTCGAGGCCTGTGTATCGCCGTCCAGTTAGCCCTCCTCTGTGTTTAAACAAAGGCTGATTCTTTAAGGGAACATCCACTGATGAGGGTCCAGGGAGACAGAGACAGATAGCCTGACTTTTCCCAAACACGGTTCACTGCACCACCACACCCAGTTTGGAAGTGATCTGACTTTCTTGTACTGATATAATCCAGCCACAACGTGTATTGACCCCATTTGCAATGAAGCAACGGAAAAAGTAATACGGTCACATAATTAAATAAATACAGCCAAAGGAAACAGGTGTTCTGAGGCCACGCACTGATGTGTCTGTAAATCTGACCTTTTGGGTCGTATCCTGAAAACTTTAAGGTCTTAAACGATGAGATGTAACAGTCGAGATTCTTTGTTAAATTCAGAAAACATCTGAACTGGGCTTCATGATATGAAACTGTGGGTTTAAGATTGAATATGTGTTTCCTCTGTCCAGCTGGTGATCTACTGTTACAGATTCCTTGTAACTGCAGAAACTAAACATGTGTGTGTCCTGGCTAATGTGAACGTATGAGTGTTATGATTGAGACTAATTTCACAATTACAGACTCGCAGAAAAAGTGGTCTCCCTCCACATTGTACTCATATCATACTTCCTCTCTCTGTTTCTGTTTTGTTCTTGCCTCCTCATTAATCTTCCTTTTAACCTTAAAAGGCTTATTTTCCTCGTTTCCCCCCTGTTCTTTCTCTCTTCCTCCTCTAAAGTTTTGTCTTGCTTCCTTCTTGATTTCTCAGAGTATAAAGAACAACCTCAGGAATCAGGCCTTTGATCCCCCAGTTGGCTCATTTCTAAACCTCTTTGACCAAAATGAAGGAGTATAACAATCTGAGATCAGGTATCGGGCGCTTGAGTTTACAGGTTAATCTTTTGGTTTTACTGGATTTATCATGCTGATGCTCTAGTGGTCAAAATTCTTGTATTCATAAAGTAAAAATAGCATATGTTAGCACTGTAGTACTTCACAATGCAGTACCATGCATTAAATGACTTCTAAAAAGTAAAATTTTTCCAACTTTTCTACCATTAATTAACAGATTTTAAGTTGTTTTGATGCTGAATTGAAACTGGAACTCATATTTTATGAAAAAAATGTATGTTTTTTCCTCTGACAGAGTAAACTGGTGTGAACTGCAAGCTTCTGTTGGCTAATGTCAGCTCAGTTTGTTAGCTGGGCTGCCCGGACTGTGAGCTCAGAGAGGTGTTTGTACCAGAGGTCTTTTGGGCCACCGGAAACAGAAGGTTTCCAGGCCGGGGCATGTGTGGATGTTGACGGTGAATAGAGCCGGTTCCAGAACCGGAGATGGCTCAGCAGCCTCTATGGAAATGGTAGAGGTGAAGAGAATGGGACTGACTTTTAGTGGTTGGTGAGAGCTTGGTGAAATAAAGGCTGAAAGACAGACGCCGAGCTGGGCTGACTGCTGTTGGACTAGTCAGTAATATTAGCTGGCTGCTATGTCTGCTGTTGGTGACCTTGCTTGATGTTTGGCTATTAGCAAAGTTGTCAACTTGCTAGTTTTTGATCATAAGTAATGTAATCAGAACAAATACTACACACTAGTTACTAATGAATTAAGCTGTGTGTGTGTGTGTAGCTCCATTCATATTTTATTTCTTCACCACATTGCTCTAACATTAGTACCAGCCAATGGGCATTATCTAAAAAAAATAGCCTTAAACTCTGTACAGTACATTCACTACACTCTACTCAATTAAACATCATTACATGTGTGTAACCCATAAAAGTTAATAGAAAGTGTGATTAACTCAGTGTGCAGTAGTACGCTGGCTGTGGTTGGAGTCCGACTGCGCTTCCACTGCAGTAAACTCGATTCAAGGTCACGATTTGCAGGCGGCGTTCGGAGGAATCTGGATGTGGGTTACACGAGTGTGAGCAGCAACTGAAAACAAGATTTATTTGGAGTAGTTGACCTCTCTCAGGAACTGATTGATAGTCAATTAATCAAACAAATTATTTTTTTTCTGGGTCATAGGTCGCTTTGGTCCTTGGCTGACATTGCTAACGGTATTTTTTCTTCCCTTTGCTGCCTCTAAACCGCTTTTTACTGAGTCTGACATTCTTGTTTCTACCTTTGAACTCTGTGTTGTCACCACTATGTACATAGAGTATATTAATGCTGTGCTGTACTTCATAAGAGACCGCTGCATTAATAATGACAAGAGCCCTATAGGCTTCTGTGCCTCTCCCGGTGTCAATGTTAAGCAAAGTTCATGCAGGTGAAGAGAAAAAAAATCACTTTATTCTAAGTGTTGCATTAAATTCAGTGAGTGAGCCGGATGGAAATGAGGCTTACAAGACCTTCAGCCTCCGCTGTGACAGGAGACTACCATGGAGCCAGAGTGCATTTAGTGTTTCTTTTTTTTTCCTTCTTTTTTTAGCTTTCTTTTCACGCCATTTCTCCTCCTAACTCGAACCATTCCACCTTGGCTGCCGGCTACCAGAGAACAGAGGTCGTTAATTGTGCTCTAGACTCACATGCACAGATGGAGGACCGATGCGCACACACACAGAAAAGCACACACAGGCATGCACGTACACACACCGCACTGAATGATAGTAATTGAAATCCTAAGTGTTGGGTATCCAGGAGTGAAAGCAGGAAGAAAGTCTTAAAACGCTGCTCTCCTGAGCATCCTAAAACACTTTTATTGACTTTTATTGTGTGTTTATCTTTGCGTTCACATGTATGTGTGTGTGTGTGTGAGTGTGCGTGTACACATGAAAAACATGCATATATTTATTTTTTATTTTTTCCTGCACAATGTGTTCTGGCATTGTTGCATGCACATGACACCATTTGGTTGTAAAATATGTACCAGAAGGGCTTGGGTATTGTTTGAGGGCGAAGGAGAATGTTTCCCCGAGGATCATGGGATTGACTTGAAGAGGCTGGCAGAGCGGTTAAATTACAGAGAACACTACACAGACCTCATCCCGGGGTGCAAAATCATTCTGAAAACAAATGATGTAGCAACATTTTACATTTTATGAACCCTCCAGCTTATGGCTACAGCCTTAAGGAAGTGGCCTAGAGTTCATTTATTAGAATATGAAGGATGTTTTTCCAGCGTGATGCCAATTCTTTCCATTCTCTACGAGGAAAAACATGTTTTTCTCCAAAACAACAACAGCACATAAAGATTTCCGAGCAGAACTCCGAGGCTGTTTATCATATATATATGAAATTCCACACACACACACATGCACACGCAGGCTCATAAGTACGCAGACATCATACACTTTTCACAGATTTTGCAGATTTTACACACTCACGAACGCAGCAGGCTAAAATACTGCAGCTCCACCAATCACAGCGCAGAGGTTTTTTAGCTCTCACGGGGGGAGCCAGCCAATTAGAGAGACCGGTAATGCGGCCCATATGAGCAGGGGCTTCTGGGTAGTCCCAGCAGGTGTCGTGTTGATTATGATCTGACACTCTTGTCGGCTGCTAACTAGAAGCATTCCTGACACAGAGGAGCGAGTTCAACAACAACAACTCTTGATGTGATGCATTTAGGAGGTGAGGTACACTTGTCTTTTCAGTCACGTCTGATCATAAAGATTGTTGACTCTGGGACCACACAAGGCTTAGAAACAGCAGCTTGGTAAACAAAGTCCCACTATTATGCATCTAGACTTTACCACTTGTTGTTCTTAGACATCATGAGGTGATAAGAGTCACACAAATCAAGCTAAGTAGGAATAAGAAATACTAAAGGTTAAGGTTAAATAAAGGTTAAAGCATCCTTTCCTGCTATCTCTCTATCTATGTGACTTTGGAGATCTGATCGTAAAGACATGTTACGACATCCCGTTTGGTCTCCCGATCTTCTTATGTGCATGTCCCGTGGCTGTGTTTAATTAAATGTGCTGCCGCGTCGCTGCTTCTTCCTCCCTGTTTACATTCGATGTCCTACATGCTGTCTGTAAACATTGTTCTCTCTGTTTTTCACGGAGGAGAAAACAAATGTCTGCTATCACTTCCATGCAGCCACAGCGATAACATGCCTCGCTCTGGAGTTTATTTGCAAGAATATGAATTGTGTTTTATTTTCCACATATGTTTCTACATGCGCTTTCCATTACACACAAGGCAGAATAATATGTTTCTACTCGGTGGGTTTTTTTTTTGCCACACATGAGACAAGGATATAATGACTTTTTGTTCAGATAATGTTTTTCCATCGTTTCCCACACTATTGAAAGTACTTTTAGTTCTAGTGTGACAAGGTCAGACAATATATATTACAGTGAGAAATGATCATGAAATTACCATGCAAACAAAACCAAAATGACAAATCAACAGTCTTTCAACAGAGGGTGCCAAAATGCATTTCTAAAGCAGCCTTTAAATCTGATCTGTACAGACAGATATGCACCAGCACGACTTTGGAGGAAAAGTTTGACTTTTTGAAAAAAAAAACGATCATTTCCTTTCTTGCAAAGTGTTAGAAGCAAAGACTTACACCACTGTGATGTCTGTGTGGTAAATATAAGAGAGACTACAGCCAGAAAAGGAAACCAGCACCTCGAAAACTCAGTAATGAACTGTTTGTCTACTACGTCCAAAAACAGAAGTGTTAAAACGACGAGCTGAGGGTGTTTTTGTGGAGGATTATGTGCCCAACTATTTCTTATCCAAGTGCAACGACTTCCTAGAGTCTCCGCTGGTTTCCTGGTTACAACAACAAAGTATTTATGCTAAGCTAAGCTAACAGGCTGCTGGCTACAGATTCATATTTACTGGGCAAGCAGTTGGCAATAGTGGCAAGGAGAAGTTTCCTATGAGAGGCAGAAACATCGAGCAGAACCCGGCTCATGGTGGATGGACATCTACCATGACCGGCTGAGTTTAGCGGGGAAAGGGGAGAGATGCACAACAGCAGTAATAATAATAATAACTTTAACTATCATTTTAATAGAAATATGACTAATAGTAGTACTAATAATATTGGTAAGAATGATTGTGGTGGACATTGAGCAAGACAACAGCAGCAGGTACAACCACCCAACCGCCCTGATTTAGGCATAGCCACGATCCACGAGGACCTGCGAAACGAGAGAGCACAAAAACTCTGAGCTCACCTGAGCCAGACCCAACTATGAGTGTGTCGGCCCCCCGAACCCAACTGAGTGCTGGCTCCTCAGGAGAGGAGCTTGATAGCTGAAGGCTCTGGCACCCATCCTACTTTTGGAGCCACAATGAACCCTCCAACCATTAAAGATACAGCACACAGTTTTTCAGATGTAAAATAAACACAAGTTGGGATTGTTGCAGTCTTGTGTGTCTATCTTCAACTGGACTTGTTTACTGTCTTTTTAGTTGTCTAAATTTCTCAGAATTGGTCAGCTGAGGTTTGTCTCTATGTGTCAGCCCTGTGATGAACTGATGACTTGTAAGTGTACCCAGCCTTTCGCCCAATGCCAGCTGGGATAGGCTCCAGCTCCCCCCGCGACCCTGATAAGGATAAGCATTTACAGCAAAACGGATGGATGGATGGTCAGCTGAAAATGAGACACCACACTGTTAAAATGCTGTTTCTGCTGTGTAGCATAAAAAAGATTTGTCTACTTCAGGAAACACAAGATCTTCTCCTTTGGTTACTCATCCCCATTATCAGAAATGTCTAGCTGAGTTGTATGTAAGCAGTATTTTACACATATAAACATTATTATGTTCCCCGTGCTTCTCTGATATGTGTTTATACATGGGAATGCTATCACTTGCAGTACACTCTGTTCCTGCAAACATCAACAGAAAAGATGTTATCCTGCAGCAGCCCTCCCAAGGCACACATAACAAAAAGATGTTTTTTCTTTACCTTTCCTTTAAGGACCACACGATGCCAAGTGTACGCGAGCATGCACTCTGTGTGTGTGAATGTGTTGGTGGTGAGATTAAGATGTAAAACTATGTTTATTTTTATTTTCATCTTGTTTTCAGCCTAGAATTGGACATCAAGGTTGTTCTTCATTTTATATCTGAATTACAAGCACATAATCTATCATCATCACATTAACATGTAGTAGAGGTTCAATGAAAGTAAAAAAACACAAACAAGCTGCAGTTCCATGTTATTTTCCCTTTAAGATCAAGCTATAGACAACTCCTTTAAAATACCTTTAAAATGGCCCTTATCTCTAACCAAGGCCATATGATGCCACGGGGGGAGGTAAATTTCTGCTGCCTGGTGGTTTCATCCGAGTGAAGTTTGTTAAAGTCATCTATCCATGACATGACAGTCAGACCTCTAGCTGTGGTCGAAATCAAACACCCCCATCTTATCTCCACTTAAAGACCCCCTCCGCTAACCTCTTTACTTTGATCCTTTTTGATGTACGGGGAAAGTAAAGGAGGAAGCTGAGGTAAATATGAGGATGAAGCTAAAAACGGAGAGGAGAACTGTTTGGTATAGAGTACATAGTTATTTATCGTCAATCTATACACTAGTGTTCATCTGTTATACCTGTGTGGTACGTTTAGATAGACAATCTTGCCATTGGACATTTCATTCTCATGTTTCCATCACTTGATACCACACACTCATTAGAAATCACTCTGTTTTTGAAGCGACACTTACATTCCCGGAGTGTAAAGGTTAATGTCTGAAGCTCAGTGTGTACAGCATTGGATTTCAGGATTTTTTTTCACTTACACCTTGCAGTACCAGATTATTAAGACGAAAATGGTGCTGCTGCAGGGCAGGCACTCTCAAATGCAGCATTTTAAGAGCCTACTGCGTGTTCATTGAGTCCTAAAGTCCTAAAAGACAGATTCTAGCTTTGCACTTCACTTCAGCATAGTTAAAACAGAGAGCAGAGACATGCTTTGCCATTTCTTCTTTTGTTCTTGTGTATATTCTCCAAGCAGCAACCTCCGAGGCTGTGAAATGAGCAACCACTTGAGGCTGGCTCCAGAATAAGTCAATCTCCAATCTCCATTCTACTTCACAGCAGAAATAAACATGTTTACAGCCTGGTACAAAAAACAGTTTTGGTCTCTATAGCTAATTTCCCCGTTCATGACAACTGTACTGAGGGTGAACTTTTATACAACTCACCTGTTCAAGTTATATTAGGCTTAAAAAGTTATGCACGATTAAAAGCGTAGCCTTTGATTGACAGGTGGGCGCTGTTACAGGTGGCTTGGTTGAGCAACCAGGCTTCATTCAGCCCACTTCGGCTCCACCCACGCTCCATGTCTCTGCAGGACTACCACACTTTGAGCTTCACAACGGCTCTTCAGAAACCTGTGGGTGGCATCACGGATACGACATCTATGATTTATAGCATCTATTGTAGCATTTTCCCTTCAACTCTGTGCAGAACAGCCTGACTGTTCGAGTGAAAATGCAAGATATATTGAACAGGTAACCATAGCAACAGTACTTACTACTGTGCATACTCCAAACTACATTACCAGTTAGCTGTACTTCAGCTTTTACTTTAAAAATGCATGGCAATTTCTTTGGCATGTGACCGTGGTATAAGAACACTAACACACTCTGAAGTGTTTTGATATATAAAAATAATGCACTCTGAAGTGGAAGCATCACTTATTGACCTCCACATCATGTAATAATGTTGTGCATTAAGGCAAATCATCTCAAACATCAGCAATCAGAGGGCAATTTTACACCTACATTTAGTGAGAAATCCACCATAGAACGGGTATTTCTGCAGACAGTAGCTTCAATAGACCAGATGTGGAATCACAGGAATCTCTCTGTACAATGAGTTATAATAGGTCTACCTTTGAATGCTAAGAACAGTACACACACACACATTGCTCATGTTGCTTATCTTTCAAACTCCACACCCTGGTTTGTTTTAGATATATGTGTAGTTTCTAAGCCCAAGGTGAGCTGTTTTTCAGACATTAGGAATCTCCTCCACATCCACAGACAGACATTATAAAACTTGTAAGTCGTACTCCCCTTGATGACTAAATTGAACTTGAATGAGTAAAATCTGTGGAGTGCTCTTTTAAAATAACTCCTGGAATGCTTGGAATAACATAAATTGAGGATATCTAACAGTTAAAGAGTATCCAGGGGAGTTGGGAGGTCTGTAAATTTTAAATGGAGAGGCGCTCACCAAAACGGGACAGGTCTACAGCACACAGCTGCATGGCAGAGTTAGTAGGTTTACCTAACTGGTCGGTGAAATAATACTGAAATGAAACTATTCTTCATTTTTACTGGGGAACCGCAGGATTTCCCTCGAGGACCTCTGATGGGTCCCCAGTCTCCACTCTGACCGTCACTACAACACAAGGATGAAACATCTACATCCAGATGTGGCAGGAACACACTCTGCCGGCAGTTTTATCCACGCAGACCGATCTAACAGCCGTAAAAGGATCAGTCCTTCGTGTTAGGTTATCAACACACTGAGTCGGGCTGATGGTTTTGTTTCTACCACGATCCTGGATTAGACTGTAACCGAATACAGGTGGGGGATTTCAGCACGCGGACACATGCGACAGCAAGACAAACATACGTTTAAATACAGAAATGAGGAGCTGCACACAGGCTGTAGAGGGTGAGGTGGCATTTTTAAGCACACACATACACACCTACCGTTCTTTTCACCCCACATCTGAAAGTAATTCTGGGTCTGTGTGTGTGTGTGTGTGTGTGTGCGGTGGGAGGCCTGCCGGATTCCAGGGCGACCCCCCTCACCAGGATGGCGGAGGGAAGGGGAAGGAATGGAGGGCGAGTGGTGGTGGTGGTGGTGGTAAGGAGGAGGGTGGAGGTAGGTAAGCGTTTTGGGAAACGTGGAGGGAACAGCAATTAAAATCCCCTTTTCTCCGTCCTTTTGATGGAATTCCCGGTGGAGTCGACTCAAAGCGGGATTAATCACCGGCCCTCATCCCCCTGAAACCTACATCCCTCACTCCACTCTTTTTCTTTTCTCCTTCTTCCCTCTCTCCTTCTCTCCTCTTTTTCTTTCTTTACAAGTATGTGTCATTTCCTCATTAATATCCTGGGAAAGGAAATCGAGGGCCCGGCGAGGCAATGTAAACTGTTTTTTTACTTCTCTGCTCTGAGCTTAAATAATTCTAACAAACGTTTAGTTGAACCTACAAAGACCTGAGTTCTCTCTCTCTCTCTCTCTCTCTCTGCTCACTACTCACTTATCATTAGATCTGGCCTTAATAGACTTTGTGGCAAAGTTTACAGTGTCGTCTTAAACTTGACAATGATTTGTGTGTGTGTGAGGGTGTGTGTGTATATGTGATAATGACTTGTGTGCTCACACACATGGGCATAGGCCAACCCTCTGACTCTTTCCCTTGTAGCTGAATGGCCTTGTTATCAATGTAAGCCATGCATTGTATTACAACCTGTAATTTAGTTTACATTGTGCTTGGGAAAGCAGTAAATTACATGGGTTTCTGCTCAAAATGAATAGCCGGCCCCTCCACAGTTGAGACAAATGTCTTTGCTTTTGCTACTCCAGGCAGAATTTTTTGCTAACAGCGCTTCGAAACATATAATTTTGTCCCAAACTCCTGGCTTTTAAAAGCAAAGTACAGTGAAATCTAATAAGCCACTTTCAAAAAGGGGGTTTTCTCCTGCTCTGTCAAATGAATGCTCGTTATTTAGATTTTTCCCACTCACTTTTGGACAACGTTCCTGCTTTCTGCCCCCTTTCACACTCATTCCTCTCCATCTGTCTTTCACTCTCTTTCTCTAAAACAAACATCCCAACAACCCTCAGGAAAACACCGCTTGGATGTGCGCGTATTTCATCACTTCCATTAATTGAGCCGGTGACTCACAGACATCTATTGATGTTTAACCGTATCAGTCATCTAGTTTTGGCACAAGAAGAAGAGACTCTGTTATTACGCAGCTTTAGTTTCTTAATAACTTGCACATTGAGAAACAACATTTTCATTCCGGGAACACAAAGGAGTGTGTATGCATTTTGATATATTCTAAACTGTTATTATCTCGAGATATTCATTACTGATATTAGTCCAAACTCGGATAATACACAATAGATTTTCACTTTGTTTTCAGTAAAGATCTGGAATGTGAGATTCGAAGATCAGACCATCAACACCACTCAATAAAAACAAGCCCTTCCTTCCTGTGACCTCTTGTTAAAAACGGTGAAATCCAAGTGTGAGTATGTGTGTGTGTGTGTGTGTGTGTGTCCACTCTTCTGGTGTCCATTTGATAGACTGTTAGGAAAAGATCCAATCATCTTCTACTTTTAAATCAACAAGGAGAGACTTAATTTAAATCTATAACGATATGAAGAAACCTCTCTTTTGAATCTCACGAAACAATCAGGGGTGAGTTGTGCAATACGAAGTCTAAACAGAGACTGACAAAAATATTTAACACCAACGACCGATTTGTTCACAAACGTGGATGATTAACTTTGAGATCACTTGAGAATTTGTGAATCGGTGGAGAAAGACGGAGACGCTGAAATGTTTGCAGTGGTAAGAAAAAGCAGTTTTAATGTTGATTGGTTTCATAGTTCAAATACAGCTTCCTGTGGTGTGTGTACTGCTCATTTATGTATGAAATTAATTATTCAGGCCAAAATATCGTGAAATATAAAAATCTAAAAAGCAGCATGAAATCAGTTTAGATGATAAACACTTTTTACTTTTGCAGCCTCCTGAGGATGAACTCAAATGATTTAGATCTTCACTCTCAAGACAAAAACTGCATTTAACAAATCCAAATCTGATCATAAAATTATGTGGACATTTTGGCCGTTAACCTTCTTTATTTTGCTTTCCTAATAAAACAAAACTCGCGTATCATCGCTCATTCTTGCTGTTTATGGAAGTATAAAAGCTTGAGCATGGAGGACAGTGCTCTCTTTGAGCTGTACCACATTTCCATCAAATTATGACAAGACAAAGCCTGTAGATGCTGTCAATCTTCCAGACTCTGTTTATGGTTAGCACGCTAACAACCATGCAGAATTAAAAGTCTATTGAGGCCCACTGTGTTTTGGCAAATCCCGTATATTTGCAAGACTGCGGGTTGACCTTTGGCGCGAGACAAGCTTTTCCCCTCATATTTCCTGTCTGTATCCACTGTAAAGTAAAGCAAAATCTCAAAAAAAACAATAACAAATGACCCTGAAAGAGTGCTGCTGGATCCATATACCTCAAAGTCTTTCAAACTGCTCCAAAACCCCTTAAATCTCCAGTCATGAGAACTAACCCCAGCTCAAATCTGCCTCACCCGCCGCCTCAATTGTCTCTCATTTACTTTCTCAACTGAGCTCTATCCTCCTCATCCTACATCCCTCCCTCAATCCTCCCCATCCATCCCTTCATCTGCCTCTCTAGGCTCGTGTGTGGACGATCCCCTCAGACGCTTGAAATCCTCCCTTTCTTATTCTGTCCCGCATCTTTATTTTGCTTTATCAGGTCACTGCTATCCCTCTTTAAATCTCCTTTATCCCTCTCCTTCTCACTCTTTCCACTCCTCCATCCACACTTCAAATCTTACCTTAGCCTTTCTACCTCTCACAATCCAATTCATCTCCTTGTTTCAACCTCGAGTATCCCCCTCCGCCTCATCTGGACGTTCTGTCGGGGTTTTATCCATCCGTCCATCTCTCTCTATCAAGTCGAGTCTAATGTAATTTATTTCTAAAGCTTCACCAACAAAACCGCTTTGTGAAAATTGATTTACAGATTTTCATTCATCCATCCATCCATCCTTGCTCCAATCTCTCCATCCATCTCTTCATTCATCCATCTACGTCTCCTCGTTTTTTCACACTAAATATTTCCCCGCCTCGATGAGTGCAGGTGCTTTCCATTACATCCACACACACACACACACGCATGCATGTACAGTATGTGCACACACACACACACAAACTTTGAAGTACAGGGCTTCATCAGATCCAAACCGCAGGAAGGGAGATGGCGGATCAGAGATAAGCTAGCAGCATGGAGCCGAGCATGTTCGCTTGTGTGCGCGCCCTGCTATGGGAGCTTGACTCCTGGTGAGTTGGTGTTGCCTGTTACCAGCAGGCTGGTGGCTTTGATGTTATGACTTCAGTGTCTCTGGCTCGCCGGAGTAAAAAAACGCTGGAAATTACAGTCCAGCTAGATTTATTTCATTAGAGCTCAGGCAGTCTCATGTTTTCTAACAGAAACAGAAATGAAGCTGAATTTTCGGGGGGCCGATAACCCAGATTTAATGTAAACCCTGTGTGATTTGATTCAGCGAACGCTGCACAAACTGTGGCTCCAATCAAACCCTAAATCCTGAAGATATTAGTATCTCTAGTGGTCACAGGCCCTCACAGACTGAATGGGGTATCATTTTTTAACAATGTCACGAGCTTCAATCTTGGGAGTGGAGCCGTTTTTAAGGTTTTTGGGACAAGTCCAAGTCAAGCCTCAACTCTTGTAAGTTCTTAAAGACATATAACAAGTCAAGTCTGTCTGGTGGTTGACTGTAGACCTTTGAAATGTCATTGCATTTGAACGCTTTCCCTTCAAAACTGTCTTAATAGTTGTTTGCACATAGTCCTTTCATTGCATTGGTCCTATGCAAGGCCTGCGTGTAACAATTTTTCAATTATTTTTCATTGTTTTAAGAACAGGATTGACACTTTTTGCTTTCAAGTTTAGATTCAGCCCGTGTCAAGTCATTTGGGAATCCAGTCTTAAGTCCTATAAATCAAATCACACAGCAGTCAGGTCCAAGTTGAATATGAAGTCCTAATTTTGAGCCTGATTCAAGGTGACAAGGTGACCAACACATTTTATGAATTTGACGTGAATATTTCTGCTCTTTTGTCTTCATAAATAACTCAAGTTAGCAGCATTGTTTCTTTTATTCAGTATAATATGAAGGTCAAAAGGAAATACAACATACTGCCCATTAATGATTTGAGTGGTCTTGGGTAGCCATTACAAACATGTAACATATATGTTGAGATGAAACCTAACGCAGGAACGTAAAAGTGGGTCGTAGGTAGCGCTACACTCTGCAAAAGTTGGAGTGTCCAAGGGTTGTCATGAAAAGGCTGCAATCAAATTAATTTTATAACTGGTTGCAATAAGAATATCAAACATGTGGACATTTATTTATATTATTACTATTAGTAAGTGCTGATTTTACAATAAACCTTTGATCACCACACACCACAGGTGCTCTGATCGTCATTTTGGATTTTCAGACTCGGATAAACAAACGTGGTGTAAAACTTCCTGATGAATGTCTGGTGTAGCAGAAACTGACCCTGGCACTGCCCCAATTCTCCTCTACAGAAATTGCTGGGGGAGAGTCAGAGGAATAAGGGTCACACGTCAAACACGTACACACAAACACACACGCCTGGGAGCTGCCCAGTTCAAGTGTAATCTTGTAGGGTTGACCATGGAGCAGCTCCTCTGGAGCAGCTGGGGGTTCAGTGTTTTGCTTTAGGGCGATGAGTTTTTGTTGAAGAAGAAGAGGACGTGTCTCCTTCATTTCCTTTTCCTGGATCTCTGTGCCTCACCTGACTGCTTCTGCAAGAGTTTGACAGCCAGTTAAGCGATTCAAAATGATGACTTTCTGTTCTTAGACTCTGTCCAGAGGGCAGCTCTGGATTTCTTTCTTTTCCCCTCTTTCATTCATACGTCACCCGTGTTTCCTTTAAAGATCTGTTGAATTTTTCTGTCTCCTTATGTCTCCATACAGTCCTTTATATCCTTCACACGCTCACTGAGCTTTGTTGATCCTTAGTAATCTGTTTAATGTCACTTATGTGATTAAAATCAACATGTTTCCTGTATGTTTCAATAAAGTGTCAACTCCCCTATTAACATGTTCAGTGTTATTATGGTACAAACATTGTTAAAAGTCCTGTGTGTAGGATTTAGTGGCCTCTAGTGGTGTAGTTGCTGATTTTAAACCCCTCGCTTCTCTTCCCTCTAGCATTTTTGAGAAACTTCGATGGCCCTGAAACATATGAAAAATGCAAAGGGCCTTATCCAATGTCCATCCTGGGCTACTGTAGAAACATGGCGGTTCATAGCAGAGTCCATAGAAGAGAGAAAGAGATGTCTGTAGATATTGTGTGCTCGTTTTAAGGTAACAGAAACATAACAGTTCTTATATTCAGGTGATTATACACTAATGAAAATATAGTTATGCATATTAAACTTTATTTTTATTTATATAGCACCTTTTCCTGCAAACACGCAGCCCAAAGTTCTTCACAGAGCGAAAAACAAACACAGAAATAGACCTAAAAAATGCAAAAATTGATCAAATACAAATATAATTTGGCCGTACAATGATAAAATGTTATAATAAATAAAAGTCAATAAGAAAAAAAGAAATAAAATTTAAAAAAAATACCTGAAGACAAGACCTAAAAACTGCAACAATAAAAACAATAAAATCTTAAATTAAAATCCATGAAGTAAACACAGGGGATCAGAGGATGATCGAGGCTTAAAAGCTCAGCAGGTTTTATTAAAAATGTCTACAGAGTTACTGTAGACTGCAGCAGATAGTGCCTCCTACATCTGACCACAGGATCTTTAAGTTTTAACATAGAAATAACAAAAAAACTTGACAGAAATCCCCACACACACACATTCAGGTATGCACGTCTCATAGCTGGCTGAAGAGCTGCATGTTTGTAATCATATCTTCATAAATGGAGCAGAGATAGCATCACAGGCAAAGAACTGGGGGTGGAAATGAGATGCTGATAGGGTAATAGCATTACCATAGATCCTGTACACACACACACACACACACACACACACACGCACACGTTATAACAGCCATACCCACACACACACACCTGTGATGGTATTCCCTTGGTGGATCAGGTAACATGCTGTAAATTAGCCAGTGATTCATGCTGGCAGTTAAACGGGGCGAACTCAGCTCAAATTTGTGTCAAGGTATTTCACAAGTGCCCAGTTTCATTAAAGTCTCTGTGCAGAGAAACATTTTCCTCCGCTGTGATTCAATTTTGATACTGATCTAAACCTCAAAAATTAAATCATCTGTTGATATACATTGTGTTTTCACCATGAGCATATTTTTTCCATAACGAAATCTGAGCCTTTACAATTATTTTGTATTATTGTAAATTATTAAGACCCCGTGATAAGAAACTGATATTTATACAGTTTATATCTGATATTTATTTATGGTTTTTATGATATAAAAATCTAATTTTAGCTTTTGCTGATAAATTAACTTAAGAAAGAAATATAGTTTTACCTTGTAACACACTCACATACTGTATATGTGCACATAAACACACACACACACACACACACACACACAATCCCTTGCTTCGGCGTGGCTTTTATATCCGGCCGCGATTTATGCCTGTTTTGATTGGCCTTGAGAGCAGAGTCAGCCGGGTTTGGAGGTGGCGAAGAGGAATGCGTCCACACCATGCACACACACTATAACACACACACTATAACACACACACACACACACACACACACACCAATTTATTTTCTCATCACTTCCAAATCTCTAAAAACACCCGCTTACACCTCGCAAAAACAGATCTGTCTTTCTCTCACACAGACTAGAACACATCCGTTAACTTCACTTTTACATCTTAAACTAAAACACACACACACACACACACACACACACACATGCAAACACACTGACACACACACTGCAGACACACAGCAGGCAGGAATGTGTTGTTGTTACGGTGGAACTGTGGAGCTGCTCAGTACTCAGCACCTCCACACCGATAAGACTTCAGTTATCTGATAGCAAAGAATGCAGACAGACGGACAGACAGAGAAAGAGGAAAGTGCACAGATGGATGAAGGGAGGACAGATGAGGGGAAAGTGAAGAGAGAGAGAGAGACAGACAGGAAGTTAAAGGACAGACAGGCAGATTAGATTTATTCAAATTTTACACTGAACTTGTGAACTGTGTGAACTTTTCCGGTGAAGTTGGTCATTTTCCCCGTTAACACCTGAGCTACTGTGTGCGAGAGATTTCCGACAGTCAAGGGCTAAATAGAAAATGGTGGCTGAAGACCTGAGTCAGTTCATAGTTCCCTCATCTTTATCTTCGTTGAACTTTCCACTATTTTTGAAGGCAAATATTTTCTCCAGATATTTTCAAGTCTGAATAAAATTATTAGTGGCAATAAGTTGCAGGATGAAATGCAGAATGAATTGGTAAACCCAGAGTTTCATGTGTCTGACAGATTTACACCAATATTTTATGGCACAAACACAAATTTTCAAAATTGGATCCGACAGAAAAACATGATGAATTCATATATATTTGTCATATTTGTAGATGTTTTACTCAATTCTGGGGATGGGGGTGACGATGACGTCAAAAATCTTCAGTTGACATGGTCTAAAACTTTTTATACACACTTAACAAACATTTCTTTTTCTGTTTTATATCATTATTGTACCAGTAATGGTCCCATTGAGATTAAAAATCTCTTTTTCAAGGTAGTCCTACAAGACAGGCAGCAGCACAAACTGAGAACAAGTAAATTGATGCACATACGAAACAATAACAGACAGTATTTCAACACATAACATCCCCTGAAAAATAAAGAAGCAGTACAAGCTGCGAATCCAACAATATCAGTTTAAGCAACAACACTCCAACGGTTCTGTCTCCGGGTCTGTCTCTGAGAAATCAGATCATGGAGATTCATAACTTTCTGTTCTGCATTCCAGTCTGAAGAGTATCCAAACGCCCCTTTCCCAAATTTCTGTCCAAACATTTAGAACAGACAAACATATAAATGTCCCTCGGCTGCAATGAGTGCTGTCCATCACACTTCTAAGAAATATGAGCACACAGATATGATAGGTGCATACATGAAAATTAATCCAAAGAATGGCTTAATAAATGAGATTCCTCTCATATAAATGTAAAATTTGTGGACTTCTGTTCACTCTGTTGCAAAACAGTTCACTTTGGAATTTCACAGTATCATCAGGGGGAACATCGGTCCATCACTCCACGTGTGAGACGCGTATAATAAAGCAAAAATAAATATTACAGATGAAGAGGGGGGGAAAAAAGACAAAGACAGAAGACAAACATTGTGAAATCTGGTGTGAAGACTTTGTTTTGGACCGGGGCAGCTCAGTGGTTCTCTGTCAGCCGTCACCTGGGTTATTTATAGACCTTATTAGACATCTGGCTTCCAATCCGTCTCCAGTCTCCTTCCCTGCCTCCTTTTACAATTTATCCTTTCATCCTTCTTTCCTCCTCTCCCTCCATTTGTATCACGACCTTTGACCGTTCCTTGTTAGGGAGGAAAAGGAAGAGGTTAACCTCTGCACCGAATACACACACACACACACGCACACATCTCAGTGTCCTACAGCCTTTACGAAGGTTCCCCCACAGCGTAGGTCCACAAATCTATGTGTGGTTAATTAGCTTTCATTTTAAATTAACAGAAGACGACACAGATTTATACAAATGGACTCTCCTCTAATTGAACTTTGTTGGGTTAATTGAGGTCAGTGAACAGTGATATTAAATATATATATATATATATATATGTATATCGTATGTACACAAATAAATCATGGCTATAACAGAAGGTGGCACCGCTTCCATCAAGGCACTGCTTTTGTCTCGTATAATTATCATGACATCTTTGGGGGCTTTAAAGGAACTTTCACACACACACACACACACACACACACACTATTGTTTCAAACACAGTGTAACTTCAGCATATTCTGTCTTTCTCGTCATTTTGGAGACACTCTGTCGTTTACTCTGCTCTGTTTTTTCCTGTCAGACAAAAGCTTGTTAATGCTGCTATCAGGAAATTTATGTGTTCCTGCATCTGTGTGTGTGTTTTTAAGAAGGTTTTTCTAGTGATTGGGGCCAGTGTGAACAGAAACATTTAACTTGGGAATCTGCCATTTAGAACCTTTTAAATATCTCACTTTCTGTTTGTCTATACGTCTCTCGTTTATCTCCCTCAGAGTCTAAACCACCGACTGAAACTGCATTTAAAGATAGGTTATTGACTCCAACTGTCAAAACATGAACAAAACTGCCAAAAAAAAAAAGTACGAGAAATAACTTTTATTGAAATCCTTGGGCAACATTTCATCTCACTTTTCATGCCAATGATGATGTGAGGAAATGAAAGAAACAGAGAGAGTATCCAGAAAGTGACTATTTGTGTTTTAAACTGGCCGTTACACAAAAACTCACACAGGAACCTGTTTCCTGTCTCACTGTCTGCAGATAAATGCCGTCTGTCGGTAAATAGCTTCGAGCTACGGCGCGAAACATGCATTAAAACGCAGTCTCTGTGGGTCAGCTGTGCAGATGTGCTGCTGCTCAATCAGTAGTTTAATCACAGAGGTTAGAGTTTAATGAGTTATTATTACTGAACCCTAAATCACACAAACACATGGCTGCCCAGGCCATTATGCGCGGCGTGTACTGTATATGTGTTCAAGACACACAGCGAGTAACAAATAGCTTTAAAAGGAGAGTATTGCGTGACTTTCTGAACTGTTTCAAGGTCTTTCAAGATGTGTGTTTGAAGAGCCGGACTATGGAGAGATGTTAAGGGGTCAGTTTGCCCAAGTCTCATGTGATATACGCAGGTGTTCTTCTGTCGCCACCCCAAATACAGTGAGGGTGCACTCATAATTACATTTCAAAGAAACTTTATACTTCATATCACACTGTAAAACATAATGAGAATGAAAGATAGTGAGACACACTTTAAGAGTATCACTAGCTGAGACATTTGGATCTGCCCCGGTAAAAAATAAGCCTTCTAACACACCAGGCTGTCGGTTTTTGGTGTGTGCGTGTGTGTCAGTGTGATATTCTAGTAAATTAGACCATCAATCAAACACAACAGCAGCAAGAGAAAAAAAAAATCCCTGCAATGAAACAAAGGCGCTGGAGCAACATGTGGCATTATTTAACCGCCCATTCAGAAACACAAATGTGTGTCTGTGTGTGCATGTGTGTGTTTGCGTGTACTACTATGCTTGAGAAAATCATTATTTAACTCTGAGTCGTAGACTTTGAGGGGACAGGGGTTTATTAGCGACCTGTGGACTTTTTTGATCTGTCATTGTAACGTAGCGAGTCCATTCAGTGAAATGATTGGAGTCACTTCTAGCTGAAATTGGGCTACTTGGACCAGAGAGTTTAAATTAGGACTAAAGTTGGTCTGATTTGATTATGGTGGTATTCTAGGTCTAGGATAAAGAGGAAAAAGCAGGATAAGAGAAGGACTAGTTGGATTAAAATCAAGATTAAAAATAGGACGAGCGCTAATGGGCGATTACTGGAAAACAGCTGATTTCCTTTGGTACAGCGCGTCTGGCACGTGCTGCCGTTTGGCAGTGATTTATAAATTTTGTGGTGTTTTTGAGGTGAGCAGAAAGTCTCTTAAGGTGTATCAAATGTTTTGGCCGACACAGGCCTCTGGCAGTTGGTCTCAGTGTAAGCATCTACTTACTCCAGAATTAAACTCAAGCAGCCGAGAGTTAAACTTGTTTGACTGCAATGCCAGCAAAATTCAGGTCTATGTCCGTTCTGTATGTAACTTTGGGCTCCAGGTACAATCACCTGCGAGAAGTATATAATGTCTTACAGTACTAAGTCACATACCACCAACTATTTCACTGATTTTGGTGAAACTGGATCATATTTTATGGAGAAAATGTTTTCTAGTTTTCCCTCTGATGTCCTTCGGCTGCTCCACCTCAGCTCTCTGTGATTTACAGAGTTTCCTGATGGACAGTGTAGTAAACTGCTGACAACTGTAGCTGCTGTTAGCTCAGTTTGTTAGCCAGACTGCCCTGGAGTGTGAGCTCAGAGCACAGAGGGAGTGTTAGTGTTTGTACCACAGGAGTTTTAGACCACCGGGAAGTGGAGGTTTTCAACACCGGGACACGTGGGGGAATACTAACAGGGAGCGGAGCTGGTGTTGTGCCAGAACCGGAGCTGGACAAGCGGGCAATGTAACTGGCTTATGCAGCCTCTATGGACGTAATGACAGAGGAAAATTATTTAAGGGACACGGACGGAGGAAGCTAAGAAGAGAAAAGGAGAAAATGACTGAGCAGGAGCCGCTAACTCTGTGACTGTGTGAAGGCTGAAAGACAGACGCCGAGCTGGGCTGACTGCTGTTGGACTAGTAAGTAATATTAGCTGGTTGCTACGTCTTGTGTTGTTGCACTTGCTTGATGTTTGGCTTAAATCATAACAAATACACGTGTGCAGCTATAGTCTATAGTCTATATTTATCACAGTGATATAACACTCTGAAACTGAGGACGCTAAATCACAAAAATACCAATTTCTGCACAATGTTGCTTCAAGCAGGATAAGGTTTG
This sequence comes from Sciaenops ocellatus, assembly GCA_033000465.1. Classification (NCBI taxonomy): domain Eukaryota; kingdom Metazoa; phylum Chordata; class Actinopteri; family Sciaenidae; genus Sciaenops; species Sciaenops ocellatus. The sequence goes on along the minus strand of CP136866.1, from coordinate 27,678,798 downwards.
AAATGTACTAAAATTAGATTTATTGGCCTGGAATGAGAGCTGGCAGAGTAAGGACTCAAATTTGGGTAGTTAGATGAAAAGGAGAATAAAGAAAAGGCACTGGTCAGGGTTTCCCCCCACCAAAAAACGCTTTCAATGTCGTCTGTTGTCATTACACATAAGTATAATTACGTGTGTGTTCAAAGCGACATGGGGATGTTATGATAGCCCCCTTTAAAAGTTGGCTCACTCTGTCTCTCCCTGTTTCATACGCACACACTCACACACATGGAGGAAGTGTGTACACAGTGTATGGGGAGATAATAACTTTGCAGGGGCCACGGCAGAGCCCAGCCAAAGATCTGTCTGGCTACAAGATCCATTAAACCACACACACACACACACACACACACACACACACACACACACACACACACGTAGGAGGACATACTTCATCACTGACATACAAAAAATACAAAATTAAGCGAACAGGCACCTACACTAATTCCAGTACAAAGCCTCAAGAACACACACATGCACACAGCTGTGTAGCATGAACCATTACTGTGCCATAGGATATCAGAGCATTTATAAATGGATGAGGCCCAGTGTGACGAGAAGTCCAAACTTTCCACCAATTATTCTCTAATCTGTCCATTGCTTGCATGGAGGGAGAGAGGAGAAGTGGATGAGGGGGCCGAGAGAAGAAAAGATGAAAATACCTGAGAAGAAGAGGAGGAAGATGAGAGGCAGAAACCACAGTATGAGGGTCAAAAGGAGGATGACAAAGACAAAGTCCTCCTAAGGTGGGTTTCCATCCACTTTATTCCACATTTTCAAAAATCTGGATGGAAATGGCAAAAAAATCGAAACATTTTCAAAGTATTGCAAAAAATGTTTTTATTCTTCTCTGAGGTGGAAAAATTGGTGCATCAGTAAGAGTGCAATGGAAACACACTTAGTGAATAAATCATGACGCACATGAAGCATATTTTATGTAGAAAATGTTTTCTGGTTTTCCCTCTGATGTCCTCTCAGCTGCTCGGCCTCAGCTCTCTGTGTTTTTCAGAGTTTCCTGATAGACAGTGAAGTAAACTGCTGCCAACTGTAGCTGCTGTTAGTTAATGTTAGGTCAGTTTGTTAGCCGGACTGCCCAGACTGTGAGCTCCGGGGGAGTGTTTGTGTTTGTACCACAGACGTTTTGGACCTCAGGGAAGTGGAGGTTTTCAACACCGGGACGTGGGAGAGGAGCTAGTGTTGTGCAGTGGGTGCAGCAGCCTCTATGGACATAATGACAGAGAAGAAAAGACTGAAGGTACATTGAAGGCGTCTGGACTGTGAGGTTAGAGAAGACCAAAGAGGACAACAGAGGAAGCTAAGAAGAGAAAAAGAGAGAGTAACCGAGCAAGAAGCCGTTGGCCATTTTCAGAGTTTATTGATGACAGTAAAGAAAACTGCTGTGAACTACAGTTGCTCTTCGCTAATCCTAGCTAATGATAGCGCAGTTTGTAGGCTGGGCTTCCTGGTCTGTGCACAGTCCACAGTACCACAGTTGTTTTGGACCACCAGGGATTTTCAGGCCTGGGACACGAGGGAGCAGAGCCGGTGTCATGCCAGAACCGGAGCTGGGGAAGCAGGAAGCAGAAGCTGCCGGACAAGAGTAAATCTGGGACTGACTTTTAGTGGTTGGTGAGAGTTTGGTGAAATAAAAGGCTGAAAGACAGACGCCGAGCTGGGCTGACTGCTGTTAGACTAGTAAGTAATGTTAGCTGGCTGCTGTGTCTTGTGTTGTTGACCTTGCTTGATGTTTGGCTGTTAGGAAAGTGGTCGAATTGCTAGTTTTTGATAACTAAAATAATCATAACAAATTCATGTGTATAAGTGAAAAAATGTCGTCTCATTACTACCCACCACTGCTGATAGATACGTTTGTTGTATTAACTTAAAAGGTGATGATATGTGAATGTTGTGTTCACAGCTTGTCACCAGTTAGTCTCAGGAAAACATCGCCATCACGGTTGATTAAAGACAGCAATATTACGTAATTGTGGTTTTTTTTACATGAATCATTAGCCATTCTACAAAACAAGCACATCATGTGTTGGCACCAAACGTTGGCACTGGATGTAAAATGCGTCCTCTATTATTGTCCAATACAAATGTGATTCCTTGGGAGACTGGGCTGGAATATGTCTTTGCCTCATGCATGTGTGAGAACGACTTGGTCAACGGAGAGGAAATTCCATGCGACGGCGTGATATTAATGTGTGCCTCGCTGCCTCAGTGTGTGTGTGTGAGCAGCGGAGCATGAAGCTGCTACTCCGGTCACTAGCTCGGTCCTGCACCACAGAAGGATGTTAATTAGTAGCACACTGTCTCTCAGCTCATAAAAATACAGCAACTGGGACAAGAGAAATAAAGAGAGAATTACATAGAAAGAAAGATTATGGGATAATGGGAAAGAAGGGAGAAATAAAAATGGAGAATGTGCCGAGATGTGAGGCAAATTGACAGGAAGAGAGTTTGAGAGATTAAAAGCAGAGAGAACGCGATGGAGGGTTGAAAAGGGCACCCGAGGGATGGCAAGAGAAAGAGAGAGAGGGAAAGAGTGGCAGTAGTTATGTGGTGTGAGAAGTTAAGCATTAGCCAATTCTGTTCACTTCACAAATGCTTAATGTCTCATTTTGTAAAGCACTCTGCATGTTTTTGGTTTTTTCCCCTTAATTCACTCAAATACAGTCGGAGACTCCGGGAGAAAATGCTCAAGAAGGAGGATCATGAATCAAAAGGTCCTGAGCAAAATTTCAAACCCTCAACCTCAAAAGTTAATGACATGCATCTTATCCCAATGAGCCCAAACAAAGCCGTCAGAGAGTGGTTTGAAACACTCATAAGTGGCGGTTTGTGTAAGGAAAAAGGATGATCACTCCTTCAATTTGAGTGTTTCAATGTGTTGTTTTTGTGGCGGCGCAATTTTTTTTTTTTTTCATTATTTGTTTGCCCCAAACTCTCATTGCTTTCAGAGACAGAACTTTTCCAATTGACCTTATTTTTTTTTTTTTTTTTTAAACACGTCTCCTAACTTCATGGAAGGAATTGTTAGTCACAAGTCAATTTTCCTCATTTGAGCCAATTTTCAAATCTTGTTTGTGACATTTGAAATCACCCAAAAATATAAAAAAAAATGACAAGGATATGTTACTGTTTTGTTCAAAATATCTGATTAGACCTTAGTAATGTAGGGCATCCTTGTAAAATAGAACTTGCCCTCAGTGGCTCTCCCTGTTTAAATGAAGGTTATCAGTCAATCAAAAGGTAAATTATCCCACTGAGGGAAAATTCTACATCAACTGAACTGACAAAATGACTGACAGTACGCCAGTATGTGTTTAAATGGAAGACTGGATAATTGGTTAATAGAACAGACTCCCTAATTGAAAATATGTCAATTAGGATTAAAAACCAAAGAGAAATGATGAAAGTAGGTCTACTATGTCAAGCCCCGAGGTATGATGCTAGTCGCCACATTCATGCGCACTGGCCGAAAACCATACACCAACACACAACTGTTAGAAAAGGAGCTACAGCACGATGGTGAGACAATCTCTGTGAGTGCCAAAACACCCCCAGATAAAGTTCAATGAATTGTTAGCAGGTCTAAAGAAACACCAGTCTGTTTTTAGCCGTAGCCAACAGATCAGCAATGCAGCTATGAAAGTTAGCTACTTTATTGCTAACAAAATAGCATCAGCATCAAAGCTTGATCATAATTTGAGGCTGAGTTTGTGAAGACATGCATGCTGAACGCTGCAGAAATCGTGGCCCCACAAGCAACAGAACCAACATGAACCGACTACCAACCAACTCTGTGGAAGACAGTATTTTAGATCTTGCTGCAGATTAAGTTATAAATTAAGTCATATGTTGCTATTTGGTTGTGTGTTGTTATTTATAGATTATTTTGCAATGGTGTTATTGGTCTGGAGTAAGCAGCTACCTCCATGCCTCAGAAACAGGTGGGTGTCATCATTGTTGACTTGTTTGAGCATCCAGACTTCTTCAGACTGACTCACCCTCAACGCACGCTCCACGTCTTTGCTTTGGATTAGCCGGGAGCCAACGGAGCCAGGACTGCCAAGATGACGGTGGCCAGTACCGCCACACTCTGAGCTTCACAACGGCTCTTCAAAAACCTGCGGGTGACTACATCCATTGTTATTTATCCAGTCTATGGCCAGGACCACTTGCGACCAAATTGGCCGCCATGTGGCCCGTGAACTAAAATGAGTTTGACACCTCTGCGATTGTCAAATCTCTGCTGACAGTTTGACTTTGGTCTGCGTATGTTCACCCTTAACATGCATCCAAAAAAACAGTTGTGCAACATTTTAAAAACATTAAACCACTACCAGGAAGAAGAGGGGAAAGGCAGGAGAATCAAACTGTTACCACATTGTTGTTAGAGGGCTGAAAATCAGATTAGTCTGACTTATGTGTGTGGCTCTGTCTCCCTACAGTATCTTCCTTTTGTTTTACTGTTTCCCTCCCTCTCTATCTTTTCATCTTATATACAGCATGCATTCTATGCCTCTCCTTTATTCATTTTGTGGATATGCAACACATGGAGACAAAGCAACACCAGATGTTTTCACAAAACCATTATTTTGTTCTGTTTTATATGGATGTAGATGTGCTCGCCTATCCTCACAGTTTCTTTCTGCTCATGCTCATTAATTCTTTTACATTTTAAACCTGGAGTCGAACGCTGTTCGTTTGACTCACCGGGTCATGACCTCTGAATTTAATGTAGCTTTACTGTACCTGACATGATCCCTATGGCATCATTTTTTTTTATATAACAGAACAATAGATGAGTAGTATGCAAGGGCATGAACAACCTGTACTTGAGTCCGTCGAGCACATGTGAAATTTATTAACAAGCGTGTTGCCATAGGTGTAATTTTATGGGGAGAAAAAGAGACCTGCCACTCCCAACAATTTAAAAAATAATTTGTCTACCTTAATTTATCAAGTGTGCAGGATTTATCTGAAAAATAAAATGGTGAGAGAAGCAAAGAGAGACTGCAGTCTGTGGTTCACACCTCAAATTCACTCAGGAAAGAACATTTCTCATTTCTACATTTGAAAACTGCATTTAGAAGTCAAACAAATAAGGCAAAAGAACAAATCTGCAACTAACCGTCCCCTGTTTTTCCTTTTGTTATGGAAGTTAAACAGTATCGTTCTAGATTCTGTAATCAGAGGATGCTTGTGTGCGTTCTTCTTGTCTGTTGGCTTCTCCACCGAGCTGTAACCTCCATGGCTGTGAAGTGAAGTGCCAAAAACTGCAGTTCCTCAAACGTCCACTTGAGGCTGGCTCTAGAAGTGAGTCAGTCTCCATAAGTCCCCATGTTAAAATGTCCAACTTCACAGCAGAAATAAACATGTTTACAGCCTGGTACAAAAAACAGTTTTGGTCTCTATAGCTAATTTCCCCGTTCATGACAACTGTACTGAGGGTGAATTTTTATAGAACTCACCTGTTCAAATTATATTAAGGCTTAAAGTTATGCAGAATTAAGAGTGTGGACGCTTTGATTGACAGGTGGATGCCGTTACAGATGACTTGTTCGAGCACAGAGGTGTCATTCGGTCCACTTACACCCATCTTCGCAGATTAGCCAGGAAGCAGTAGAGGCAGGACTGCCAACATGACAGCGGACTGAGTCACAGATCCTGTGGATGACGTCCATTCTTTATACTGTCAGTGGTTTTTGCCAGTCCCTGTGCGAAATCTTTTGCATGCAGGGTTGTTGGTTTTCTTATGTTTGTCATACTCATTTAACCTTAACGGGAAGCTCTGTGTGTTTCTGTTTGTTTAGCTAAAATGTGCCATATGCCATGTAGCGACTTAACACTATCTGGCTTTTACCAAAAAACTAATGTTTTCAATTTTGAGTTTGTTTGTCTGGGTACTGTTTCACTGCTACACCCCTGCATGTTAAGCTCTGGGTGGTGATAACAACAAGATCCAAGTGCAGGCGGTTGAAATGGGTTTTCTCCACAGACAGGCCAGGCTTACTCTCTTTGACAGGCTGGTCCCTACTGTGCCTCCCTCCTGTGCCTCACTTGGCATGGCCAGCAGGGAGGAAACCTTTGGGGCAGACCCAGGAAACTCAAGAGGGATTTAATTTCCCCTATATGCCAGGGGGCACCTGGAGATCCCCCAGGAGGTGCCGGAGTTAGTTGCTGTGGAAAAGAGCTGTGCTGCTTTGCTTTGCTTTGGCCTGCTGCAGCCATCGAACTGAAATTGAAAACAGTTTTGCAGCTTCATTTACTTCTGTCTTTTCAATAGTGAATGGGACTGTGCGGGGGAGAGTTTCAGTCAGCCAACTTCTGATAAATAAATTTAAATTTGTCCTACATTTACTTATTCCCAGCTCAATGATGGGCTTAATAAAAAGGGAGGATCACATGAACAAACAATGATTTATTTAACTCAACTGAATTCACTAAACACAATCAAAAACCAAAATGGGAGCCTGAAAGGCACCAGCCTTCCAGAAACAGAAACAGAACCAAGGTAAGAGGTCATCTTGAGATGACCCAGCCTATGAAGTTGAAGCAGGTGACACTGATCAACCAATGAGGTGGGATGGACCAAACAACCAGGAAGACCTGAAACAAAACAGAGGCAGTCTTCAGGCCTTTAGACAACGCTCACCCGGTGGACGTGGAGATTTACACAACTGATGGCAGATGATTCAGTCTCACACTGATGCTGTCATAACTGATAAGTGATGTCAGAAACCTCCATTCGTGTACGTTTGAGGAAGGAACTGAACAAACGTGCCTGCACAGACACCAATGTCAGAGGACTGGTAGCTCTCAGGTAACTGACTGAATCCTCCACACAATCCTCCCATTGCATGAAAGAGACACCATCAAAACATACTTCAAATTAGACAATGGAAGGTTTTTCTAAGAGCTTCTAAAATATTTAAAACATGACAATAAATTTGTTTACAAGAGTGTCTAAAATATTGAACTGGCCAAAACTCCCTGGTCTCCGTCGGGTCTCTAACTGACAGGAAAACTGATGTTTTAATTAGCTTGAGCTCCACATTGAGACATTAAATTAGTCAGTTTGGGTTCCAGGCATTACAATATTTATGAACTTTCCACCGTTCATTACAGACTGAGACCCTGCTGAGAGGAGAAAGCTTTTCAATTTTTTTTTGACATTTGCAGCAAAATTCTTCAAATGAATCCAATTAATTTAGAGGACACTGATTTAATGAGAAGTGAAATGATTTTATTACTGTATCACAGCGAATTGATGAGGTTCATCTCTCGGTTTGTGGAAGTTTTCTCTTTTACCAATAGAGGGCAGCAGCACTACTGCAACTCACAGGAGGGGCACGGTGAAAAAGACTTCAGGGCTGCTCCATCTGTCTGAATGCGTGCAAGAGTAGCTGCAGGATGAGCAGCAGCTTCAGCTGTTCTTATTACTACATAATCTGGGAGGCTTACCTTTAACTCAACTCCAAGTTTATGCCAAATATTTGAGAGTGATCGCCTTAAATATTTGATTTTAACTCAATCAAGAACGTTGTTTTTTTAATGTTTGAAGTCATTTACTAACACAGAAGAAGATAAATTAACTCTGATCTATCAGACAGACTTTTTTGTGTCAGCTGCTGTTAACGCATTCATCAATGAAGCTGACACACAAAGACTCCCTTAGTGATGATGCATTGGACTGTTTGAAGAGATGCCTCATAGAACACATGAATAAAAACCAATATGTGATCACAAAGTAAATCATTAAGATGATGTATGCGGCATGACAAAGGAGGGCGAGTTGCTGGGAAATCAGCTAAAGTGTGGACTGTAATGTGTCACTGCTGCTGCTGCTGTGGACTGGTCTGAGAGTTTGGAGCTTTATTTCTCTGTGTGGGAAAGTATTCGAGTTCATACAGGAGAGTTTCTGCAGGGAAGATAAGGGACGAGTGAAAGTTTGTAGCTCTCTTTACTGGTGACATCAACATAGAGAGAGAGGGAGAGAAAGAGGGAGGGAGGGAGAGAAGGAGGGAGAGTGGATTTTGGGGGAAACCAAAGTACAAATCTGTCTGCCTCTCTCACTCTCACAACCTCCAGGCGTACCAGTCTGTGTTGCGCCTCTTTGCTCTCTCAACTTTTCTTCTTCTTCTTCTTCTTCTTCTTCTTCTGATTACAACTCCTCTGCAACTCTCACTTTTTTTATTGGCAGCGGAGGGATGTTCTCTGGAAGGAGGTAACACAGCTGAACATTTTCACCTTGGAAAGTTTTAGGAGTCAGGCTGATAACTTCTTCTCGGGGAGTTTGTGAATGGGGAGCGTTTGGAGAGACTTTTACGCATCGAGTTGAGTGACGCGCGGCGAGATGTTTTAAGAGAGAGAGAGAGAGAGAGAGAGAGAGAGAGAGGGAGAAAACGTTTTTATTTGCAAGTGTCACATCCAAATTTTCATTTTCTTTCTTTTTCTTCAATGGCAAGGCAGCGTTTTAAGAAGATTCTGACTGATCGAGCCTCTTGAGAGAAACTTTGGCGAACTTCTGCAGCAAGCAGTGAACTTTGATTTGATTCGATTCCGGCTCCCATCACTTTTTTTCTTTTTAAAAATTCAACCACAGTCGAACGGCCTCTCTTGACCTCTTTCGGGATCCTTACTTCCGTAACATTTACTTCACCCCCCGCGGATTTTTCAATTAACATCGGTTTTGGACGTAATTTGAGTGGATATCATGCCTCCGATCGGACCGGAGAAGCGGGCTGCGCTCTGCCGGGTTTGGGCTCTGGCTTTTGCGCTGCTGGCGTGCGTTGCTTCGGTGACTGGATGCCCACACAAGTGCAGCTGCTCCGGGTCGCATGTGGACTGCCAGGGTCTGGGTTTGAAGACTGTGCCTAAAGGAATACCGAGGAATGCCGAGCGCCTGTGAGTGACATTTCAAGACAGTTTAAGCAAATCTGATTGTTCTGTCATCATCTATCTTAAATATCACCATAGTGTGCCCTTTGGCCTCACGGTGCGCCTTGGTTCCTTGGCTTCAATACTGAATTTTACGCAGCATGCTGCACATGTAAAACTTAACATGTCATGTAGGATTGAGTTATCAGAGGTGAGGCACTATTGATTGGACATTTCAAACTGTACGGTTACTTTTAAAGTTCAAACGTTTTTAAATGCGACCTGTTCAATATTAAATCAATACATATTTGCTGTTTTCTAGTGAATGCATCCATGTTCTCCAGGCTCATACTGAGTGATTCAATCAAAATCAATTTCAACTCTGACCTGCAGTCAATGATCATTATAAGACAAAAAAAAAATCAATTCAATGTTCAGAGCAGCATTCATTAAAGCTTTTATTCAGCATTAAAAGACTCTGTGTGACTGGTTAAGTTAGGTTATATCAGCTCATGTATTTTTTTTTATTATTATTATTAATTTGTTGCCATGAATAGAGACAAAAACTATAAAAGTTGTTAAAATGATTTAAATTGGGATAAAGTGAATTTAGGTGGTGCTGGCTTTTAAACTTTTAGAGGCATTTAAACTCAACAAGGCTGATGAATTGGAAAATAACCCACTATTACTATTATCACTTACTCTATATACTAAGTAAAACAAGTGGTATTTTCTAAAAGCATATCCTTACTACAGCCACTTTATAGATGGTGTGCATGAAACTCTTCTCAAAATTCACCGGTGACCCCAATGAATGCAGGCAGTAAAGAAAAACAGTCCTGAAGCAGCTTTTAGAGTCAGTATTTAAGTTTTTAAACGGGTCAAAACGAAAGGTGAGAAGAAGCAGTGAGCTCCTTAAACTGTTTTATTTTCTTCCGCACTCCCTCTGCAGTGAGACTTTCCAAAAGTTTTTCACAGGTTTCACATGTTGGGCTGGATCCTTTAGTGATTTCTGTAAATTTTTAACCAATGATTTGACCCTTAAAGAATTACTTTTTGTGCCGTTTTCCAACCTGGTGACAGTTAAGTTTCAAATGAGATTCATTCCTAAGGCAGAGACAGACCTCTTGACAGATGCCGCCGCCACCTCTAGCCTGATCTTGACACGTATACACCCCCACAGCCACACACATGCACTCTCTCAAACACACACCTTTGCTGTTAAGGTATGGAAACGATTATGCATGATAACGGAGCAGCCAAAAGCTCCGCAGGGGATCAACAACAGACCTAACCCTGAGACAACAAACAAAATCAGTAGGCTGCAGGGGGAGATGGGGGGCCATGTTTGTGTGTGGATGTGGGGGGTACTGTTGGATATGAACAAATGATTAGCATTTGTGCGTGCACTTTTACTTTTACATGAGTGTTTACACGTTTGTGTATTTGATTGCACTGGCTCGTGTGATTGTGTTGCCTGAGTGCATATGTGTGAGTGTGAACAACGAACTCCATACCTCTCCCATCCCACAGGGCTATTGTGACCTCCCAGGACCTGTTGGCTTTTACACAGCAATCCCCCGAAGACATTTACACCCTAGGAAAATAAATAATTAGAGCAGGCTGTGATGGGGAGGTGGGATAAGGGGGTCCAATGCCTCTCGCTGGGGTCCCCGGGGTGGAATATTTGGGGTAGCAGCGCCCCCTCCTTCCCCTTTCACTCCAGAAACTATGTGTTTATGTTTCCCTGATTTATCCAGGTCAGTGTTTCAGCTGTGACTTTGGCCCAGAGTTGCTCTTTTCCTCCCTCTCTGCCTGCCTTCATCTTTCTCTCTCTCTCTCTCTCTCTCTGCAGATATATTTTAGGGAGTCTTAGATGGGAAACATTAAAATGGATGAGATTCCAGTTCTAAAGGTTACGACAGATGGGAAACTTTTTAGGAAAGAGAGATGAACATTATTGCCCTGAGCAGGGATTTGGGTTTGACAACTGGGATGAAGTCCATGTGGACGACGAATTCTCGTAACAAAAGCGCCAAATTGTTAAGTTATGAATATAAATGCCTCATTTGCATCAAAGTCTCCCAAATTCTCTAAATGATTTATGATATTTCCTTAACTTTACGGTGCACTACATTTAGAAACAATTATTATCAAACATGATTGATTTTGTGAGATCCTGTTTCTGCAATGGAGCAAAAGTTTGTTTTAAAATATTCATCAAGTCATCATTTTGTAACCCAAATACACACGACTATATACGACTTTTGATATCAGTCAATATTGAAGTATAAAGGAATTGATTTTTAGGCAGCAAAAACTGACAATCAACAGAAGAGTCACAAATCTATATACAATCTGTAGTCTTCTCTCTGACGTTGTAAAAGTTACATCGGGTACCGGTCAGTTCATCATCTTCTGGCACACAGGATAGAAGTTACAGGGTCTGGGCCTGAAGACATAACTTTGGTCATCTTCTCCTGGAAAAGGCATGGTGCTACTAGTAAGGATACACTGTGAGACGGACTCTGCCTCTCCAGTAGTCGCCACTGTCTTGTTTTTGTAGCCAACATATTCACAGAAAGAGGGGCGGTATACTTTGGTGGATGGTCAAATTCTTTTGACGGAACAAGGAAGGTGTGATTGGGGTCTATTCGGTTGAAACTTTGATTAACTTTAACGTGTATTAACACAACAGGAGCTTAAAACAATAGTAAAAACCTATATTATTTATATGAAATGTTCCCATCTTGTAGACTAAAAAGATGGCTCTGAAATCTCTGCTCCCTCGTGGTGGTTGTTTTCAGTACAACAGATGGTAATGCAATGGTAATGATAAACAGTACAGTAAATAAGTAAAGTTCACCTTACATTGAACCCTGTTAAAAATTCTAACAGCTTGAATTTCTGCAGAAGTGATGATCCACGAACGTTTCTTTAGAGAATCCCTGTTCAAACGATCACATGCAGAAGAAATCCATAGAGAAGAGGGGGTACAGTCTTCTCCACCAATAGTAGTCTCACCACACCAGAATACTATGCAAACAAAACCACAAGACATGTGGCATTTGAGTAAGGGACATGACTCTCGCCTTATCTTGAGTGGAAAATCTTTTTTCGGCTACTACTACTATATACCGCTCCTTTTTTATCGCTCTCTCGAGCCACATGTACCGAATCAAAAGAATTCAGACAGACTCTGCGGAGGTTACTGAAAACAAATGTAGAGAATCACTCTTGAGTGAAGTAGAAGAACGTGACATGGATTGAGAGAAATCGGGCACAAGAGAAAATGAAATAAACGTCACCAAAAATCACCAGTTTGGTCCTTTTTTGAGCTTCCCTTCTAACTCTCTTCACAGTATATGCCTTTGAATCCAGTTCACTTCCATCACAAGTAAAGGGTGAGAGCAATATCCAGAGTCCACCTGTCATAACTATAGAATGAATCTCTTAAAGAGCCCCATTTTCTTCACTCTTGTAAACAGAGCATTTGGAAAGGTTAACGAGAGAAAAACAGTGGTGGCCTCATCTGTTCAACTCAACACATGCACACACACGCACGCACGCACGCACACAAACTCACAGGCAGCCTTGCAGATTACCTCAGGCCAGTCAATTCCGTAATGTCCTCCTTGGGAAGCCACTTGAGACCTCATTTGCATCTAATTTGAGTGGAGGGTTTTGGGGGGGAGGCTTAACAGGCTTAACGATTGCTGGCTAAAATGAATTGGAAAACAGGGGCGGCTTTTCTCTCCCGTGTCCAATTCACACCTGCCCTACAGGGACCGCATAGACACACACTCTCACACACATACACACACACACACATACACCCTGGAGTGTTGATTTTTAGAGCTGCAAATTCCAAACTGTTGCCCCAACTGTGGATATTCAATGCTTTAAACTCGAGCGGGGGAAGCTTCAATTGATTGAGCTGCAATCAGGACATTTTTGTGTTAAAGTGGGTGTGAGGGTTGTGATTGTGTCTTTTGTGTTTTTAAATGCACTTATTATATATATATAGATATATATATATATATACACTTTATGTCAAACTGAGTATGTGTGTGTTGATGTTTGCAGTTGAATGAGTTCACTGCTGGAAGCGGCAAGCTGCCCGAGCCAACTTTACACAAACTAATTCAGATTTTAACTGCCTATTTTTCTGTTCCCTCGCTAACAGCGCTTTGAGGAAGTTTTGGCAAGGTTTTTACGAGCAACACCTTCTCTACTTTCTCTAGCTTCGTCTGGCATTTTCTTTTTATTTCCCTTTCCAGCTCCTCATCCTTACCCCGACTTTGTTTCTCTTTCCTACATCTGTTCTTCTTTCTTCTCATCCCTCTACCTTCCCCTTTTTTTCTTCTTTGTTTCTTTCCTCTGTTTTCTTTTTTTCAGCGTTGCCTCACTCCTCCCTATCAGTCTTTCTCTGACCTCCATCTCCCCCTCCAACACACACACAGTTACACACACCTTCAGTTTGCCAGCAGCATCTCTCCAGTCGAGTTTTCACAGCTCCCCATTTCCCCTCAGCCTGCCAACCTACCACGGAGCGCACAACAATACGACCCTGCCGCTATTTGTGCGTGAGCATCGGTGTGTTTGTGTGTTTCTGCGTGGAATGGACACACACACACACACACACACACACACGCACACACACATGTTCCAAGCTTCTGCTTCTGGCTCTTATCAAAGCTTGGTGTTGATTGGTCAGTGGACGCTGTAACCACCACACCCTCAGCTATGAAACGGCATTCCATGGTGGGACTGGAATCTTTCCGTGTGTGTGTGTGATCTTTGCACACTTTGGTGCTAACCTGTGCATGCTAAAGACCAGCTAATTTGTGCTGACACAGTTCCCGTCCCCCTAAATTTAAAATCACTTGATTTGGATCAGAAACAATCTGTTATCGCTGACGTACTGTTCACTTCAGTTTTGGCCTGAGCGTTGGCCTGAAGTCAGTGCAAATAACATCGTGTTGTATACGAGCCACAGCCAAGAAGTCTCATCGGTCAAAGATGCATTCCAATCATTTTGATAATTCCCATGAATCTCTGCTAACCATGCAGTGTTGGTACTTTGCCTGCTTCTGAGGAAACTAGAGAGCTTATTAATGATATATTTTGTTTGTGCCGTGTACGCCACTTTGAGGAGAGCTTCAGTCGACGCACACGATTTGGTAACTGTTGAATAAAAGCCATCATTCAGTGAAGAGTGTTCTTTACTGTTATCGTGGGTATGACGATGATGTAATCCATCTGAGGAGCAGCCGAGTGTTATTGCTATTGCAGACAAGTCTAAACTAAGAAGTAAAAACCACAATGAGCTTGCTGTTCTCAAGCAGCCTCTTAATGTTACGCCTATCATCTGTGGCCATCTCGTGGTAACCATTTTGTGCCCTTCCAACTATGTTTGATTCAGTGAGGGTATGCCAAATGGCACAAGCGAGGGTAACCGATGTTTAGGCTCCAGGTCTAGGTCAGTGGGTGATATTCTCTTCCCCCACCAGTTTCTCCAGTGTGCGGGCAGTTGACCTTTCTATATAATGACTTTCAGTCTGCCAAAGGAGGAGGCAGCCAGCTGGCACTGACAAGTGGGGCTCTGCCCTTCTGGGAAACAGAGCAAGCTGGCAGCGTTAAGACATGCTCACATATACTGTACACACAAACAACATACACAGGCAAATAGGTGCACACACTCTGGCTTATGTATGGAAAATCAGGCACATCTATGCAGACACTTTGCGAGGACCCTCGCTGACATAATGCATTCCTAGGCCCTATCCCTAACCTTAACCATCGCAACTATGCCAAACCCCAACCCAACCTAATTCTGAACTTAACCTTTAAAGGAAAATTACTGTTTATTACAACTCGAGTCTTATTTCTGTAGTTTTGGACATTATTTACATTACTTCTATTTATTGTACTCAGTACATTTGCACATCATGTTACATTGTACGTAAGTAATGGCTAAGATCTGGGCACATCGATGGGATGAAGCATGAGAAATGAGGCGTTGGATGATTTGACAGGTTGTAAATGAGCCAAAAGTTAACCAGATTTATTTGAAACCGTTTTATTTGGAGGATGATGAAGATGGAAGCAAGGAGAGAAAATTGTGTGTAGCACAGAGCTACTGAAAGTATGGCAGGTCAAAGCTAGACCTCCAAAGAAAGGTCTCTTAACTGTGATGGATGTTTGCAGTGAACAATTTGGACGATTATTTCACAGTTTGGCTTAATTTTCTCTTCAAAGTAAGTTTTGCTAACCTGAAGGTTAGTCTAAAACAAACCTGTGTGATTGTCTGACAGCTTTTTAAAGCGATGTTACTCTGTCGTAAGATCCCGGCAATTAACTCGGTGCGTGTGATATTATTAGAGATAGGAATGATGGTTTGATGGCCAAAACTACTAAAATAATAATTCTTTCAGCCTTCAAACAAACCTTTGAAGTAGTGAGGACCGACCAAAATGTCCTCACTCTCCAAAAAAAGAAACCATGTGCACGCATGAAAAAGGTAGATTTCCATGCAGATGCATGGAAGCACACAGGAGAATGTATGCCACACAGCGCACACTCATCATTAAGCAAGTGCAAGCACACATACACGCAGTGCACTCTCGAGCTTTCACCGGATTAAACATGCAATTGGTTGAAGTTGGAAACTTTGACATATAACGAGAGAGAGAGAGAGAGAGAGAGAGACTGTCGCATAGAAACTACCCCGAGTCACGAATGACCTTCTGTGACTTTCTGCTGAAACAGAAGTCCTTAGCTTAGAGGACTTTAGAGTGTGTGTGTCATACTATAACGCCAGTCTGGGGTTTGTGTGTGTGTGTGTGTGTGTGTGTGTGCAGTCCGCTTGGAGTCGTTTGATGTTAACAAGCTATGCCACTGTTTTGTTAGGCCACTGTCACCAAAGCAACACATTATATCCTTTCTGCTGGGACTTTCTCTTCTCAGTTTATGTCTCTGTGTGTATCCCTCCACCATATTTGTGTGTGCACACGTATTGTGTGTGTGTGTGTGTGTGTGTGTGTGTGTGTGTGTGTGTGTGTGTGTGTGTGTGTGTGTGTACAATATGAGAGTGTGACTTACACCATCATTTTTCCCTTTTCAGTCCGATGTTGCTGAGCTCAAAGTGACAGTGTTTATGTAAAGCTGGGAGCTTATGGAGAAACTGGTCGCTGCACTGTGCATGTGTGTATTTCGAGCTTTGTCTCCATCATTCACTTCCTCTGTCAGTCTCTCATTCAGTGTAACCTCTCTCCTCTCCTTCACTCACTCTTGTTTTTTTTTATTCTGACTTGGCCTCTGCTGAGGAAGCAGCAGTCCTTGTTCTTGTCAAGTGGCCTCTCAGCGGCCAAATTACCCCCTCCACCCCCCTCCTCTTCTACCCCACCCCATTCACTTACAGTACAGCAGTAGTAAATCTAGACAAAAGCAACGCAGCCCCTATAAAGTCCAGTAAAGAAACAAGCTAACCAAATACAGTGCTGGTTTACAGCCCTTTTGGCTCGTGGCCTCTAAAAGAAAGGGATGCTTGCAGGCGACTCCCTAATGTGGTCAAGCCTGCGTGGTTAACAGTGACACCAAAATATGAATTTCCTTGAGGTTGAGTGGCATTAAACATTAAGTAGAGACTATGAGGGAGCGAGGAATAAATTGTGACAGACAGAAAACAAAGCAGTACATGATTAAACACAGAGAGGAGACACATAAATGCAGCGGATTTCGACAAAATCCGATCAATCTGGCACATTGAATGTGAAAGCAAGTCATTTAAAAGGCAGGAATGGAAGTAGAAGACGAGAGGATGGATAGAAGAGAGGGAAGAACAAGAAAAGAGAGGTTGAAAGTCAGACAGAACAACAAAAAAATGCTAACATGAGATTAAAATTGAGGGAGCTGCATCATTTGACAGGATTCCCCTTTATGGAGTGAAAGTGAGTGTCCTTCAGTCTGCTGTAGAGAAAATATTTCACTGACTCGCTCCTTTATCATCAGTGTCTCTCATCTCCTCTTTCTTTTCTTCTCTCTTCTTTTGGGAACGAATTTCTCCCACCTTTTGTTTAGTTTCTCTTCGCATTGTTAGCATTCCAGACATCGCAAATGTCGACAATAAGCCAAGATTCTTGACAAATGTGTGATGAGGAACCTTGGCCAGATAAAATGTTAAATGTCAAGTGTCAGAATGTTTCCGAGAAGCGTTCAGAGCCTACGCGAGAAACAATCTCCAGCAGTGGGATCAGTGTTTTCCCGTCAGTGGCTTCACACCAGACAAACCTTTGTCTGTCTTCTAGGCAGATTTCCGTCAGCAGTGTCAGCAAATGTTTGTTTTTGCTGTGGTTGAAGTTGATGGCTGGCTGTGAACTTGCTACATGCTTTTTTATGCAGGTGTTAGGAAGCCTGGCTTGGATAAATTTCCTAATTCTGACTCATTTAATTACTGGAGATTTTGAGTTTAATCAGATTGTTTAGAGCCTCAACAGCAGCTTAATTTAAAGACAATGCCACTGCCTTCAAATGAGGTTACAGAGACAGAAAGTCAAAGACAGATGGTCCTCGCACTTTTATTTATCACTGGGACAAATAAATTGCGTGAAAGGTGGCATATGAGAGACAAGTTGTTTGATAAGAGCCGTAGAGATGTTTGCATGTGTCTTTGCTGACTTTCACTCAGTTGTATGTCCTCTACACGACCACACCCAGGATTTTAGAATTGCAGAAGTCATGAGTGCTAATTTGCAGTTGGCATATTTCATTTAAATGTTCCAAAGTCTGAACTGAATTTCTTGCTTTAGGTTTGGCCTGAAAAATCTCAAATTTAAGGATACTGACTCTACATAATATGGGCCTAAACCTTTGTCTGCACTCACTTGTTCCCATGCCTTTTTGCCGTGTGAGCGTGTACGATGTGTACACCTAAAGCTTCCTAGTGATGATTGCCGTGTATCCCAAAGAGCAGCTCCGTAACAGGAGAGAGGTCACTACCTATTAGCATCACCGTGACAGAGATTCAAAACAGCAGTAAACGGTCGAACAGGAGACCAAATACAAAAACCCCCCGAACTTTCCAAAACTTGCAGACTCTTCCAGACAATACACGGTCTGCGAACGGAGACAGCGACTGAACATGTCATTTCCATGATTACATCTATGTGACATGCAATAGTTTACACAGCAACGGAGAACATACAATTGAGTTTTCTGCTTGACTCGGTCAAGATTTCTTCTTGTAAACACGAGTTCTTCATCCTAAGTTTGTTAACGTAAACTGCAACTTAAAGGTTTACGTTCAATTTAAATATTTAATACACGTTTTTTGGTTGTTTGATTTGTTTTTTTAAACATAGGTAGCCTTTAAACTGGCCTTCTGAAGCATGTATGATCCTAATACAAAAGTAAGTTTTAATTACAGTTGGGCTAACTGTTTTTAACGTATTTCTCTCTTTTTACTTGTACTCTTGTGGACTCTGTGTGTGTGTTTACAAGTTAAATTACTGTGTTATACTTCCTTTGGGAAATTAAGGTTAATCTTTCACTGTTGATGATTCTTCTGGGCGCAAGGGACGATTCAACTAATTTGAAAATGAGTCTATGCTTTTGTCTATTTTATTTTTTCATTACCTTCGGTCTAACTCTTGTTTGTGGTATCATTTTTTTTTCAGATTTGTAATCAATTATTGATGAAATATAGATATCAAAATGAGTTTTCATAGTTTCAAACTGCTTCCAGTAAAAGCTATAGTCCAAGTCCAAGTGAGGTCCAACTCCTTGTCTTCAACAATGATTGCAAGCGTATTTAGCTTGAATCATAGATGTGCATCAACTTGCAAAGTGAGAGCAGAATATGTTTATTTTAATCACATTTTAAGTGTGATGTTCTTATCTTCTGACTTCTCCCTCAGTCCCGACTGGACCAAAGGCTTTAATGTAACGTTGTGCTGCTCCCGCCTTTTTAAGCTTCTTATCAAGTGAGGCTACAGTTAACGATTAGCAACTCAAAAAGTCCGAGCAGGTGTTGCTAAATGTCACATCCAAAGATCTGAAGTGGATGAATTGCAGCCGTAACGAAAGGCTAATTCTGAAGCAGCTTGACGCCTGCACCCCCCGCTTCTGGTGATAGACACACTGTCGAGTGTAGAGCTTACAGGAAAAGGAAGAAGGCAATTAGGATTCCTTGTGTAACTGGGAGACTTAGAGGGCGAAATTGAGCATACCTATCTTTAGAGAGAGGGAGAGAGCGAGGGATGGAGAGCAAGAAAGGAGGAATGAGAAAGTAAAGAACTACAAAAGCTTTGTGGAAAATAACAGGAGATTAGGGGGAGGAAGCGTACGCATTCGGAAACGAAGCGTTGGATGGAGAGCAACAAAGGATGAAAGGGAAAGGATGGAGAGATATGGATGCAGAGGCCGATGGAGTGAGAGACAAAGTCGAGCAAGGAAATGTCACAGTCGCCGTGTTATAGATAGAGACAGAACAGACGGAGGAAACAGTCAGTCTTTAATGTCATTGTTGTACGAGACAAAAAAGAAGAGGGCAAAGGTCAAGAAAACAAAAACAGGACAGACTGAGATACAAAGAGAAAGACAACTGACTGTCCCAACATGTCAAACATTTGAACTCTTTTATTCTCTTAATTAATTTCACGGTTTTCCACAGAGGCGGTCGGCCCAACTTCTCATTCCATCGAGCTCTTGGGAGTCTTTGTCACCTGATCTGTCATTTGTTTAACATTCCTCTCTAATAGTTATTTCTCTGTTTTTTCTCAGTCTCTGTGGTGTAGCCAACCAATAAAGCTGTGCTGTAAATGAATCACACACACACACACCAAACCTGTGTGTGTAAAGTCAACCAGTATGTCGGCCCAAGGCAGCCAGACTGTAAGGTTCACTGGTTTCAGTGGTCTGGGGTGAGATGTGGTGGGGAGCTGTCTGCGCCTTTGTATGCACGTACGCATGCGTGTGTGTGGGTGTGGGTGTGTGGGTGTGTGTGTGTGTATTGTAAGGTATATTAATTCTCTGAACACCTGCTGTTTGCATTCTTGTCTTATCCCGTTGCAAACACACACACTCACACATGCGCGCCTTACCTCTGCCTGTAATGGAAACAAACAGAGGTTAGTGCTTTTGTACTAAAGCCTCTCGTTAGTTGTCTGACTGCCAG
Organism: Sciaenops ocellatus; assembly: GCA_033000465.1. Classification (NCBI taxonomy): domain Eukaryota; kingdom Metazoa; phylum Chordata; class Actinopteri; family Sciaenidae; genus Sciaenops; species Sciaenops ocellatus. The sequence continues at coordinate 27,658,694 of CP136866.1, read as the reverse complement.
CTGGTCAGTTAAATTTAAAGCTGAGTTAAGCTTTACTGCTGGGCGGGGTGGACACCCACACTTCAGCAGACCAGGTGCAGAAAAAATGGCCGCCTCACTAAGCTTTAAGTCATTCGGAGAGTTTTTAATTAATTTAGGTTGGGTGCAAAAACTGTTCTGTTTAGCATAATTATATTGGTGTGAAGCCCATTGTTTCTAGACTTTTTAAAGAACTTTTATTATAATGAGTCGGAGGACTTCACTGGGCACGGCTTTGTGACATCATGCCTACATCGCTTTTTTGGTCCATTCTCAGAGAACCGGAGCATTTTGCCTTTCAGACTTTAATGTTCTTGAATTTGGTAATCTTTCCTTGGGGTTTATGTGCTTCTACCAGTTGTTTCTCTATCATCTGTTTTTTTTTTACAATCTGAAGTCTGCACAGGGTGTGTTTATTTTGAAACTTGACTGGATTCTCTGTGCTGTTTCTGTGTCTGACTTCCTGCTAGCGGTGCAGCCAGAATGTGTCGCCGTGCCCAGTGGAGGTTAGGAGTTACTGTATGAGATTATCCTTGGGATTATGGGTGTCCTTATGTTATTGCACATCACTCTCACACCTTCCAAGGTAGTGAGGGTGGATGTACTAACTCCTGGAAAAGTAAGGCGTAAGTAAAGCTCTGCCATTACAACACTTCTCCTCCTTCTCTGTTAAGATTGTGGTATTTCCACTTCGTTAGGATTAGCGACCCAAAGAGCAGATCCTCAAAGTGCATGCAGACTCATTTCCACCAAATCAGCTCTGTAGACATTTGCTATAATTGGTCAGATCCTTGATGCAAGTTCCTCTGACTGCCTGCTGTAAAGACTGGTGGTAACAGCTGCAGCTCACTCTTCTGTTCCTTTGCTTCATTGTAGTTGTTTATGCTCATACAGTATATTAATACAATTTCCTTACAAATAACGGTGAATTGAGGGGGAGCTGACCCGGTTTACTCAGCTGTCAGTTACAGAATAAATCTGATTATGACATGTCAGGGCAATAGCAACAGCAAGTTTTAAGAAAACATGAAAAATATATAAAGTAATTGAAATTGGTCTTTATATACCGTCATTGCACTGGCAAATTAAATGAAATCCATAATAAATATCTTAGTGTGTAGAAGTTAACATAGTGTTATTAGTAATAAATATATGTAAGTCGTTTGAGAGGGCAAATCATGAATTGATGTTCAAAGTGGTGACTTAAACATCACTGTTAATTGATGTGCTTTTGTTTTCCAATTTTATCATTTCATTTCACACATACACATCATGTTTCACGATGGGCAGCGGCCTTGACTTTCTCAGTTTTCAGGTGGCGTTGCGAGATGGAGCAATGCCATCGCTCTCCACCTGGCGCTGTATCCCCACTGTTTGTTTGTCTCCAGAACGGTTTCCCTGGTGAGAGCAGAAGTTTCCATTGTGAACAAGAGAAAGATGGAGATAAGGATGGAGAGGAGAGATTAGGGTAGGCGGCTGAGAGAAAAAAAGAGAAGGGTAAGGGAAAATGTAGCCAACTGTAAAAGAGTGAAAGATTGAGATAAAAGAGGAGCGATTAGGAGGGGAGAAGAAAAACAGAGGAAGGCGAAGAAAAAGTGTTTGGTCAACTGTGAAACAGTGAAAGATAAGACAAGAGAGATTGAGAGAGGGGGAGCCACTGTAAAAAAGGGGAGATTGGAGAGGATGGCTGGGAACACAGGGGTAAAGCTGGCTGTGAAGGACTGACAGATTGACATTAAAGAGCAGTGGCATGGGGAATGGAGAGATTTAAGAAAGATGAAGGGAAGGAGGGAGGCAAAAAAAAGAAACTAAAAGACTGCAGTCAAATGTGAAACGATAAGAAGAGATAGATAACAGATGGGTGAGACGGGGAGGAGAAATTGGACGGAGGTGGAGTGATGAGGAACAGAAGTTTTCAGATTGGATTCAGAGTCACTCAGAAGTGAGTGAATACTTGATAAATGAACAAGCAAAAAAATTATGGAAGCAGCTCTTTCCTCGAGCTGAAAATGATAAATCAATGCTGTATTGAGTTTTTTCACCACCGTCAAAGAAGGCTTATCAAGCTGCCTCGCTTTCCAAGGAACTGGCAATTACACACACACACACACACACATACACACACACTAAAAAGCTGTGACAAGAACCAGCAGCATCCAGTGTGGATGATGGTGAAGTGGCTCGCTGTCAAAAACATCTCTTGAATGCACTGGGATGATGGATGACACTCATAGTCATCGTGAATGTTTTCACCTGGGTCATGTGGGTTTAAAATGAAATCACCATACCTCAGAAAGTCTCTTTTTAAATTCAACCAGATATGTTTTTATTGTTTATGTTCAGATTGCAAAACAACAAGAAAGACGTTTTTATACTTTTTTTTTTAGATTTACATTTCACAAAGGAAAAGAGGGAGGAGAGAGATGAGGAATGACATGCAACAGAGCTTCCTGGCCTGATGTGAACCAGGAACGTTTGGATTATGTGGTTCACACCTTAAACTCCTCAAGCCTCAAGGAGCTGGGACAGATCGTAAAACTACAATTAGTTCAGATTTTTTATTGCAAATATGTAATAAAAGTAGGAAAAGTGGTTAGCTGACCACTTGGTGGCGGCCCAAAAAAGATATCTGTATGTAAAGTCATTAAGGTGTTATGGTTAAATTCCACGGGTGTGCCGCGGCTGCTGGAGCTGCTCTTGTCAATGTTTGCAACTGGAAGTGCCTTGGCGCATCTCAGAAGCGACTCTCTGCTCTGCCGAGAATTTGCATGGATTAAAGTTCTCCGTCGCTACGACGGATTTACGTCATTCAGAGTTCAGTTGAATGAGTGATGCTGACTGTGAGTTATGAGAATATGATACTGTATTTGTGTCAGTTGAATATAATGCAGCTAAATAAAAACATTGTGAACTACTTACAGCCTCATAATTAATATTAGAGAATGAGAAAAAGATGAAAATGTAAAGTTTTATTTCCTGCATCAAAATTTCAAATGCACAAACAGTAGACCACCCTCCTCGTATAATAGTTCTCAAATTTGAATGTATTCAGCCTATTGATAGTCTAAGACAGGCGGGCTTGTGTTTCACTGGTCGAACTTATATGCTTATGGACAAATGACTCAAATGACCCAAATGACTCATAAGATCCGGATCTGTTTAGTGATTGACTCAGAAAGATTCGAATCCCTTAAAGGATCCGAGTTTGACGTCCCTAGTTCACAGAGGCGACTCGTGAGATCAACGCAGATCGGAGGAGAACAAAAACGAGTTGGCTGATGGCTGATTTTTATTGGCAGATTGTCACACTCTACAGCCAATGGTATCGTTTGCAGCGTGCGCGCGTGTGACCAATGACAATATAATGACCCGCATCAGGGCGGGACCTAAATTCGGAGCGGCGCCAAAGTTTAGCTGCTCAGCTAGCACGGACTCGTGGCGCTGCTACGTTATCGATTAGTTTTTGACTGCGTCACGGAGTTGTGACGTAATTTTGAGTTTAGTCAGCATGTGAGAAACTCGTCTGACACGGAGAGTCTTCTGTTGTGTGCTACATGTGTGAAATAACAGCTATAATTTGGACTTTGTCTGGAGTGTGTCTGTGCTAACGGCTACAGTCAGCCTCTCTCCCGCTCCTCTGGCAGCGTGAGTTACCATGGTTACAGGAACACCCTGAAACTTTATAGTGATAATCAATAAGAAGTTTTTGGTTAGTTTGAATGTACAAAATCATGATTGTAGCCTGATTGTACCTCTGCTGAAATCTTGTATTATAACATAATATAACATGTAACACCTCAGAGCTTCACTTTGATTATTAACAGTGTGGTGGTGATGGCAGAAAGGTGAGAGCTCACCACCAGACTGACAAGGCTGCAAAAGATGCTGTTTGTATGATGTATTTTTCTGTTAAACGATAAGAGGCTCACTTTAAACAACATTATTAATAATAATGAGTTTGAGAAGAAGAAGTAGAAAAATATCGTACTGAAAAGTTCTGTATAAGGTTGATTATTTTAAAGAGTAAAACTTGAGGGAAGCTTGGCAAAAAGTTTGATTTCATAGATTGAAAATTACATAGAAAAGACAAAAAAAGAAAAGTGTTGTTCAAAACATCAACTTGTAAAACACTCAAATATTTAAACTTGATGTCTGCATTAGAGGACATGGTTTGTGCACGTAGCACGTGTCAAGTAACGTGACCTGTAACATGTTTCACAAATTAATCTGCACACAGCACATCGAGCCGTGTGTAAACTCTGGATTGTAAAGACAGCCAAAAGGGTAGAAACAATTCAACGGCATAATCTGTTTATTCATAGTAGAAGCACGTAATCCAAAGAAAAATGACCAAATCTGAGCAAGTTAACAAAGTCTGGCAGGCAAAATGCTCCACTTCTACAATTCTCTGCGTGGAGAATGGACCAAACACGCCCAATGTGACGGAGACGTGCCCGGTGGGGTCGTGGCGTTCCAAAGCAATCAACAACCCTGCAGACATGGGGGGCAATTTTAGCAGTCTCCTTCCTTTTTAACTATATTTTGGTCTCCACCAACTCCTGAGGGAAATATCTGACTCTTGAGCTGCTTCACCACATTCACCAGCTTGTCACTAACTTTGCCTGATCTGTCATTTGGTGACGGACAGTTAGCGTTCTGTTGGTTTATCTGAGCTCAACAACAAGGAACAATGAGCCAAACCCGTAAAGTTGTGGGCTGTAAAAACCAAAACAATAAGCTGAAAGAAGCCAAACGTTTGGTGATAATTATGGGGATAGAACTATGAGTGATCCCCCACAGTGATTTGATCTGTTGTTAAATTAGTGCTGGTTTAACTTTCGATGTTGTAAAAACTAGAAATGGAAACCTGGCTTGATTTTAAGAACTTATTTGTTGTTGTTCATGATTTAGATCGCTGTCTGTACTGTAGTGGGTGGTAGTCTTTGATGAGCAGTGATTTTATGTGACTTCCCATTGTATCAGATGGAGATATTGAAACTATTTATTACCCTGGAGCCCTTTCAAGGACCCCTTGTGGACACTGGACCACATTTTGGTTCTTTTGGGAAGTCCTGCCCTCGCCCACACCGGCCCTCCCTGTCTCGGGCCGGGGTATGGCTCTTATTAGTGGTCCTTGCCATGGCTGCTTGGGGAAGCCTTTTGAAACCTAATATGGTCTTAAATCAGATTTATAAATGTTTAGGTGTATTATGAAAAACACACACACGCACAGGCTGCCTTTGCAAAAACCAAAATCTGTTTATGTGTGCGCGTGTGTGTGTGCGAAATAAGAGAGAAATTTGTGTGTGTTGTTTGTCTGTCCTCTCTCTTGTGTGTGTGTGTGTGTTTTCTTTTCCTTGCTCTAATTCCTCCAGTACGACAGCGTTTCAATAAACAGCATACCCATGTAAAAGGAACCAGTCTATACACACACACACACACACACACACACACACACACACACACACACACACACACACTCAGGCAGTCAGTTCATATTGCAGTGTGCATACATTGTGCACCCGTAGTTAAAACAGATTGAATGACAGCCAGGAAACACGATAAGCTTTTAAACTCTGATGATGGAAAGAGAAAATAATTTCATCCCACTTTTTTTTTCTTTCTTTTTGCTGGAAAATTTGCTTCTCAATAATTCATAGCAGCAGGAGCTGTGTGTGTGTGTGTGTGTGTGTGTGTGTGCATAATTCTGGTGCCTGTACGGTAGGAGTGTTTGTGTGTTTTGGTTTCTGTTTGTTTGTATGTTTGTGTGTGTGTGTGGGCTTATATGCTGTGGGGCATTCTCACGCTCGGTGCTGCTGCCACATTCGCTAATTCGACAGAGCGAGAACACACACAGACACACACACACACATGCACTTAGTGGGTCTTCGCCGAACTTCACTCGCTTTTTGGGCGAAAAATAGTCGTAAATAAATCAGATTTGTAACCCTTGTGTGTTTTTCTCTCTCTGCAGGGATTTGAACAGAAACAACATCACCAGAATCACTAAAGTGGACTTCTCTGGCATCAAGAACCTCAGGATTCTGTAAGTCTGTTTGTTTGTTTCTTTCAACGCTTTGCGGCGATGAACCATTGAATGCAGCTGAAATGACTCAGAGGTTGTTAAGCCTGGTTGTTCGGTGAGTTCAAACTGAGTTCACGTCCAAAGAAATCCTGCAAAAACATTGTTATACTCTTACTCCAAAACACTCCTACTTCTTTCTGTAAGGATCGCTCATACGAGTGCGCCAAGTATTCCAAGGAATGTGACGAATTCTCTTAAATTACTCGTGCGTCCCGCGCAACAGAACAAATCAGTTCGTCTGAAACGTTCTCACATTAGGCCCACATCATTTTTTAACAGACCTGAAGTGCGTCACTCTTTGATCACCTATGAAATAACTGAAAAATAAGCATCGCTGAAGGAACACGCTCGCTCAGAACATCTTCAAATAGCTCGAAACAGATGTGTTGGCTTAAAGAAAGCAGGTAACCCAAAGCAACGTGGACTCTTACTCCTGCGGCTCTCACTATCCTGTGATGTGACACATTCATATGTCATGCTGCCACAAAAAAATCTAGGTTCCAGGTATAAACATAATCAGATATCAACCACAGGACCAGCAGATCTAAAAATGCTCATGCTCCAACGATCTATTTACTCTTTGAGGTTTGAGGACATGATGTTGAATCTACCACGTACCAGTAGGTCCATTATGACCTCTTTCTTTTTCCTTGTTGTGACTTGTATTCGTTTCTTTACAAGGAATTCCATTAACAAAAAAAAAAAGCTGCCATGCTGGAGCAATTAGGCAAATGCTATATTTACCTAATACGCCTCTATATGGCTATAGGGGAAACAAGGCTCTATAAAATAGAGTTTCCCATCCTAATGAGGGATTTCAGGGCAGGAGAGAATGCAAGTGTCCCATCCAAGGAGTCGAATTTCCTAATTACTGAATATTTACGAGGTTAAATAATAGAGTAACAAGCAGCGAGACTCCCATTTGTTAAACAAGCAACACGGCAACAAGATGTTAAACCGGTGCGGATGTGATGATGTGCGCAGATTAAACCGCTCACAAAATGTTGCAATCCTGGACGACCGTTTGCTAGGAATCATGAGTCATTGTTCACATGAAACCGTAAAACATAATGTGACTCAGAAGTAAATATCGTCTCTCCTTGTCTCTCTCAACAATAGTTGGGGAAAGGTTTTGCAATATTGGGACGTGCAGAGATACGAGAACACGTTTGAAAGTTTAAACTTTCGGGAATCTTCAGAGTTGATTAATAGAGATTAATAAACACGAAACAATCTCAAAAAATAAATGAAATCATGCATCTGTTCCATGTAGCGTTTCCAGTGTGGAACCAAACCTTTAACACGCGCTAAGAACAGAAGGTAAAGCATGTGGGGAATTACTGAATTATTATGCATTGAACAGATGTAACAGGTGTTTGTTGAATCAGAAACAAACATCTCCACATTTTGAAACAATACTCACATGCCCATATAGGTGCACTGAAAGGTTTCTGGTTCACTGTAATTGAAGAGAGCCCTTCTTGTGTGCTGAGCCTGAACTAACTAACATAACTGGTAATTCCAGCCGTTCTCATATACTATCTGCTCCGTAATTGTTTTGCTTTAGGGGCCTCAAAAGGGGGCTGAAACAGCTGAGCCGGACTGACCACGGGTCCATTTCATGTAGCTGTCTGTAAACATCTAAAGTGGATTTCTATATTCTGTTTTCTGCTTGTGTGGAAGAAAAATCCAGTAACAATATGAAGTTATCGCTGATGTTACTCTTGTCTAACTGGTCATATCTAAACAGCTGCACTCGGTCGAGTGTTACTCCTCGTCTGCTCTCAGCTGTCCTAATTGACTTAAGGACTCTCTCACTCTTCTGCCTCAAGTGGCTCAAGTGTGTGTGTGTGTGTGTGTGTGTGTGTGTGTGTGTGTGTGTGTGTGTGTGTGTGTGTGTGTGTGTGTGTTAGGCCTATAATAACTATAATCACCGTTGGCTGCATGCATGCTTCCCTCCTCACTCTGTTTTAACCAGACCGGCAGATAAAAATACACTCCCAGCAGAAACTACGCTGAGGAGTGGAAATATGTTTATGCATGTGTGTGTGTTTGCATTCGTAAGTGTATTTGTTCAACTATAACCATACTTGTGAGGGCCGTGGTGAATTTTGGAACTCATTTCCGATAATGTTTCCGGTTTTTATGTGTGTGTGTGTGTGTGTGTTAGAGAAAAATAGAGACAGAGAAAGAGAGAGAGAGATCTTTATTTGTGTGAGACAGGGTGAGAAGAACCCAGCAAAAGAGGCAGTGTGTATGTGTGTGAGAGAGTGTGTGTGTGTGTGTGTGTGTTTGCATGCGGTGGGCCAGTAGCTTTTTTTCATGTGGTTGGTGATAAACTGCTGTGACATTTCCCCACTCTAAATCTCTTACAGAAATGGGGAGGAGATGGCTTGGGAAGGCGAAGATAGTCTGAGAAACACACACTCAAACACACACACACACACACACACACACACACACACACACACACACACACACACACACACACACACACACACTGTTACATATGATATCAAGGGATGAACAAAAGCATACATGGTCACACAGAGTGTAGCCTTCGCTCTTATCTGTAGTCAGATAGGTATTACTGTTACTTACACACACACACACACACACACACACACACACACACACAGAAATGCCTGGTTCTGGGATTCCTGCTCACTTAAGCCTTACATGCATCCCATGGGAAAAGTTTGCATGTAGTTCAATGCTTCGAACATTCTTCCCAGGGCAGGCTAATGACTGCGCAAGAAACTATTCCTCTTTGCTAATGCTCATATACAGGCTAGTGCAGATAATTAGTCCTTTTAACATACTTGACTCCCATTACATCTAATCTAACTTCTGTTATAAACACAGCAACCATGCTAACCTACATAAATATACAACTGAACAATTGGTTAATGATCTGGTTGTACATAAAAAACTCTATAATCAAAGAGTACAAGAAATAAAATGCCCTAATAGAGGCATATGTTACCTCACGACCGCTGTGTTCCTCCAATGAATGACCTTGTCACACTGTACCTTCATTGTTTCCCTTTGTTGTAAGTCCCTTTGGATAAAAGCGTCAGCTAAATGACAAAATGTAACTAAACTAATGTCAATTGGGTTGTTTTCTTCATTTTTAAACTTAGTATTTGACCTTAATAAGCTTCCTTATCCAGACTTCTTCAAGAAGGGTTAAATCTGGGGCAACTTGGTTGTAGATCCGTGAAGACCTTTCACCGCTCGTCCAAGAGGCTTCTTCAGTCAGTTCTGACCGACTGGTGGAGATTGTAGACCCAGCCATAGTTTCCATAGTTTGACTCCCAACAACCATCATCCACACCGAAGCTCAGGTGACCTGAATGACTGTCGTTCACACCAGATTTACTGACTCTGATGACAATCGTCACAACAACAATGAGCACTAACGAACCGAGAACTATGGCAGGGTCTACAATCCTGCCTAGGCTAAATACTCGGAGTAAGAACTGACTGAAGAAGCCTGACAGGCGAAACATCTTCACGAATCTACAACCAAGTCCAGTTGCCTCAGATTTGACCCTTCTTGGAGAAAGATGACCTGGATGACCGAAAACCTCCACAGAGGACTCATTCAGACGTCCTGCTGTAATACAATTAAATGTTTAAACAGTCTCAATATTCTTTAATCTGAGCTGACAGACTTGTCTTGGCATAATCGCACACCCAGCTTGTCCCTGCATGCGTAGTGAATGCACAACACTTAGTGTAATATCTTTGGCAGCCTTACACCGCGAGATTTCTTCCAGATTGTGACGAAATTGAGTAATTCCAAACAAATTTAGATGTAGGTGAAAACTTGCGCTTGATATTGAACTTTTGGCTGTGGGAACTTAATGTGGTTTCACCCAATTGTGTGTAAACAATAAGTGAAGTTAATATCCCCTGAAGTATTGCCTTATTTCCTGCGGAGGAGCTCTGAGTTTGCCATAAGGTAGCGTGACATCATTCTGCTTTTTCTAGTATGGTTGAATGAAAGCGTTATTAGACACACCAGGCCCCACACACATGAAATCAATATATGTTTTCTCTCTTTTCTCCATCTCCCCCCGTCGATGAGTAATGCCTGATACAGACCAATATAAAAACAATACCTCATCCGAACTATATGCCAGCATCGACTCCCCGCACCATGTGTTTGGCTTAAGATGGCCTGGCTTTCTAAAAATTCATTCAATAAATCAGCATGCAGTTGATACCTCATTTGGACAAATAAACTCTGATAGTTACTCAAAGTTATGTCTTAATGTAGTTTACTCCGAAGTTTACAAGATATGCTTTTGTATCGAGACTCGAATAAACATGCTGGATTAATGCTGGCTGGGACTTAAATTATGACTGATGGGCCTGAGTCAGGACAGTGAATATGTTTGGGTATTCTTGCTACCAGTGCATAACTCTGTACCTATGTTTACACACGTATCTGTCATTGTGCTGGGCGTGTATGTCTGTGCATCTTCTGTGCAGCATGTATTTGTACCTGTCAGCGTGAGAGTTTAGACTTTCTCCAGCTGTCATTACTTTTCTTGCTCTTCGGGTTTGTTTGCGTTCGTGTTTCTGTGTAAAAGCTGGTTCAAGTGTGCAGGATGCAAACAGCAATTTGGATTTTTGAGTTTGATTGTTTAAACTAATATCCTTCTGGAATAGTGCACCCAAAAGTTGTCATTTTTTTCTGCTGAAAGAAGACGCAAAGAACACAGGTCAGAAAATCTTTTCATGATACAAACTGAAGAGAAAAATGGGGATTCTCTTTAAGTAGAAAAGTAACTAAGAGGCTATATTTTTATTATTTTCTAATTTTAAGTATCTGAATCTGTTAATTTTCCAGCGTGTTGACAGATTATAAATTATTGGCTGTAATCCAGCTGCATGTCTAAACATTTTGTTTGAAAGAATATTTAGTGGAAGATGCCAAAAAGTTCACGTCCACACAAATCCACCGAGATTATTTAGCCTTCCTTAGCTTTCACTGTCTTTTTCTAATATCTGTCTCACTCAATCCATCTTGTCATCCTTGTTCTCTTAATCTATGTTTCCTCTCTCTCTTCCTACTCCTTTCTTTCCTCTCCTCCTCTGCCTTCGATCTCCCCCTCTTCCCCTCCTCTCCTCTCTCTCTCTCTCTCTCTCTCAGGAGATGTCACTCTTAACATCCTCAGACAGCAAATATAAACACACATATCTGTGGAGATGTTCTCTCTCCTTTCCTCTGCCCCATCTGGAAAACCTTAAATCTCCCCCAAAAACATGACAACACACACAGAACAGACAGAGAAGAAGAGGAATATGCTTCACATCGGGAGTGCCACTGAAAAGACAGACAAGCTGTGGAGAGTTATCCACCGGGGGGCTTGAAGAGGGATGGGTTGTTAATTGTTTGTTTTGGCTCACTGGATTGTGACATTTGTGAAATGCTGCATGTCTTAAACTTTCTAAACCTTTGCTTCGTGCCAGATTCATTTGTTCAGCGCGCTGATTGCTTGTTTATATAACCAATTTTTTAAAGTGCAAGTGTCTCTCTCGATGTTTGAAATTTCTTTATTTCTGTCTGGCAAGCGACACACTTCTTCTTTTTTGCACCGTCCAGAAAACGAGATTTATCTGGTGTTTCTTCCTTTGGCTTGAACCTCTGGGTCAGCCTGGAAAGTTGGCCGTGGAAAGGTATTCCCAACATGGTTGTCCCTCAGTTTGATATTTAAATTAAGACATTTTTAGAGATGACTGCTGCAGCTATGTAATGTGCTGATAATTCGTCTCGCCTCCTTTGACACTCACTGTTTCTGTCGTGTCTTGACAGTCGTTACCTGATTACTTGACGTACGGATTTGTTTAGCTATGACAGTAACTAAAACTGTTGTGCTTTTCTCTGTCTTTATGTCCATCACTACAGTCATCTGGAGGACAACCAAATCAGTGTTGTTGAGAGAGGAGCCTTCCAAGACCTCAGACTGCTGGAGAGACTGTAAGTACATTATCTTATCCTGCTACTTTTTGTGTGTGAGTGAGAGGGGAGAAAAGCAAAACAGCTGATGCAAACTTACAAAAAAATCCAGGCTACAAAAATGCACACACAGAAACATCCAAAAATAGGCATAAATGCACGCCTGCAAACACAGATTCACATATTTGACTTACATTTTCCATTTCGTCATGCATGCACACACCTTTGACTTGCACATAACCACAAAGACACACAAAGAGCGTTGCTGGATGATACCCAAACCCATCTACTTCACACACAACCTTGGAATCTCTCATAGATATTGCCTCGTTCAGTGTGTGTGTGAAAGACTGTCAGCTCACACTGAGGCTCTAGTCAATAGAATCAAGGTGTTAGTGCACAACACAACACTTCCCACACACACACCTGCATGTTTATGACTCTGTGCTGGAAGGATGACAGGCGGAGAGCTCCGCAGGATGACGAGCTTCCAAGTTTCTGCTGTACGGAGTGTTTATGATGCTAGCTGATGATAGCTTGGAATGAAAATGGAGGGCAAACACACTTTGTCAGACGTTATCTCCTCAAAATATCAACTATATTCTTATAGCTGTAGCTTTCAGATGATGTAACGCACCTTTGAGCTGCCATATTAGAGATTTTCAAGGGATGAGAACAGCTTTTCTAAACTTAGGAACTGTCTCTTTTTACAGTGTTTATTTCGCGTTGCTGGGCTCAGAATTTCGTCACTGCGTTGTTTCTCAGAAAATGTCAAGTTTATCAGCTATTAAAGCAAAACAGGTTATTTCATGTACTACAGTCTATCCATGTTGTACTTCCACAGTCTCATAAGTGGTGTCCAGTTCCACAGAGGACTATTGATTTAAAAATTCTGTCTGCTGTGAAGAGGAGAGTTTTACAAGAAGTAGAGGGAGATGTGAAAACTCTGAAAACCACAAGCCGATATGCAACCAAGGGCTTAAACGCCAACAAATTTTATAGATTTCAACATTTTAAAGGATTATTTTAACACTTATGTCTACAAGAGAGTAAAAGATATATCAATAAACGTGTGTCCCTTCTTCTTACCTTGCTTTTCTCTGAGAAAGAAAGAAAAAAAAAATGAGGTAAGATCATCATTTAACCTAACAAAGATGAAAACCAGGTCATGCAAAGTTTAGTTTGCTTCAACCTCGAGTGTGTCTGTAAAATGTAGGAATACTGAGTGTCAGGATCCCACAGTTTACTTATTCTTCCTGGTGACGCCTCACATCTTATTGCTTCAATTTTCAGTTTTTTGGCAGCTTATAAAAATTTGGTTCTGGGTTCTTTACCCTGTTGCGTCGCACTGCATCGGCATCTTTCAGGTATTTTTTCTGTTGTTTGCCAGGAGATAGATGTGACAAGGACGCACCTTATGATACATAGTCAATGGAGAGTGATGAGTGAGAATGGTTTCCCCTCCGGTGTGTGGCAGGACCTAGTTCAGGTGATTGCAATCTCTGAAACTCTGAGTGAAAGCGACATGTGTATCTTTCTTAATGGAGATCACACATCCTGTAGTGAAAGTGAGACGTGATGGGGTGCCTTAGTGTTAAAAGTCTCTTTAATGTGGTGTGGCAGGAAGGGTCAGCGGTTAGGGGGGGTGGGGTCGATCGGGGGTGTGAGGCAAGGTAACAAAGTTGTGTGTGAAAACTCACACATGATGGTATTTATCCATTTGGAAATAAATAGAATAAAATAGTAATCTTATTGTATTTCTGGCTGACGCTGCATGTCTTTACATACACACCACATAGTGTAGAGATGACTCTGCAGGAGTGATGATAATAATGAGGGTCCTGATTTACCGCAGTGATAGTGAAATGCTTTTTAGCATGCTTAGCTGACAGGTTCTCTGATGTTGTGCCTGTCAGGGTGAAAGTTTAGGGGTGAGAGGTCGTGCTGCTGAGTCTGCGTGATTTACGGCGTCACAATGTGAAAAACGCGAAGCTTATGTAGTCATCTTCTCGAGTGAGAACATTCGTGCATGTCAACGCATGAATTATGAAGTCATAGGTATGGCCGTTCGGTGATTTAGAGACTTGGAGTCGGCTTGAACGGCCAAAAAAATAGCGATTAGGTGATTTTTAGTCCTGGAGAAGCTTCAAATCTGTGGATGTTTTTCAAAAGGAAGAGAGGATTTTTCATTTATTTTGTTTTCCTTACAAAAATATATCAAACTTCTGGATTTTAAGGTCCCGATGAGATTAGTCTTCTTCGGTGTCCAAACCATTTCTGCTGGACCTCATTGACATTCTGACTAATAGGGATAATTTTCCAAATTTTAAAAATATAGTGCCCATGGACTTGTGGTTTGGTAATATTTCAAAGGTTCCAAGTAGAATAAACTCGTCATTATTATTTGAAAATACACGAAGGATTCTTCTGCTAAAAACCATAACTGTTTTGTGAGCGAACGTCTTAAAATGACTCATAACTGTAATAGTAGCCGATCGTGCGCTTTACTTTCGTAGCAGCAGTCATTTTCTAGGAGCAGGGGTCAATTATTTCAAATGGTGGATATCTCTTTTTGGACTGCAGCTCTCTTTTCCGTTGGTGCACACACAGGAGTGAAAGTCGGGGTCTTATTATCATTATCACAGAGGTCAAAAGGTCGGTGTCTGTGTCTTCTCCAGCACAGATTCTACTTTGTGACCCCCGCGACCCTTCCACCCTCCTTTTTTCTTTTCTTTTCCCCCTCCACGCCTCGTTTCTCAGCCAAAAACGCTTTGGTAGCCTGATAACACTTTCACTCCCCGCTCGTCACACTGTCTTCATCTATCTCTGCTGCAGCCAGCCACACCCTCCTGTGCTGCACACACTCACATAAGAAGACACATCCTTCACACACATGTCTACCCATTGGTCAACACCGCTCTTTCACTCTCTCCATCTTCCTCTGCCTCTCATTCCTTTGTAAATAATTGCCATGTGTTCATCGCATGCTCAGTTCAAGTTACTCAAACAAGGAACGGTACTTTACACCTACAATATAAGACGGCGTTGGATGTGAGGAGCTTTTCTTTTCATAGTCATGTATCACAAGAAGCAACACCTACAAAGGTTCCTTTGAAATATTACCAAAATTAATAAAAAAACATGTAAAGGTGGTGATTAGATTGAAGAACATTGGATCCAGCGGGTTTTAATCAAGAGTTGTCTTTAACTTGTTTTTGCACTCATTTACTGTTATCCATCTGGTAATTAATGAAAGCCACTGTTTCTATTTAGTCTTTGTTGTACACGTGTGCATATTGAGATTAATATCCATGGGTGTGTGTGTACATAAACATATACTGACTGTGTTCATTCTGGTAGATCATGTGACTACTACGCCCAACTAGTTGATGATCATCACCTTCTCCTGATTGGCTAATGCTGTCTGATTGCTGCCTGGTCTTTTTATTTGTTGGCGATGATTTTTCACTTTTTAATCACTTTTGTCAGCTGGAATAAAACATTAATGTTTCTAATGATATGTGATCATTTATGTTGGCTGCACTGCCACTTAAAATCCTTCTATTCAAGAGCATTAAAACTCTCACATTTGTTTGTCTTGACTGATATTAGTGGAGTAATACAGGACTGATAAGCTATCAGTTTTGTTAATGAGAAATATAAAATAAATCTGAATTCTTGGCCAAAGCTTTTGCATTTTATGCATTTTTATCCTCTCGGAGAAAAACAGTCCACTAAGATAAGGTTTATTTTGGCTTTTTGGATATACAGTAGTGGCACTTGGCACATTTTATCCCCTAATTGATGGTGACTGAGTTTTTTTCTTCCCATAAAATGTAAAACAGTTGAGATATTTACCAAAAATATACTGAAAACACACCAGAGGAGTGATTTACACTGGGAAGAGCAGATTACTTGAGGACACCAAGAACCCAAACTTGTTCCTCCTTTCACTCTCAGGTCAAAACACAAGCAGCGATAACGGGCTTTAGAGAACTTACAGCACGATAACCTGTAACTGACACACACACACACAAACACAGCACGATAACCCGCAGGTCACGATCACAGGAAACCAGACAGACTTTCCCATGAGTTCAACCTTTGAACCGTGAACCCGCTGACCTACAAGGTGATTCAGCCGGCTGGTTGGTGATAGTTCAATCGACACAAATGGATCCGAGTGACATGAGTGTGTTTTTTTTTTGCCCTTCTCTGTTCGTGCTGAGATGAAGTATTCGTATAAGTAAACGTATTCCCTTCTTTTCTCTCCACAGTCGCCTGAACAGAAACAAACTCCAGTTTCTCCCAGAGCTCCTCTTCCAGTCCAACCCTAAACTAGGCCGACTGTGAGTACACCTTTCTTGTTTTTCCACCTCCATCCAGTGATTCTACTTTCCTCAACTCTTCTCATCTCTCTCCGTCTCTCTTTCTCCACCCTTTTTCTGTTTCTTTTGATGTGTCACACGATCCATTTGAAAAACACGGGGCACGGTGCGATGCCAGAACTTTTATCCAGGTTGAGGGTTCAAGTCCCCGCGCCAGGTGACACAGTGCCGCTCTGTGCTCCTGTCGAGAGGTGAAAAAGAGTGTGTGTGTGTGTGTGTGTGTGTGTGTGTGTGTGTGTGTGTGCGTGCGCGCGCGCGTATGATTTTCAAGAAGTGAAAGTGTGCCTGGAGTGAATGTTTTGCTTGGACCTGGGAGGAATTTTTATTCGGGAATATGGAGTTTTCCCAGAGCATTCAGAGTGTAAGAGCAGGTCATACTGATGCTGAGAAGACTCCCACTTGCCCTCCTTCTCTCTCCTTTTCATCTCACATTCCCAGACATACTCTCTCTCTCTCTCTTTTTGTGTGTTTCAGTCCCATCGGTGCACCCACCCTGTCTCTGTTTCTCCCCCTGTGCTCTCTCTCTCTCTGTCTGCACTCCTTCTTTCCACTCAGGTTTTCTATTTGTCTTATTCTCAGCGAGTTTCTGTCAGCTTAGGTTGAAGGTTGAAACACCTTCTAGACTTTATAGCTGTTTGTATTGGGCTGCCTTCAAGTAAAACTCGAGGTAGACTGGGTGTGTGTGTGCGCCTCTTGTGCATGCTTGATTCTATGTGACTGCAGTTATTATTATTATTATGTGCATTCCTGAGCTTATGTATCATATATGTGTAAGTGCAGGCATACGTGCAGCGTATTAATATACTGCCTCTGCATATCAGAGTGTGTAGTGTGTGTAGTGTGTGTTGCAAGGTGTTAGGATAGGGAATACCAGCGCTGGGACATTAAACTTCTCACTTCTCTCACTCTCTTTTTATAATGTTTCCATGAGGCAGAACGGCCTTGGAAGCTACCGTAACCTTCCATTGTTAAAAAAGTATATTCTCCTCGGTTCGGTCTTTTTGTGCTCTGGACATGATCGACGTTTTGGCCGTTTTAAGTTATCAAAAAGAGAACTACATTACATTTTAATGGAATACAACACTGAATCATCCAGTATCAAAAATTCACTGCCTGTAGCCTTGAAAAGTGGGTCTGGAAAGTATGCAGCTGGCTTTTTCTCACGAGTGGCAGCTATTATTAGCTTGGATTCACAGTGTCATAACGTATCAAAGTATCCTGCTGTATAAATTGATACATATGTTTCCAACAGTCATTCCAATAGTTTTGTCACAATAAGCTCAAGCTGCATTACTCCTCATAACTAAGCTGTGCAGAAAGTTGCAGATTTAGTCATTTGTTGGTGGACTGGGATTGCTGGGAACAAACTTGTCACTTGGACTGGTGGTAGATTATGCAGCAGGAGTGTTGGACAGTTTCTGTGGACATCTTTTGACTCGTTGTTTTGCTTTTAGCGTTGAAATCCATCGTACTGTGAGCTGTAACTGATTTAAGTCCAAGCTCACTATAGATGGAGAAACTTCCAAAGAGGCACATTTGAACCGTGTAGGACGTAAAAACTCAAAGAATTGATTTCTCAAAGCGACGTCTCTTTGAGAACATTTAGATAAACGCTGCAGCACCGTGTATGTTTTAGTTGGATATCTTATTTCGAAGTTAATCATGAAATCAGGTACGTTACCTTCTTCATTAACACGTTGTCACAGGTCTTATCTACAGCAAATGATACATCATTTCTGTCGAGGGAAAAAAAAAACTTCATCTGGATATTTTGCAATTTTTTGGTTTTCAGATAAATTTAGCTAAAAAAAATAAAAACTAAATTGAATTATCTCAAAAATGTTTTTTCTTCTGTTGAAAAGATTGTGAAATTTTCAATTTTCAAATCTTCTTTTGTTATCTGAACTTTTATTTTGACACTCATAAAGTTACAGAAAAAAAATCCCCAACAAAACCAACAAACACAGCGATAATAACGGTGGTTCATGATCATATTTTGTACCAACATATTTTCTGTGGCACTTTCTCAATGCGATCTCTCTTGCGTTGGCAGAGAAGCCACACAAAGATGAAATCTTCTCAGCGGGGTGCACGCTGTGAAACCTCTATTTAAAACTCTGGACAGACGGATCGTGTGTGTGTTTCGTATATTTGTGGTGATGCGTGATGTATTGCTGAAGACAGCGGAGTAGACTGTTATGGCTGAAAGCAAATTGTCATTTACGTCAACTGTGGCTTCCAGGATCACACACACAGTCGAGAGCCTTCATGTGAACGTCGAGGACACACACAGTGACAGATGCAAACACACATACTTCCATCACACACATGTTTACACACACTTTCACTGTGTTTACCTCTTATTTCCAATTCTTTCCCTTGTTCTTCATGAGTGACAGTCTTATTTCCTCCACCGCCTGGTTTACTATTCCATAAAACCTCTAATTGGTCTCGATAGCTCTTATTTATCGCCGGGCGAATATGGATCCCTATAGAGCTCTCAGACAACTCAGTAAGAGAGTGGAAAGGGTGAACGTGTTCCAAACTTAACATTATAAATCTCATGTTCTTTATATCCCTACTTTGCCATCAGCACAATCTAAATTACAGTGTCTGGAGTTTCCTCCTGCTCTTTATTTTTTTTTCTTCTTTCCACTTTTCTCGTTTTTCTCTTCTCCATTTTTCGGCGCTTTTCATCCCGTCCGAGCTGTGTGTGTTTTTTTTTTTTTTTTTTTCTGCGACTTGAGGAAGTGGCAGCAGTTTAAATAGCAAGGTATGTAGATGAGAGAGCGCGTCAGGAGAGAGAGGAAGAAACGGAGGTGGAATGACAGCTGAAGAAGAGCAAAGAAAAGTTAAAGGGATGGAGCCTGAAAGAGAGGATAACAGCAGGAGAGTAAGAAGGAGGAGACGGAGGGGTTTGCTGGTGGCTTTCTGGTTTGGGTTCGTAACCTTCCTCTCTGTCAGCCTCGGTTAGATATTAAATGATGGCAGTGTGATAGGAATTACCTCTTAACCCTCCTATTAAAGCCCTGTGGTCTGAGGTTTGGAGACGGGAGGAGAGGGAAGGAGCTGGACTAGCATTAAGGGAAAATAGGCATGGGTTGGAGGTTGTGCTCTTGAGGAGGGTGGGAGGTAAGGGCAAGAGGTATCAAGCTGGATAATAGTTTTTTTTTTTTTTTTTAACCAGAGTCTTGGATTCCTCCAAGATCAGTGAAACGTACGAATCGAAGAGGATGGCTTTTATTGGAAAATGTTCTAATTGAGCAGTAAGTGCAGATGGTGAGTGCCTGACAAAGACAGATGAACGATCGGTGTCGGGGAGGTCATGTGGGCGAGGAGGAGAGATGGATGGATGGATGAAAGGAGGATGAAGGGAGCAGGAGAGGGATTGGAGTCCGTGACCTCCACTAGGTGCTCGGTGGGGGGGGGCGGAATAGAAAACAAAGATAGGGATGGTGAGATAGATGGATCGTGGACTGGAGTCTGTGGGTTTCAGTGTGTGCAGTCTGTGGTCGTTTCACCCCCACAGTTTGCAGAGACTGTGGTCTCCACAGCACATGCACCCAGACACACACTGACACACACACTCTGAGATCGAGCTCGTGAGTAGAAGACATTTGCAAGAAAGGCAATGAATTTCTGGTCTGAAAGGCAACAATCGTGATGGCTCGGATGGAAAAATGCAAGCCATTGGTTAGAGGGCTTTTGTGCATCAGTGCACATTACAGTGTATCAGGGAGGTTTACTTTGCTAAGTGACTTGATGGCTGTTAGTCTCCTGTCTAATAACACTGACCCAGACTGAGCCTCATCCTGTTATCTTCACTTTCTGCTCTGGTAGCTCGGTGCGTGTGTGTGCATGTTTTATGTGCGCATGCCTGTGAAAGTGTGAGTGTATGTTGTGTGCATGGCCTCCCCCCATTTTGAACCGGAGCTGGTTTGCTGCCAGTGATACTCATGAAGCTGCATCATTCTCCCCCCATTAAAGCAGCTCAGGTTACAGTTGATTGGTTTGCATGAGAGGAGAGGGGTGCAACGAAGAAGAAAAATGAGAGTAACGTCAGACACGAGAGATATTTCCTCTTTTCCTTCACCACTTTAGCTCCAGTAGGGCAAATTCTAAGTATTACATAATGGAGGAGGTGATTTTTGACCAAGAGGTGTCATGTTCATGCTTCAACCACGCTTGAACTCTGCTATTTAAAGCAAGACTGCATAATCTTTAAAGTACCAAATCATACAGTCTTCTCCTTAAAGGTTCAGAGTGTACCTTTAAGGATGATTACCTTAGAATTAGCCTTTTATAGCTACATATGGAGCTACAATAGCCTCAACAGGCTACTTGTGCGGTTGTAACAATGACCTCTTTTGGCACACGAAGGCCACCGTAGCTTCTCCTACGCACGGAGGTGGAGTTAGAGATGCCACCAAATCTTACACACTGTACCTTTTGAAAAAGGAAATGTAGAATTCATAAACAAGAAAACACAGCCTAGCTGTATTCAGTACTCTCAGCGGCTTTGCTGCTACCGCTGTACATGGTCTGGTATGACCAGTAGCTTAATGTTAGCTGACTGGACATTCCTGATTCCTTTGGATCTTCTCTATTTGTGCTACTTCTACACCGTGTTTGCCGTGATCCCGCTGTTCAGCGAAAGTTATACTCGCTTCATTAAATCAATGTGTTGCATAAAAAAGAAATTAAAAATAAGTATCTGCAATAAAAAGCTAATGTAAACAATAGAAAATCAACAAAAATAACCTTTTACCTAATAATCTAGCCATCTGAGTTTATTCTGATAACACGCTCCACTGCAGTAAATCTTGTACACTCCATTGTCTTGAAAACAAAAAATAGTTTTCAGCTCCTTCTTATTATTTGACTTCACTCCCCAGTGTCCTCACTTCAGCATATAAAATGCATCACAGCGGGGGTACCAGCCACCAAACATTCAGCCTAAAAGGTTTTTTTTTGTTTTTTTTTCTGGACACTTAATGGAAAGAGAAGCGAGTCTCTGTCCAGAGGGATGATGGTGAAGGTTTTTATCCAGTCAGAGTGTCCTTGAGAATGATGCTTAATCCCTACATATTCACTCACTATGGGCCAGTCTGGAAAAGATACGTTTCTAAAAAGTCAAAGTGTATAAAGGCTTTGAAGCTTTGGGGATGTGAGCCTGGATAAAAGGATGGGTATATATGTAAAGAGAGAGAGAGGGGAAGGAAAATGATCTGCAGGTCGCCAGTCTAAATCCCTGCACTGATGAGTGGACAGACATGCTCCTCAACGCCCAAGTTTACCCCTTGAGCAAGGCACTTAGCCTCCCAATGCTTCGGTGGAGCTCCCAGATGGGAAAGTGTGGACGTCATCCTCCACAGTCGCTGTAACTTTTACTGGTTCAGTCAATGGAAAAAGAGCTGGATGGAGAGAGAGAGGAATGAGAGAGGGAGGGAAGGCCAAAGGGAGCTGGGGGTCATTTGAGATGTCTTTTCCTCCTAATTAAGTTAATGGAGAAAGACGAGGAGGTTGCCTTTAATCTTGGCTAATTGTCCATTTAGAGGCGACTGCCATAGTTTACCTGCTGGAATGCTACGGTTAGTGTTACAGGAAGTGGGTGTACTCCGAGTGTCTGGTGATTGGCTGCGACAGTCGGAGCCTCGGTGGCGATTGGTGGTAAAGGTCTGGACGGGTGAGGGGTGAACGTAAACTGTCTAAACTCGTGTGTGTGTGTGTGTGTGTGTGTGTGTGTGTCTTCTCTTTTTCATCATGGGCCAGTTTACTCATTTACTTTCTTCCCCCTTTTTCTCATATGTACTTTCTTTCTGTTACACACACACTAACAGAACAAACAGGGTCTGTGTTTGTATTCCTGTCAGGAATTGTAAGATTGTTTTCTTGTCACTAGGCTCCAGGCCTTTTGTTTGGTTTTCACGCCACTGGATGCTGGCGAGAAACAAATAAGTCTCAGACACACACACACACACACACAGAAGCACATACAAGTACATCTCTCCCTCTCACGCCACCTCTCCTGCTGATTTAACACCACAGGCGATGGATGCAGAATGCGTGTGTGGGTCGATGCGAGTGTGTTGGTGCATGGCAAATTTTTTACTAAACCACACACCCACGACAGAACTTCCTAATAATTAAACATGACTCAGAAGTAGAAACCATGGTATGCAGCTGCACCACAAGGCTTGTACGACCTGTCACACAAGCTGCACCACAGGGCGCATACACAGCAGTACACCGGGTGTGTGTTTCTAACAAGTTTATCAATCTTACTTACGTTCAATATTATCCGGCGTAATTGCGTTCCTAGAATGAGGGAAGACGTGCCAGTTGGTTGAAAAAAGGCAGTGGGTGTTCTGGCAGGAAACTGCACCAGGAGGCCCATAGGCTCTAGAACGGAGCTGCACCACAGGCCCACACTGAGATTCCCTGGTATTCAGAGAGTTTTACAGAAAGAACCTGACCAGAGCTCCTCTAAAATAAGGCTGCTCTTAGCGGCTTGTGTGTGTGTGTGTGTGTTTGTGTGTGTGTGTGTGTGTGTTTCCCACAGCCCAGACTGCAGTGCGATTTTGTCCTAAGACATATTTAGATAAATACACACTGCAGAGATACCGAAAACCAAGAGAGAGAGAGAGAGAGAGAGAGGGAAAGAGGGAGCAAGAAAGGGAGAGAAAGAGGAAGGGAGCAAATTATATCAGGATAAAGTGAGAGATTTGGAAAAGCCAGAAGTTTCACACATTCCTCAATTATCTAGACCTACATTAAAATAGAAAACGTGACATTCAGTGTGTAATTAAACAGGCTGATGTTGAATTTCTGCAGCATCTAAACAAGAAATCCATAATCAGGGTCGAGGATTAAAGAAATGTGATTGCTGCGGTGAGATTTCTTCGTGGACGTGTTGGCTCTGTCTGTAGACACATAGATGGATCTGTAATTGACTTTTTACAGGTATAAATGTGCAGGACTTCAGACAGAGACATTATCATTGTTGCTCACATACACACTTGTTGATTCACTGATGTTCCTTAAGCAGCAGGCACCTATGAATAAAAAATGTGTTGCTTCTACTCCTAAACTTTACTTATATTGGACGTCCTGCTGTTAAAATGACTTTGTTCCTCTTGATTTGAATGCTGTCCAAGTGTGTCTGTGTATAATCAGCCTCACGCACCAATTCTGTGCAAAGTTTGTGAATAAAAAATGTGTAGAAGTTTGATTCTCTTGCTGTGAAAAGGTTACGAGGTTTGGCTTGTTTTATTCACACTTCCACACACACACAAAGTGTTTCTTTGCAGGGTGGATTCACCAGCCGGGCGGTGTTAAAGTTCACAGCAGCAACACCTTTTTCCCCTTTTTAGCTGCCTACTGTAGCAGCTAGCCACCTAGTTAGCTCGCCGCAGGGCCAGAACCTATGAAATGTTCGTGGGAGGCTGGGGGCCTGTAGATATATATTTTTTTGGTTGTTATGGCAAAGAATTTTTATATGCTCGCACTGAAATGGCGCAGAGGCTGCATGTGGAAGTAATTTAACCTTGCAAATAAAGGTGAGTTGAGTGGGGTGCGGAGGGTTCGCCGCAGAGCTGCAAGTACGCCGTTAAATCTCACCGACTTTCCCCGTGACCTGTTTACTTTAACGGGCGACAGGGATGTGTGAAGGCAAATACTGCTGATCCACGTCTGTCTATGATTGTGACTGTATGTCTTAACGTGTGCAATTAGGGTATATATGAATGTACAGTGTGTGCAGTGTGTATAGTCTGTGTGTGTGTGTTAATGCGCGGCCTTTTATGCATGCTAAATGTTGTATACGTGGTTTAGTCATTTTTGTCTCTGCTTGCGTCACTGATATGTTTGTATACGTCTCTCATATGTTTGTACATGTCTACTTATATACATGTCTCTGCCTTTTACTTATGTGTGTCTGTACATACATTTAAGAGAGAGGGGCAAACTTGATACGGGGCCAAACGCACTCACACAGTGTTTGTTTAATCACAATTTAGGTTTACATGAGAACGCTAATCAAAAACAGGCTCGGCACAGCTCGGCTGGAAAGCTGTAGGAGGAGGAGGTAAGAGGAGGAGAGGGATGGAGGAGAGAAGAGAGGGAAAGGAAGGAGATGAGTGGGGAGGTGTGTGACGATGTAAAGAGGAAGAGGGGAGAGGAAACTGGTTCGGTAACAGGTGAGACGAGGATAAGACAGAATAAAATGGGTGATGAGGAGGACGCTGGAGGAGAAAAAGGAACTTTAATGATCTCGCTCTGATTTAAGATGCTTTACGTTCCCTATAGGATGCTTTAAAAACTGGCATCTGGCCTTGTGTGTATTTTCGTGTGTATATTGTTATATTATATTGTGTTGATGGGGTGGGTTTCAGTAGTAAAAACACAATGGAGTCGTATACACAGTACACTCCATCACTGACAAAAGTCAAACCACTAAACAAATGTGAACGTAATGTCCCCCCATAATTACATTCATGTGTATAAGATGATAGAAAAGACAGATCCTTTCCTCGACAAAAGCTTTCAGTTTCATGTCATTGCTCTACTTTTTATAGTGAAACTCCAGACTGCTCCTTTCAAACAATTTTTCATAGTTTCCTGGGCAGCAAAGTGAATTAGTGGGTAGAGAGAAAGACTCATAATGCAAAGGTCAAACTGAAACTCAGCGACGATCACCGCAGAGGAAAGAAAAAATACAGCAATAGTCAATCTAGCTATAACATTCTCTGCACTCCATTTCTCCTTGTAATCAACAGTGCATTGTTATATTTTTGTCATATGTGTCGTGAGTTTTTTTTAAAGATGTCAGTTTCCTGCTATTAATCGTATTGTAAGAGCGTCTTGATTTTCAAGCGGTGGCTATCTGATTTCAAAATAAATCTCTTGTAGCAGCTGAAACCCGACCTACAGTGTATCTGCTGCTGTGGAGTTATGGCGATGTCACGTAACGGTGTCTGTCTTCAGTCTCCTCATGAATTCTTGGAAACAGCGTTTCCAGGTTATTTACTGTAAAGTGACATGTTGGCCTACAGTCGGGATAAATTCAAGCTCCAGCTCAGTGTGGGGTCACAAAAGTGCTGAAACCTCTGCGTCTGTGTGTGTTTGTCAAGTTACATATTGTACAGGACTCCCACATGGCTAAGTATTCTTTAATGCAGCTGTACACTCATGGGAAAGTCCTGGGAAACTATTAAAAAACGACCAACATATCCTGAAACGGCTCAGTATTTCCAGGATTTACATCTGTATTGGACGACTGTGCACCTCGCAATTTATGTTCAATGGCAACGTTTAGTGTCAACGTAGAAGGTGGAAACAGTGTGGTGGACGGGGGGTGACTTCCACGCACGTGACAAGAGTTTGTGTCTTCTTATTAATCATAATGTCAAGCACAGACCGGTAGAAAGCAAGAATTTAAAAGAAAATGGCAACTTGTGCAGGATCTTGGTTTCAGGGTGCAGAATCATCCAATAATAACATTTATATGTGGTGATATTGCAGACAGAAAACAGAGTTCTTGGCAAAACAACCACAATAAACTTTGTCTAAACTACAGAGGCTTTAGATTTCAGTTGTAGCGGTTAAGTTGAAGGATTTCATTGCAGGAAATTACCTGATTTTAAGACTTTTAAGGTCAGCAATTAGAACGATTGTAGAATTTGGACTCAACTTGTGCTCATTTCATTTCTGTTCTTGAAATTTGTCTATCAAGCAAGTTTATCACCTGGCGTCAATGCTGACCTTGACCAACCTTATTTGTCTTTTTAAACTGAGAAAATAACTAAAAAGAACTCAGGTTTTAGTCACTCTGTTGGCAGAAATGACCTGGACATGTGTGCACCCATGTCTGGTTACCACTCATGAGGTCACACACATTGCACACATATTGTGTGATGAACCTTCTGTAGAGTTTAGTGAATGAAAGTCAATGGAATTATTTTGTGTGCGTGTATTTGTGCGTATTATTTTCACTTTGTGGGAGGTCTACATAGCTACTGCTTTCATTGTTGACCATTATTATGGCTACAGACTACATAGTTGGAACTGGCTAATGTCACACACATGGGCAGACACATGTAGGTGTCTAGAGAGTCATACTTTCTGTGTTTGGACCTACAAGTGAATGTGTGCGTGCATGTGTTTGTGTCAAAAGTTAGACGTGTGATTTATACTGTTTAAGTAAAGTCTGATTGTTACAAATGAACTCAAACTGTTATTGTTGCTCTGGTGTAATCAGAGTCGCACACTCTCACGCACACGGACTGACCTGCAAATACACTCTGCATGTGTCACAACTGGATCTGCACACACACACACACACACACATTAACAGAAACACTAGATATTCACATCGACCCACGCAGCGTGGAGACCCGCAGACAAACAGCAAGCAGTTCTGTCGCTCGTTCCTTCTCTCCTCATCCGTCTTGCTGTCACGCAGACACATTCACCCAAATGCAGAATGCTCACATGTGTTGTGTCTCAACTGATTTAACAAACTTCCTTTCATCCTTTCCAGATATGTCTCTCGGTGGGGTGTAGATCGTGCTGAATGCCATTTAGACTTAAAATCTTAAGACTTTAAATCTCTAAGTATGAAATCTTCCTGTCCTGCGTACATCTTTTTCAGATGTTCCTACCTAAAACACTAAACATTTTGTCAAGAAATTCCGCCTAAACTGCAGTGTCATGCAGTAAACCGCACAGTATGACTGGACCAAAGTTTGTCTGTTTGTCATTACGTTACTATGGTGTAACATGCTGGCTATAAAGACCTAACTAACTAGGTCTAAAAGCTGGAAGCTTTTACATCACCCGTGTACCGCTGCAGATGAGTCAGCAGCAAAAAATAACAAACATAAGCAGCTACATGCAACATTTTTACATCACTAAATCATGTCCATATTGAGGCTGAAACATTAGAATAAACACTGAGAACAAAAAAAAGGCACACCACCAGAAGATTGGCAGCTTCGGCGCAGTCTCTAACATTGTGTGCCACCTTGTCGATTTGGCCCTGGAAATACTGCTGGATTGCTTTACGGTACAAAAGTAGAGTGGGGTGCTGCTGTTCGTCCAAAGCAAATGGAGTTTCAGATGGCAGTGGAAGATAATAGATTGAGTTAAGGACGTTTGATAAATCACTTCCAACATGATTATCCTTTTAAGGAAAAACCTTTGACCGAACAGCCAAAGACCCTCTTTGGTGAATCTAAGCAGTGGGGCTAATGGGAAATGTGGTCTTTATTTGAGAAACATTTCCATTAACAATACCACAGATGCTACGACAGAGGCGACCAATCGTCTTGATTTCATGGTAACTATGACAAGCCATCGCAGCAAATTTGATTGCTGTATTGTGTAAAAATGTGATATTTAGGCGGCACGTTAACCTCGTAGAGTGAAGTTATGAGGAATAATATGTTAACCAACATGTTAAGTGCAACACCTTTTAGGTGGCGTGTGATGGATGTCAAACCACCCAGTGCTTTCAATGTAGGTTGGAACTGGCCTGTTCTGCTGTGATCGGCACGTTCCACCTTTTGTTTGATGGGTTCAAAGTGTCAAACGCAACACTGCGCAACGCTGCCATCATCGAAACCCTGCATAATATCTTCTGGAAGAATGGCGTTCATCCCTTGAGTAGACTTCTGCGCCAAGGAGTGCTTAATAGAGGCTTGTGGTGAAACAACACCTTGTAATTTGTGTCTGTTTTTCCTTTTATTTGTCGCCCTTTTATTCAGTGTTTACGGCGATCGTGACGAAGAAGAACATTTATTTTGAGAGATCCTGAAAGTGAAGGGTGTAGATCGAGTGATGCTGACAGGTTCTCATGAAATACGCAGTATCACAGCAAGGAAGACGTGACTGTAAATCACTTTAAAAGCCGACCAACAACCAACCGGCATCTGAACCTACGTCACATTCATTGTCTCTGAGCACTCTAAGTAGATATGGTGCGGCCCTGTGAAAAAGATTTACAGTAGGAGAGTTGGGAAGCAGTCTGATGGTGGGACGAGGGGGTGAGGAGAATGAAGATAGAGGAAATGAAAGACTCAGCAGAAGTAGGGAAAGAGAGAGAGAGAGAGAGGGAGAGAGTCAGCCACATGAATGGGGTGAGAGGAGATTTAACCAGGCTTCCTCTAAATACAGAGCACCGCAAAGCCACTTTAAAACCTGTAGAGATATATTTATACATCACACACAAATACACACAAACACACACACAGAGAGACTTGAAAACACACCGACAGTACGTGCAGTTTGTTCCTGCCTCTCTCTCTCTCTCTCTCCGTCTCTAAAACAGAAACACACAAACACACTGAAAACCCCAATCAACCCGCGGGGGTCAGTCTCGAACATGACTTTAGACTTTTCCGATGTCGTTATGTAACAGTTCCACCTGCTGAACTCAAGATTTTCTATAAAATAGCTCTAAATTTGTTGTACATCTATAAAAAAATCAGTTGCTGCTTTGTTTCAGGTAGAAATCTTGTCCACAAATGTCATAATTTCATCTCAAGTCATGTCAATTATGGAGCATATGAAAAGCTGTTTATATCTGAATGTGTACATACCCAAATAAAGGCATACTGCAATGGAAAAAAGGGCTAATTTTGTTAGGAAGAATGAATGAAAAGATAACTGAGCGGGAGCGAGTGGGCGACGGTTATTTTTAGGTTGAGAAAGATAATTAAAGATCCTAAAAAGCCATGACAGTTTGTGTATGCTGTTCAAATCAAGTTACAAACATGAGGGTTTATCTTGTTTGGGTTTGGAAATTCTTCTCACGGCTGAAAATGCGTGCAGACGTCACCGTGTGTGTGTGTGTGTATGTTTGCATGACAGAGACGTAGTATTAGCTGTTGTGTTTGTGCTGGTGTGAACCAAACAAGCGAAGCAGGAATGTGCATTTTTGTGTTTAAACAAAGGAATATGAAACCATCCTCTTATCTCCACTCCGTGTGTGTGTGTGCGAGTGTGTGTGCATTTATTTTGTGGTGTTTGTTCAGTGGAAGCATCTGCTTTTGCACTCTGAGCTGACTGCCAGTGTTTAAGGGTTTATGTACGGGCATGCCTTGAGTGAGTGTGTGTCAGTGCGCTGCTCTAACCATCATCATCAACAGCAGTGTCTTCCATAGTTGTCAGATTCTCCTTTGACACATCCTTGTCTTCTTTTAGGTGTGTGTGTCCATCTCTGTGAAGAGGCTAAACGTGACTTGAAAATGCATCTTGGACAAGCAATGACAAATGTAAAGTGTGTAGTTGAGAGAGCGAGATTGGAAAAGAGAGGGGAGAGTGTGTGTGTGTGTGTTTAGCTACACACATTGTTCTCTGCAAACTTGTTATCCTGAATTTTGGTCACTTTTACAAGCGCAACGTGACGCTCGTGGTATAACCCCGTGGCCTCGTGTGCGCCTCGGCGTGCCTGCGCTAGGTTTCTGTTTCAATCAAAGACAATGGGCTCCAGTGGCCCGCCCGCTAATTCGTAGCTTCGCTTTATAAGGCCACCAAGTCACCGCAGCCTCTCCAGTATAAAACAATGGAACCGCTACACATCAAGCTATCACAGATTAACTGTAGATGACTTTACTTTTGTACTACTGCTGCAAAGTTGCTCCAACTTGACATAATCTCTTAGGATGGGACAATAATTCCTTGACTTGAAATCTTACATTAGCCCAACATGCATCTAAAACTCTCCACTGAAACCTGAACTGTAAGATTTTTGATAAATCCATCCGCTTTGTTTTCAGCTACAATAACGCTGTCTCCCTCTGGGAAGACATTTCCTCATTTGTGTAATTCTGGAAATGCTGCACAGCTGTGGTGAGATGCATCAGCCGTCCGAGATTTGCCAACATTCATTTGTTGGTGTTTGAAATCCGGTGCGCGTTGGAGAGATGGATGAACAAAACAATGAACAAATATGTGACAGAAATAAAATCCCCCATCTGGGAGAGGAGTTTTGACTCCAGAGCGGGTTTTATTTTCAGCCCAAAGTCGGTTATTCTGTTTATACCACGACCACATACCAGATTGTTCATTATATTTTGGATTAAATAGAAACCTTGTGTTGGCACTAACCTTGTCAGCTTGAAAACACTAATTTACTGCTCCATTAAGTGGTAGAAGCTGTAGCCTGAATAAGTAGTGATCTATGGGTGTATGGTTATGAATAATAATCTGGATTAAGACTGTTTTATGTCACTGGTTTCTCTCTTCATGATAACAGTTGCAGTAAATCAACATTTCTATAGGTAGTTGGCCCAAAAAACAAAAGGAGACAGAATCAGTGAGCGAGAGAAAGAAAAACAAATCTCACATGCCAGCAGGAGATGATGATTATGGCAGAAAGATGTTTGATGTGTGGAAAAGTTTGTCTCCACTGCTGAACATCAATAAACAGCCGGCTGCAGTTACCAACACTGACAAAAGAGAAATAAACTTTGGAGATAGAGACACATACCGAGAGAGGGAGAAAGAAGGGGGGAAAAAATGATCACAACAGATACAAAGAGAGGGAGGAGGAGGAGAAATGAACGGGGGGAACAGATGAAAGAAGTTAAACAGTGAGAGGGAAACAGGTTTACATGCAAGAAACCTGCTTCGGTTTGCATCCTGCAGCTCATTAATCAGATCCCTCCTCTGTCTGAAACTTATTTTGGAACCATGACTTAAGTGTCTTAGTGACACGGGAGGTTTCTTCCTGATATAAGAGATGTTTATTTTTATTTTTGTCCTCAGCCTGGAGCATTCGAACTCACAGCAGTCACAAAGTGAGCACAGTGGTGAGAGTGTGCAGTTATTTTATGTTTAATCTGTTGTCGCACGTTCTTTCAGTGTCTGCAGTGTTTGTCACACACGTGTACATGTTAAAAACCGATTGGAGACCTGGTTACACACGATTCTCTTTCACCGGGAGAAATGTAGCCAGGGAAATCTGGTTTCTATAATCCCCCTACCTCGATTATGAAAATCAGATTTCTTCTTTACATAATCAGATTTCTCTTCAGACTGCAGAAGGTGTAGGTAAGCCCATGTAAATTCACTCATAGATGGAGAAAAAGAAGAAGTTAGCTTGTGGGAAAAAGAACAGAGAGAGAAAGACAAGCTGACAGAAAGACAGACACAGAGAAAGAGAGTGTGTAATAACCAGAAACACACAGACCAGAACAAATAATCATGTCGATAGTGAGATGGAGAATGTCTTGGAGGGACGCATGCTTTTTAGTGAGGCACGCAGGAAAAGACAGAGCGAGCTTGTGAGACATGGAAAGAGAGAGAGAGAGAGAAGAAGAAGATCAAGAACCAAAGAGAGAGGGGAGGGCAAATAAATGCCGGTACCAGTTAGTATCAGCGAGAGACCGAGCTAAATAAACGGCCACAGGCGTCAAGTGGTGCCGGGCGCTACTGAAGTCCACACCACCCACTGCCTGGTGGCCACTTTCATGTGGTCACTTAAGAGATGATGTCAGTGGCCGCTCCTTGGCTTGCGTCTCCGCTGCCCTGCAACTGCAACTCAGTTCTGCTCCTCCGGGTTCTGCGAGCGGATTAACGGGCTGATTCACACCAGATTCGTCCAACCAGAGAGACCTAGTAGCACTTAAACAGGCTACGTGTAGCATTTTAGCATCAGTAAGTCATTATAGTGTGATATTTTATTTACTATAAACACATGTGAGCCTGGCAGTTTCTTTTTATATTTTGTAATTACACAAAATATCAAAAGTGCTCAGCATATTTAGTTTTTTTTAAATCGAGGTATTGGTTACACGCTTTCATCAAGATGCATGATGTAACTGTGAGTTTAGAGATAGTCTGGAGGGAAAAGAAAAGAGTCAAACCCACGAACACAACTGTTTGTGATCAGGCTGTCAGTCATGTCACAGCTTTATGACACTGTTTGGGAAGCAAAGACAATTTTCTTTGAAGAAAAAACAGAAATCTGTCTGCCTCTCTCTCTCTCTGTGAGCAGACACAGCGTCTGTTCTTTACAAGGTGTTGGACACACTGCTGAGGAGCTGTGAGCTGACAAGAGCATGAACATGTCTACATCCACACACACACATACACAAATATACACATGCATATAAACACATTTATGCCACCTCTGTGACAAGGTGCTCACTGATCCTGCCGCCACACATGTATGTATGTCTCTGTCTGTGTGTGTGTCTGTGTGTGTGTGTGTGTGTGTGTGTGTGTGTGTGTGTGTGTGTGTATGTGTGTGTGTGTGTGTGTGTGTTTCTTACACCACAGCGTCTTGTGCCAGCCGCAGGCAGATCAGACGTGTGTGTGTCAGTTTGTCTGGATTGAACATGCATTCATAGCCAATGAAATCACTCCACAAACTTCAAAAAGTTTGCCGATGCCAAACCTATTAAATAATCCTGTTAAATAAAATTCCCTGTGTTTAAAGCGTAAGTTGGAACAGTTTTACTTTGATTTATTGAGCTACTTATGCACATAAGATCGACTATAACAATTAGGGTTTGTACCATTTTAGTTGAGTATTGCAACTCTTGGTTTGGTCTCCTTCTCTCGCTCTCCGTCTCGTCTCCTCATTCTTGCCCTCTCGCTGGCATATTTGGCATTTCTTCCATATTTGCTGTGAGTGAATCAAGTCTGAGTCACAGAGACATGTGGCTTTCATTAGGGCCGTCTTTGTAGTGTTATTAAGATGAACGAACACGCACAAATACACAAACACAGACAGGGGGGAACATATGGATGTACATCCCTCAGGAATCCGCCGCACATGTGGTCGTATTGTTTTATGAAAGGTGTCCAGGCGCTGTTGCAGGGGATAAACTTTAAACGTGTTTATGTCTGTGTGACGAGTCATTTTCTACCCAATGAGTCAGCAACACAACAATAGAGTAAACGCGTGCGATTGTGCAGCAAGTGCACTGTGGAGCAGTGTGTCAGAAATAAAAAGAACTCAAGGACATGCTTTGAATGAAAAATGACGACGTGTTTAGCTCTTACCCAAAGTGACTCGGAGTACAAGATGTTTGTGGCCTTAACCACAAAGAGTAACTGTTAGTTAGGATTTGGGCATGATGCCCAATGTATCTGTCCATCCATCTTCTGTAACTGCTTATCCTCATCAGGGTCATCAGAGCGAGAGGCGGTGTACACCCTGGACAAATCGCCAGTCCTTCACAGGGCACATAGAGGCAAACAACTCAATTTGTTATAGATGTTATACTGTAAACATATGACGGCTCAGTTAGGCGGCAGTGTGTTTGTGTCATGGCTGATATTGTAAGTGATAACTGTGGGAGAAGTTGGGAAAGATAAAGAGGGGGATGATATTTTTACATGGCTTGAGACTAGACTTTGAATGTGTCACAGCCCGAGGCCTAAACATTTCCAAGTTGTAGCAAAACCACGTCCCATCTCTCGTCTTCCTCTTCCAAAATCACTTAAATGCGAGTGACAAAAAGAAACTCTGTTTGCCACTTATCTCAAAATTGTTTTCCCTTTGTCTGTTTATTGTTCAGCACTTCAGAGACGTATCAAAGTTTCTCATCCATTTCAAAATTTGAACACCTCCATCACAACTTTGAATCGATCTGCTGATGAATGCCATTTGATATGATCAAAAGCTCTAAAGTGGCTCCTAAGTGGCTCATAAAGACAGAACTGAACCGTGTTGTTACTTAAACTGTCTCATCGCTAACATTGACCTCACCTTGACCGATCGAGACAAAGGCTGAAATCAGAGGAGTGCTCGGCACAGATTGTCATTGTTGACTGATAGGCGCCAGCAATCAGACAATCAGAGGAGGACAGAGAGTCAAGAGGCGTCGCTGACGTCACCACCTCGCAAACACAAAGGATTGTGGGAAGCGTAGAGGCGGGGAGAATTTAACATTGTTGGCTTTCAAAAAAACCACAGAGATGCCAGAGATTTGTGTGTATACATTACTGTGTATCATATTTTGTGTGGCTTTGTGTGTGTGTGTGTGTGTGTGTGTGTGTGTGTGTGTGTGTGTGTGTGTGTGTGTGTGTGTGTGTGTGTGTGGGTGTGTGTGTGTGTGAGAGAGAGAGAGAGAGAGTGTGTGCTTTTGCTCGTATTTAACGTTTTATGTGTTTGTGATGACATTCAATAATGTCATGGATAGCGAACATAGCTGCGCTCTGAGGCTGCTCTGATTTTAATTAACACTGTCTCGTTAACACAGACACACACACACACACACACAGTTACACACTCCTTCCTGGAACACTGTGGACCTACCACACACATATATGGATTATGTTTTAAATGACGGGAATAGGGCTTTGAACAGACACACACACACACACACAGATGCACACTTTGGGGCCCTGATGCCCGCTTTCTTTGAAAACCTTGCCAAGTCTAGAGTGGCAGACATTATATATGTGTGTGTGTGTGTGTGTGTGTGAGAGAGTGTACAATATGTTTTGTGTGTGCGAGTTCCTCTCTCATGATCTAAAACATATCAGTGTGTATAATTACAGGCCTACGGTCGGCCAGAAACATCTTCTGGAGTCAATTGGAGTGTCTAAGTACCCAATTTAGAGAACGCAACAGCGTGCTTCAGCACAAAAGTCATCATCGTCATCGTCATCACCCGTGATGTTCTTCATCACCATGATCACCAACATTTGTTTTTCTTATTTTGTTGTTGCTTTTATTTTCTCTGAAGCTAAACGATCATCTGTGCTGCTGGTGCTACCTACTCAGCTGTTTCCTTTTACCAAAAAGTGACAGAGAGTTATGATAAAAAAGTTACATGTCAGAGATGACAGTTTTAGTGGTGTTGTTAGAGATCAGATGTACAAATGATAATAACTGTAATTAGATGTTATGAAATATGAATCCTCCTTTGGCTTGGAGAGGTCAGAGGTCAAAATCAACTGCTTCAGTTTTGGGTCTGCTGCTGGTGAAGTGTATTTGCATGATCTGATTTTGGAGGACATTTCTATGTTTGAAGGAGGACTACATACATACATACATACATTATCATGGGGTTCAGTATCTTGCTCAAGGGCACTTCGACATGCAGACTGGAGGAGCCGGGGATCGAACCACTGATCGTCTAGTTAGTCAACGACCTACTCTACTTTCTGAGCCACAGTTGCCCTGTTTTAGTGGTTTTGTCTTTCAGACGTGCGATTAGATGTCTCAGATTTGGACACTTAAACAGCCACTTCTTTAGTATGAATGATAATAACAGTAATTAGATGTTATGTGATATGAATTTTCTTTTGGTTTTAAGAGGTCAGGAGTTAAAACAACAACAAAGCAGCAGATTTAGCTAGTAGTCATTCAGCTTTGTATCTGCTGATGCAGAGATGTGTTTGTATAATCTGACACTGGAAGACATTCTTAATACTTTTCAACAGGGATTTGGAGTTAAATTGAAAGAAAAACAAATGGTGATTGAATTTGTGTCCTCTTAAACGGCCTTATCCTATTTTCTCCTCCATCAAAGAGGCTGAGTGTCAGTCTGTCCGTGCACGCTGACAAACTTAATTCACAGAGGAATGAGGCACGAGAGGAGAAAAGAGAGAACTGAAAGATAAATGGACAGAATGTGGGGAGGGAAGAGAGAAACGAGAGCGAGAGACAGCGAGAGCGAGTCAACAATCAACACCAACATAAATCACAAACCTGCTCTTCTTTTTTTTCTCTTCTCCTGTTTTTCCTCTTCTGTCCTCCGCTCTGCTCTTTGTCTCCACAAACATTCGTTGCCACGGGCTGACATCCCGGAGAGGCGCAGGTCACCGCCTACACTGTGTTTGTCCTGACATTTCACAAGATATAGATCATGTTGGAAATAACTCTCGCACTCACGAAAAACATGTGGTTTGAAGTATATCACCTAATTATTTGTCATGTGGTCCTCTCCGGTCTTTCACTTGACGTGTCTGGATTTGAGAAATATTACGTGTGCATGTTTGTTGTGCCAGTATTTTCAGTCTGTTTGAACAACAACAAGAGAATGGTGACAGCTCTGAGAGCTCTTATTTTTCTCAGCACTCCAGCCGAGATACAATCCTCCCAGTTGTCTCTGTCCTCTTGGGATTTTTGGGATAATTGGAGTTCCTTCCAGGCTTTTGTCCGTCTGTCCAGTTCAAGAGGTTGGCGCTCTGTGTCCAAATGGCAGTGCGGCCCTGTCCATCATCTTTATGAGTGCTTGTCTTGTTCATAATCTGCTTCCTGTTTCCTTGTGTTTGTTACAAATCTGTAAGCGGAGGTAGAACAAAACACAGTGCACATTTGTGTGTCAGATACCAAAATATTGCCACCGCTTTTCCTCTCTGCTAATGAGCTCCTAACTGTTAACAGTGTGTCTCTCACTGCTGAGTACCATTCACTTGTGCAGAGAGGCCATTACTGGCTAATATAAACACAGTGAGGACTTTTTGAATTCGTAAATTGGAGTGTGTTTTTTTCATAAAGAGTGGCTTGCAGATAGAAAATTCCACTTATCACAAGTTCCAACACCTCTCGTGTATCCTCAGAGCAAATAAAGTCGAACGTACAAATATTACACGGCTGACTAATCTGTTTAAATCTGAAAAATACAGATCATTTGTCACATTCCAGCGTGATTTTGCTTCGGGAATATCATCATTCTTCAGCTTGTTTAGACTCTAAATATGACCATTAGTCGGTCTAGCCTTGAGCTCTACTGTAAATCATGCTTTCCCGTTTGAAGTGCTGAGATAACCGCAGTAACAAATGCTCCAAAAAGTATCTCTAGATTTATACAAAGAGGGGCTCAGCACTAAATGGCTCACTTTGAGGTTTAAAATACTTAATGGGCAATAAAAGGAACGTCTCTCTTCCCCTCTGATAATCCCTCCTTCTCTCTAAAGTGTTTCCTTCTCTTTGTACCACTCAAAGCCACTTCCACTGCACACTGTACACACACTATACACACACATACAGACCCTCTATTAATCACCAGTCTAATTCTGGAGGTAGATGTAGTAATAATAGCAGTTTCAGCTTTTTGGCGGCGCTCCGCCGGTAAATAGACCGTTCTACCTTTCCGGAAAAGGCTGCGAGATGAAAGACTCCTGGAGGAGCCACATTAATGAAATCTGCTGAGTGAAAACTGAACTGGGAGGAAGGGAGCTATACCTGGAAACACACACACACGCAAACACACACATATGTGTACACACAAGCGGAAGCAAGCGGCTTCTAGGTAAGGAGGCATGCAGATGTACACACAACCTACACACAGTTTTCATATATATGTCCTGACGTGCACACACACACACACATATACATACACACACACCTGACTGCAGTGCTAAGGGAGCTCTCTGCTGTCTTCAGTGGGTCAGTGAACAGCAGCCATGCAAAGAGAAGTACAGGCTTCCTGTTCACTCTGCACTCTGTGTATATATGTGTGTGTGTGTGTGTGTGTGTGTGTGTGGCACTTCGAAGTTAGTTAGGTAGTGCAGCCACTCATTAACACAGCTTTAAATACATCCCATAATTAGCTTCCAGCCTAATTGGCCTAATCACAACTCTGTCAACCTCTGCTGTGGAAACAGTTGCCATGACACCGCAGTCAATTTTTGTTACGGTAGCTCCTTTCTTTATTTTTTTATTTGTTTCTTCGTATTTAGTGAAAAACAAACAAACAGCGTGTTCGTATTAAATTTTAGGCTACAAAAATGTGTTAACATATGTGAGAAGTTATTTAAACAACTGAGAAAAGTTTTCTTTTCTCTCACGTCCAAACACTCATTTTATGTTTCTTCTGTATTTGTTGTTGTGTATTATTAAAGAATCAGATTCCACCACTAATTGTATACTCTGTAAGAGCCCTCGTCCAATCATTTCCTCCTGTTTTCCTTACTAAAACTATGATTTACTTAAAATACTTTCCCCAGAGCTTCCTTAAACAGGTCCGCAGATATTTGGGGGTTGGGGTTTGTCTTTTTTGAGCTGCTTTTAAAGGGTTAGGTCAACCATAAATGGGTCAGCGCAGGTGTACTGTCGGTTTAAAGTTCTGTCTAGACTTCTTTCTTTCCAGCGCCGGGGTTTGACCTTTTCACCAACTAGTTTTGGATTCTGTGTCTTGGTGGATTTCTGTGTGAGATGATTCTGTCAGATCTGATTCTGTGGTAGTTCACTCACCGAAAGGTCAGAACAGTGACCTTCTCGCTGATTCACATACCTTAGTGTCCTCGTGTGTGAGATAACTTTTCGCTGATGCTGCGCCGCGTCGTGCGGAGATACGTTCACCTTGAAAATTGGTCATGGTCCGTGAGGTTAAAAGTCACGAGCAGGCAGCAGTGCAGACGCCAGAAAAGGTAACATACGACTCCCATGATGCCTTGCTTTCAGTGCTGACCCAAAAAGCCATTAAGTGGTGTCTGCCTCTGTACCTGACAGGGGTGAGAAACACAGACGTGTGTGTGTGTGTGTGTGTACGTGATGGGTCATGGCTGCGGTAAGTTGTCTAAGTGCTCTTCCAGACCTATCAGGTTGTTTACCTTTAACATGCATGTGCACATACGTGTTCACCTGAGTCTATAACAGACTTAACTGTACTGACGGCTCTGTGTGTCCAGACGGGGGTCGTTGCAGAATTTTTCAACCCTGAAACAAGCGTTCTGTTGTCCTCTGCTGTTACCTTCTTTTGCAGCCATAATTCTCGTCCTGTTACTCATTTACTTCTTCATATTCCTTCAGATAGCACTGCAAAAATGAGTTCCTTTTGACCTCCTTAAATAGATACCATCTTCCTCACATTTCCAGTCAATGTCTGCGTAAAGACATCTCAAAGTAACACCCTTTATTCATTAAACACAGCAACAAGCTGTCTGAAAGGACAAAGCGACCATTTTACAAACTTTTAGTATTTTGAATAAACACCGTAGAGCTGCTTCTCCCTCCGTCCTTCACCTCAGACTCTATTCTTCCTTCTCTGTTCGTCAGCTCTACGCAGACAGAAACTCATTTCTCCTGACATTTGTTTTCAATCTTAAGAGTCATCCTTACTTTTTCCACTGTGCAGACCTGCAATAAAAGAATTAACCTATGTGCCCGAATAGACCACAAGAGAATATCCCTCCGTCTGTTTTCTGTCTCCAACTCTCTCTCTCCCCCCACCTTTTCTTTTTCTTTCCTGCTGGCTGTGTCTCTCTGCATGTCTGTCTACCTGTTTTCAATGCCACAGAAAATGTAGATTAGCTATGTGGCTCTATCAGGTTTAATAAATCAGTCCAAAAAGTTTACACTTAGAACTTAGAACATGGATGTTACTGAAGCTGTTTCATTGACTTTTCATGCAGACTGTCAAATGAATCCTTCAAATTCACAGAAACTGAACTTTCTCCCTGTTTTTCTTCCTGACTGTCTCTCTCTGCACGTCTCTCTGAGCCCTCAGTATTAACTGTAAAGGGCGAGGCTTTGGTGTCTTCCTCTACTTTTATCTTTTTATTTCCCCCTTTTCTCTGTCCTTTTCCTCGTCGTCCTTTCGTTGGAAGAGAATCAGCGAGCACGTGCAGAAGTTCCTGTCTTCGCAGCGCTTTGGCCAACACTTTTCAACAAGATACTTTATATTTTATAGAATATGCACCGTGCGTTTGAGCATCATTTGATCCAAATGAACCCGATTTATAGACTTAATAATCTTGGCTGTTTTTACACCTTCCAAAAAATTCTGCCACCCATTGGCTGTTCATGAAGCAGCTCCAGCTTGTATCATGGAGACGTTATCAAGAGACTTGTGGCCTCTCTCCTGCCACCACCTCTCAGAGACACCAGCTCCTGCTCCCAAATCTCAAGTCAACTGTCCAAGCTCATCGACGTAACAGATGTGAAATCTGTTTTATGGCGGAAGAGGCTCCAGCACAGAAATATCATCAATTATCCTCCAGTCTTTCATCAGATGACCTCTCTCATTTCTGTGGTGCCTGACAGAGCAGCATTTGTGGTCACTGCATACGTGTCTGCCTGTGCATGTGTTCGACTCCGCGTTCAAGTCTTTTTTAAAATGTTTGTGGACACGTGTTTGTGCGTCTGTGAACGCGGGTGCATCTGAGCATGTGCTGTCTGGATGCATTTAATTCAACACAAACTCTTTCTATTAGTTTTCTCTCTGGTTTGATCCTGTCATCAGAGATTAATTTGTCATTTCTTCAAGCCATTTAAAACCGTTAGAGAGAAATGAGCACTTTTCCCTGTGGCTGACCAGTACATTAACAGCCCAGCAGGAGACTCTCAGCCCCCTCTAACAGCACACGTCTGCTAAGCTCATTTACAGGGTTCGGCATTAGCATATGCATGCAGTTGATTGAGTAATAAACCAGACGTGGGGACTAATGTCAAAACCCTGGTCTAGGTAGTTTTTTTTAAAGCGTTTAAACATATTAAAAGTTAAATTAAAATATTTCTCTGGGCTTATTTTTTCCTAGGAGAGCAGGCGGTTCACTCGTTGGTATTTTAAGGCAGGAAAGTCAAGAATTTAGCACAGCAAGCACAAAGTTTCTCTGACTATCAGTCCTCAATCAGCAGAATCGTACACAAAAGCATGTTTTCAGATTCAAACTCCACGCAGCTATCAGAAAATAGTCTTCTGCATATTTGAAAAAAAGAAACAAGGCCACGGTAAACAAGCCATGGACCCGGGCAGACCTCCTCTGGGCCAAGTGCTATCAAAAGTCTTTTTGTTTTCAGCTGAAACTGTGCTGACTCTGTGGGGTAATCGTTGCATTTTTCAGAATGCTGGAAAACAATGGTTCAATCATTTCGATCCATATTTTCCAAAGCTTCGTTTAAAATCCTGTCAGCAGCGTTTTGGGTATCGCATATGGAAAAACAAACAAATGCTTTGGCCGGTCACTGCAAGCTGAAATTTGTCTCTGCTGAGATGCAGTGGTGAGGTGTGCTTTACCCCATGCAGAAACATATGGCATCAGAAACAGGAAAAAAATGACTTCATGATATCCTCTCTTAAGCAAAGTTTAATCATCTTTCATTCATGTTATAAGAATAAAATCACATTTATTCATTATTTAGAGCTGCCTCTGTGGGAAGTTACTCTTTTAAATCCTTTATTTAACCAGGACGTCTCTGGAGGTCCACTAACTGTTTTACAGTACAACATAAAATAGTTAAAGTGAAGATAAAACATTAAAATAATGAATGGAAAGCTGTAACCTTATCTATTCAAAATATTAACACGCTCATAAAACATTCCTTAAACATGATACCTTTAGGTTATTCCAGGCCCAGGGTGCATCATAAAAAAAAAAGGCTGTTTTTCCGACCTTCATGATCTGGTGTCTTAAGTTACGTTTCCGATATAGGGGCATGTTTTCCATTCATTCAGGTAGATGTCGTGCTTAATTCAATAAAAAAGTTTCAGACTGATTAATTGACTCTTTGCAGCGAGCAGTATCTTTGTGACTGGAGCAGAAGAGAGGTCGTCTTTATTAAAGGAAAGGAAAAGACTCTTTGTGGCCAGGAAAAGAGGTTTAGAAACCTCTGCAGTGATTAAGTCGGTATTAAGTTTGTAATGGGACCATGAAAGTGTGTGTGTGTGTGTGTGTGTGTGTGTGTGTGTGTGTGTGTTTTTGTGTTTGTGTGTGTGTGTGTGTGTGTGTGTGTGTGTGTGTGTGTTTGTATGTGTGTTACCCAATCCCTAAACCCACCAACATTGTGGGTTTTTGTTGAGAAGTGGGGGTTTCTTAGTTGGAGGCCTCAAATTCAAAAGCCACTGTGGTTGTTTTAGGGGGAGACTCCGCTGTCTGTCTGTCTGTCTGTCTGTCTGCTTGTCGGTCTGTCTGTCTGTCGGTCTGTTAGTCAGTATATCTGTCTCACACTTTCACGTGTGTTTTGCATGCCGTGTGTGTGTGTGTGTGTCGGTTCCGTGAGGTATTGTTTATGACTGTGGAATGAGAATAGAACAAAACAAGAAAATAACACTGTTTGCATCGGTGTGTTTGTGCCTCTGCTTGTGTGTGTGTGTGTGTGTGTGTGTGTGTGTGTGTTCTGGCGGACTCACCACTGGGCCAGATGGAGAGAGTTTTCTGTCTGCCCCCTCTCTCCCTCTCTGTCTCTTTCTTTCTCGCTCTCTCTCCTTTCTCTCTAATCACAGTTTTCCTTTAGCTGTAAATAGGCGGGTTGGGAAATCTATATGCACACACACACACACACACACACACACACACACACACACACACACACAGTACACATATTTTGGCCTGCGCTGCTGGCTTGATGTAGCATTTTTAAACCTCCCACGCTCATATGATCTGAAGGCAAAGGAAATGTGCATGCACACACTGAATACACACACACAGAGTCGGGCTCATCATACGCTTGCCCTTCTAGTCACCCATGATCAGAGCAAGACACACACTCACACAGACCCAAACCACATAGAGAGTACAGAAAGGAGCCGATCGCCCACAGCTTCCTCTTTTTACTATCCGCTAAACTGAAATTACACACACACATAGAGACACACACACATAGAGACACACCACCAGCAACCGGGACTTTGTTTGTGAAAAAGAGTCATTATGCATCTAATTTTTCATACTCTGCAGCTTGGATGCTACATCTCCGCTCTGCACGAGATAGAAAATACATTTCGAGGCGTATCTGGCAGCACTGCCGTCCTTTCGGTGGAGGACATTAATGATGCAGAAATATTCATACCGGGCTGCACCAAAGTGTTTAAACCAGAAAAAATGAAGAAAAATGCAGCTGAACACGGTGATTGATTGCTGTGACTGGGCTCCGTGCAGTGCAGGTAGAAGCATCGAGATGTCAACCTAAGAGTGGAAACCATTGCCCAGCGAGCAGCAGTTTGTTGATCTACAGTTAAAGGATGTAGATGAGATGAAAACCAGAGGAAATTTACTTAAAAGTGGATGTTTTTTAGTAGTCTATCCTCCAAATAGCTGTTATTTCAGTAGCATTTAATGACCAGGACCAGCTCCACATTGTGAAACAAATACTTTGTCCTCTCTTTGAAGCTGTACAAATAAAAAAAGGTTGACACAAAAACCAGCTTTCAACTTCAGACGGACGACATTTTCAGTCTTTATGCAGCGAGCTTTGTTTTTTCCTCTCTCCTCTTCAGTTAGACCATTAAACCTGCCTGTTTTAGGGCTAATGGT
This sequence comes from Sciaenops ocellatus, assembly GCA_033000465.1. NCBI lineage: Eukaryota > Metazoa > Chordata > Actinopteri > Sciaenidae > Sciaenops > Sciaenops ocellatus. The sequence goes on along the minus strand of CP136866.1, from coordinate 27,615,070 downwards.
AATGTATCAACGTAATTGCACGCATAGAAATCTTTGACTCCGCTAATAATAATGGCTGGGACTGTTTGCCCCGGCTGCACTCTGTCAGGTCAGTCTCTGACATCAAAGTTAATTGCATGTCATCGCGGCCCCTTTAGCTGATATTTTTCAAGTTAAATGATTAAATTGATGCGAGTTAACTCTCTGAAATCTCATTTTGGCCACTCAGCTCCTGGGAAAAGAAAGCTTCTAACCACTCCCGTGCTTTTTTCCCCTCTTTCTCAAATATATTTGGGCATATCCGTCTCTCTCTCTCTCTCTGGATATTGAGTCCAGCCCTCCTTAGAAAGGCCTTGGCCCTTAAGTTTGTTTAAAAGCTTTCAGCCCTTCACACAGAGAGTCCATTTCATTTAGTCTGGAGGGCCTCTGTATGTCTGTGTACACACACTCGTTTTCATTTGAGTCTTCCTTTTTTGTTTTTTCTTTCTTTCTTTCTTTCTTTCTTTCACACCCTCCAAGCCCACATCCCTCCGTCCATAGATGGGCCCTTTGTCACCAGGCGATTCCTCCTCGAAGATCTTTGGTCCCACACTCACAATTGAGTGATTCAAACAACGTCTGACTGTATGTGTGTGTGTAATACAGCAAGAGACAGTTATTAACTTAAGACGTGCTGTTCATAAGAGTGTGTGTACAGGATGTTCCTCTCTCTGTTTCCTATTTTATACTTAAAAAGTCACAAAAAACAACATGTGACTTGATTGTGCAAGTTGTTATTGTTATCAGAGCTCACGGTGGTCATATTACATGAAAACAAATATATTTATAAAGCCATATAACCACACTGGAGTCTTGTACTTTGTTGTGACAGCAGACTCAATGCTTCTGGGAAGTTTGGTTGACTTTTTTTTGACAACTTTACTGCAACTTTTTGTGTTTTTGTATTTTATTTTTTGAAAAAATTCAGTTTGTATTTAGCCTTTAAGCTTTTTCTTAATTTAATGAGCAGTAATTTTGCAAGGAAAATACACAAGATGTGTGTGTTTCTCTGTGTGTCTTTGTATGGCCTGTGTGTGTGTGTGTTTGTGTCTGTATGTGCGTGGGTAGCAGCTGTGTCCGCCCCGCTCCGGAGTGAATGGCTGTCCTCTCTAAGCTCCTCTAAAAAGACTGACAACAACACGACTGCTAAACGACTGGGAAAACTAAGTACCTCCATTCTCTGTCATTCTTCTTTTCTCTTCGCCTCCCATTCGCTCCGTTGCTCTGTTTGGTTTTCAGCAGAAGGACTGCAAGCTGCCACCAGCTCTGTTTGAGTTCCCTCAACTTTTAATGAGCAACGAGGGAACCTGCTTTCTTACTCAGTAGCTCCTAATCGCGTCTTCCTTTCTGTCTGTCTGTCTGTCTGTCTGTCTTCCCTGCTTTCACCTTCGTCCAACCCCTCCTTTCAGTCTCTCCTTCCCTTACCTCTCTCTACCCTATCTACCTCATCTGTATCCACCAGTTTCATTGTCTCTTCTTCTCCCTTCCGTTTTCTGGCTGCCAGCTGAAAGCCTTGCTGTATTTACCAGCTTAGTTTCCTAATCCCAGTACAAACTACTATCGCTAATGACTTTCTCAGTGGTGGCGCTCTGGGTGGCTTCAAAGAAAGAAAGAAAGGAAGGAGGACAGAAACCAAGAAAGAAAGAAGGCACTGCGTACAGCAGCGCTTGAAGGTGTACTTTACATGCAGTCTGTTCACTGTTAGTTGGAAAGGAGTTGCAAGAGGAGAGGACTGTTGTTTTTTTCAGCTTTGCACCGTGCAGGTCAAAGATAGAGAGAGCAACAGGTAGTTGGTGCCCAGTCATGCATGTCCCTCAGAGTGTGCCTCTGTCAGTGTGTGTGTGTGTGTGTGTGACCTCGTAACCTCAGGTGCCCTGCAGGTGTGTGCCTCTGCATAACGGGGGGCAGGAACACACAGACTGGGAAATCCTCATCAACTGCATTCCTTACTGGTTTAGCTGAGGGGGAGGGAGAGTAGTGGACAAAGACGTGGTCTGTAAAAGACAGAGAGAAAGTTTAAGAGAGACAAAAACGACTGTGGCATTTCCTCGCTTCGTTCTACAGAGTTATGAAGTAAATAGTGTTTATCTGTGTTGTTTTATGATGCTGATATGGTGACATTTTGAATGACGGAATGACATGAAGGAATGACATCGGGCACTTTGCACATTGGCTTCAAATTCTTTGCACTACTTTTCAAAAAGAGGCCTCGGAGATATCCAACATTTCGGTCCAACACAATATTTCATATGTTCCACAGTTTTCCCTTCATTTTTCCATTGTTTTACGAGCATGAGTCAGTGCTTTGCAGCACAGAAGAACAACAAAATATGCACTTTTCAGTCTCAGATACCGTCATAAAATGTGAGCGCTGTTACCGAACACTATTGGATACTTCTAGTCTTAATTCCTGTTCTGTTGTAGCATTTGATATGTCTTCAGAAAGCTGCAAAAACATTCGTTAAGATGCCGGAAAAAGGGAACACTGGAAAACTGAATGAATCAAATGAAGGGGGGTGTTGTGTCTTTCATGAACCCCTCGTCTGTCTGTTAATTAAGAGTTAGCAGCCAACAACTGTCAATAACAGCACTGTCTGCCGGAAATCTTCTGTGCGTGTGTGTGTGCATGTGTGTTTTCTGTGCATATGTGCTTTCTGTGTGTGTCTTTGTCTCTAACTAACTCACGTATGCCCAGATGTCATAGTTCATAAGTAAGAATGAAAGATGGGTAAGCAAAGGAAGCAACAGATGAGTGATGTGTCTGAAATATACTGTAACATAGAACAATGTCCTGACTCTGTACTGTGATCTTTAAAGTATAGTATATAGTATATAGTCAGCTGACTCAGATGCACCATATACAAATCACTATGAGCCGGCATGAATAAAAACCTGAGAGAAAATGAAGAAATGGACTCGAGCTCAGCTGCTGTTTCCTCTCCGTCCGTCTGCCTCTCGCTAAGAACTTAAATTCATTAGTGAAGTTAAGTCTTATTAAATTTTCCCCAGAGTTAGAGATTTCCAACTGTGACCTCCTGTCACACGCACACACACTCGCATGCATGCACGTGCGTGTGCACGCCCTCAGACAACAAAAGATTTCAAAAGGAATCTCAGCAATGCCAATCATGTTACCCCTTCAAACCTCTTCCACTGTCTCTCTCTCTGTCTTTTCTCTTTGTCTTTGCAGCCACATTTCCATCCAGCTGTCAAGTGAATTTCATGCAGAAGAGTGAAACGTTCCACAGAAAAGACTTGAGTTACATCGCTGCTGAAAGCAAATACTGTGTGTAATATCTAAATGTCATACAAAAGGAAAAATGATAAATACACGCACAGAAGAGGAGTGATTAGGGTCGCGGCTGATTGTTCTTGTTTTATGGTGTTGGACATGTTTTATGTGTTGACTTGTGGATAAAAAAAAAACATTAAAATTTACTTGACAGTGTAATAAACACCATCTAATATCAATGCAGCAAGAATGAGCTATATTTTAAGGACATTGCACAGTGTATAATTTTAGCATTAGTTTGATCCAACCCTCGTTATTTATTGAATTTGATTGTTTCCAGTTTCTTTATTGATTTGAAAAAGAAAACTCAACATTTGCAGAAAAAAAACAGAATCTGTTTTACATTTTTCCACTTTGTTTTCATTTCTGTCCCTTCTTCTAACTTCCCAGTTTGTCAGCCTCTGGTTTTCTCTTCGTGCCACCAGTTTACCATCTCTCATTCTTCCCTTGTCACCAACTCTTTTATTTTTTAAAATCTTGTTATATAAATCAACTCTGGAGGTGTTAAGTTGATGAATAAACCACAGCGTGTTTGTGTGAATGCTGTGGATGATCTGTCGGAGTGTTAATAATATATGGAATCTGCTTTCTCCCACCAATTCAGATAATACATCAGAGAGAGGGAGTTAAACTAAAGGAAGAGAGGAGGAAATAAAGCAAACAAGCTATAGAAGTGACAGAGAGAGCGGATGAGGAAGCATTCCTCTGAGAAAGAATAAGTATGTCGTACCAAACAAACGTGGCTCGGCTGTGAGCGATGATCACGAGTCTTTCGCTGAGCTCAGTTTGTCATTGTGAAGCATCCAGCTGAACTCGTGTGTTTTCTTGAGCCTGGTAAAACTCACAGATTCACAGAGATAGATAAACGTCCCTGTCTTCAATTTCCCCGATGAGGCAAAGGTGAAATTAAATGTGACGGCAGCGTGACACCGGCTCAAATCTTCGACCGCTGAGTCGGTTAACTACTGTCGAAACGTGGATTTCACTAACCTGCTCAGGTGTGATAACAGCTCCCAGGTGTGAGAGGGCGGATGGATTTAAACCTCCTCCTGCTACAAAGCAATGCATATTTAACTAATACAGGAGTTCCATGGTAATATTAAGATATTATTATTTACATGACACCCTGTGCTGCAGACTCTGAATCCAATTCACATGTTATTCTGTGCCGTGTGTGTCTTGTGGGCCGTTAGATGTGAAACTGCAAATACAGTCCAATATAGACATGCCAAGGTGGAAAATACATGATATGATAAAGAAAGTTATGTTATTAGTGATGTCAGAGATGAGAAATGTACAAAAACTGGCAGGGATGTCATGAGACACACCAAAAATCACAGTAGAAACAATGTGTATTGTTACTTGAGCTGCTCCTTCACTGCGCTGAACTCATGTTGCACCTGTCCTAACATTAAGTCATTTACATAATAAGGAACAAAGCTGCAATAAATAGTGTCTGTAACCTGAGCAAAGCAGAGCTCGAGGCAAAAAGGCTCAGGCTGATGTCACTGTTTAACATTTTACCGTCTTCACATTATGTTTGTTGACAGTACACACCTGTAAATGAAGCCATTGTTCTTTGCGGGTTACCTAAGACAGTTATGTGGTTTGTGGCAGCTTTGGAAAGACACAAAAACATTTGATCCAGCCAAAGTTCTTCTTCTTCATATATCCTTCTGGTCTTACAACATTTCTGATTTGGGTTAACGCTTCAAACCCGACCAAAGGAACTCTCCGAGCGTAAACGCGCTGAATCATTTCAGTTTTTGGGGGAGTGAAACTTGAACCTGCTGAAAGTGAATTTTACCTCATGACACATCATCCACGGTACATACTCACAAAAGAAGCCCGCATTGTTATTTCCACTGTTGCGTGGTGAAAAAGGGACTTCTTCTTCTTCTTCTCTTATTCTGCTGTTCTGCGGGCTCTTTTGTATGTCTCACGTATCCCACAATCCACCTGCATTTGTTCGTCTCTGCAGGCTAGGTGTCAGTGCATCACCATAACATTACACTGGAAGTGGGCGTGTGCACACACACACACACACACACGGCCATCTATCCGTCTGTAGCGTTGGTGTTAGTGCATCACCATAGCTTAACACATTCCATCTTGTATGAGCAAGAGAAGAGTTGTATTTGCTCTCCACCTTTATTGTTTGTGTCACTGTGTGTGTGTGTGTGTGTGTGTGTGTGTGTGTGTGTGTGTGTAAGAATTCAAGGGTGTTGTTGCGTGAGATTGTGTGCATGCTTGTATGTTTAACTTTCCCGTACTCTGTGGCCCCAAAAGGCTCTTTGATATAGATCTATCGAAGAAAAACAGGCTGGAGGATACATGAGGTTGTGGGAAGCTGTGAATTACTTTACATACACTATAGGAATGTGTCTCTGTATGTGTGTGTATATAATGAATACACAGGATTTCTGGAAGCTCGTCTTATTCACAGCAAGGCAGAGAAAAAAATTGTGTGTGTGTGGTAGAGGTCAGTCGATATCTTTGTACCTGCATCGGAGTCACTGATGAGTTTCAGAGAGTCGTGTTAGTCGAGGTTAAAGGGCCACACCGGTGGATTTAAATTCATGAGATTAATACATTTACTGGCAAACATCCTTCTTTTATTTTGACAGGTACTATTGGTTTCCTCCCTGTGGATGATGCTCTCTAATCAGGAGCTTTAAATAGAGCGGTGTGAGCTGTGTGCAGGTTGAACAACAACAAATATACGCCACGTTTGATTCAGAATTTTGGCGTAAAAGTTCGATCTGTTCTCCGATCGGTGGTTAAATCACAGTCCATATTCAAACTGCAATTAATGCCATCATATTAAACAGAACAAGATTTTATCGGCCGGTTTTTATCCAGCAGTCAGAATGATTACACTCGACTACATAAACGCCAGAAGCTGAATTATTCCTCCACTCCGTCCTGCTCTTCCTCATATTTCATTCATTTTTTTCCGCACACGTCTCAAACTTTTTTCATTAGACTTTTGTCTCTCCCCGCTCATTTTTTAACACATTTCATTTTGTCAATCTTTATCTCACTTTCTTACCATATTTGTCTTGATGTTGTAACTGAGGTGCAGGCTGTATAAAATAGTGTGTGCATATAGATAGCTCATTATCTGTTAACTAGCAGCGGCCCCCGCACACAAAGGTGATGTAGAGGAATCAGATAAATGCATTACTAAATCAATAGCACTGCGACTTAATTTAACCTGGGCTGCCTTGCAGATTAACATCTCTGACTGTTAGTTATTGGATGTGCTGGGGGGTTTATATGTCTTGCTGTGGGGCTTGTTCGTAGTAGGCGTTGAGAGGACAGTCTGCGGATCCGAACACGTGACCTCAGCTCAGTTATTTAACCTTGATGCTATTTTTCGTCTGGTTTGACAGCCAGGAAATAAATATTCAGCTCACGGAGGTGCATTATGGTTTGCATTACATGGTGTTATGTATTCAGTGAATAAGGTGATGAAACTGGAGGCAGGCAGACACTCACAGGAGGTTAGCTGTGATAGCTGTCAATTTCTCTCACCTCATCTTCTTTTTTTAACTCCATCCTTCCCTCTCTCTCTGTCACACACACACACACACACACACACATTCACCTAACTATACTGACAGCCCTGTTCCCATTAGATTAGTAATGATTTGTTGCTCTAAAAGCCAGGACTGTCAAGGTCTCACTGTTGGATGGTGGGCGGTGTTTGACAGCCAATACGGGAAACGCAGATTTCAGCCGAACCGTTGTGTAAATCTTTGCCGAGGGAATTTGTTGGGAGGGGATGAAACAAACGTGTCTAAAGTGACTCGGGGCTGAAGCCGAGGTTACGGTGCAAGGGTTGACGTTAAAAGTTGCAAAAGATCTGTTTTAAAAAAAGGGGAGAGAGTGAATGTAGATTCCTGAATGCATTCTGGGTTTTAAATAACAGGAAACAAGTGTTTTGTGTTTGGTACACATGTTGCAAACAGCACAGAAACAGACAGCATTACTCTGTTTACCCCGGGGAGGAATTGAGTTTGAGGGTTCAATAAAGTAGTTCTTCTTCTTCTTCGGATAAATAGGATTCATGTGCATGAATGAAACATGAGTAGAGAAGGTGAGAAAAGCAGTATTAGTAAAGTATTGTGAGAAAATCCTTAATCTTTATGATTGTATTTGAACGAGAATACTGTAGCCCACTTCCAAAAATATGAATTCAATCCACGTAATCTGTCCAGTGAAGAAATCTTAATATCTACATACACGTCAGTTTTACTAGAGACCACGTGTATTTTATTATTTCCCTGTGTACTGTTTGTCCTTTCTAGTAATCAGATTACTTTGATTCCAGTACATGCAGTACTTTAGTGCTCCATTTACCGTGTCAGGACCGTCTGTGTAGTGTAATGCCACTTAATAAAGAGTCCATTAGGAAGAACAGTGAGTCCTTCCGTCATTAGAAACAGAATCAGGTTTAGTCTCCTCCACTTCCTGATTTAAGAACACACACACACACACACACACACACACACTCACCTTAACCCATGGACGGCTGCTGCTGGAGGTTGTACGTTAGGGTCTTAATTGATTGACATGCACTGCTCTGTAATTAAACCAATAATAAATCAGCTTCTCAGTTAATGAGAATGTCTGAATGTGACAGTTGACACACACACACACACACACACACACACACACACACACACACACTCTCTGGCCGTGTCTCTCCCTCCATTGCTGACCTGATGTCGACACCAGCATAGCTCCGTGTCACCGCGATGACCCGTCGTTACCGCGGCGCCCCCCCCCCCCGGGCAGTCCCACCAATCACGGCTCGGAGTGAGATTCCGTTGCCGGGCGGATGTTTGAACCCTTTAATAACAGCTCCCGCAACTAATTTATGATTGGCTGATTGGGCCATTAGAGCTGGGACGGAACTGACGCATTGGGTCAACTGAGCTATCTGTCTTTTTAAACGGCTTTTATCTCTTCCTGGGAGACACGTTGAGTCAGTCTACTGCCAGGAAGGACAGCTGAGCTTTTTTTTCTTGTTTTAAGTCATTATTTTGACTTTGTGGGGTGCTTGTCATACTACAGAAAGCTGTTCATCATCTTTTTAATTCATCTCCTGTTTTAAAAAACTTATCTGATCCATTAGGTATTTTTTTAAGAGGAGCTGTTGCCAAAAAAGTTTTCAAATCAGCCGTTTTTGATCTGAACAACCTTCAGCGGCGTCCCTGTCTTCATGGGTGTCACTTTTGATTCATCCTTTATACATCAACCATGCCTATAACTACTTATGTGTGTAGATTTGAATATATTTAACTATTAATTGATTAGTTTTTGCTGTATGGTCCATAAAATTCATCGTTTTCTGATTGTTTTCATGGATTTCCTGTCAGAAAAGGAATAAAAAGGTGGAATCGAGGACACAGCATTTGTCTTTTCCTGCTGTGGAAGTCCTTAAACAGTTTGTCAGGGCAGAAACTAAACGTACTCGTCACTGCAGCCCTGCAGTGTTTTTCATTCTGCTTCCTTTTGCTCTCCTCGAGCCTTATGACAGCTTCGGAAAACTCCTGTCAGGTTTACTCTGTCCTCTGTTGTGAAAACCTGCAATTTCAGCCGAACTACATCAAGATACGGACACAAACCGGCAATCTAACAATTGTCAAGTCACATAAAGTTGATATTTTTCTCGTTTAGTCAGTTGCTCTGTTGCCGTGAGACATGAAAGGTTTGTATTTTTTCATTTTAGCTCGGCGCTCTGCGCCCTGTCAAGCCTCGAGAAACATGCGGCAGAAACAAACAGCAGAAACGAGGAATGGACAATGACTCAAAATGAGCGACGAACAATCTCAGCCCTCCCTTTCCCCGCTGCTTTCTGAGAACTGCGAGCGCTGTATTCACAGGAGCCACTTGTTGCATCATTGTGTTCAACAAGTGGATTTAATACTGGTCTGAAAGACTTAACCTAGCTATGGCAGCACAAAGCCTCCTTAGATTACTGAAAGACACACACAAACGCAGGATAGGCAGACAAAGGCAATTCAGATCAAGGTATTTAAAGGAAGAGGAAATGTCAGTCAACAGGAGGATTTAGGGACTCTCTCACCAAGATAAAATTCTCTCTTCTTTCTTGTCCCCTTTAATCACATCTCTTTATCACGCTGCTGCATTTTTGTGTCTCTCCCGTGCTCCCCCTCTATCACTTTTTTTCCTTTTTCCTTCCCCTCTTCCTCTAACATTTCCTCTCTCTTTGCTTGTTCTCGCTTCTCTTATCTGCGTTTCTAAGCTTCCTTTCTCAAATATTTTCCCCCCTCCATCAAATGCCTTCCTTCCTCCTCCTCCTCTTGCCTCTGTCACTTCTTTTCCTGCCTTTCTCTTTGTAAGATTTTCACTTTTCCTCCTTCTCCCTCAGCGAGACACTGTTGACGTTGGCCCCGGCTCGATTCTGTTGCACGGCTTGTCAAGCGGGGATGACAAATGGCTCCGGCGTTGCATAAGCGCAGCGCCGGAGCATTACGCTGCTTCTCACTTTTCATAGGCCAGCTTAATAGCATCGCCCCGTCGCTCTGTTTGAAAGGCAGGGTTCAAGCGAACACTGATGTTGGCAAAATGTTTGACAACAAATGTCATCATCATCCCCCGGTATACCACCAATCAGAACGCTGGCAAGACTTGACTGGGAAAAAAAGGGGCAACTTTTTCGCTGCTGACCTTTAATTTAGCACCCCTGTGAGTCAATTAGGGTACATTTGAAAATGTCACATCTGAGTAGAGAGACGTATCATTTTTCTTAAGCTTTATGAAAACTGGGGGAGGTATTGTCTGCTGACCATGCAGCAATGACCAACGCTGTGCAGAGGATTAGGAGTAAACACTAAAATTTAGTGTGACCCTTTAAGTAGCCACTTCTTCTTCTGCTGTAGTACCAAAACAAACATGTCTGTGCTCCCGCAGGACAACACAAACAAATCACATCCTGACCCCTTTCCTGTCTTGCTACTGTTTGCTTGTAACGTCAGTGATATCGGCCCTCTCCCTCATTATAAGCCACTTTGTCAGCTAAATAAACGTGTACAAAAACATGTAAAATGCAAATGGAAGCCCCATCATTCAGTTTATTTCTGCTGGCTTCTCGTTTCCCTCCACCGTCGCTGCCCCGTCTCTCTCTCTCTTTATATAATGACAAATAGTTTGACCTCTGACCCCCTTTTGTTATGATCCTGCAGCTTCGGGGAAGGCGAGAGAGAGAGAGGAAGGCTAAGGGAGATGAGGCCAGTTGATAAAAGTTCCTGATGTGGTAGTGACACTTTAAGGGAGAGGGATTCTTGACATTCCTCAGCACGGCAACAAGAGCACACACACACACACACGCATGAAGAAAGACAGGTAGATTTCCATAATGACCAGAACAGACGTCTCCGTGGGACATCTGGCCCAACTGGAAAAGTTTCGCCCCTGTCGTGTCGCTTTCTGGCCTTGTATCCGCTCCTCTTGTTCTTTCTCTCGCCGCTTTGTATTTCTTCTTCTGTTTCACTGTTATTCTTCCTCTCCTTCTTAACGTGTCCACAGGAGGCTTTGCACCTGGTCGGCTTGCAGACATGCAGCACTCAGGCGCACACACACACACACACGGTGAACCGGACATCCGAAGGTCTCGGTTGTAATTCTTTATAATTACATTTTAATTAGCTAAATCACTTTACTCTGAGAAGTTTAAATTCCTCCTTCCTCTAGCCATTTTTTTTCTGTCTTTCTTCCTGTGTTTCTCCATATATACACTTACTTTTTTCTGCATCTTTTTTTTATTACTTCAGTATAAAGATGCAGAGACATTCAGGAAGCCTGTGGAAGCCCAGGATCAGACCAACGTAAAGACTATCCAGGGCCTCTTTAGCTGGAGATATTTCCATCTCTTTCCCCATTTCCAACTATCAGAATTTAGATACTGGAAATGTGATTACTGTTTGTGATTTAGCCATAAAAATGCAGGAGGATGGAGGATTAGATAAGATTTAGTTTAAATGTTATCTCGGTTACTTTATTTATGACTATTTGGGTCTTATTTGTATAAGTTTAGGATAAACTGAAGCTAACTTTGAGCTAGAAATAAGGAGACAGCAGTGCTTACTTCTTGCTTTTACTTATCTGTCATACTAATATGAGCTGAAATTCTCATTTCCAGCTCCTAGCCCCTCCAGGATCCACATCTTTAGCAGGAGTAATAATATCCAACCCTGTTTTATTTGCTGTAATAACCCCTGACTGGTGTTTTAACAGGCTCCTGTAGGTAGAGAAGACAGATCCACTTTCAGCGCGACGCGAATATGGGAGCAGATTAACGCCGTCGCTGTAATTACACCGGCCCGGTTTGTCATCACACACTCAATCTAGCTGAGAGAGAGAGAGGAAGAGAGGTAGAAAGCGTGAGGGAGAGGGAGATTTAATAGATTAGCGCTTTCATTCATGCCCGGGACAATTTCCGCTCGATAATAACACTCATCCAGTGTCTTAACCAATAAAGGAACACGGACAGAGATGGAGAGAGTAAGAAAAGAGACGCTCACTTACCACCATTGTGTTTCAACGTATCTTTAATTAAAAAAGTTGAACTCTGGGCAGCAGGCTCAATTACTGAAGAGGAGTGCTATCTGAAATGCTATCACTGCACACACGTGAAGTCACAGAAGAAAAGTTTACTCACTCGCACGCACAAAACGTCAAGTAAATGTGCAACACGTGAGAACAAACAGACAGTTTGTTGCTCAGTCTGCTGTTTATAATCCTGACTGTAAACACATAGTTTTACACTGCGCTCGCTGTCCTCCGAGCAAGTTTAATAACGCCACACACACACACACACACACACAAATATGTCAGCGCACACGCTCCGCAAATACATCAGCAGATGCAGCAGCAGCACGCATAATTTGGATTCTTTAAATGTTCATATTTCCATAAAAAAGAATATGAATATGATACAAGCTCGATCACACACACACAAACACACACACACACACACACACACACATTCCACCCGTCCATGAAAGTTCATATTGGTTAGCAGAGGAATGTGTGTGCGCTTTCCACTCAGCTTATTCTGAATGAGGAAATTCCCTTTGTGTGTTTCTTGTGCTTGGGTGGCACGAGGCACAGTGTACTATTTCAGCTTTCTGCGTGACTTTCAATGCACGCGTGTGTGTGTGGCAGTCAGGTCGTACAGTCCTAAACACCTTGTCGTCACACACATCTCCTACCTTGTCTTTTTGCCTTCTTCACATCTTTTCATGCCCTCTCCTCCATAAATCTGATCATCTCTCTCTCTCTCTCATTAATCTTGAGCTCTCTCTCCCTTTCTTCTTCTTCCGTGTCCGTCTGCCTTTATCTCTCTCTAAACACCTTGTCAGTCCCTCACCTTTCACCAGCTGCTGCTTGTTCACACTCCGATCCTCGGTGGTCACACACACATGCACACACCCAGATTGATGTCGTACAGGTTACACAGAGCATATAGATGTGGCTGCTGGCTGATTTGTTGCCTGTTAGATTGTGAAACAGAGACAGCTCTCTTTGCTGTACACACACACACACACACACACACACACACTGTCACAGGCATGTACTCACTGACATCCAATGGGACATTCTCCTATGTCAGCATTTAGCCTCTTATTGACCAATGAAAAGACATTTTGTTATCATGTTTGTAGGATAGATAGAAGGAGGACAAGCGGCAGCCTCCGTAGCTGGGAAATGAAGCCAATGCAGAAGAGCTAAAAACTGTAATTTCGTTGAGTGGCCACTTGAGGCTGGCTCCGGAAGTGAGTCAGTCTCCATAAGTCCCCATGTTAAACTGTCCAACTTCTGTTTACAGCCTGGTACAAAAAACAGTTTTGGTCTCTATAGCTAATTTCCCCGCTCATGACAACTGTACTGAGGGTGAATTTTTATACAACTCACCTGTTCAGATTATATTAAGGCTTAAAGTTATGCAGGATTAACAGCCGCTTTGATTGACAGGTAGGTACCATTACAGCTGGCTTATTAGAGCAGCAAGAGTCATTCAGCCCGCCTGAAGTCCACGTAACATGGCGACAGTGCTTCGGAAACCTATGTGTGACGTCACTCATGCTCTGTCCATTCTTTACTCTGTCATTGAAGGAGAGGAGCTTTGGGTAAATTATGTTTTGAGGTTTTATTCGAGGGTAGACGACAAGCTCTGTGATCTCTCTGAGTCAAACTGATGCACGTACGTCAGCGTCAGATGATCAGTAACCTGGATTCTGCTGATTTCAAGCTAAAAATAGTAAAATAGCTTTGATTAGGCTCTGTGGAAACACGTAGGACAGTCTTGCTGCTGCTAGTTTACCATCTTTACAATATTAAACAGTTCACTGATGACTGTGCAAACATAGATTTTCATGCTAAATATGTTTTTTCATCCTCCTGAAAAAGTTTCAGAGGACGGCGACGATATGCTTTTTGCCCTCAGACACACTCTAACCCACACCACACATCGCACATGCTTACAGAACAATATGTTCACACACACACACACACACACACCCAGCAACTGGTCAAAGCCAATCACATATTTCCTTTACTTTGGTTTTGGTAAAAAGGCTGCTGGGACTTTTTCTTGCTGTGCTCTGATTCCTCCTTTCTCTCTCTCTCTCTCTCTGTCTTTCCTCTGCTCTCATCCCTCTCTCCCTCTCTCTCTCTCTGCGTATGGTTTTAGTTTTCATCTCCTCTGTCCTATATCCTTGGGGCATGCTAGCTGCCCAAACTTTTTTTTGTGTGCGGTCTGTTTTTAAGCGCGTGTGTGTGTGTGTGTGTTTACGCGAGTGTAAGACATTTTCTTCCCGTGTGTGTGTTTGTGTGTGTGTGTGTGTGCGAAAGGAATATATTTTCCGTAGCGAGGGGGGAATGCGAGCGAGAGAACGAGATACAGAAGAAGAGAGGTAAACTCTGTGAGGTCTTCGATATTAGTCCCACTCACCCGGCTGGTTGTGAAACAAGCCAGCTCTCTGATCTGACATCTCTACGGGGAATACGCTCTTTCTTTTTATCTCTCCTTTTCTCCGTCGTCCTTTCTTCTTTCACTCAGAATTTCTAAAAAAAAAAAAAAATGCAGAAATGCCTCATGAATGTGTATGGAAAAATGAGAAACATATGGCCTCTGTAGAAAAACTCCGTCGACTCCCCTCAGAACGCAAATGTTGGCTTTAGGCTGTAACACACACTTACACATTACACCCACACACATGTACCCCACTCACATACTTTGGCGCACACACATAATACACATATGTACTTTACAGTATATAACATCTACCTGCACTCTCATGCCTGTACACACACCAAAGAGGTGACTACGATTACACTGATGAACATTTGCACACGCACACACACCTGCATGCTTTATAGACCTATAATGTGCGCAGTAATAGCAGTTGAGGTGCTAATATATGTGCTGTGTTTTAACATGAATATCACCTTAACACCTAAAGAGACTATCAGGAAACTTTGCCAAAGTGTTGGTGTGTGTGTGTGTGTGTGTGTGTGTGTGTGTGTGTGTGTGTGTGTGTATCTGTTCTACTTGCGAGGACCTCATTATGAACTTTTTTTGGCAACTGTAGTGAACGAGTGCGTGCGTGAGCTGCATGTGTGGATGTGCAATCCAATCTGTGTATACGTGTGCGTGCGTGTGTTTTCAAAGACCACCCAACGTTGTTTGGTTCCTTTAGCGCTTAATTCGACTTTGCGTAAAGCAATACTATGGCTGCTTTCCAGTTTTGACTGAAACCTTCCTGCCCTTGAGCAAGGCAACGAAGAGTCACAATCCTTCATCTCAGCTTAGTGCGTGTGATCGTTTCTCCCCATAACTGTCGCTCCTGATGTCACGGTAACTGTCTTCACAGGAGCGGTAGACAAAGACGACGAAGCCTGCAGAGAACCAAATCCACGAAACACAGCTTTAACAGTGCAGCTGTAAAAAGATGATTCTCAATGAGGTAGTTAAGCTAAGGAAATTGTAGATTACACGGTCTATGATTACAGTAGTCATGTACAGTAATAAATCAGATTTAGCTTAAAGACTCTCAGGAGTCCAGGAGAGCCAGAAAGAGTCTGACGACACACAAAACGGATCAAAATGTGCAGATTCATTCTGAATTTGAGCATTCAGAGCAAACTATACGAATGAACTCTAAATGTAACTTGTCAGAAGCTTCTTCTTGGATTCAGCAGTCACGGTGACCTCGGATCTTGTGGCAGATCACAGACCTGTGCAGCGCCCTTTTGGCTCCAGTCTTCCCTTGAGCACAATACTGACCTGAGTTCAGAGGTTCACATTTAAACACTTACCTTTTACTTAAACCTGTTCCTGATACGGTCACAGCCCTGGATTTGACGGTAATCGTACCTCGACACTCGTGTTGTTTCACGTCACCCATCAGTAACAAACACAAAGACACAGATCGAGTCAAACCTTAATCTATGAGATGAGATCAACTCCTTAACATCCGGCTACAGAATTAAAATCTCCACCACCACCACCCAGTCGATATCTGATCTGAACTACATGAAGGAATGTGGAAAAGAAAAGTAAAACGTTTATGAACCGTGCTCAGTGTGTGTTTTTGGCTGCGTCTCAGAACTCGAGGAGTCATAAGTTTTAGCGTTACCTTACAAACACCGCCGGCCGCTTTAGAAGACGCCGGCGTGTTTTGACGATCCAGACACCTCGAACATTCTCTGCTCTTTGATGGGGGATTCCTGTGGACTACAGGGCAACTATCGCTGGAGGGGGGAACACACACACACACACACACACACACACACACACACACACATGCATATGCACACACCTACACAAATCTAAACAGTCACATTCACTCCAGCACACACACAGAGTCATGGACACTCTTAGAAATGGATAGCTGTAGGGGGAAAACACACACACACACACACACACACACACACACACACACACACACAAACAGGCAGACACACACCGAACGTGTCTAGGCGGGGAGCAGATGGAAGCTGGCTTTGATTGCTCCGTTGACCTCTGACCTCAAGGTGAAAAGGTACCAAAGGGTTCAGCTAGACAAACACACACCCACACAAACACACATACACAAACTCTCTCTCTCTCTCTGTCACACGCACACACACACACACACACACACACACACACACACATACCCTCCAGCATTTTGCAGGAAGGTCTAACTGTCGGGCCACTGTGTGTGTGTTGGAGGGTCGGCGGGTCACATCCCACTGCATGGAGGTTAGGATCACTACCAGCTGGATTCACTTTGATCTGTGAGAGAGAGAGAGCGTGGGAGGGGGAGATCAGAGTGTCAAGGTCCTACCTCTGCCTACCTCTGCTCATCTGTCACAAACTATCATTGGACCGTTAACACGGTTAAAGGTAATGAAACGAGGCATGAGCCGGCACTCTCTTCTTGTAGGCCGATCATATTCACTATAGGCAAGATACGTTTATTTTAGCAGCACATGAATATTGTATAAGCACAATTTTACCACGATTTCCCACGATGCAACTGATGCTAGTTATCTCCCCTCCAAGACATGCCGTCTTTTTCAAAGTTCACGTCCTTCAGTTTGTTGCAGATTTTGTTTTCCTGTTTGAAATGTGAAAATATTAATAATAATATAGATAATTGTTATTTTCCGCGATTTGACAGGATATTATACAACTGTTTGTGCATGTTGAGCGCTGCTCCCCATAAACTGAGTTTGCCCTTGAAGAAGTTCCTTTGTGCAAATGTATCCCCGAGGACATGACAAGATTATACGATGAAGTGAACGCTCCAGCTGTTCAGCGTGCCCGTAAAATGCAATACTAAGACACAGATTATAATTAAATGATTAGTATTAAAGCATAAGAGGCGGAGACCCACTAACCCACTTCTTTCAAACACCACACCTCCACATCATCGTCTGGTTTATCTTTCAAACTTTGTTTTTTCTCTCCGGAGCCACAAAGACATTATTCAGTTGTTTTCACAGGCTGAGTCACAAACTTCATGTGTAAAAAAAATAATGGAGTTGAAGTTGTTACCCGGTGGTGTTTTATACCCCGGGGCGGTGATGGAGAGGGTGGATGACATGCAACAAAGGCCCCCATCCGGGCTTGACCCGGGGTGATAATGTTACGTACAGCCCTGATACCTGTATTTGTTCATCTTTCTGGTGTTGTGGTTGCATCTGACTGCGAGTGGCAGCACGATATGAGCACTTTGTACCTCGACATCAAGGGCTTCATTGCATCTTCTCTTTTTTTTTTTGGCATGCCAGCATTTCAACCTCATCAACTTTTTCTGTGTTCACATTAAGCTTTTTATTCCACCCAAACATTTCCTTCTTATCAGAGGATCAAAGTTTCAAACATGCATTAATGTTTATTCCTGCCAAAGCTCTCTATAGGCAGCAACAAGGTCCGGCCTTCAGCGCACATAAAAAGTGCATTCTTCAGCGGTGAAGAAAAGGGTCTGTATTCTCTCATCCATATGTTTCTCAAGTTATTACAAACTGTGTGTTTTTTGAAATGGCTGAAAACTGTCAGAAAGGGAAGGAAGTGATTTGATGTGTTTTTCTCCGCTGACAAGAATAATTTAATTGTCATGTCAAGTAATCAAAACAATATGTTTGTTCTTGTTAAATACACCAAGCGCTCCCCCCGCCTTTCCTTGACACGTACGCACAAACACACGCCTACGCTGTTTTACTGCCTGCCCTTATCAAAGCTGTTTTTTTATACCCTCGCCCGGATCTGATTCAGTAGGTGTGTCACGTTTACAGGACGCCGGTCCTCTACGAGCTCCACATGGCTGTTGTTTACCGGCAGGGGCCCGTTAAATTACTCGTTATAAAAGCCGAGCGGTCCCCTCCGCCTCGCTAAGCAGGCAGACATCAAACGGAAACAGAGATGTGTGACATTACGACTGATGGCCTGACCTGACAGAGTGATAGAGGCGTCTGGACGAAGATGAGTGTGTGTCTGTGGTGGTAGTTTGACTGTTTGTGTGTTACTGATGGAGGGATCCTCTTAACTTGCTGCAGCTGTGACCAGAGCCGCATCAGTCTCCGCTCAGCTCCGTCTTCATTAAGAGTTTGATTGATGGAGAAATCCAAAAAGAACACAGATTTATTTTTCACGCCGAATGAAGCCGAATTTGCCCCAAAGTTAAAAAACTATTGCGGTTTACCCTTTCAGTCCCACTCCATTCCACGTTCGCCGTGACTAAACAACGCAGATGTTCCTACAAACTGTGAACTCCGAATTCTGGTTTCACCTACTGCGTTACTCCGACCGGCCGTAAAGCTGTATGAATTTCATTTAATACAAACGGAAACAAACGGACATTTACATGACTCAGTCTAGTGGTTAAGATCTGTACTTAAACTTGCATCCTGTCTGGGACTTAAAAAACCCGGACTCATGTTAATGTAATCTTAGCACAGCGT
Source organism: Sciaenops ocellatus (assembly GCA_033000465.1). Classification (NCBI taxonomy): domain Eukaryota; kingdom Metazoa; phylum Chordata; class Actinopteri; family Sciaenidae; genus Sciaenops; species Sciaenops ocellatus. Next base: position 27,596,274 of record CP136866.1, on the reverse strand, counting down.
GTGTGTGTGTGTGTGTGTGTGTGTGTGTGTGTGTGTGGACGTCGTTCAGCAGCCCTGCCCCGCAGCGATACAAGTCTGATTAGGTTTTTGCAGTCAAACTCCCTCTATACTCTGTCATTAGTGTCATTTCACTAATGTTTGACTAAAAATACCCACAGGAGTGTACTACTAAAACACAGCGGGGCAGTGTTAATCATCTTGAAACACTACACCTCTCTCTCTCTCTCTCTCTCTGTCAGTCACTCTTGCCCTCTCACTCACTCTCTAATACTTCGTTCTTGTTCTCTGTCATGTCACACACACTTTTTTTTTTTTTTTTTTTTAAATCTCTCCTCGTCTGCCTCTCATGAGTCCTATTACCAGATGCTATCAAGCTCTCACTGAATGTGTCCCTCCACTCCCTAATGGTTCGGCTATTACAGATTATGTTATGATTTAGAGACAGAGGGAGAGACACGAGTGTGTGTGTGTGTGTGTGTGTGTGTCTGCGTACAGGTAATTACAGTATATTTTGGGAGGAGTTTCTTTATGAATCATACCATTGGCTCAAAGCTAGCTGACCATCATTATTATTATTAGCTCTGTGTTAGACCATCAGAAACATGTGCTTCGGGCGTGTTGCCAAAAAAAACATATCTCCATGACAGCGCACTGCCCTTGACCGTAGCTGTGTGTGTGTATGTATGTGTGGCTAGGGTGGATATTTGGGTAAGCAACTTTGGCCACTAGTTGTTGGAATCCATTAATTTAATATGAGACTGCAACAACTTAGCTGACGTTTATGTTGCCATCAGTTGATGTCATTTTGTTTGATTCTTTGGGAGGAAAAAGTACTGTAACACTCAAAGTATCTCCCTCTAATCCTCTCTTTCTTTTCTTATTTCCCTCCCTATATATCCCATCAAAGGGCGCCGGTGAAGGCTTGCATGCTCATGTGTGTGTCCCTGGATGTGCTTTATGGTACATGTGTTCGCAAGTGTATGCGTGTGCACGCGGTGTGTCTGCGAGCGGAGGTGTACAGCAGGGTGGAGAACTTTTGATGACACACACAGACACACACACACAGGGTGTGGACAGCTGTGCGCCAGATGTCCTCTGCAGAGTCACGTCTGAATCCCATTTGTTGTCTGTATGAACGGTGGACATCAGGACCAGTCTCATCCAACAGCACCGCTGACCAGTGGACTTGATGACCTCTTAGCTCGGCTACTGATCAATCAACGTGATGGCCGCAGCCTCTGCAGGCAATTAAAGCACGGCGACATGGTGGTAGAAGCACGGACGGATGGCTGCAATTCTTCTCCTCTGATGTGAAAATATACCTGTAGCCTATAAATGCATCAAAGCACAGAGAAGTGCAGTATTTTATAAAGATTTTTTTATGTCTAAACCTGTAGGTTAGTAATGGACCGTGCTATCCGCAGTGATAAATCCACCAATAGTTCAACTGTGATGTTACCGTCCACAAAAACAATCATTAAAAGTCCCCTGTGAAGTTTCCTTGCAAACAAACAGTTAGCTCTACATGAAGTGTCACTGCGTTTGAGGCCTGGCAACCATTTGAGTGCATTTTCTTCCCCATAAAACAGATGATTTTTACACCTTCAGTAGTTATAATCACATCAGCCATAGCAGGATTCTTCTGCCGGTCAGTAGAATAACAAAACATCGCTCCGTAGTACCAGCAGTGACTGTTCCTCACCTTTTAGTCACTCTTACTCACAGTCAGAGTGCACGGGGATGATACGACAGGGTCACATGGCTCTTGTGCAGGTCAGTCTTCTCTTCCACTAGCCCACCGGACCACCTCCTGAACCCGTCTGTCTCTTCTTCACCTCTCCATCTGTCTTCCCCCCCCCCTCCCCAAATTTTCTGTCTATATCTGACTGATTGAGCCGTATGTAACCAAACACCCATCTGTTTTGTGTAGGCAGTTAAAAACCAATACGGTCCAAATTAAGCTGCTTCACGCTACGTCTGACTGACATACTGAGCACATTGACTAGTATGAGATGGGCCAGTGTGGATGCTTTGTGGGGGCAGTTAAAAAAAAAACTAATCCAGGCTGGATTAGACGTTCTTTCACGCCGTGTCACATTTACTGAAAGACTGAAATCGGCCAGTTATGACGTGCACCAGTACCGATATATCATGGAGACAGGTGAAGACAGGTAGCCTATATGCAAAGCAAATCAAGCGGACACACATGGAACATAAACATACTAAAAATAATTAAATGTTTCCACGTCAGTGTGTATAACAAATGTCTGCCTTTTACTCCCAATCTTCCCGACCGATGATCGAGCAAATATTTTAGGGCGAATGTTGAAAACATCAAGCGGGATGTTGGTTTCATTTTAATGTGGTATATGAGAAAAATAGCTTTTCAAGATTTGATTGATGCCGTCCACGTCGTTATTGTTCTTTTTATTTCGGGCAAATTTCATGCTTTCGTTTTAATGATGGAGAAATGTATTCGAATTCACCAGCTAACAGCCGTACAACCGCAATGAGTGACTTATCCGTAGCGGCGACAGCAGGTATAACATTTCAAACAGCCAGTCAAACATTTTGAAGACAGTTTTTTGGAACGTCCAAAGCCACTTTTGATTGCACTGAAATTGAACCGTTCATCGGGCGATCATAATTATGAATATTATTAAGAAAAATGTTCGTATAAGATTGTAAAAAAACACTTTTGGACGTCATTTTTGTTCTTCCTTCATTCAAAAACATATTTTTCAATAGAAGACAAGTTTTGGCTTTTGTCTCCGTCAGCCACCAACTTTATTTATCTCTCTCTTTCTTTTCTGAGCCGTTGTTCTCAAAATGTTCTTCATCTTTTTTGCTCTTTATCTCACTCTGTCTCACTATTTCTTCATCTGTCTTTCTCTTTTCCCCCCCAACTGTCTCCTCAGGTCGGGTCTGGTAGTGATCATGCACGCTGATCGCTTCAAAACCAGCAGAACTAATGCAGAGCAGAACAAGAGTTGTGATGTAGACGGAGAGAGAAAAAAGAGAGAGGGAGAGAGAAGGACTCCGAGACAAGGAGTTAATAATGGAGAGAGAGAGAAAAGTGGGATACAGGGAGAGATGAGAGAGCGATTGTGTGAGGTAATTCATCGCCCAGAGAAAACAGGCGGGCGTTACAAAGGAAAGAATAAAAGAGCGACGGTAATAATCCAAATATTTGTGCGCTTGGAGGTAAAGGCTGAGTGTGTGTCAGTGTTACATTATGATTGGCCATTTGGTTCTTATTTCATGTACTATAGACAACAGCTGGGAATGTATTTCAAGCTATCATCCATCCATCCATCCGTCCACCTAGCACTCTATCTAGACAACTATTCCTCTGTCCATCCATCATCCCTTCACCCGTCCTTCCGGCCATTTATCAGCATATTGATAAAAAACTCCATAAAGCACCTATGTTGGACTTCACTTCCTCCGTATCTTCATCCGTCTACTCCTTCATCCTTCCAGCTGTTTATCCCCCCCCTCCATGCTTCATCCATTTATATTCTGTGGCTGAGTAGATGTGCATTACCTCTCAATCATTCACTCCTTTATCATCCTCCCATCCATGAAACGCACCACACAGCTGTACCGCTGCATGCGCTCGGGCCCGCTCTTCATTTGTCATATTGTTCACATCCGTTTACGTTTCCCTGCTGATGTACGTTCATCCACCCGTTCGAAAACTCTTTTTATCTTCCTACGTCTATATTTCAGTTCAACGTTTCCAGTGGTGAGTCAGTCAGAAACTTTGTTTTATCTTCCTATCGTCTAAGAATTGAGATTAAGGGAAGATTTAACCGTTGGTGTCAAAAGTATTTCTTTTTTCAGGAAATATATGAAATATTTGAGAGGTTTCACTCCAAGCTGTGAACAAACAACATCAGTTTTTCATTGATTATGTCTAAAATGTTGAGGCTCCATCAATCCACTTGTGAAGGGAGGGAGAGAAGCCCAGCGTTTGAACGCCACTTGCTCCTCGAAAATGGTTTATAGAACAAACTCATGTCACATAACGAGATTTTAAGAAAGAAAAATAGGTATCTTGTGAGGGGAAGATGATTAAAAACACCTTTATTCGTAATAAAAACAGTCTTTGTCTCTCCACCCGCTCATGTGCAACTACCATTCTTCTATCCATCCTCCATTCCATAATCCATATGCCAATAATGTATCACATATCCACTGTGTGCTTTGCCTTTCTTTTCTTATTCCCACACTTTCCCTCCTTCATCCCCCTTTTTTTTAATATCTAGCTGTTTTCTATTAAAATAACTGTGATTAAGTGGTGAGATCCGATCTTTTCTTGGCTTTTAGCGAAGATAATAGAAGCGCACGATGACTAGCACATGTTGACAGAGATGGGAAAAAGATAGAGAGAGAAAGACAAAAGTGAAAGAAGAGGAGAGGAGAGGCAAAGGTGAAAGTGAAGGTTTCTATCAGACAGAGAGAGAGGAGAGAAGAATTAGGGGATAGGATGAGAAATGCAAGCGGAGGATGCGATGTTGAGAGATGACGTCGCTCGTTCACGTTACCTTGCCGTGGAAAGATTTTCACCGTTGTAAAATGTAAGTTATGTAGGCTAATGGAAGGGCAGGTCTTCATTATTTTCTGCATTCTTTACTCACCACATCGCTTTCTTTCTTTATGTCCCGGTCTCTGCTTTCTTTCAATTCTGAATTCAATTCAATTACGCTCTGCTGGCACGAAAGCAAAGAACAACTTGGACAAAGCAGCATCAAGAGGATCAACATCATCCTGTTTCTGCGCATTGCATCCATCTATCTGTCTCTTATTCCTTTTTATCCTGGTCAGTCTTTCACTCTCCTATTTCGTCTTTTGTCGACATTCCCTCACCTCCGTCTTCTTCTTTGGAGTGTCAGACTAATTTCCATTGACGGATCAATCATCACCGCTTTGTTCTCGTCCCTTTCAACCTGACCTTTTGTGTGTGTGTTCACGTGCGTGTTCATAGGAGCGCGTGCGCGCGTATGAACGTGTAAAAAATATTAACACGTCACCACACACCCCTCGCTGCTGTTCATTGATGGTGATTAGTAGCAGGTGTTGGCTCTGAATTCAAAAACACACACACGCATGCATTCAAATGATAGGTGTGATTTATGGGGCTGGGACCTATGGGTTGCTGGAACAACACGGTCTCGCCCTCGGAGATAACATATGAAGCACGCACACACACACACGGCATAAACACATATAGACGCACTCACACACACTTCCACACACATGGTGCATTTTTGTCTGACATGGCTGGCTCCTTTCAGCCCAGAGGTGAGATCAGACGTTAAAGATCTAGTGATGAAAACACTCCTCATGGAAACTGCACTTATTCATCTTCAGGAGGAGATACAGGCCCTTCACTGCAACTTTTTATATCTCTGGCCCCTTTAAAAACACCTGAAATAGCATTCTTGGACTGAGCGGACATATTTTAACGTCAGAGCCAGTCTGTGAAATGGCTGGTGGCCGGATCATTAATCCTTAAATCTTCTGACAGTTGAAAAAGAGAACAAAATTGCCCATAATGTTGCTCACATATTACATGATTTCATGCAAAGATGTAGGCTTCAGTGAGGAGAACTCACTGGATAGCGTATAAGTGATGATTGCTGTGTGGTATTTTATGAGGCTGTTCAACAGTGCATTTACACACGAGACATCAGCTGCCATTGTATGAATGAATAACAACGTAGGCTCGGTTCAGTCTCATTGCACAACAATTGCACAGTTGAAAAGTGGCTTTGGATGTTATGAAATCTATAAAAAATGTCTGTCTGTCACTCTGTCCCATAAATGTCACACAGGCTGTCGATCGCATCGCGTTTTTTGGCAATTAATGTGCGTAACAGAGTGTTGCTTAAAGCACGCCTTTGTTTTAATCTTTCTATTAAAGGAAAACGATAAATAGCAGCAACATGAGAGAAAAGAAATACAGTTGTAGAAATCCATCACAGCTCACTCGTGTTGTTGGAGGAGGAGGATATTAATAAATTTATGCTAAACCATGCAAACCACCAAAGTGTTTACCTTGACATGCACTCAAACACACACACCTCTAAGCCATTATATACTGTCTGCTAGCTGCTATGACTCACAAGCTAATGGTTAAGAGTTAAAGACTTAAATCACATTTGATTGGATGCATGTATGAGTTCAAGATATGCTAATTATATTTCAATGTTGCAGAGGAATAGAGAGGGTTTTTTAATATAGAAGTAATAGAAAGCCTGAGCTGACACAAGGATACAGGATTACAACTTGGAAAGTGTATTTTTTATTTCACCGTGCATTAAAATTTTACGAGCTTGTGTCTGAGTCCGACCAAAAGTAAAAAACCAGAAAATAGCTTCTTGGAGTAGCTCGAGTAGCTAACTGCTGAGAGACTTACTCACTGGGCAACCGGTCACGTTTCCACCCATAGTCAGAACGGGCACCTCTGAAAATACCCGAACAATTGAAAAATACCAGAATTTTTGGTTAAACAGCATAAAAAGTGCTAAATATGTTATTATTTTTATCATTATTAGTTCAGAAAATAATGCCCTAACCCTGTACTGATTCGTTTCCCTGTTGATGCAATTTTGTCTATTTGAGGAACATAAGGTCGGCAGGGCAACTGCAAAAAAAAAAACTGATCCGTGCATTTGAAATTCTCTGCAGCCTTTCCATGAAACTCAGCGAGCATAAATGTTTTCAAAATGAGTCTTGGAGGATGGCATCCAGTGTTGTGGTAACAAGGTCATTACTAAACATAAAATGACTTCTCAGCTACACAAAGTCACTAAAGAGATTAAACCTTCTGAATAGAGAGCGAGACCCACCTAATCAGCTGGCTGTGGGGTGAACTAAAACAACTTATTCAATACTAATTAAGATAGTACCTCAATGTGTTGTTTTCCCCCTCGGGATTAAGAAAAGTAATTAATTCTATTCAAACTAATTTGTGTTTCAGAGGTTGTCTTAACACTCGGATGGAGCGATAGAAGGAGAAATAAAAACATAAAGCAGAAGAGATTTAAACCCTGGAGTCCTCTCAATGAGTTCCAGTCTGCAGAGCTACAGACAGACCATTAGTACGACTGTCAGTACTAATTAGTCCCTATAGACATGACGCTATTCTCTGCTCCTCTTTGTACCAACTTTCTGCATATTCAAACTCTGCTCGGTTCGACTGTTTTATTTTATTTGGTCTCCATTTGTTACCTGCTGCCTCTGTTTATCTGTAGCTCTCCACAGGATCCAAAGGGTACAGTTTGAAGTAATCATTTATGTTCTCTCAGTTTGCATCTTTCCTTTTCTGCAGTTCATTCCACCCTCACCTTTCAGTCCAGTTCACTTTTCGTCTTTTCTAAGGTGATGTTCTTTGACAACTTCTCCGTTTCATGTATGAATCAAGAAGTGAGCTAATTAATTCATTGATGATAAATTTTCACACATTTAACTTCTAATTTCTAACACATATCACATTGATAGTGGAAACTTATTCAGCCCTTTCTCACACACACACATTATGAGCAGGCCTAATGTAATGATTCAAAGAATGCTGTTCTGTTAAACACAACTAATGCGGTGGAACAGCTTCACTTAACCTAATGAAGTATATACAGTATGTGTGTGAGAGAGAGGAAGACAGAGAAATGGTGTGTGGGATGCATATTCCTATAGGGATACTACTAGTTTGTGTGTGTGTGCATGTGTGCCTCGATTAATCACGTTGCGGGGACGCAACCTTGTTCACACAGTCACATTTCGGGGACTCATCTTCCATATGGGCACAAAGGGCTGGTCCCCACAAAGTTAATCACATGTTTTAGGGTTCAAACTTTTAATTTGTTAAGATCAGGTAGTTAGTTATGTTCAGTTTATAGTTCAGGAATGAAAGAGAACACAAAATTAACAAAAAGAGTGTTTGTGTATCTATATAAGTGCGCATGTGTGCTCCAACATGATTAACCATAGCTGCCTAACTTCAATGAGCCATGGTACAACGTTATTTACATTTTAAATAAATATCTCCAATGTGTTAATGGCGTTCATCCATCATTGTTCAATCACAGCTATATATCTTTAATGGTTTCTCACATTTAATTCAGTTTTACATGTTGTTGAATTAATCAGCGATATAAAGAGAAAGAGATGAGGAAGAACGAGAAGAATGAGAGGAGCTAAAGAAGATAGAGAGGGCAGAGAGATACAAGAAACGAGACAGAATGGAGTAGAAATATATTTAATATTTCTCCTGTTGGTGAAGCAAGCACATCATGTAACGCAAACATGCTCGGTTCAAATCTGCCAACAGACTTTGTCTCATCATGCTGGTTCCCTGTTTGCACTTTGCACTCTGGGCAGCCCAATTAAGATAAAAAATGCCATAAAAATATGAGAGGAAAATTAAATAAGGTGTGTTGTTTGAAAGAAAGAAAGAAAGAAAGAAAGTTGCCCAAAAAAAGAGTGGAAACTTAACAATTAGCGTGTGTAATGAGGCAGGCGGTTTGTTTGGTGCTAAAGTGAGCGAGGCTTTATGGGTGGTTGGTGTTCGACTATGTGGGATTGGCAAGGTGGTGGAGAAGAAGAAAACTTTGAAGTTTGAAGGGAAAAAAGAAAAAGTAAAGAAAGTAGAGGAAGTGATAAACATGCTGCCACTCGGTGTAGGAAGATGGGATAAAAAAAAAAGGGTCGGAGAGGAGAGGAAAATCAGCTTTCATTCTTAAATTGATGAATTTGATTTAACAAACCAACTTGTTTCAGCCATAAAATGAGAAATATCTGAAACACGTTAAAGCTCATGTAGCCAAGTTTGTTTTTCATATAAATAATACTCATCTGAAGGACATTAAACTAAATATAGTTTACCATCGGCCACCACAGTCACTTGAACATACTCTACAGTATGTAAACGAGGAAACAGGAGCTCATTTTCTAACATTTTGCAACACTAAACACAGACATTAATCTCTCGGGGTGACATGAATTTTATATATATATATATAATGTCATAACTTAACAAGTGCGTTTCTCACAGAGTTCAGGGATAATAGTGGAGAGAGGAAAGGAAAAGCGATTTAGAGGAAGGAATAACTAACTTAATGATACATTTGAAATATTAACATTTTATTTTTAATAAGTTTTGCAGTCTGAATCCATGGTAACTCATGCAAGTAACTAACACTGTTTAGATTTTATGATGAAAGCGTGATGATGAAAGCACTTGAAATGAGGGTAATAACATTTTAGTGTGCGTGCGGTTGCGTGTTCGCCAATTTGGAAACCTGCAGTATTAGTTTTGTAGAGTAAATGTAGAGTGTAACCTTCAAATGAGATTTCCACCACTTACAAAAAAAGAAGTGATGTCTGGCCAACTGTTATAAAAATAAAATGATCTAACATCATAAATCAATTTAGAAAAGTACACGTTAGTGGCTGCTGTGTTTTAAGACTTTTTGCCTATTAGATGCTAACAATTTGAAGCTACTGTCATTTATATTTTCAGGAATTTTGGATAATAAATCACAGGCAGCAAATTTTCTCCACGCAGAATTACATTCTCTAAATTGAGCGTGAAACTTGCTTTCACATTTTGGAAGCGGCGATGACTGAGAGTTACAGTTTTTGCGCTTTTCGAGTAACAAAATATTAACTGAGGTTCATTCTTAGAGTCGCTTCCCAGCGTTGAAAAACAAAGTCTGCTACGTTAAAACAATGTTGATTATGGTTCTCCTTTAGAGTTATGTTTCGTCTTAAGAAAACATCCTGTGAAATGTTGGAAGATAAACTTTTTGTGGTTTTTAAAATATTGAAACGAAGCAGATTCAGTCTTAATTCTCACTGATTGCCATCAGCAGAATTTGACCCCCTGTGTGGCCAAAACATGCTGCAGCGAAAGATAAATCCATCAGCTTCAACTTTTCCACATTCAGCTGATGCAGATTGATAGTCGTGCACTGGGAAGTGGACACACACACACACACACACACGCACACCTAGACATAGTTAATCATGTGTGTGAAGGTCCAGTGGGAAGGAAGGAAAAGTCTGGAATACCAGTTGGACTTTCTTCCGTGTGTGTGTGTGACTTGGCCCTTTGCCCTGTCCCTCCACGAGCCACGCGGTAAGAGGTCCTACTCACAATTATCCCCATGAGTCTCACACACACACACAGATACTCGCTAACCCTGCCAGTCCACTGTGGGTCGTCCACCAAATCGCCTGTCAGCCCCTAAAGCCCGCCTCCAGCTGTCAGAAACTTCCTGTCCACTTCCTGTTTCTGTCAGATGCAACACAGAGGCCTTCTTCTGCACATAGACGTCCCATTCATTCATCACCATTACCATTCATCCTAATAGGAGCTTCCTGATATAATGCTTTTTTTTCTAACCCTTTGGTGTCTTTCATCATGTACCTGCTACTGCACACCGTCTGTGCGTGTGTGTGTTGAGAGAAGCCAGTGTCCCCCTGTATGCCCAGTAATGTTTAATTGGTGTAATTAACCTGTTACCATGGTAATTAACCTGGGCAACAGTTCTGTCAACATCATAATGACAAACAGATGGTACCACCGCTGCCAACTCTGACACTCGCACACTCACACACATACACACACATACACACAATGACAGTTGCCTGCTCATACAATATGTCCTTACACTTTGATGTGGATGAACCTGCGTACGGTTATACAAACACGGAGCAGTCTTTTTCTTAGCAGGACTCTCACACACACACACATACACATACACACACACACACACACGCATATCTCCACTGAACATTTTTTTCTATTTGGCTTTTCATTAACTCTCACCGCTGCAACAGCTTCTCTTCCCAGGTAAAAATATTAACAATTTAATTGAATAAAAGTATGTGATACAAGAGTGCAAATAGTATCAAACTATAAAAAAAATGTTAAAATAAATGAATAAAATAAAGCTAAATGCAGTACTGGTTAATACAGTCAGCAACAGAACACATAGATTACAACTGGTTGTCTCTAAAACAACATTCCCATAAGACAAAATTAAATATACAAATTAAAAAATGTACATTTATTTTTTTTTTAGATGACATGCAACCATTTATGTTCTTTTACTGTTGTGTTGAAAGATGTTAGAGGTCTCAAACAGCATTAAACATAATTAATGGTAATTCATGGTTCAGTATTTCTTTGCAGGAATGGAATACAATATTCATGAGTATGTTTTAATTAGTGAATAATAACATAAAAATGTTGTCTTAAAGGTCCAGTGTGTAAGATTTAGGAGCACCTATTGACAGGAATGTGATATAATATTCAGTAGTTTGTTTTCATTAGTGTATAATCATCAGAAAATAAGAATTGTCGTGTTTCATTGCCTTAAATGAGCCCTTTAGATCTACAGTGAGAGCGGGTCCTCTTCCATTGAGTCCGCCATGTTGAACCGCCATTTTTCTACAGTAGCCCAGAGCAGACAAACCAAACACCGGTATAGATACAGCCTTTTGCTTTTTATGTGAATTTTGCAGCCGGAGTTTTTCCTACGTGCTCGGAAGGGGAGGGTGAGACGCGGGGAGAGTATTCATTTGGTTGCAATCTGCAACGTCACCGCTAGGTGTCGCTACATCTTACACACGGGACCTTTTATACCAGTGTGGGAGTGACACTAGTTTATGCTTCAATCACAGTTTGTACCTTCTAAGAAATGGCAGCTAAACTGGACTAGCTTGATCTTTCAGGTGCTGTCTTCCATCCCGAGTATGATTAAAGCTCAGTTTGCCCACGACGGAAATAAGGAGCACTGAAAGTTCACGCGGCGACTGCCACGCAGAGTCGCCATATGGAACCCAGTATTAATTGTGTGAGGATTTACAGTGTCACCGCCGCAGCTTCCCCCTCGGCTCTCTGTGTTGTTATCCCACTGACAAGCTGCATAAAGGTTTCCAATGGGAACAATAGAAATTAAATGATTCTAGACCGCGTTGTCAGACGGTGTAATCAGTGGAGCATGATGGGGGCTTTGATTTGATTACTTCCTGGTGTTTCTGCCAATCAGGACACATTTTTTGCTGCCATCGCAGTGCCTGAGCCCATCAAAAAAAAAGGCCATGTCAGAGTTACGAAGGAGCTATGTTAATACATCATGAAGGGACGGATTGAAAGAGATAGAGGCCGACAGAGAGATGAAGAGAAAAACAGACAAACTCAGAGATAGGGGAAAAAGAAACAACATGGTGCTGATGGATAGACCCAGTGAAAGGGAGGTTTATCGTGATGAAAAGCAGAACCCCATTTGTTTCCCCGTGTGTTTCTCTGTGTGCGTGTGTTCAAGGATGTGTGTATGTGATAAGCGTGTTGTAGGGACAGTTTGATGGCTGTTGGAATAGTTAACAGGCAGGCGGTCACACTGCCTCCCTCCCTCCCTCCCTCCCTCCTCTCACCTCGACCATGGCGGTCCAATCAGTTGGTTCCACCCTGACAAAGAGCAGGACACACATATTAACACAATCACTTACTTTAATCACAGCAGGTTGGAGATGTAGTGTCTGCCACACATGTTGGATGTTTTTTTGTCATGTGCATATCAGCACTCCAAGGGTGTGTTTACCTCTTTGTTTTATTATTAGACACACACTCAACCCGATTCTAAAATCATGCTTTATTGACTTTAATTGACGCAGAGGTTCAGGGGGACGCGGACTAGACTGATGACCGCCGCTCAGTGTGACATGGACAGCAACATAGAGCTGGTTGTCAGAGCTAACCAGCCATTGGAGGCTACTGTCAAACTCTCTGTGTCTTCACTGGAAAGACATGGAGGTCGGTGGAGCGCTGACAGTCACTAGAAGCACATTTAAGTTTGACATATGTACTGTGTGGGTACCTGTGCTGTAGCTCGGCTAGCGGCTCAGCAGTGAGTTCATTTTGAGCATGAAGCCCACACAGTGTGTTTGGTTGTGCCAACAAGAAAGGATAAGATTATATGTGAAGTGCAAAAATATAATAATTTAACGCAGAGTTTCGTATGAAGATGGTCCTAGATCTTTACTGCTAACCCACAGAGGCATATTGTGCAAGATATGATATGTTTGCACATATCTGCAACATATCATATCTTGCACAATATGCAAGATATGATATATCAAGATATAAGATATGATATGCCTCTCAGCAGTACCGTTGAGTTGAGTCAAAAAAATGGAAAATGGGCTGTATTTATATAACGCCTTTCTAGTCTTCTGACCCCTGAAAGCACTTTTACACTACATGTCCCATTCACACACATTCATACAGCAGTACAGTATCGGCATGCAGACTGGAGGAGCCGGGGATCGAACCGCCGGTCATCTGATCAGTGGACGACCCGCTCTATCTCCTGAGCCACAGCCGCCACGCTGTACTGGTTATTGTTCTTTATATAAACAATGTAGTGTCTCAAAACACAATAAATCATGTTGGATTTAACTTTCTATAATGAAGTTTAAAAAGTTGTAGGCATTATTCAAGTTCTTGAGTTTCTTCAACATGTCAGTAATCATGGATTAAAGGTCCAGTGTGTGGGATTTAGTGGCATCTAGCAGTGATGTTGCAGATTTAATACTCTTACCTCCCCCTCTATGTGTGTTGGTGCAACTACTGCGGCTGCAAAGCTCACATAAAACCAATCTACAGCCAGTTTTTTTTTCAGTTTGTCTGCTCTGGGCAACTGTAGAAACATGGCGGTTCAACATGGTGGAATCTAAGTGTAAGAGGATTTGCGGTGTGTGTAGATATAAAAGTCTCAATCTAAGGTCACAAAAACGTTAGAATTCTTATTTTCAGATGACCTGCCAATAGATCCTTTTACATCCTACACACTGGACCTTTAATAGTATATTCTCTTTTAAATCTCAAATCTAAAAGCTTTCTGTTACAGCGACAAACCGATAAAATAATTCATATTAATGTGTATTTTAAAACCAGGATTTAGAGCTTGATTTATGCAGAGAATTCGTGGGAGGCAGTTCACCTTGAATTTAGGGCAAGAGCTGAGCTCAGAAGTTTGTGTGGCGCTGACATGATCTACACACACTCGCCGTCTGGAGGTGTCTTGAGGGAGCGTTTGTGTCAGTCTGGGTCATGATGAGAGAGTGTGTCCACGGGGACAGTGAGGCAAAGATAGGAAACAGACTCTGCTTCAGATAAACACAGTCATCCTAGTTGTCAAGGTCGCAGTGTGTATCCGTGTGTGTGTGTGTGTTTGCATGCAGAGCCTTTGTGTGGCTGTTGTATATCTTTGTGTACATGTGTGCATATTCAACCGTGTATGTGTGGCAGAGTCATTGAGGGCACATCTGGAGAAGTGTCATTACTTTTAAGCCTGATTTTCTCTCCCGGCCTCTACAAGTAATTTGTTTTGTTTTATAAATGACATTTCTCTGTTTTTTACGTGCAAAGACTAAAAGTCAACATTAGCTTTTGGCAGTCATTTATGCAAACGTTGTCGGATTTGTCAAAACAGACTGTGGCTGTTAATTAGGCTTCGACAAACAAATGAAAATGTAAAGCATCCTCTCATGCTTTGTTTTGATTGGCTCGCCTTTTAGCCACTTTTTATCTCTCCTTTTCTTCTTTGTGTCTTTCTTTTTTCATTTTGTATCATGTTACCAGTGAAAAACTGAGGTGTATTTTGCCCTTATTGTCATTGCGGGACACTTAATTGTGTAAGTGTAGACAAAGAATAATTAGTTTGTGGTCTTAACTGATGGAGTATTTGTTAAAATCTGTTCAAAAATGTCCCAACAAGACTCTTCAGGTCTGTCAAATTGTACTATGAAACAGTGGAATTATTCCTTTAAGAAACCACAAGCCATAAACTGATGACTTAATCGTTCCATGTCATGGTTGTCAAACCTTTTATCTGCTGGCATTGAATCCAGACGCCGCTCAAAATCTTGAACTTTGATAGGAAATTACATTTTTTCTTTTACTATTTCATGAGATTTGAACAAACAGCAGCCGACAGGTCAACCCGTGGTTCTGCTGGGCGACTTCCTGCCTCAGAAAGTGTCTTTGCAGTCATGTTTTTTAGTGCATGTGTGTCTTTATGTCCATATAAGCAGACAAGCAGTGCAACAACGCGTAAATAGAAATCCACAGCGCCTGGTGTTGTTTATGGGCTTGGGCGGGGGGGCAGTGAGGTGTTGTAACAAGGCTTGTGGTTGTGTTTCATGCTTGTTTCCACCAGGTGGCGCTGTGCTGTAGTGTTTCCAGCCTCTTTCATGTAGGGGGGCACAGGTGGAGCAGGGATGATACAGCAGTGAGGAGGGTGTGTTTGGTCCGCTGCACCGCATGGCCCGGAGGCGGGTAGGAATGGATCGATGCATATAGCGGTGCTGCCTCTGCAGGCTCAGCGCAGTCAATCACGTCCACTTTAAAGGGACTCCAGGTTGTTGATTGTGGCTGAAACTCTGAGGAGAACTAAACAGTGAACAGATGCAGAAGCTTTAGTGCTGGTCTGCTCAGTAAGCCTGCGTGGAAAACCGCACGACCTTCTCCGTCTTGCTGTTTCTCTGTATTTTTTTAAATTTTTTCTCTGCTGCTCTGTGTTGTTTTGTCTGTCTCTTTTTTTCTGTTTGCCAAGCTAAGGCACTGTAAGCCCAGTTAATGCCTCATCATGTAATCCACGTATAAATATGAAACACAATGTACTAATGCCTAATTCCAGTGAGCCTTAAAGAGGCTGGCATTAATGGAAATAGAACATATTCCTTTGGTGCTTTACTTTTCGGTTTTTCTTTGTTTGGATGTGTGGATTTCTGGGATTTGTCTTCCTCTTCGTACCTCTTCCGTTCTGTCTGAACATGTGTAGGTATTTTAGTGTGTGTATCTGCGTGAACTCATGGAAATATTTGTCAAAGATTCAGTTGTTTAATATCTTACAGACCAGGTCTCCAAAGCCAGCGTTTCTCTCCCCAAAGCTTTCTGCTGAATGTAAGCGATCAATCGAGTCAGCTGAGTGAAAATACATCTTTATGCTGGAAAGTATATGTTGTTGTAAAGTCCATCATCGCTTTTGAAAACATCTTTGAAGCATATTATGAGCCCAGAAGACAAAGTGGCCTTTGGAACCTCCATCTGGGTCTTTCTCACCCACTCTTTCTTCTTTTTCCCCTCACCCCATACTTCCTCAGTTTCGTTGTCTCTCAGTACCAATAAAAACAATACATTGATGACACTCAATAAAAATCCCAGAACTGTAAATCCGATTTGTTGTGTGTATTTTTGTGTACTGGGACAGTTCATCAACACACACAAAGTTTTTTTAACTGCTGCACCATCACTGTAAAAACAAGGATTTGTGTTTTCTGGGTTCTTTCACCACCAAAACATCAGATGGTACTTTTATGGGAACAACAAAAAAATCTGATCTATCACCGAAACAATCCCTGAAAGGCAGACACCAACCGAGAGTGGTGGTGGTGGTGGTGAGGAAGACGAACAGATGGACAAATTGGTAGGCAGAGTGACAGAGAGAGTGATAGCTTCCCCACACCACTTCTAAATTATAGCGAAAGGAAATGAGACACAGAAAGAGCAAAATGACATAAAAGATAAAAAGGAGAAATAAAAAGACAAAAGGAGGAGAAAGGCGAGGAGAGGAGAGGAGAGGAGAGGAGCGGGGGATTTCCAGTGAACTCAGTGCAGATTCCTGCAGTCTAAGAGGGATTTGAAGTTAAATAAAAATGATTGGATCAAGGTGACGTGTGCTCGACTGCTGGCAGACGGACAAGACATCACACTGATTTTTTTCGGCAGTTTTATCTGCGTGAGGGTGGCTTTCCTTTTTTATTTGGATCTGAATGTCAGTAGGCTTGTTTTTCATTATTTTGTCTTTTTGTCTTCGGACTGGATCGCGTTCCCATCATCACATCTCTTGTTTTTTTTTCTCCCATCAGATGCACACAATCATACACATGAGATCAAATATATGTATGATATCACTGTTATTTCCAGTGCTTTCTGGGTGAACAGTTTTTGATCAGAACAACACCAAATTGTTTGGCTATAAAACGCTATGAAATATGATAACCAGTGATGTTAAGAATCAAAAACCAAATGCCAATTACAGATGGACCATTTGGGGTCAGAGAGTGGACAAAGTTTGAACATTTTCTTTAACTGAATTGGGAATAAAAGTGCAGGTCAGGTGGTACATCACAGTTTAAAATGAAATAAATATAACATGCAAATTTTACTATATATGCATTGTTGTGCAATGCATTGTTTGGACCCTGGAAATGAGACAAAGTGCTTCCTAAAAAAACACAAACACCTCACTTTGGACAACGCTTAATAAGCTTAATAAATCTCAATTCTTCCTTGCTATGACCGTTTAATGGCTATAGCAAAATGGCCGCCATTTAAAAAAAAAACCTTAAACAGCAGCTGTGAGATGGAGTGGAAGCGAAGCGCGGTCTTTTTCATGGATTATTAAGAACACATAATGTAATTACTGTGCTTTCCGTAAAAAGAAGTGCACAACGAAATGAGAATATAACGCAGAACTGGTCATGCTTTAAACTGTCCATAATGTAATGAAATAGTAGAAGCACAAAATGCCTTATTTTGCATATTTTTTATATTATATATTATATATATTTAGGCATAATCGTTTCAACAACTCTGCTGGGTCACCATATGTTTCCTCTCTGCTCATTTTCTCTCTCATCGTCGTAGTAAATTCTGTTTGTCAGGGGAAACCCGCTCAACACTTGTTCTCTGTTCTGGTTTTTTAGATACTTTTCTCATGTAGTCATGCATTGATAATTTCCATGACAATTGACAAATACCTCAAGATCATCTCTTCTTTTTTCTTTCCTTCTGCCTTCCACTTCCACTTCCATCCCATCATTTGTCAAAGGAAACCTTGCCTTTAAGACTTTACCCTGTGTCACCTTATACTTGGTACATCTCCACTTGTTTTGTTCCAAACTACTCCGCATCAGTTTCACTGATTTCTGAAACAGCACATCAGCGCTATGCTCCTGTTTTTGTGGAAGCCATCGGGGATCAGTTTAATTTCTGGCATTCGTAAGGAAAGGCATTATTCTTCCGATGTGTTACGCTAAATAAAAACTCAACATTCGGAGGCCCAGTTTTTATTGGTGCACACATTTATCATCATAAAGTGCAAATGAAGTAATGAGAGATAAAAACCAGATCCCAAAAACCATTCTACACTCTAGCTTAGTGACAGTTTGTAGTCTCCAGCCTCAGCTGCCCTTAATCAGATCTATTACAAATCCTTTGATAAGAGATGATCAGAGTTTTGAGGAGAGTTAACATAATGGAGCGTGATATGTTAGTTGTGATGTGTAATACACGGGGAAAGCTGCGAGCCTTGTTTCTTTGTTTTGATTTGTTTTTTGGTCGGCTGCTTCAAATTCTGGTGAGTAAAGAGAGAAAGGACAGGGGTGACGGGAGGGAGGAGGAATATGTAATGAACAAAAAGCGAAGAGAAAGACGAGTGATGCAGGAATGGGCACCAAGAAAAAACATGAATAGTACTTAAACAATGTCATTCAGCCTAAAAGTGCAAGTTTGATTAAAACTCGTCATTCTAATTAAAACTCAACAGTATTTGGGATTTGAATTTAATAGTCTGAGCATGATTAAAGAGTTTCTTCATTAAAGTGAAAAAGGTGTTAAATTCAGTCTTTCTCGCTCCGTCACTTGAAGCGTCTCCTCTCTCTCTCTCTCTCTTGATTGCCACAGCTGAGGTCACTCAGAAACATGTCTGACTGAGTTTTGAACCTCGCACATCATAAAGTCGTTGTGAGTGAAACGTCGTGCCAGGCCAGATGAAAGCGCTCCGCGATCCACAAATAACACCACATTTAACGCGAATGCAGACAGGGACGAGGCATGAAAGACAGACAGGCTGACAGACGTGTGGGCAGAGAGAGAGAGAGAGAGAGAGAGACGGACCTGCGAGCGAAGGCTGTGGATGCCAGGATAAAAGTTATTTTTTCACTTTTTATATGCGAGTTTGAAATATCAATCAGCGTTTGTCTCGTGTAAATAACGTGTCGGAGAGGATGTGATGAGATTACACAATCCCCCAAGCGCCAATTAGTTTGGTACATCGGGCTGCGACCAACATAAAAGATCATTAATTAATGAATTTATGTCTTTATGTTTGGTGTTTTCATCAGCCACTTTTAAATTGGAAAGACACAGGCATGTTTGGGCTTGAACCAGGGACACTAAAATTACATACACCCCCGACACAGTGTGTTTTTTTTTATTTTTTATTGTGTAATATTTTTGGCCTCTCTCATGAACTTGGGGCATGTTATGTAACGTCGAATGGCATCGTGACACGAATGTTTTCTACATTAGCGAGAGCAGAAGTGTGCGTGTGTGTTCCAAAAACACGCCTTCGTCACATCTTGTCTTCTTCATGTCACGGTAGGAAAAGCACAGGTGTAAATAAGACAATAATTATGTCTGAAGTTTTTTTTAGGTTGCTTCAGGTTCAAGGTCCTGGACACTGTCATAAGTATAATGAGTGGGAAGAGCTTCCAGGTCTTAAAAGTGAAGCCAGTTGTGTCTTGAACCTGTGTCTAATGGCCCTGTGCCATTGGCTGCCACAAAAAGTCTGCTCCGCATGTAAGCTGCATGAGAAAACGTCCCGACTTCACGCTTGATTTATGACCTCGATAAACAGTTTCCTCACGAGTTCAGTCGCTATAGCTTCAAGTCTTCATCCACACGGCACGAGCTTCATTTAGTAAATTATGGTACCAAAATTTTGCTTTGCATTGCTTATTTCTCAACTTAAATCCTTTTACAGACATATTTTTAGTCTGCTGTTTTAGCTCTAGGTACATTTATATATCCAGGCAGGCCGCCGACATCCACCAGCTGCACGCTCTCGTCCAAATATGGTGACATCTGGCTGTGCAAAAACCCGAGATGACAATGTCTGTGATGCCAAAACGGTTGTCCACAAAACCAATGGGTGATGTCACGGTAGGTTTACACTTGACTCAGAGCAGAGCCATCGTTAATGTGATCAGTAACAGCACATTAAATGCTGAGAAACTGATACATAGACAGGTAGTCAGGCAACAATGACAACAAAAAGACAGAGGAAATGTGTGTCTGTGTGTGTGTGTGTGCCAGTACTGGGTGAAAACAGGTATGCAGCCAACTAATTAGTTCTGTGGATTAAGCTGAATGATGATTGGATTTAATTAGTCTTTTGTTCCATGGCTCATCTCTCTGTCTTTCTCCTCCGAGCTGTCTCTCTCTCTCTCTCTCTCTCTCTCTCTCTCTCTCTCTCTCGCGCCTACACACACTTTTAGAAGTACTTCTTCCTGCAGAAGCGCTCAAAAATTAATCATCAACCGTCTCCTGTCACAGCATTCGCTTCTTATAATGTAACTTCCACCTCTGTAAGAGGGTTTGTCTTTGTGTGTGTGTGTGTGTGGAGGTTGAGGCGTACGGGAGCCCTGCCGCAGCCCCTCGGAGACCCTCTTAGCTGATCAGGACGTAGGTGTGCTCAGCCAGACGTGTCCTCTCCTCGTTAAGGTGGGCTGCTATGCTAACGAGCCCTGGGGAGTTTACACTAATGAGCGTGTGTGTGTGTGTTGGGACGGATGTTACACATGCTAGAGCGAAAAGGTGTGATGGCATGCGTAATCATCGCTCTCTGTTTGTTTATACAGTACATGTGGAAGTAGAAGTGTGTGTGTGTGTGTGTGTGTTGAGTATTCCCGCCACACTTCTCCTCTCTTTGTAGTTCAAGGTTGTGAGTGTAAGTAAAGGTATGTGTGTGTCCGCTCCAGGGTGCTTCTATTGCAGCGATAGAAAGCCACAATAGCCACCTGGAATGTAAACACCTTTCCCAAATATCTCTCCCACACACACATCTGCACACACACACACACGCACACTTTAGACATTAGAGCTACCAGATATCCTCCTCTGCTTAACCAGTCACGAACTGTTTTTTTTTTTTTTTTATTCCTCTTTAAACGTCTTTAAGTTGCTCTGCGTCGCTATGAGCTCAGACATCCGGAGGGAGTTTGGAGTAGAGCCACCGCTCGCATCAAAAGGAGTCAGTTGAAGTGGCTCTTGGGCGCCTCTCGTCTTGGAGGACACTCGAGGGAATCTCATCTGGCCTGGGAACTCCTCGGGTTGCTGCAGGTGGAAAACATCGCTGTGCAGAGGGACGTCCGAGCTACCACGCTTAGCATGCTGCCACCACCGGATAAATGGCAGGAAAATGATGGATGGATGGACCGACGGAGGGATGGATGCATCACTAAAGTTCACTCTAGCTCACTTTGACCAATTCCTCAGACATTTTTGAAATCCTATCACATAAATAAGGACGTGATCCCTCACTGGTTTCCCACCCACAGACACTACCAGTTGCTTTTGCAGCACTGGTCACTCATGTATCCATCCAAACTTGAAATTACTGAGTATTTCATTTGTCAAAGAAAAAAACATCATAAAATAATGACCAGCAGAAATATAGTAACACATTATATAATAAAGGTTATCACGCTGTACACTCAACATCTTTTATTCCATTCTTTTTACATCACGTTATGCACAACACACATGCACATACACTCCTCTAACTGTGAAAAAGTCAATCTGAATGTGTGTCTGTGTTCTGCTTTTACCTTTTCTTCACTGAGTGTGTGTGTGTGTGTGTGTGTGTGTGTGTGTGTGTGTGCTCCTCTTTCTTAGCTTGCCATTTTTCTGTGTGTGTGTGTGTGTGTGTGTGTGTGTGTGTGTGTGTGTCTTTGTGTGAAAATGTGTGTCTGTGCTGTTAGCCTAGTATTTTAGTTTCAAATGGAGAGGCTGATAACATCTTCTGGAGGTCAGCCAGGTCTGAATCCTCTCTAACTTTTTACCTTTCTTGGCTTGTAGAGAAAGAGAGAGTGTGTGTGTGTGTGTGTGTGTGTGTGTGTGTGTGTGTCTGTGTGTGTGAGGGTGTGTATATGTGTGAACCTTCCTTGGCTCAGACTCGAGAACAGTGGGTGGTTTTCTCTGTTTCCACTTTGTGCCAGAACTTCTTCAGTCCCTGCTTCATCCTCTTCATCTCCCTCTCACATGTCCCTGTTGTTGTTTTCAAGTATTTACATATTTGTGGCCGTCTGTTCGACGATGTTTATTTTATAAATTCTTTATTTCTCTCACAATCATTTATCTTTCTTTTCCTTCTTATATCTCAAACCTTCTGCCTTTCTTCTTATTTTCCATCCTCCCTCTCTTTCTCTCTTTCTGTGTCAGTGTCACCACCTCTTTTAATGGGTGTCACCTGCTAGAGTAATAGCCAGGGCTCAATGTGCCATAGCAGTAATTTAACACTGTCACACATACACACACACACACACACGTAGTGGTACACACAGTGATGGATTACTCTGGGGACTGTTGCAGAAGTGCTGCATGGTCCCGCGTGGATATGACAAGTAGTAAATTGTGTGTACGTGTGTGAAGCAGAAGTGACCACTACAAATTCAACTTGCTTTGAGAGGAGATAGAGCTCTTACTAACTGGTTTTGCAGATGAGTTCGATTCCAGTTTTATACGGTTGGGAGCTGGTTTGAGTGGATTTTTTTGTGGTTGCTGGAAGAAATCATAAAAGTAATAATCTGCGACATGGTAGTGAGAATAAATGTCTGTTTTGCCGCTCACCATCGACGTCCGAAGTGACGTAACAAGGGCCGAATCTTAAAGCCAGTTTGAGCTTTTTTACATTTGGTGATCCAAAAACGCTTTTTTTTTTTTTTTTTGTGCATGCTCATCATCTAAAGCATCTGGAGTCAGGTAGGACTTTTCCAGAAAGATCGTCTGGCGTACAAGAGGTGCTAGATTTTCTGTTCCCATCCGATGCAAAAGTGGTTTGTTTGGAATAAACAGAAGAAAAGCCGGTCAGCTGGAATCGGCCACAAAAACTGCCACGGCTCAACAGTCAGAAAAAAAAGTGCCTGTTAACAGAAAAAGACGTCACGCTGCTTGATTGACACGTGTTCTCTGAGAAACACACCAGAGCAAGATGCCGAGGACTTGCCACTTTCATTATTTGGCCTGGCTTGTTCGAGATGATTGATGCAGGGTTGCTGCGTTTGAGTTTACCGTGAGCTTGGGGGTTGCAGGAGGAAGGGAGCATTACGTAGCGGTCGTACTGTAGGTGGTCGCAAACACGAAGAAACACACGGGCAGACCAAAACATGTGAAGGCTCTGGGTCATTAACACCATGCACACACACGCAGTCTCAACTTGAAAGCAGTGGCACGGTGGAGCAGAAATGTTTTATGTTCCTTTTCAACACCTGGTTGGGAAAATGAGAGACATAGAGAGACACATTGGAGAGAGAGAGAGAGTAAAAGTAGGGAAAACGGCTGCCCAGTGACTTTTTGTGTGCCCATGTGATGCCTGTGTACCATGCAGTGTTTATCATCCATGCACCTTTTTTGGAGCTGCCTTCTCCGACAGAGGTTGGCAATACATCAGTCACACACATGAACACTCACAGGCCAGGCAGGACTGCTGAGGTGGGTTTTCTTGCATGTGTGTGTGACTCTGCTCCTCGAGTATTTTTCAGCATATATGTGTTTTAGTGCTCGGGTTTGTGTATGCAAAGGTATTCAGGCCAATGTGTGTGTGTGCATGTGTGTGTGTGTGTGTGTGACTGAAGGTCTTTGACAGTAGACTGACAGTTGAAGAAGATGGATGTTTTTGCAGAAACTGGACAGTGGGGGGGAGATCTGAAAGGGTTTGTTGATTGTGTGTATTTGTGTGTTTGCTTGTGCACGAGCCTGCATCAATGTGTGTGTGTGTATGCAGGAGGGGATGGGAGGTGGGATAGGGGTGAAGGTTGGACACCTGCTGACTGATAGACATTTCAGTCTTTCAGGCTTTGGCAAGAAGAGATGAGATGACCATATGTGTGTCATAGATATTCCTCTTCAAAATATGCTTCCATGCGGCGCTCGACACAAAACAGAGACAGACTGTGAACTCCGGAGAGCAAAAGATGGCTTCCAAATACCACTCGTCACCGCCGTCAGCTGTTCCCTCTGATTCCGCATTGTTCTCAAACAAGCAATCGACGAGGGAATAAAAAAGGATAAAGGCTGTCGTCACCTCGAATCTTTATTCATGTGACGTCTTAAACTATGTTCCGTCTTTGTCACAGTCATGCAGTTGTGAAACACTTCGTGCGGTGCCAGAGCAAGAAAATGCCGAAAATCAGAAAATTCTGCCACTATTGGAAACGGCCTTGTGTTTTTAAATGAGCGTGCACCAGCGACCGCGCTGTAACACAACTGCAACTGCATTTAATTTTACTATTTGGTCTGAATAGCAGTACTTAAGATGTGGATGCTACTGGTAGATTTTGTTGTGATGACAATCGAACACGAGTGAGATTTTATACCACATGTTAATAAGCGGTAAACTTTAACATGCGGATGACACAACTCATCGCTGTGATCAGAAACACTGAGCACACTTTAGTGTATGAAGGGGTTAAAATATGGATCACATGTACGTGTTCATAAACTCTGGAATTGCAGTAATCTGGTTAATTTTTGCATTGAGGCCAGTGTGTTTTTTTAATGCAGTTGCAGTACATTTTCAGTGGTTTGGCTCTGTGTCATTAAGTATTTTCTACATACTATTAGAGCCACAGAAGCTATCAATTACAAAGATGAAAATTCTGAAATCAGAGATGTGTGGTTTTCTGTTTGACACTGACAGCATGTAGCTATGATAATGTGTTTATCATGCAGCGCCGACTCAAAAACAAAACATTTCTTGGAAAATTTTGTGGGGGTGGAGAGAATGGGAAGAATTGATGTGCTGGACAAACATGAAACATATCTGAGTTTTATCAAAAGAGAGACAGCGTGTTTGAGTAGTGCACGTATGCGTGTGTGTGTTTATATCGGCCAATCGTAAATGCATCCAGCTGTAATGGAGACAATAAGCAGAAACACAGAAGAGTTTGACGTGGACAGACAAAAGAAACCAATCAAAGATTCTCCATGTATTTGAAACTCTGTAAACTTGGAAGCTAATTTGTCCACATCTGCGTCTGAGAACCGGCGACTGTCACCGAAGATAAAAGTAACTCTCTGATTCTTCATCGCCGCCTGTCAAAGCGTTTCGAATCCATATGAAGTCACTGGCTCGAGTTGTTGGGAAGGGCAAAGGATGACTCGCAGATCAGGGAAGAGTTAAGAGTAACTCTTTTTGTTATTGAGCATCTTCTAAGCGTATCACAGCACAATATTTAAGACATAAAGTGTTACCTGATGCTCCGTACTCTGTAGTATTTCACGTCATTACGGCATCAAAGTAGCCATGTTGCTCACATTACATTCCTGACCCCTCTTACACATGGATCTCTCAATCTTAGCTCTCCACTGACAGTGGCAGCCATCGTAAAAGTAAAAAAAGAGTCCCACATTATGCATTTTGGACCTCTGGACGCATTAATCCAGATGTTTTTGTCTTGAATATTGCACAGCGCCGAGCGAATATATTTAAAACACCACTTCATGTCAACCGAAACCATTCCATGTAACGTCAAATGGCTGAAAAGAGAGCGAGGAGCAAAACATGGAACACCTACAGTGACTCCATGTTAGCCTTGTTTCCACTGCAGCCAGTAAAAACAGTCTTCGTGCAGCATTTGTAGAACATTTTATGTCTTCGACATATGTTACCATTCACCCTATGAGAGTACATGTGAACATTTTTCTCTGTGGTGTAAATTTGAGTATGATCTTCACTAAACGACATCTCGCGAGCGCGTTGATATATTCCTTGATAGACTGGTAAATGAGAGAGGCAGTTAACCTACGACCTGCATGTGATGAGACTGAGATTGTCTGTCATAAATCACTCGGCTACAGTATGTGCGAGGGTGTTCTGATGATGTCCAAGGCTGTGGTGTGTTATTTACAGCAGATTGGATTAAAACAAGTTTGATATCACAAAAATCTTCCCCATCTTTTCATCTCACCTGTTTCCACTTTAGGTTATTTACAGGGTCACGGGGTTATTGTGTTAGACGCTCCACCTTTTTAACTTGGACTCTCCTCCACTGGCACTAGATGAGTTGATATTGTCTGGCTTAGAAATTACTGCCAGACAACGTCAAAGCCAATGAGCGTTTTGTCATTCACCTCCTTCACCTGACTTAGAAATGGGCACAAAGTGTGAGTAAGAAGGAGAGAGACACTGATAGTGATAGACAGTAAATGCCATCTGGGCAAACCACCGTATACAATCATTATCAGAGCTCAACCACAAACAACACAACACGACTCGGGCTTCCTCTCGGCCGTCGTCTTTCTCTCATACACAAACACTTATCTCACAGAACAGACACACACACACACACACACGGTGGTCTCAGTGAGATCAGAAGTGTCTGTCGGGAGAATTTGTGGCAGTTAGATGAGAGATCAGCATCCTCAGTAGAGTACATCTTGGAGCCATTGGCTGGCTACCATTTAGAGACCACAGACTGAGAGGGGATACCACCCCAGACCTACACACAACACACTACACTACACTGCAGCTTGTCTATCTGTTGTAGATCACATGAAAGAGAAAGAGCGGTGATGACACAGCGTGTGATAGGAAGAAAAACTGAGACAAAAAGGGTAGAAGAGGAAGAAGAGAGGGCGAGATGAAAAGGAAATAAGATAGATGGACGAAAAGAAGAGAGAGGACGAAAATTTGTGGTATGGGGGGAGGGAGTCGAGGGGTTAAAAAAAGAAAGAGATGGGGTCCTGTCATCCCCTTGCCTGAATTGTTAGCCACGTTGCCCCTGAACTTCACGCACAGATGAAAGACTTGTAGCTTCATCTCGTCGTCCAGACGCACACACTCAGTCACACCCCGGCATTCTCACACGTACAAACTGATACGCATGCACTCCCTCCTAACACGTACACACACATGCACAGGTCTAACCCACCCTCCCACCCCTCCCCGCTGCTGTTTTAACGACTCCTATTGTTCTGTGCACTGCTTCTCCCTCCATATGACTTCCATATGGGGGAGCCGCGGCTGGCTGTGAAAACTACTGTACTTCAGCTCCAATCTATATGACTCTATACAAGCCCTGCGTGGGTCCTGCTAAGGTGTCAGGACCAACGTACAACACATGGTAACCTGACCTTCACTACTGCTATGCACCTTATGTCTCGCAGGTGTCAATCCATGCTAGCCAGACGCACGGTGGAAGCCATATGTGGGGTTAGCAGCTTAGGATCAGTAGCAGAGAGCTGAAAATAAATGTAGGTGCATTCGGTATCTGAAAGCCACACAGAATAGTTTTATTTCAGTATGTGGTTGCCGCCAGCTGGTAGATAATGGTGCTGCATGTAATATGATGAAACCTACTGTATACCAGAGCACCGCTCTGAGCTAATGTTCTTCTTCTTCTTAGTGGCCTGCCACAGCGTGACAGACAAGTGCATTATTTCTGACCACTTTTAAAAGCACGCCGCAGACTTTTTCATTGATATTCTTCTTTTTCAGGCTAGTTGTTGGCTTCAGTTCTTTCAGTGCAACGTGAACTAATTGCAGAGACCTTAAAAGTTAAGAAAGCTGATCCATCATGGTGTACATTTTGCCTTTAGTTCTTAGAAGCACGTACTTTTGAGATTTAAGAGCTGGCAACCAAAGAGCGAGCTGTTAAATGCAAAAAAAACAAGTAAAAATCATCACGATAATATTTTTACAACATGCTCACAATGCTGCCGACGCTTCAGTACTCGATGTTTGAGCTCCTTAGTTGCATTAAACATTGAAATAAACGTGATAGTTCACCAGAGTACAGTCTTATTTTGCTTTGGCGTCCTTACTTTATTGGTTTATAAGACAGTATTTCATGTGCACACATATTTGGTGGTGCAGGTTAAGTGTCCAAGGCTTGAGGTGATTAGTGGTTATGTTGATGCTGTTGGACGTGGTTTCTGCGCTGCTACGCCTCTGCTCTGGTATGTCTCTGTAGACATATGTGTCCCATAAAGGTGTCAAGACCAATGCAGCACATGGTGACCTATAAGTTCAGCCATTTCTGTGGATTCGGTAGATCACTTTCGTTGAAGGACTTTTTATCCAAAAAGATTAGTTGGTTATGACTGCTGATGAATTTCCTCACTCGCTTCCTTTAGACGTATTTAATAAAGCAACACTTGCGCGGTCTTTTATGCTCCGTTCAAGCACCTCTATCACAATTAATTAAACTTTTTCTTTCTGCAATACTTTTGTGCCGGCAACCCCCCTGTAGTCCAAGAAGAAGGAGTTTAAGAAAAGACTCAGGGCACACACACATTCCCCTGGCATGGATACAACAGAAGGAACGAGCACTGTGTGCAGATCAGGTATGTGTGAAACGAGAAAGAGAGAGAGCGAGCGAGAGAGGAAAACAAGAAAAGCAACAAATAAAAATAGCTCGACGGGCCGCGCCGTGGCCACAGATATCTGAGAAAGCGCATACAAAGAAGACGTAAAAAACAGAGAATGAACAGAAGGCCTGCAGACTTGGCATGTTAGTGTAACATCTCAATCCATGCACTTCATACTTCACTAATATTTGACTCTAAACACTCTAATTACTACCCAGCTCCTTCATAAAAAATGAAAACAACCTATCTATCCGTATTCTCGTAAAGCGTAGCAATAAAATGATGAAATTCAAGAAATGGCAGGGGGAAAATACAGAATAAAAAGGGGGGAAAGAAGCCACATTAAAAAATCATAAAGATGTGGAGAGATTGTGGATATGTTGCGTTCTTTCTAGTTATTTATTTATAAGCGTCAGCTGCCTCAGAGCCACCCCCACCCTCAAACTCAGCGCTGCCCCAAACTGGAACCAGATTTCTGGGAGGCCGGGAGGTGGTGGATGTTTTTCTGGGTCCTGAAGGAAAAATTGGATAAAGAAGGGGGAGATTTCATGGTTTTGAGGTTTTTGGGACAAAAAAAATATCGAGGGTGGTTGTATTTTTTTATTTTTTTTCTTTCGTTGAGAGCTTAAGGTTGACTGACAGAGGGTGAGCTTCAGAGTCTCCTTCCTTCAATCAGTCTGAGTTGGATGGACTTATGCAGAAAAGAAAATATTTTCAGAGGTTGAATTACTTTATTGGCCAAGTACAATAAACATGCAGGGCTTTAATCTCCAGATTTCCAAGTACAGTATTAGCGTATTATTATTTGGCGTTAGTGTTTAAGTGTGTGTAATGATTGAAGAGTACCGCAGCTCCAGAGTTTTTTATTTGAACATTGCCATGCAGGGTATAGTATAATAAAAAATGATACGTTTAGGTTGTTATTAGTGTAAAAAATTGAAATCTCTATCATTTTAAATATTACCGCAAAACTCAAATATTTGGAGCCGTGTATTTAAAGGCGCGACCACATGTTTATTTTGTTTTCAGGCAAATATAATGATTCAAAAATAGTGCAGCATGCGTGTACAGTGCAACCAAGAAGGAAGCACGACTTCAGAACATGAAATTATAAAGATTCTGACAATGAAGGTGATAATTGGATGCAAAGAAAATACTGTAGACACTGCCTTTGATTTTACTGTTTTATGTCTTAAGAAAAAGTGCAGCAAAACGTACTATTAATAAACCTGTAAAGTATGTTTTAGGGAAAAACATATAATATAAAATAAGATATATATAATGTATAATATGTACAGTAGATGATAACAGACGGTTGAGAAAAAGTGTTTGCTTTTTCTTTTGGACTGACTGTTCTGTGTGAAGGCTTTAGAGAAACTCTGTTGGCTCAGTCTGACACCAGCGAGCTCTTCTGTGGTTTAAGTGGAAACAGGGGAGAGAAAGACTAAAAAAATCAGCTCTCCTTTTGTCAGTAGTGATGAGAGATTATGTCTTTGTGTCCCCGTTTTTCGGCTTTCTTTTCCTTTCTGCTCCATCCGTCTTCCTCTTCTCCGTCTTCTGCTCTTCCTCAGTTGTTTGACGTTTCTACTCTCGACTGTAACGCTTTCTCAAGTGCCGGCAGAACTCTGTTCCCATTTCATTCATGAGAAGTGTCCATTTATTGTTGATTGATATAACATGAGCTCCAGTTCAGACTGCGGTTCAAGAACGCTCTTACAAAATACTCCAAATGCCGCGCTGTGCACGGTGAGAAACAATTGTGTTTTTTATTTGGAAGGGAGTAGCAGCCAGTTTAAGGATAAAATTAAAATGCCCTGGTCCCGTCTCTGACGTTTGAGTTACACATTTCTGGGTAGGCAAGGCACATTAATACGAGCTCACCACCAAAGATGTCATCTAAATACTGCTTTCCCATCTCAGTGAGTAAATACATTTTGGATCCAAGCTAGAAAAAGTTTCAATGACCTTTACAGAGAGACAGTAAAATAAAGAAATAAAGAGTCACCAGTTTGTAATCAAATCAAAGGAACTGTCTTAGGTTTTAAGATGTTCATTGCAGTTAACAAGAAAAAAGGAGCTTTTACACTGAGGACAACTTCAAATATTCTTTTGATAACAGGAAGTGAAGAGACAAACGGGGAGAACACATAAATAAAATGCAGAATATGTGGCAGAGTCCCTGTGAATAATTAGAAAATCAATAAATGGAGAAACTGCAAATGTTAGCTTTAAACCTAATTTCACCTTCATTTTTTGACTTTTTTTTGTCCAGTTTTCAAATTACATATTCTAAATCGACAGCAATACTTTTCTATTTTTTCATATGTCAACATCTTTAAAATGTTATAATCATGTACCTTCAAGGATCATTTAACTTGATACCAAATCAGAGTGAAGTTCTGATGTGATTTATTTCAGGTTCTCGTCAGGGCTTCTCTCCTTCCAGTTCCTAATTACTGTTTTTCCTTTTGATGTCTTTTCATCACCTCAACAACAGGAAGAGATAAAGATAGACGGTACAAAGAAAAGCTACGATTAAACCCGGAAGTGACACTGTTAGTTGGATATGGATGAGTGAGCATGAGTGTGTGTGTGTGTGTGTGTGCAACTGTGGCCAAGCCTGCGGTCCATATGTATGTGTGTAGCCCTTGGATCAGAGAGTAGTGTGTGTGTTGGCTGAGCTTGGGGTGAAATGAGCCGTTTTAATGAGTTAGTTACTGTAGCCGTGTCTGCATGTGTGTGTGTGTGTGTTTTGAATGTGTGTCACGGCTCAGCATGAGTAGCTGCATATCTGTGCGTGTAGACACACACACACACACACACACACACACATAAACTATTCAAACATCAAATTATGTCAGTGCAAAAGAGTTTGTGAATTTACAGGAAGACTTGCAGCTGCATTTATGCTTTGATTGCCACGTTACGGGCTCGTTACGTGACGCCTGCCAGACTAGTAAAAATATGACTTAAACATAATGAGCGTTTACTAAACTGAATATATGAATACAGTCCACAATAAGTATTTTTCCAGTTTCCTCTAAATTTAAGTTATTGCAAAGAGAATGGCCAAGTTGACGGTCGATGTGGAAGGAAATCTTTCAGCGATTACATCAAAATCAGACTGCAACCAGAGCAGGAAAGTAATTATTATAAAGACAATAAAAAGTTCTCTAATAGAAAAAGTCGACCAAATTTCAAGACTTAAATTTAAGTCAACGTTGCATCTCAAAAAAACAGCGCAGAGCTCATTTCAGTCCAACTCTTAGAAGTTACAGGAGTTAAATGAGGAGTGGAGAAGTGGCTGCCTGAACCAGATTTATGTGGACTAATGTTTTCAGGGAAACATTACTGCTCCGTCTGGCTCAAATGAAGTTACAAAAATAATTACTTTGACTCCCTGGTAGCGATCCTTCCAGCTCGGGTCGGGGTGATCCATCAGACACAGTTGGAAATGTTTGCGGATTTTTTGATCGCTGCAACAAATCAGAGTGACACATTTAAAACTAGGAGGCCACTCGGAGAGCGCGGACCTCCGCCAAGGCTAACAGTCCGGTCTTCAATGATATGCAAATTTGCACACCAGTCACTTTAATTACGGCAGAGTTTGCGCGCCAGTCGGAAAATCTGTAAATCTGGATTAATTCTGAAAAAATCTTTTTCTTACATACCTGCTGCAGTTGTTTCCACGGGGGATTTTTAAGGTGGCTGCAGAGATGATTTGTTTCATCGCAGCGCACCATTCACTTTAATAATCACAGGTCCATGCAGATGCAACAAATCCAGCTCATTTTGCCAAAGACACCGCAACAAAATGGGGCCAGTGTTTTTTCCATAAACCTGCTGACAGACTGACAAACACGCAAATGAACGCCACGGAAAACACAACCTCCTGACAAACACCTGACACATGTATGGGTGGGTGAAAGGTTGTTAAGTTAAGGCATCAAAAGGCACAAAATAATGACTTGAGGAAGAGGAAATCAGATATAAATTCCTTTTCTAACCAGTCCACCAGTACTAAGCATCTTTTGCATCTCTTTTCTGCACGCTGGTGAAGTGGACTCCCCCAGCTGGCTGCGTCCTTTCTGGCATTTGCATGTTTGCGTGTACTCTGGCACTCCCTGGTAGAGGTGTGAATGTGAGCTTGAATGACTGTTAGTCTCTATGCGTCAGCTGGGATCGACTTCAGCTGCCCGTGACCCCGATAAGGACGAGCGGCTATGGAAAATGGATGGATAGATGTCACTCTGGCACCGTGTGCTGCTGTTAGCTCGGCGGTTTGAGGCTTTATGTTGACCCGTGGTAAAGCATGAATTCAGTGAATCACAGCGGGCCTAATTTTTCAGAGTGAAATCCAATTAGTGAACAAATCATCCACCAACCTTGAATAATTTTGGCCTTAATGTAACTTTACTCTCTCTCTCGCTCTCTTTTGCTTAATGTCTGCTGCTTCCCTCAGGTACATGGACACAGCATACACACACACACACACACACACACACACATTCAGTGAAGTGTGAATAGCGCAGGAGGGGTGACCTCAGTTGATAATCCTGTACAATGCACCTGGTTATGATGTAAATGGATCATATATCCTTACAGTTAATCATACACTCTGTAGCTGTAGGACACAAGCATGTGGAGGTCATTCATTCATTTTCTATGAACACACACGATTACCTTCCGACATCCTCTCTCCTCTACTTTTGACCTCTGTTTCTTTCATTATTCCGTCGCCTCGTTTCTTTTCCTCCCCACG
Source organism: Sciaenops ocellatus (assembly GCA_033000465.1). Lineage (NCBI taxonomy): Eukaryota > Metazoa > Chordata > Actinopteri > Sciaenidae > Sciaenops > Sciaenops ocellatus. The sequence goes on along the minus strand of CP136866.1, from coordinate 27,563,062 downwards.
TTTACTCACTTCATCTGCGTCTTTCAGCATATGTGCTTTCCCTCCTTTTTTCCTTGTTTCCTTTCCTTATCTCTCTTCTCCTATGCTCATTCTCCACCTCCATTTCTTCTCACTGCCACATCCTTTCCTCTCTCTCTCTCTCGCTCTCTCTCTCCTCCTGCCCTGGCTGCTTCCTCTTCCTTCCCGAGGGGCTCCGTCAGCTCCACCCAGGGTCCTGTTTGTTTGAATATGCTCCTCAGCGCAGCGTGCATATAAATCAAGCTTACCTCATGATGTCATGATCACCGAGGTCACCTCAGACGAAGGCTGGCTGCCTTTTTTTTACAGTGTGTGTGTGTTTCTAGCTATTCAGGTTACTATATGTGGGCTGGCACACACACACACACACACACACACCATGTCACAGTGAGCGCAGTGGGACTCATACAAGCAGTGCAGTACTTTGTCATTGTAGCAATTTACCTCTGTCTGTCTAATACTCAGCCGGTCCACTTAACCTTCCCAACCTCTCTGTAAGTGACACTGAGAGTTTAATCGGCCCCAGAGGAAACTGGGTGGGCCGTGCTGAAGAGAGCAGTATATCTGCAATGCAAGAAAATTAATTTTCCAACAGGCAAAATGGTCAAATGCTTGCAACTTGTCCGCTTAAGCTCCACGACTTGTTCCCTCGGTGGTGCTTATAGCGTTGAGCCGGACCACCTTGTGCACCACGCGTGCACGAGTTGCATGCTGGATTTGGTGAACCGACCCTTTTTAGAAGCAGACTTCAGTTTTTTTTATTGAATTAAATGATCCACTGCTTCACTTAAACTGCACAGTCTGTCTCAGGGTAAACAGTCAAGTGCTCTGCTGTTTGACACAAATGATATTTGGGGAATTACGGGTTTCAAAATGGGCTCTTACTGAACCACCTACGTAAGGTACGCTAATTCAGAGGGTCCACTTAACCTATTCAAACGTGCCATTTGGCACCAATTAACATTTAGATGAGGTGATTTATGAATGTCTTTTGTGTGTGTGTGTGTATTTTATAATCTGACCTCCCTCTCCTCCCTCTTCCATCTCTTCCTCTCCGTCCTCCCACATTTTCTCTCACAGGTCAAACGAGGCTGGCCCGCACGGCTCTCTCTCTCCCTCCCTGCATCACTCTTTCCTGCCGCCCTCCATCTTTCTTTTTCCTCTACCAGCCAATTGAGACTTGACACAGGGATCGTATATTTGATTAGTGTCTACATGGCCGACGGCGCCACATGTAATCTCAGCGGCTTTATACCTCTAGCCTGTCTAGGAGGAGAACGTTTAACATTTACACTCGCACACAGACAAATAAAGACACGTAGATGCACAAACTTACAACACAAATGCAAAAAAAGCACCCACATTAGGAGCCTTCAGTGTAGAGTTGCCATGAAAACAGTTCTTGTTGGACGGTCTTTATCTCAGGGAGCGATAAGGAGCATCGGGCATTGAAAGATTAGCTAAATAACTCGGGGCGAGGCCTCTCAGGGATCTATAAGTCATCAATAAAATCTTAAAATCAGCAGGTAGCCAGAAGGCTAAGATCAGTGTGATGTGATCGTGTTTCTTCCTCCGAGTCAAAATCCTGGCAGCGGATTTTTGAATGAGAATGAGACGGCAGAGGATTTTTATTTTTTTTACTGATGCCAGAAGGCAAAGAATTACAGTAATCTAGCCGACTAGTTATGAAGGCATGCATAACAATTTCCAGATTTCTGGCAGAAAGAAAAGGTCTGATCCTTGAAATGTTCCTGAGATGATGAAAGCAGGATTGAACCATTGATTTAACATGTTTGTGTGAGCTGAGGGTTTGATCGAAAATGACACCAAGGTTTCTGCGATGTCGAGTTATTGAACAGAACAGAGAGGACCGATGCCGTTTGATATTTGAGTATTTGCACAATCTCCACCCGTGATCGATACCTCTGTCTTCTCAGCATTTAGCTGCAGGGGACTTTGTGACTTCTTCCACTTGTGGATGTCAAGACGGCAATTTAACAGGTTGCCAGCGCCCTGGTAGGGATTTGCAGGATCACAGCTTAGATAGATCTGAGTATTATCTGTGTAAAAATGGAAACTGATATTATGTCTACGAATAATGTGGCCAAGCAGGAGCATGTAAATGTAAAATAATAATAATAATCCAGTTTTAATCCAGAGTCGAGGGGCCCTGATTGAAAAGGCACGATCACCAATGGAGGGAAGCTAAAATCGGTGAGATGTGATCTTGTTTATAAGCCGAGCTGCTGCGTTCTGGACAAGTTTGAGGTTTTTTTTAGATACCGGAGAGGAGTGAGTTCCAACAGTCCAGTTTTGAGAAAATAAGATGGAGATGAGGCATAAAGAAGGTAAACGCTGTATTTCAGCGGGACGAGATGAAGATAACTAAACTAACGAATGTTGAATTATAGACAGAAAATGTTCTGCTGAGTGATGAGGCGTAACACAGAGAGACCTTGACAAGCTTTAAGTAGTGTTTATATTGACACAGAATTGAACTCACTGAAGAAAAATGTGTTTTCAAGGCAAGTTTTTGTCTCCAAACTTCATTTGTATCTAATTTCTTTTCGTTTGGAAATCAGAAATCTGGTTTGTTGACAGGTCACGTTACTGCATCAAACAGCAAACCAAATGTTTTCATGTTCGTTGTCTCTGATCCAGCTTTAGACTCATGAGCAGTGCAGGAGCGCGGATGCAGAAGGTTATCGGCTACAGAATGATCCCACCTCCAGTGAAAACATTTTTATAAAGGCGCTCAAAGATGGAGGTCAGAGATTGAGAGACATTTTTGCTGAGTGAAGTTGCAGATTTGAGATTTGCATATTTCACCTTCATCAGAAATATTCAGCAGTTTGCTTAGCAGATGTTTTTTAAAGCTGTGTCAACAGCACAAAGAGCTTCAGTATGACATGTAGGGTTGTATCTGAACAGTTAGTTGTGTGACCGTGACCGTGTTGCTGTCAGTGTGACTGACTGTTAATTTCCTTCCTTTCTGTCACTGAGAGCGACAGATAGCATCAGCAGTCCAAACACACACGTACACACACACACACACACACACACACTGGTGTAATATGCAGTAGGTGTGGGTTGCACAGGGATTTCCTCTCTTTGGCACGACGGTCACACTCTGTAGATGTTTGAGTCGAGATAGCAGCATTTGTGTGTGTGTGTGTGTGTTCACAGGAAATGGTGTCCTGTTCTACATGTTTCACTCTCACTGATTTGATTGAGGAAGAGAGATAATAAACTTAGTTTGGCTACCATTTCCTGGAAATACCCAATAGACTCCACACTGACCCATGTGCACACACATGCACACACATGCACACACTGCCGGAGAGGTTTCTAATTACTTTTCTGTGGACGTTGCGGTGATTCGCTTCAGATTTTTTTGCTGCTTTTACATGCAATTCACTTAAATTTCACAATAATTACACTTTTTGCTGTTGAAAGACATCCAAACATCCTCTTGGAGCCACTTCTGTAATAATCTTATCAGCTCTAATATACTGTGTTTTAATTTCAGCACATTTTTCTCTGTGATTGTAGCTGATATGTTGCATTTCTTATGTAATTTATTTATGTAGTGCTCTAACATGGATCCTATTACTTCCCAACGCTACACACACACACACACACACACACACACACACACACACACAGCATGGCCACAATGATGTGATGCTGCGTGCTTCGAGTGGAACCGAACACGAAGTCCAACAGATTGTTTCGAGATAGATTTATTTGTTTCATAACTTTTCCATGACAGGACGACAGATCTCGACAATGAAATGTTTATCTGCAAAATCGCGGGGCCTGCGCCGTGTTTGTTTTGTTGTTGTCATGGTGACGTCGGATTGCCGTGAGGAAGAAGAAGAAGAAGAAGAGATGAGATGAAAAGAACGGCACGAGGAGATGACCTTAAAAAGATGCAGCTCATCCCGAACAGTTCGGTTTCCATCACTCTGCGGAGGGTCTTTCTTATTGACATCATTGTTCACTATCATGATGGCTTGTCATGCGCTTGTCTGTTTCTCATTTACTGCCTTGTTGCATTGTAGTTTCTACTTTTGATTAATGGGAGATCAAATGCTATTCAGATATATTAAATTAATAATATGAGACGTTGTCATATAAATATGATCATATAACAAGATGTGTCTTCTGTGCCAGTTGATGGCCAATTGAAATAACACAATAGCTATTCAATCTGTCCCCAGTTGACTGGATGTAAAAATGTTAACAGTCTTTCCTGCAGCTCTCTCTCCTTGAAAGTCAGTTCATATTTTACAACAGCAAACACGTTCTGAGCGAGCGGCAACCTTCGTGGAAGTGCCACAAACTGCAGTTCCTCAAACGGACACTTGAGGCTGGCTACACAAGTCAATCTCCATAATGCGATTGACAGGGTGGGTGCTGTCACAGTTGGCTTGTTTGAGCAACCATGCTTTATTCGGAGAGAGCCCGCCTCAGCTCCACCCACGCTCCACGTCTCCGCATCATCCATTTTTAGATTAGCCGTGAGCCGGTGGAGGCAGGACTGCCGAGGCGACGGCTCTTCAGGAACTTCCGGGTGATGTTGTGTAGACTACGTCCATGTTTTATACAGTCTATGGTGTTTATTTTAGTTTTCCACCACTCTGATTGATCAATGATCAAGAATTTAAGGAACAAGGACGTTTAAAGCTACCTTCTATCTCAGATTAAAACTTTATTAATGCATAATCTACGTTTTAAGTCTGGTACTGAAGATCGTTGAGTTTCTTCTTTGTGCCACAAGATGGGTAGACCGGATTGATGGAGGGAGCTGCAACGAGTTGAAGTATAACATGCAGGGAGAAATGAGGAAAATGAGGTGGGCACCCATTTTTTTAGCAGAGAGAGGCAGAAGAGGAGTAGATGGAAGAGGACAGAAAGAGAGCTGCAGGTAGAGAAAGATAAAGGACGGACAAAAGTGAACACGGAGTGACAGATGTGAAGAGAAGTAGTGACAGGGAGGAGAGATAGAGCGGCACAAGCACAAATATAAGAGTGGATAAGAAGAAAAAAGAGGTAGAGAGGGAGGTGTGGAAGAAAGGGATGAAAAGGAAGGCAGAGGAGTGGAGTCCCCTACTGAGATCTAATTTCCAGCTGTCTGATAATGCTGCTCTTCTTTGGCCCTAATCTCTACATGGAGGAAATGAGAAACACACACACACACACACACACACACAGAAACAGACACACAACACGAGTATAGATTTACAGACAATAGTGTTTGCCTCCATGTAGTCAGTGTGTCTGTGTGTATAAAGCATAAAAACACAGTTGAAATATAAATAAGACAACATTTCTACAGAAATGTATTTTCCCTACACAGCTTCTCTCTCACACACACACAAACACACACACACACACACACACATATTCCCTGCTGGGAGCCTATTAGCTTCTCTGTGTCACGGGGTGAGCAGAGGATAATGATTCACAGATCCCTCCAGTATCTGTCTTTCTTCTTTGTGGAGGAGAAGAAAGACAGATACTGCGGACGGACTGACAGAGGCAAGGAGAAGGAGGAAAGGCTGAGAGGACACACAACAGGTGTGGAAGGAAAAAAAAAAGAAAAGAATAAAATGCAGACATCCCTTTTTCTTCCTCTGTTTCCTCTCTCTGTGCCAACTCTGCCTTTCATCCCTCGGCTTAATGAACGCGTCAGTTTGATTCATGTTTGACAGTGACAAATTTGGAGGGCATTTAGTGGAGATGTTATGCAGAGCTACGTCTGAATTGTTTTCAGTGTACCCAAGCTAATGAAACATCCACTATAAATGACAATAGGTTTAAATGCAAAGACGCGAGATGTGTTTATTCTCTCTGTCATGCCCTAATTCCTAATTTATGAACCCAGAATCATATTTATTCCAGTCATCCGCGCTCAGATCACCTCTGAATATAGATCCCGCGTGCTCAGGTAGAAGTTTGCCAGGATGACGGTTTCCTCAAAGAAGGTGCAGGTATTGATGATGATGAGCACACAGAGTGTGTGATAGTGATCTGCATCCATTGATTGTGCTGAGAAGAAGCACAGAGAAGCATTACAGCGCCATCTACTGTCTGGAAACTCGTCTGGTCCTTGCAGGCAAAAGGTGCTCTGATGCAGGCGGCCTATACCTGCCGGGTGGGGTTTGAGCTCCACCGGGCACGTCTTTCTTCCCCTTACCTATGCTTTAAACTATTGCACAGCAGTAGATGGAGCACATTCATCTGCAGAAAGTGTGTTTTGTGTCAGCTTGCCCGTCCAAATAAGAGAAACAGAGATCTTTTTGTTCTAATTAATTCAATAACCGTGCTTTTGACCCTATCTCTTCCCTCGTCTGCTTTCCCTCAGCTGTAACATTCGACACTGTAATGGCTATTTGATTGCAGCAGCATGCCTGTGACCTGAATGAGTAAAAAGGGGGGGAAGGCGGTTACGATCGCATGTATTGGAACTGTACATTACCTCATCAAGACACGAACCGCTGCAGAGTTTCAGTGTAATTTGGTGTAATTGTCTAAGCTGCAGTGTAATGTTGCATCTGTGTTTTCTTTTGCCGACCTGTGAATCGCGGCTAAAACACAAGACGTTATAACCTGACATCGTGGCTCGCTGCTGCTCAGTATCATTGCCAACATAATGGTCGGCTATCGTCTTAACTTTGATTTATAGGGAGTGAGGGCTTATTTTTCTACACTCTTAAACACATGGCTGAAATGTTTTTTGGGGGGAAGCAAAGTCTTTTTTTATGTATATTGACTGTGAAAGGGGTAATTTAAGAGTTAGAGTTACATTTAATGTGTTTGAAGTTTCTTTGAGGTAAATGACATGCAGCCAGTGGACAGTCATACTGTAATACAGTACATGCACCGACACAATACACAGTGTGTTGTATGTTTTGGACCTTTTAGTTAGTTGTTGTGTGTTGATGCCGTAGCTTAGATACTGTAATTCGCAGAGCTGGGGTCCTGTTTACTATCAACATAATGGAGTTGCCATGTGGCTCTGCTCTGTTTGTGTTGCTCACAGCAGATTGTTGAGGTTTTTGGTGCAGTTTCACTGGGTGTCTGGATTTCAAACCTGTGTAGGAGTTCACCACCGCGGCACAAGGTTCAATTTCCAACTGCAGATTGTATTTATAAACCGAAATGATCACAGACACATGAGTCATAAAACTGATTTGAAACAATACGATATGATGCAGCTCAACACAATAAAATTTGACAGTCGCTTTCCTCGCTGCGGAGCGGGGCCACCCAGACTGAAGGAGGTGAGTTTACACTGTTTTCACTGCAGAGTTTTCTGAGGATGTGACTTGACCTTTACCAAGGGATAGATATCACAAGATTTTAATACATCATATGCAATCATATTCTGGTTTGACAGCAATGATTTAGCTGATAACTCGTCACGTGCTCTCTCTGCAGTCGATCAACAATGCTGCAAAACAACATGACGTCTGCAACTAACCATTATTCTCATCATCGATTAACCTGTTGATTATTCTCTGAATTTATTCAGAAAACAGTGTCCTAGACCTTAACGTAAGTTCTTTGCATGTCCTTTTTTGTCTGACAGATAGTCCAAACTCCCAAAATATTCATTTTGATATAATTTTAGAGCAAAGAAATTACAAAATTCTTGCTTGAATCATCAGATATTTGGCATATATGCTTGAATAAATCATTGAATAAATGCTTGATTATCATTGTAGTTTGATTAATCAGCGAATCGTTGCAGCTCTAATGCTCGCGTCTATCCACATAATGCTCATTTGTTGTTAAGGTGTCACACTGGATGGACAGTTTCAGGGGTGCACACGGTGTACATTGTCAGCATGGGTGGCCCCGGTTGAAAAAAAAAGCTTCCATACCTGCAGTGTTAACCAATATCTCTCAGACGATTAAAATAAAGAATCTACCTTTTAGTTTCTTTCTTTCTTTCGTCTCTTCGGAGTGGTTATAATGCGGTCGTCTGCCATTTTGTTGAGGTAAAGACATAAAGTTGTGAAATTAGCCCGGCCTTGTAAAGGCTGGTGTAGTTTGATTCTGGAAAACATTAACAATCTGCGGCAATTACCTCCCAATGGCTGCCTTCTGCAGAGGGTGTGTAAGAACGTGTTTCTGCATGTGTGTGTGTGTGTGTGCGTCTGTTTGTGTTGTTGCATGTAGTACGTCATGTATGTGAGTGTGTGCAAACTTTGCCCATCTGCAAGTGTGTGTGTGTGTGTGTGTGTGTGTGTCACAGGGAGAAAAAGAGCGATTTGTGCACCATGTGATAACAATATGTGCTGATTGTGCTCTCCTGGGCCCTGCCCTCTCGATGCCTCCACCCCAGGTTATTTCTCTAACGTACACACACACACACACACACTCACACACTCGTCACACTCTAAACTCACCTCCCTTCACGATGTCCTTGACCTTTTTTTTTTTTCTCTCTCTCTGCTTTCTTGCTTTCTCTACGTTTTTATTGTTACATCTTCCCCTCTTCCTTTGTTTTGCATTGTGTTCTCCTCCTCATCATCTCTCTATGCATCTCTTGTTCTTTACACTCCAAGCTCGCCTCCTTCCTCCTGCTATTCTCTTCACCCTCATTCTTTCACTTTGGTTTTACGCCCTCTTTTAGTCATTGTCCTTTGTTTCATTCATGTTCTTTCCTTCCTATTCTCACTTGTCTTCTTCTCCGTCCTTCCTTCCTTCCCCCCCTCCATCCATTCCTCTGTCCCCAACCTTCATTCCTTCCTTTGCTGTCCTTTCCCCTTCTTCATCTTCTTTCCCCTCCTACTCCTCCCATTCCTCCTCCCTCCCACTGCCCCAGCCCCGCCCCCCTCTCCATTAGCAGATTAGATTTAGTCCCATAATGCCACTGGGCACCATGATTTTACCGGCTCTCATTACTCCTAAATCATCTCTTCCTTCCCTCTCTCTCCCTCTCTCTCTCTCATCTCCTAACTATAATATGCAAACACACACTTCTACACACACACATGCTCACACACACACACACACACACGCCATATGCTGAGGCCTGCGCACTGTCGTAGCACCTCTGAATTAGCGGCAGAGCTGGTGATTTGTGATGCAGCGTGATTGGGTGGGAGGGGGAGAATTCGGTTCAATTTCTGTCCGTCTACATCCATCCTTTATTCCTCTCCATATATTCCCCCCCCGGGGGAATGAATGATTTTCATATCACAACATTTGAGGGGGAATTCATTCACTCGCATGCTGTTAGACAAGGTGTTTGGGAGCAGACATTTCCAGAATGAAGGAACGGTGCAATACAGTTTTTGAAGGACAGATTGTTTTTTATTTTGTCATGTGCTGTAACTGATTGGAGAGAAAGAGACAGATGTGAAAGAGGACACGGAGAAGAATAAAAAAAATAAATAAAAAAAAAGAGCGGGCGATATTTATGCATGCATGTGAGCGAGCGAGCAGCCATTAGTTCAGAGCGTTCATCATTCCCGTTGTGTCAGCGTCTTATCGTTTATTATGGCAGCGGGTGAGTTAGCTGTACTTTTACCTCATGTGACAAAACTGCTGATCACCACGTCCATTTTAATCACGCCGCGACAGCTTCAAGCACATTTATAACATTCATCTACATGCTGCGCTGAATGTGTGCCATACATTAAATGCCATCACGTGCCAAGATAATGCACAGGCTTATTAGCATTTCAGGCATACTGGCCACAGAATAAAAGGTTTGAAATGGAATAAATATTGGTTTGAAGGAGAGCAGAGCAGGTTTCTCCTTTAAAGCCAGAAAAAGACGCTTTTAGTACACATTTGCACATGTTGGATGCCGCCTATCACAGCGCACCGAGCCCTCGCTCATCACTCATGATTATATGTTTTATTCCAAGGCTGGTTGGCCATCTCTGACCTTCCATAAGCTCAGTCATTTGTTCATTCATAAAGCCATTCAGGGTAACCTTCCATCATACGTTTGAACTTTGATTGTACAAAGATCGGACTGTAGTCATCGCTCAAAATCACTAGATACTGTCTCTGCTCTCCACACTCGGAACAGCCTTCAGTTTAGAAATTTAAATTTACAGTTTAAAGCTCTTAAAAGTACACTGACACATTAATATATATTTTATATGTTTTTTTGTGGTTATTGTTGTTATCTGTAACGATTCTGGGCAACAGGTCTTACCTACACTGTAAAAAAGAAACAGTGTTTTTACAGTAAAAAACTTTAATAAATATGGTATAACCTTTTCTAATATTACGGTATAGCGATATTGGTAATGTTGATTTCATGTTTAAGGGCGTTTTATTCCAAATTTTAAAATTTCTCTGGATTCTTACGGTGAAAGACTGTCAAACCATGACAGTAAGATCCGACTGTCAAATATGTCATTAAATATTACGGTGTTTTACTGTACAATTAACAAGTCTTTAATATAAAATACTGCTTTATTTTGTAGAAATTCCCTGAAAAAAGGTGTGTCAATAAAGGTTTTGAAATACAACAACAGAGGAAACCACAGTCATACTTCATAGCATATTTTACGGTCTTTTCACTGTAAAACCTGCAGACATTTATTTTTTACAGTGTGGTTAAATAAAAATAAAAATAAGAAACAAGGAAAGATTTTACCTCATACAACATGTACAGTTATGTGAATGTGATCTGTCATATTTAGGTCATCTAACATGTTTTAGGATTTTAAGTCGACCATATATCAGATTTTTCCATGAAAATTGGGAAAACTTTAGAATAGATGAATTAAAATGAGCCGAATAATTTACATTTTCTTCTCCTCATTGGAAACTATTTACTGCCACCTTAGCTCTGCTGATAACACAGGATCACTGTCATACGTTGCAGTTTCTCAATAGCGACCTGATTTACTGTTTCTTTTTACTTCTTCTTCTCTTTTTTTAACCCTGATTTGACCGAAAGTCAATCCATTTCCTGCACCTGTCTTGTTTTCCTCAAACCGCAGAGAAAGCCTGCTGGAGTGGAACAATAGCGCAGAATCTGGATCCACTCAATCTAATCTCTCAGTCTTAATGGGCACTGCTGCTTTTCAGACACACCCTGCAACACACACACACACACACACACACACACACATGCATAAACACGGAAAATCACAAACACACATACATGAAAGTAGATGCGGTTGCAGGCATGATAACATTTATTCGAGCAGTACACAAACACTCATGTTGTGTTACAGGTAGATGCTCGCAGTCTCAACAGGGGTATGGATTCAGTCGAATGCATACACACAAACATTTATAAACACACACACACACACACACGCACTCACATAGATCCCTCTCTTCCAGTTAGCCCTGACATTAGCCACTCGCTGTTTCTAACTGGATCATGGGGCTTACTAAAGAGATTAGGGCCTAGAGACAGCATAGCAACCACACACACACACACACTCTCACGTACACACTGACATGCACAAAAGTGCTTTGTTTCTTTCCTTCTTTCTCCCTGGTTGTCTCTTTTATTCCTCTCTCTTTCTGTACCTCTCTCTCTCTTTCTCACTCAACCAGACAGGCCCTCAGGCTAAGAAGACAGCAGCCAGTAGCCATTGTGGAAGACAAGTCTGTCAGAGGAATTAGCCCACCGCTGCATGGGAAGAGAGGATGACAGTCTGCTCTGTTAGCCATCACAATCACTTTATTTCACCGAGTACACTCAGACAGCTACAACTATTATAAAAGCCTCCCTTTTCTCTCTGTGCATTTGCTTTGCTGCAGCGTTACGAAACACCAAAGAGGAATGTTGGGAAAATTCTAATTAAAATGCCTTTCAGACACGAGAGGGTGATACGAGGAGCTTGGCGATAGAAATTTACAACTGCTCTTAAAAGATGCTATTTCTGTGCTTCGAATTGCAGGCCTGTGATGTCATTCATTTCCCTTCAATAGTTTCCTTTAACATATCACAAAAATGTGCAGTTTCCTCGACTCGAGTTGCACTTTGGGCACACGTGATTCAGCCTCTTTAAAGCTCAGCGGGTTGTGATTTTGTTTTGCTGGTTGCCAGACTGTTTTTATAGCTAAACAGTGTTGCCAGTTGGCATTTAAGCTAATATGGCCCACCTTTGTATGGATTTAGTTCCTTCATAGTTAACCCTTAGCGAACCAACTGATGTATTTAGCATCAAAAACTGCATCCCAGTCTCCTCAGGGAGATAACTTAGTCACACCAGACACATTCAGCACACTCAAACAGGATAAACAATAGTGGATCTGGACAGAAAGCATATAAAAAGTATTTATAACTTCATGTTTTGCCTCACAGTCATCAAATTTAGAAATGACCTGCGACAAAAGTGCCTGTTATGTTTGCAGTCACAGGATCTGTTTGCAACTAAACCAGCATGAACTTTTAAACCCTTTGTGAGATGTTTTCTATAAAAAAAAAGTGGCCAAGAACATTCGTAGTATCACCAAAATGCCAAATCACAGCATTCCTGAGCAGCTTATTGAATCTTAAAATAACAATAAGGGGAATTCCCAGCTCAGACACTGAAACCCGAGCAAAACAAGCCAAAGGTTCGAAAGGTTAAATTCCTTTTGTCATGACGTTTTAAAGCGGCATTGTAGTCCCTAATTGTAGTTCTAACTGTACCTCCAAAATAAGAACAATTATTAGTAAACAATAATCAGATATTTCGTATCAGGCAATCTTCGGCTCAGCTTTCAAACATTCTTACGTTACATAATGAGTCTGAGTGATTCAAGAAACTTCCTTTGCACACAAGGGACTGCGTCAACCTTTACAAGGGAACACGTTATGTCATCATGGGCACACACAGGAGCCTTGACTCTCTTACGTCTTGCTGTGCTCAGGCTAACATTTGCCCGCATCTCACCCTCGGTTGTTTTCTTCTCTCGGCATCATGAAAGGCCACGCGGCGATTTGCCAAACATATAGACAACAAAAGCTCGCTGTGTTTCTTTTCTCTCGCTTCCTCTCTTTCTCTCACACACACAGTCTCATTTCATCTCACGCACATCCTCTCTCTGCTCGTCGGTTTCTTTCAGTACTACACTTAGACCAAAAAAAAAACACATACACACACATACACACACACACACACTCTCTCTCTCTCTCTCTCTCTAACCCCGGCACTGGTGAGACACCTGCGCTGTTCTGTTCTGTTTCTGTGCTAAAAGTTAATTGGCCCACCGGCAAAATGGCCTGCAGTAACCTTGACAACGCTGACCTGCTGAGAGACAGATCAGAACTCTGAGAGATGCCTTACGTACACACAACATACACACAGATGCACACGTACAACTCAAAGAGAACACGTTGCACTGAAGGCTGTACTGAACATGTTTAATAAAACACGCTTACGTGCAGTGTATGTATGTGCTTATTCACTGTCATGCATACATGTTCAAGCACTTCTCTTCTGCAGCACACACACACACACACACACACACACACGTGCTTCCAGCAGTCCTGTCTTCTGTCCAATCTGCTAATTTGTTTATATATTATTTATGGGTGCTGAGGTGCTCCCCAGATGCTTATAAAAGCAAAATGCCACAGTCAGCTTCTTTACTCACACTTCCTCCTCTATCCTTCTCTCCTTACCTCCTTTACCCTCCTTCCATCCTTCCATCTTTTACTAAAACCTACCGTTCTCTTTATTTTTTTCACCTCCCTACCTTCTGGATTCCCTTCAGCGTTTCCCCTCCGTCTTCTCCCCTGCATCTCTTTTACGTCTTGTCTTCCCGTCACCCATTTTCCCTCCATCACCTGCCAGCTTCATACCCCCCTCCTCATTACTTCACCTCACCTCCTGTCAACCCTCGTCTTTCCTCTTTTCTTCTCCTTCCTCCTTTTAGTCTCTCTAACAACTCATCTCCTTCAAAACACGTCCGTCTCCACATCTTCCACAGCCGATCAGTAAAGAAGTCAGAAACGGGAGGTTGTCGGGTTCATCCTCACTTTAATGACAAATCCTATATGCTGCACCCGTCTTCTGTTCCTACATGAACCATTTATCAGTGCGCTTCACCATTTTGCCTACTTAAAGGCTTGCCTAGCCATTAACCACATGCAATGAAGGGTTTAATCTTTTATCTTACAACAGGATTTACTCCGGCTCAAATGACGCTCTGTCTTTCTTTCGACTCAGATTTGTACTATTTGTTTCTTTAATTCAAAATCTGTTAATCCAGCGTTGTTGTTTTATTTTATTTTAACACTCGATGTGTAATCTGCAGACAGATTGGCATATCAAATCAGAGGTTTGGGCTAAGGGGATCTCAAAACGCCTTTATATTGGTTCAACAATTTCCCAAAGAACAAATCCATTTAGTCAAGGAGCTTTGGTCATTCTCAGAAAGCCTAAATCCTCCATCAGACATAATGCTTCGAATCCATTTCTCGCTCAGGATCATCCATTTTCACGTGGGACCAACCCATTACCAGTTTATCTTTTTGATGCAGATGTATTGCATTGCTGGCGCATTGCAATTATTCCTCTTAGGCGTCAATTACAGCATGCACACGCTCAATCAAACGTCAGTGCACCTCCTCGGTTTGTGAAAAATGTTTGGCATGAAAGCTGAAATGAAAATTGATCATGATAACTAAACTGGACCTGATCGGCTTAATCCATTTGACCCCAAAGAGACCTCCAATAAAAAATAAAGATAGTTTGTCATTAGACAGTTTGTGCAGGTCGAGGAGCAGCAAAGATAAGTCATCTGGGCTCCATACTCTCTATAAGTAATAGGTTCAACTATTCACTGCTTGTATCAGTGGGGTGCAACTGTTGTTGGCAGGGACACAACCTTCTCTTGTTAGTGATTTATTGTTCTTGTCAAGCTTTTAAAAGATGAAGAAATCACCTGGTATGTGGCTGTAGCTGGTGTTGGAGTAGATATCTCAGCCACTTTGGTAAAAAACACTTTTTATGATCGTGTTTTAATTTGAATTAAAGGATTACGCCGTCCTCTGTGAGTCGATTCCTTGGCCGTTCTTCGGCTTTCAGAATACAGCGGATAAGCCAAGAAAGAAACAACACTCGCGGTGATATCATCTCTCACCAAACAGCTGTTGACATGTCAGCAATAAATATAATAAGCTATGTCATTTAGATGCATGTGCCATCTTTTCTCCTCTGAATAAACACATCAGAGTCGAACACTTGTTTGATTTCATACCAAATGTTACTACAGCATCCATTTATCTCATTACTGGTGAAGCACCCTGAGTGCGCTCACAGCTAGATTTAGTTTTATAGGACTTGGTGGAATTGCTAGTAATCAAATTGTGGTTTGGTCAAGATTGCTAAGACTGAGCGTAACAGTTTGGTGTTGCCCTCTCTCTCTTATGCACGTTGGATGCTAAATCTTCTCCAACACAAAGACGAAGAAATATCTTTCATCTGTCTGTGTCCGATCTATCTATCCTCCCCTCTCCATCTCTCCATCTGTCGCTCTGTAGGCTCTTTCTATCTTTTCTCGCCTGCCCCGTTAATCCACCGCGCCTCCCCTCCTTCCATCTATCTCTCCTCTCTCTGTGTCCGTTCTAATGTCGTCTCTTGATCCTTTGCTGCTGAAGTTTTATTAGCTCCATAAATGTCCCTAAGAGCCTGCAATATCACTTAGCTAAAGCACTAGAAGAAAAGGAAGAGCTAACAAGAACAAAAAAAAAAAAAACGGAAAGAGAGGCAGAGTAGTAATATCGCTTAGTCCCGCGGATGACAATTCAAATAAGAAAATGTATTAAAACAAAATGGCGTCAGGGACATTAAAGTGAATTAGCCAGTTACAAATGACCATGTGTGCGCCCCGCTGCCTTAACCTCTCCAACTATTTTTTTTTCTCCCCCCCCCCGATGGTAACTCATCTAAATTTGTTGGATGTCTTTTGGGCGTGGGGCCAGAAAAGCTTTTATATCCATAAAGGCCTATGGATCACAGAGAATTGCATTAAGCTGTCCAATTTAATTACAGTATCGACAAAACATAATAGATACTTACAGCCTTACGGAGAGCGATGGGTAGAGGAGGGGAGAGAGAGCGGGTGGGAGACAGAGAGAGAGAAGGAGAGGGAGAGAGAGAAACGAAAAGTGCAGACAATGTCCATTTATAATGCTGATGCAGTGTATGTATCAAAGGAGGCGTTTGAGAAATGTGTGCACGTGTGTGTGTGTGTGTGTGTGTGTGTGTCTCTTAACGAAGGATTTGCAAGGGCCCATGAGAGCTTTTGAGAACGCTTAGTTTGATTTAGATGCTACAGCTCCCTGTTGGCCCTGATGGCTGTTTCTCTCGCAAACACACACACAAATGTGCACACAGCACTCCACAGTCTACACACACACACACACACACACACCCACGCATAATCTTACACAATGTCATCCGTAAACACACACACACACCTGCCTACACACACACACACACACACAGACACACACACACACTTAGATCAGTGTAATGGAGCGAGTTAGGAGAGTGGCTGTCCCGTCCTGTCCCGTCCCAGCCAACCCGGGCTGTCATCTTCCCGTCTACCATGATCAATAGAGGGGGGCAATATTTTTATTCATAAAGTGCCCGCTTAATTAAATCACGGGGAGTGGAGCAGAGGAGGGGGGACGGCGGGGGGTGGTGGTAGGAGGGTTGAATAGGGAAGGACGAGGGATGAGGCGGGGGCTTACAAGACGAGGCAAGGGCACCGAGTCCAACAACTGATGAAGAATTACAAAGAGTGGGAAGAGGAAGGGGGAAAAAAGGGGGGAGAAACAAGGAAGGAAGAGCTTTCTGGGTGACCGCCATCTTGCTGTAGTTCACCTGGAAACTGAGGACAAACATTCTCAAACAAGAACTTGCAAACTTGGTAAGAGAGAAAAAATCTAAAGGCTGAAAGTGTGAAGAAAAGAAATGCTTGAATCAATAGATCATCATCAGTTCTGAGCCCCAAACCAATGACAAAATGTGGCAATGAAAAATTACTTTAAGCTTTAAAAACTTTTAAAATAAACCAAACGTCCTCTCACACTGCGGTCCTACTGTCTGCAGTGCACTGCCAGCATGTTGGATAATATATTCCTTCAGTTTGTTGGCACAAGTCAGAATCACTCAAGTAAAGTGGCTCTGTAGCCAAGACTTGAAGACCCGTGGTTGTAATAGGAAGGTTACATTTTTTGAATGCATGGAGCTATATGTCTGAGGCTATACGTCAGCCGCTTTGCCAAAATGCAGCATTTATAGTCGGTACGTTCCCCCGGGATGAATGAAGGTTGTTGCTGTGAGTTTCTTTTTAACTCGCCCAATAAAAATAATGGTTAGAGTATCATATACAAAGACTTGAATGTGAGTTATTTCAGCACGGATGCCACATCGCAGCAGCAGACCTCCCTGTTTGCTGTTGTAATGTGACGATATATAAAGATATCATGCCCGTTATGACCCAGCTCAAGGGGTAAAAGGAAGTAAGATCAAACCAGTGTTATTGGTATAAACAAAGAGATTTATTAAATGAAATTTCAGATTGATTTAAACAAAAGGAGGTGAGGTAAACTACAAGGGAACAAAAGGGCGTGTGGATGCTGTTCTACCAGTCAATCAACCAATCACACAACGAGGCGAGCGAACGGCGGCTGCGATCACTGTGTGGCTACCATCTCATCTGAGATAGCAACGTGCTTTTTTTTTCAATGTATTCAATGTGGCAAAAAGTGAGTTTTAATCGTGAATCTTCACCACTTGAAGTCACAACATGAATTGAATGAGTTATTCTGTTTTTACAGCTACAATCTGCTGTCCCAGCTATTAAAATCTTTCCATATATTCACTGTGACTTAAAGGCGGTGCTTAACAGCAAGTTAAAATTGTAGAAATGACACTTTAATAGATCCAGAGGTTACAGATACCACAGGATATTTAATCACTTCAACAGTACAGGCAGAAAGGACTGTAATACCTGCTGCATGACTTTGGTCTTACCCTACAGTAGAGTGCCTTAAAAAACAAGGGGAATATGAGCTAGCCAGCAGTCGATATTTATTACTCTCTTTATGGAACAATATTAAATGCAGTTACAGCCCCCAAGGGAGGGGAAAAAAGAGACAGACAGAGGGGGAGAGAAAGTGAGATAGCGGGATGAGGTGGAAAAAGAAAGTGAGAAAAGAGGAAGAGAGACAGAGAGAAGAGGAGAGAGGAGAGGACTGAACCATTGAAGGTCTCTCAGGTTTCAAAAAAAGAAAAAGAAATTGTGCCACCTCCGTCTTCCTCCTCTATCCCCTTTCTTCCTCTCCTTCAATTTTCCTCCTCTCTCCTCTCTCTTCTTCATCTCTCCCCTGGAGCCCAGCCAAGGGTCATCTCTCTTTCTTTCTTCCATTACAGTCACTCTTCTTTTAATAAAAGACACACACAGAAACGCACACAGAGATGCATGCTGCACGTCGTCGCCCAGTCCACTCTCACTTTGCCTGCTGTTTCTCTCACGCGGAGACACACAGATTCCACCTGACACACGGATGCACACCTTTGCCGCCCTCCTTGTCATCTCTGTCTAACTGAGACCTCCCATGATGCCATCTGACACGAAGCCACATGAAATCAAACAGGCCTGTTTCCACTCCCCCCTCGCTCGCAGGTTAATGGTTCAGAGTGGCCCTGGCTCATATCTGGACCAGCCTGAGGCTGGATCCGTCTAATATCTGGTGTCTACTGTTACACAAAAAAAGTGTCGGGTGCGATAGCCGGGGGTAAAAGTTAATTTGATGTGTGTGTGTGTGTGATTGAAATGGAGAAAAAATTAGATGTGTGCACACGTTTCTGTTTTTTATATCTGCATGTGTGTTGTCGAAGCGTGTGTGTGTGTGTGTGTGTGTGTCAAGGGTTAACACCAGTGTCTGAGGAGGCACAATGCAGCCTGTTTAGCATTGTGTGTGTGTGTGTGTGTGTGTTTCTGTGTGTGTATGTGCACGTGAAAGGGTTAACAGTAATATCCGAAGCGGCAAAGGGTGACCTGGCGAGTGTTATTATTCTCCTCACATGAATAATGGAACTTAATATGGAGGAGGTGATAGCTGGGAGCACACACACACACACACACACACACACACACACACACACACACACAAACACATCCTCACACACCAACATCACCACCACCACCACTACCCGAGGAGGATCTTGCTGTCATCCTCAATCCTTCCAGACTTCTAGGGGCCACAGAGAGTCATCATGCCCAGAGAGGAGAGGCCGTGGCTGGGGGAAACTCTAACCATGGGTGGGGGGTCTCTGTGGTGAAAGGGGAAGGTCTGGAAGACATTTGGTCAAAATTCAATCAATTATACAGTACTTAGGAAGCCATGACAAACATGGAATGGATAATGGAAGACTGCTTTTTCTTCTTCTGCCGCTGCTGTTTTTTCTTCCTTTTCTCTTTCATTCGTTCTCTTCTTCATTTTCTCCTCGTTGTCATGGATACAAAACTCGGCGCGCTTGAACTTTTGTGAACTTTTTGCGTTGTTTGTCTCGTCTCCGCCCAGCACTCGAGATTCCCCCAACTCCTCGAACGATCGAACGCAGTTGTATTCAGAATCAGTATCACAATAATTTACAGAATTTGTCATCCTAATAGAACTGATGTATAATTTAAACAGCCATCTGTCTCTTTAATAGAATTTTTGGGGGAATAATTGGCCTCTCCCTGAATCGTTGTGGCAATACAGGACGACCGAAAAAAGGCTAAATCCAATAATTGAAATGTGGGAGCAGATTGCTAGACACTGGTGTACAAACCATCCTGCTATCCAAATGAGGCCTGTCTGCGTGTGTGTGTGTGTGTGTGTGTGTGTGTGTGTGTGTGTGTGTGTGTGTGTGTGTGTGTGTGTGTGTGTGTGTGTGTGTGTGTGGTTGGTCTATCAGTGAGTGTCCTTTTCAAGGATCACAGGCCAATCTCCTGTTGGTGATAGCCTTCGCTCTGCTCAAAGGTCGGCAGGTATGAGTCACAGAGAGATGAGAGGAGGACAGCTGTTCACATGAAGGCATAACATAGTTCTGGATGTGTTCGGACATTAGTGATACATTATGACATAAATAACTTATTTTAAAACATCCGCCAATAAGGTCGTATAAAAACTGTGCCAAATGGCAGCCAGAGAAAGTTCGAATATTTAACTATAATCCGAGGGGTCCTACAAGAAGATTTCCTGCCAGAGTTTGATTCGTTTTGGTTACGCGGGACAAATTTTCTGTAGTTTTTTTTTTTTTTTTGTTGCTTTTTTTTCAAAGCACCAATCAGGTTTTAGAAATCAAAATGTGATGACAGATGTTGGACTGTTTGCTTTTGTTGCCACTCTCAATCAAATCTGATGGAGCAGAGTCGCCAGGTTTTGACTAATATTTGTAAATGATACTTTTTTCCGTACTTTGATTGTTGCATATTTAGTTACATTTTTTTAGGTGCTTTGATGTCTTCATGGTGACTTTAAGAGATGTTTTGTGTCTGGAGCTGGTGAAAATGACAACAATGCTGCTAAATTTAACCTTTCTGAGTCAAATCATTTACTTTTTCATATTTCGCTGACTTCTGTGAGCTTTGCCAGTGACCACACCAGAATTTAATTTTGAACACTTGAGTAAATCTACTTCATCTGGCGATGGGGTGTTCTCCTCTGTTTCAGGCTGATTAGACCTTTGCATTTGTACATAAAAACCTCCCGTAGCGCAGCTTTAAACAATTACTACAAACACATTTATCAGACTGATACATACTTTATCTAACTATAAACACATTTTAGGGGAGAGAGAGAGCAAACATCCCTCCTCTCGCTCGCTCGCTCGCACTTTGAATCCTGTTGTACTCGCATTAAAATAACATGTCGTATTTAGTTTCCAATAAAACGTTGATGAGGTGTCCATCTTATGTTTACACCTCCCAAAATGTCAACCAAACAGTTGAGAGGGCGCTGAATGCAGCTTGGGCATAAAAAAAAATTTCCATAACCCTAAAAACCAATTGCACAAATGGACAACCAGTAACCGAGCGTATGATGAAAACTTCATTCAAAGCCTTTTGACATATGAGTTTTATTATACACCGGCCCAAACTGTGGACTCACGGAGCTGGTGTCAGTCACTCAGCTGGAGTCATAAAGGCCGACAGAGAGACACACAGTCTCATAATGGCTTTTATTTGACTTGGATGGCTTTCCTTCTGTTAGAAGAAATAACAAATAAATATCATGGTGGGTAAACAAAACAATAAAAGATTTATTAGCCATGGAACTCCTCTGAAATATGACTTTTTAATGTTTTCCTTTATCTTGTTCTCGTTCTCTTGCTTGTGTGTTGTTGTTTTTTTTTTTTCTGTTATCATTCCCCACTGTGTTTGTCAGCAGTCCACGGAGTGCAGGGTGGTATAAACGCGATGCAAATCATAGAGATAAACAAGATAGATTTATGGATATAGTTAGATGGTTAGGTAGATAGACGGAGAGGATGATAGAGGAAGAGGAGTAGGGCATAGAGAGTAAGAGTGATAACAGCTTTGCTCTCTATCTGTTTCCTATTTGCTCCGTTAACGTCAGCATGGGAGCAACAAAGACAGAAAAAAAAGGAAGAAAACCTTTCAGAAAAAATCCCATCCCTACCCAAAAAGTGTCAAAACCTTCAAAACAAGAAGTGTAAACACAAGGAATATTTTCCGGCTGTGCTACATATTAAAATATCATAATACCATTCCTGTCTGTCAAATGTTTGCCTTTTCTGTGCTCCTTCATTACCGCAAGCACTGAGTAAAATTGCACATAAAAGCACATATTTTCTTTGCCTAAAGAGTATACAATGCCAGGCACATACTTTTCCCATCAAGGCCGGGGGAGAAGAGAAAAAAAAAAAACGGTGGGGGAACGCTCATCTCTTGTCAAACAAAAGGAACGAGCCAGAAAACGCAGGGCTGAAAGGGAAACGTCCAAAACGATGAAACCTTGTTAGTTTGAGGAAATGAGTTTTCTGTTTTCCGAGCACGGCTCGCCAATTAACATTCGCAGCGCTAATAAAAGTTGATTGGCTCTGGAATAACGCGCAACCAATTTTTCCCCCCTTCGTGTGAGCGTGAACGTGTGTCCGCGGGCGCAAATTACGACGACGTAAGTGTGTACAGTAACGTACGCGAGGGTTTTTATGCACGTGTAGGTGTGTGATTGTCTGCGAAGACCGACCAATGAGAGGCGGCGTTTTGGTAGCTGCGTGACAGGAAAATGTTATGAATATGGTCGGTATGTAATTACCTTTCTCCACAGAGAGGTTGGCTGATTTTCATGCTGTGTACTGTGTGTGTGTGTGTGTGTGTGTGTGTGTGTGTGTGTGTGTGTGTGTGAGAAGAAAAACCCATCCAGAGGTCTCTTTTTATGTGTTGACTGTCTAACATGCGTGGTCATGTGTTTGTGTGCTGTCCCTGATTGGCTTTGTTAGCACATGTGTGTTCAGCTATATATATATATATATATAGCATATATAGCTGATATATATGTGTGTGTGTGTGTGTGTGTGTAACTCAGGCCTGACTGGCAGGGATATAGGGTGATTAGCTTGTCTGATATTTCTTCTCTCTCTAATTACGTTGTGCTTTCTGAACCTGATTTGCCTGCCAGGCCTTCTCCTCAACAAACAACACTAATGGAGTTAAGGCCAAGCCGTTGTGTCATGTCAAAAATCATTTGGCTCATATCAGTATTCATTATGGAGGGAGAAAAAAAGTGTGTGTGTGTGTGTGTGTGTGTGTGTTAGAGAGGAAATGCAACATGCTAATGGTGGTATTAAAATGTGTGAGTGTGTGTCGTCCGTTTTCTCAGAATAGACGTGATCGCTTCGTGTTTTTCTGCGCCTCTTACATTAAAAACATACAAAACACACACACATCCTGCACACACACACTTTTTCCTCATTCTTTCCCGGCAAATGCCTCTCCATCAATCACACATATATGCACACACACACACATACACACACTTCAAGGCAGTGGATGGACTCATGCCAGCAGTATTTCTGATAGTTCCTTTTGTCTTTGAAGCTCTTTGGACCAAATTGTTCCACTGATCATAAATGTCATATCATCCGTCCTCTCTCCCTCTCTCTCTCTTTCTCTCTCTTCATCTCTTTCTCCTTCTTTGCCTTTGTACTGTAATTGGCTGTGTGTGTGTGTGTGTGGCATAGATCAAATGTTTGTGGTTTTGTTATCATTTGACTCCATATATCTTTGAGTGCTTTGAATACCTCAACTAATGTTTTCTCCCTCTCTCTCTCTCTCTCTTTCTCCAGAGACCTCAGCGAGAACCAGATCCAGGCAGTTCCGAGGAAAGCTTTCAGAGGAATCACAAGTGTCAAGAACCTGTAAGCACGATTACTCCCGTCCTCCCTTCAATCTGTCTTCTGCACATCTCACCCGTCTTGTTTTTTTTTTTTCTGCACCTCCATCATTTCTTCTCTGTTTTTCTGTGAGCTCAATTTTTATTTTCATCTCACACCAAAGTTTTTCCCAATTGCAGCTGCAGTTTCATTTAGTGTTTCATTTTTTTTAACCCAGGCCCAGTTACACCGAAACACAACCGGGGCACGTCTCTGTCACGTCGTGGCTGTGATATTGTCCTGATCCGACTTCAAACCTCTCAACCCTTTGGGCTGATATTACGATCGGGAAGTTTGCACAGGGGCGTTTTATTTTGAAAATCGACCAGATTCTTTGCGCCGTTTCTGTGGCTGACTTCTGGCTCGAGCTGCTCCGTGCAGACTGACGCGGGGCTGATCGCGGCGTCCGTCAAAAATACAGCCGCATATTCTTGGCAGAGACCTGCTTCTGGAACACGTCTGACGTCTTGAAGCATTGACTAGAACGGCCACAGCACACACGTTACGCGTCACATCGGTGCCGGGTGGAATTTAGCCATTAGTAATAACTCATATTATTTACACTCTTATCCAGTAAGTTTATTTCAAATTCTAGTAGAGATCCCAAAGTTTTCAGGCACATCAAATGTGTACATTTTGGTGAAATATGTGTAAGGTGATGCCTGGGACCCTAAAAACACTGGCTTCAAACGCAGTCTGCATCGAAGCTATACTGTATCAGGCGGAAAAAGGGGGGAAACTGTATGTTAAGGATAATGCATGAATTTAATATGCATCTTCCGCGTTCATATTTTAGGTTTCAGTACTAAGAATTGAAGGGAAATCTGTGTTATTCCAAACTATGGCATCAAAACATAACTCATAAGCGCTACATTTTTTTCATATGAATGAAAGCCGCTGATACATTTTCCAGTTCCTCATAATTTCTCTGTTATTTCCATCTTCTCAGCACCTCCTGACTCTATTTAGCATTCTGCTTTTCATCACTTCTCCCTTTTCCTTCCTCCTCACCACTTTTCTGTATTCCCACTTTTCCTCTGCCGTCTCCCCCTCCTCCCCCCCATCCTCCTCGTCCTCCTCCCACCTTCCTGTCCAGAGAGGTTTTGTCCTCATGTCAAGCGCTCAATAACCCCCTGTCATTTATTCATGACGTCCTAATCACCAATAGTGTGATCAATATGCTGCCTAATCGATGCTTCTCATCAATAATGGCTGATCAATCCGGCCTGATGCTGCATAGGAAACTACTAGACAGGCTCTTGGGAGTAAACAATGTCTTTAATGCGGGAGAGTTCGATATAGGGTTAGATAGTATAAAATAGAATAGACCAGAGTAGAATAGCTTTATACCGGAGTGATCGGGAGCGGATGGTGGTTCAGGTTTGGAACCGTATGGCACAATAAAGCTGGAAAACACTGAAAAAAAGCAGATTTGCTAAACAAATCTTCTCTGTGTAAATTAAAGTTTGCTGTTGTGTTTTATCAGCCATGACTGACACGACGGAGGAGAGAAATCGAAAAACAGAGCAGAGCATAATAACTACAAGATGCAAAAAGATAATAACCCATCCTTCTGGATGCTCCTCGCTACTAGAGCTGTTGACTGACAGAAAAAAACAAAAAAACAAAACAATATTATTTAGATAAATGAGACAGAAAGAAAAAGAGAGAAGGCGACAGAGGGGATGATTGTGATCTTAATATACAGATTGTCTCTTGTAGTGATTTTGTTGCAGTGTGAAGAAATAATGATAATAAGCATTCTTTTTTAAAAACATATGGCATGTGTGGGAAGACTGCACGCGCATAAAATGAGATAAAAAGTTCACAAACATCGAAGTAAATTTATTATTATTGCAATCGCTGATGTAAAGATGTGTCATATTTGATTTCATTGACTGTATCTGACGTATTTATCCTCTGGACGAGTGCCGTTTCATGCCAATATGCCAATGAAGATCATGTAATATGAATGAAAGCTCCAGAACAGCCACTAAATAGAACTATACACTCGCGAGAATGAGCTGTGAGTCTCAGCTTTTAAGTCGCCAAGTGCTTAAAAAAAAAATGGAAATTTGAACATCTGACATCTGCTGATGATCAGGCGATATGGTCAAAAGCCGATGCAGAAGTGTTCCTCTTCTCGTCCACTTGAGGCTGGCTCCAGAAGTGAGTCAGTCTCCATAAGTCCCCATGTTAAAATGTCCAACTTCACAACAGAAATAAACATGTTTACAGCCTGGTACAAAAAACAGTTTTGGAACTCGCCTGTTCAAATGATATTAAGGCTTAAAGTTATGCAGGATTAAAAGAGCGTGGACACAAGTGGGTTCTGTTACAGGTGGCTTATTTGAGCAGCCGGGCTTCATTCAGCTCGCCTCAACTCCACGTCTTTGTCAGTCCTGTCTCCTTTGGCAGAGACAGGACTCTTCAGAAACCCGTGGGTCACAGATACTACGTCCATGTTTTATACAGTCTATGGTTTGTAACTGGGATTAAGTTACTTCGTTAGATTGGTTTCGTCTTCACATCGATCCTTACCAACATATAACTTCATAGAAGTTCTGGGCTCAGATTTAGGTTGGCACGGTCGTCACAACATTTTTACCACACTAGCAAAAACACTACTTAGCCGGGCTAACGAGCACTCACAGAGACAATTACAACTACTCCAATTTATTTCCAGTACATTGGTACGCTCAGCCAAATGCATGCATCACCTTTAAGATGTGGACTTGTGCGTCCTTGAATTGTTAAGATCGATGTGTTTCCAGCACTTTTTCATTGGGCAATCTGTGAATTGATTAATATGCATCTTGCTACAGATCAGTAATTCACAGTTAGGCTACAGGCAAATGTGCTCTTCTGGTTAGTTTCCTCTCCCAAGTGTGATGTAAGTTCAATATGGCCGCCAAAGTCCACAGGAGATTATTACTCTTATGTTAAATGGACCTGAAAGTGCCTGTACTCTGTGCTCTGTACAGCTGTGTGTGTGTGTGTGTGTGTGTGTGTGTGTGTGTAAGCGAGCGAGTGTCAGTTCACATGGCTGGGCTCCAGACCTTTTGAGTTCAGGTTGGCCTCTGATCATCTAATCCACTCCCCCTTCTCACATCGGACACGATCCAAACCAAACTCCACGCACCACCTTACCTCTTTCACCTTAGACTCACTCAAGTATTTCGCAACCATTTGAAGTTCAGCGCCAGAAAACAGCTAACTGCAGAGCGAATCACATCTTAGCCGCGCGGCGTCGAAGCACCTCGCCTTGTTTATATCAGCGTCTTTAAGTTGTTTCTATCCGGGGGAAGGTTTGCTGAGCGTGCAAGCTCTTTGCTATTTCCCGTCATCCGTACATGAACACACATTTACACCTTCGAGCTGCCCAGTGTAACCACAGTCCTCTATGGTTGTCCCACTGAGGCGCTCCAATGTACAGTTGGTGAAATTCAATCTGAGTTTCCAGACTTTGCACATTGGACGTTTTCCACTTTAAAACGCTCACCCCTTGCCCGTAGCTTTTTAACACCAGCCTGTCTCTCTTAACACGGCTCTTCACTTTCTGCCAAAGCTATAAAGTCATATCAATCAAATATGACGGTAAAATTGTCTCTTCCCCCTGTTAAAATGTTTTGCACTAAATTGCTTTGACCTACAAAGTGAATCATTTTGCTTTTTTTCTGCCAAAATTAGGAGTGACTCAGGCATATAAAGATCATTCATTCCTTCCTCCTCCCTCTCCACCTCTTCCTTATTCTTCTTGTCTTTATTTCTCTCGTTTCTCCGCCTGTCAGTGCTCCTTTTTTTTTTTTTTTGCACTTTCCTCTCCTCCTCCTCCTCCTCCTTTCTTCATCACCTTTTGCTCCCTCCCTTCATCTGTCACCACATCTTCATCCTCCATCCTTCCCACGAACAATTTCGCTCGCCCTCCATCCATTGTTCCTCCCTCTTGTTTCTTGTATCCCCTCGTCTGTCTGTCTGTCTGTCTGTCTGTCTGTCTGTCTTTCCTTTCCTGCTCTCCATCCATCCCACCCTTTATTACTCACTCCATCCCTACTACTCCTCATCCTCCTTCCAACTAGCAACCTCCCTTAACTCTCTCTCCCTTTCTTTCCTCACTGTTTCCCTCTGTTTTTTACTTTTTCACCCCCCTCCATGGCTCCGTCCATTAGACAAGGTGACTCCTGCAGTAAAAGGCTCCAACCCTCCATTATACCACAGAGTAAAAAAAGCCGTCATGACATTCTGTCCCTGGTGGACACAGCATTGATTTTCTCGTATGTCTCTCTCTCTCTCTCACTTGGTCTCTCTCCCTCGCTCTCACTTTCTCTTCTACCTCCCTCACCCGCTCTCAGTCTATGTCTCTCTCTCTTTCTGTCTCTCTCACTCTGTTTCTCAGATGGCAGGGTCTCTATCTCTCTTGGCTGTTCTCTTTCATGCTGCCCAGTGGCTAGAATAGTATCGTACGCCATTTATTGCACTTCCCTCTCTCTCTCTCACACGCACACACACACACACACACACATGCATGCACTCACACACACACATGCTCACGGACCCTCTCGACCCTACCATCAGATTGACTGCTTTGCTGAAACTGCCAAGAACCTGGCAAATACGATTACTGTAGGCTCCCGCTAACCCGAGCAGACAGGTATATGCCATACATCTGTGCGTAGGTGTTTGTGTGTGTACGTGTGTGCTTTCCTATACATTGTGCTGACTGCTGTGTCCTGTCATTCCCCTAAACTCCACCCGTCAGTCAAACTACAGATGATAAAGGTAAATTTAGACTTAGAATGGATAGAAAGCACCGTGCCTGTGATACGCCGTGTTTTTTATGGCTTTATGTGCCGTACGTCATATTCTGGATGCTTATCGTATCCTATCTAATCTTATCTAATCTGATTTTCTGTAATCTAATCTTGTCTCGTCATGTCTTGTCTGGTCATGTCTCGTCTTGTCTTGTCTGGCCTTGCCAGGAAAATCATCATGTTAACCACGCCGGTGAATGTCCAGCAACGTACTTTCTTTGGCATCTAGTGCCTCCGCTTTCTTTGCTGCTCCAGCACACAGCAGGGGAAAAACGTCTGGTCCCTCCTGAAAAACAAGAAGCTGTAGAATTGCCCCAATTTTTCCAAATAGTCTCTATCACCTGGTTACTGATGGCAAGTTCCCTCTACTCACAGGGAGTGCCAAATCGAAAATTAGGAGAACAGCATCCAGCTCTCCGTCCTCAGACAGCTGACTGACCATTTGAGCTACCACCTTTACCGTAACACTAAAGCAGAATACATATCAGCATGTTGTGTTGAATGATTTCAGATTATTTAAATTATTCTGCCACTGACGTTTTGGTTCACCAAAGCTTGTGCAATCTTCACAAGAACATGTTCTTTTAAACTTACCAGTTAGGACACCGATAGACTTCTTCTCGGGTATTTGGAGGAATCTCTGAAATATTAATAATAATAGACTATCAAAATATTACAAACTTTAAAATTAAAATCAACTCTGAGATCACTGGAATGTCATTTAAAATAAGTTTTGGGTCAGAAACACTGCAATCATGGCCGCAAACAGGAAATATTAGGAAGAGAAGCGCAGATCAGGAGTGCCAAATTGTTCTCCAAAGTAGCTCTGGTTCTTGAAAGGTTCCTTTCAGGATTCAACAACAAATCATCAATCAATTATTACCATCTTATTGGGAATTAACATGCCTCCTGTGTGCAGTTAACAGTTGCTGGATGTTCATTGATGCATACCTCACTTTGCTTAGCTGTTGATTCTTCCTTCAGTCTGCTCGCTCTGTGTTGACACTTACTGCGAGTGCCCTGCAGAGCAACCACGTAGCACCCCGGGCTAACAAGCTGCATGCTAATGATGTAAAACAATTAATTGAACAGAATTGCGTGCCTGCTTTGTCCACTCCGAGGCTCGATTCAAAGATGTAAAGATATGTTTAAAACTGACAGTCAGGCCTGGTAAGCTGCAGTTTAATTGGCCATGTGCAGAATGTTCAATCATTTACCCCCTCTTGTGGCATTTTTTTTTTTTTTTTTTTTTTTTTGAAGGACGTTGGTGAATTCATTAAAGTAAGAAAAATATCAAACAACTCACAACATTGTTTTGCAAAGACCTCGTTTAAATGGGTGTCACAACTCAACTCAATACAATTCAAAATGTATTCATGCCTCGGGGTGCAATTCAAGGCAAGCTGGTTTGCAAACATAACAACATAAAATTACAACAATTAGTTGTACACACTTAAACGGCAGTCGCCTCTACAGGTGGTAATACTGAAAATGACACATCCCTCTCCTTCGATGAGATTTCAGCACAGAGAGGCATCTGCCAACACACCACAGACTATAGGTTCAAACTGTATCATTTGGATCATGTCCCATTCTGATGTATAGAAAGTTTTCTCAGAGGAAACTGGTACAGTAAACCCTCAATCAACTTCTGTCCCAAGCAAGGCAACGACAAAAGTAGAATAATCTTAAAAAACTGGCAACAGGTTTAGCAGAGCGCTCTAGACGTCCTTCTCCCCAGCAGCACATTCCAGCTCCTCCTGGGGGATCCCAAGGCGTTCCCAGGCTAGATAGGCTATGTAGTCCTTCCAGCAGGTTCTGGGTCCAGTTGGACTTGCCCAGGACACCACCAGAGGAAGGCGCCCGCAGGGCATCCTAATCACATACCCGAACCACCTCAGCCAGCTTTTGGTGCAAAGGAGCAGCGTCTGTACTTCGAGCTCCCTCCAGATGTCCGAGCTCCTCGCCCTATCTCTAAGGCTCAGCCCGAGGAAGCTACTACTCAAAGCTTGTGATAATAGGTGGGGGTTGGAACGTAGATGGATTGGAAAATCAAGATCCCTCTTCACTACAACGGTGCGGTAGAACGTTCTCAGCACTGCAGACGCTGTACCAACCCGCTGGTCCAGCTCACGCTCCATTTTCCCATCACTCGTGAACAAGACCCCGAGATACTTGAGCTCCTTCGCTTGGGCAAACAACTCACTCCCAGCCCAGACGTTAACATCAGACATCTTTGATACATCATAACATGACAGGATTCTCTCAGATATTTAAACCTATTTCCTTAAGACCTACAGGATATAAAGGCTGTAGTAAAATATTCAGTAGGTAGCTACTGAAATGCTTTCTGCTTCCAGTGAACAGAGACGGAGAAGCAGAGATAAATGTAATCGACCACAGATACTGTATGTGTACAGTCGCGGTCACGCTTAAATCACAACATATGTGAGTTATTCATGCTGGGAGGCATATAGCTGTGGTTGGATTACGGAGAAGCATGGACGCATCAGATAAAGTACAGCTGTTTCATATGCCCTCACATTACACCTCAGTGCCCACACAGACACGTTTTTTATCTTCTGTAGCCATCACGTCCTCATATTGTGCCTTGTTTTCCATCTGCCTACCTTCTCGCTCACTTTTTTATTGTGATGAAATTTAATTCATTTTCCCCACCAGGTCCATGACATATACACACACTCGTGGTACCTTCAGGTGCTTTGGAAGAATGTAATATATAATTTCTTCAAACAATACATCCATACAGTACATGAGTGTAAGAACAAAAAAAAAAGAGCCCGCCCCGTGGCTTTACTTCTTTACCTTTCTCCTTCCTGTCATATTCTCCTTTCTTTTCTCCCTCGTAAAACGCCTCCACGCTTCACGCTTCCCTACCCACAATGCAGTGCAGGATGGCCGTTTGTTTGAATTATGACTACAGCGCCTTAGAGAGAGGTGAGAACATTGTGTCGGCTGCATTCGCATTCACACACACACACACACACATACACACTCGCACAAGTTTCTGACCTGCACCGTTGTGTGTGTGTGTGTGTGTGTGTGTGTGTCTCTTATTGCAGATGTTTTTATGTTTACCACAGAGCCAGGCGTGTATCTGGAAAAAGCCTGTTTAGATTAAACATCTGTAAATGAAGGTGACACACACACATTCATTGTGCGTCCAAGCTTGCCGTGCCTTGCACCAATATGTGAGGAATAATGGGGGAGAATACAGAAGACACGGTAGCCAGCTTCCGGAAATTGTTTACTCAGATTCCCATCATTCTTTTGACTACACCACCCCCCCTGTCCTTTCTTTTAAATGGCAGGATATGGCTAATTCATTAAAGGTCGTGACCAAGCGAGACAGCAGGGAGAAAATGTCAATAGCTCTGTCTGAATTGTAGCATATTTAGCTAGACAGCATTCCCCTAACGGTTGCATTTTTCATCACAGTGATAGGATTTGTGTTTCAGTTTTGATGTGAAATTAACTTAAGCTCGGTGCGGTGGATAGTTTCAGGTGGAGACAGACACACTTCTTCTGCATGTTTCCCCGACAGTAAGTCGAATGATATTTTAGAGTTTGACTCAAACTTTAACATCAGACAAATTCATCCATTTTCACTTTTCAACAAAGTTCTAAAAATGATTCATCCACTTCGAGGAAATGTAAGTTAAAATACAGCTTGTCCAATTCAATATGCAAAAAAAAAGAAAGAAAAGCAGGGATTCAAAGCCATTTGGTGTCCTTGATAGCGTGAACCAACCTCAGTCAAAAGAGGCGAACTCATGTGGACATAATTATGTGAAAAACATGGCATGCTGTACCCTTGAATATTACTAAAAGCATCATTTGCAAGTCATGGCTTAACTTGTATTCTACAAATTAGTAATTCCTGCACGATGCATGCATTGGCAGCCATTGCAGATGTCCATCAGTACAGCAGGTTGTCCCAACATTTGGACACCGCAAACCACCATCGATTGTCTCACATATGTTTGTGTCATAATGATTGTTTTAGTTCTAAAGAACCAGAAGAGGCAGGGATTGAGGGACAAGGAAATATTTAAAGAACATTAAGAGATAGAGAAATAGGAGATGAGTTCTCTAATCAACCCTTCATTCTCCGCACATTCCCACCGGTTAATCCACTTACATCTACCTTTTATCTTTCACCCCTCCTGTGTTCTCCGGTCTTTTCTTTTCCTTTCCCTCTGTGTGTTTCTACTTTTTGGCTTTCCAATCTCTAGCCGCCTTCACCTCTAATGCTCTTTTGGCCTTTGCTTTTCTCTCTCAGGCGAACCACAATTTCTGTTTAATATCTTTCATTTCTCCGCTCTCTCATTTTACCCAATGTCTTGCTGCATGTCTCCTATTTGCCTTCGTTTTATTTATTCCCATCATTCACTCCCCTGTACCTTTTCTTTGAATCCTTTCACCAGTTCTGCTGACTCCTTTCTCCCTCTGTTGTTCATTTTCGCATTGTCATACCATTCTTTTTTTTCAATTTCTGTTTTTCTCTTCATCCCATTCACCCAAGTGGCTTTTTTTTTTTTGTTTGCTCATCTGAGCGTTGCTCATCTTTGTTGGCATATTTCTGTCTAAATGTGCACTCCTGCAAGCCGTAACGACAAAAGACAAGGGGACAGGTTCACTTGATGGACAAAAAATGTCGGAAAGTGGGAATCATGGAGACAACTTAGTGGCATAACAGAGTCAAAGTTCATGCAGATGCGCAGCTGTGATGGATATATCCGCTCAAGAAGAACATCTGCGTCAGTCCAGACGTGTTTCTGTTGACAAAACAGACCTTTAGCTGTGATGTAGAGCAGCAAGAAGGGAAGGGAAGGAAGACTGCTGTTTGTTTCCTGTTTCAAACCGGTAGTCAACGTTGGCCCGATCATTCCCCAGCCGTGACCAAATTCCAATCCAAACCGTGATCTTTCCCAAGACTCAAACCAATTTTTGCGCCTAAACCAAGCGCCAACCTCTGTGGCTGGGAAATGAAGCCAATGTGGAAGTGCTAAAAACTGTACTGTATCTCGAGTGGCCGCTTGAGGCAGGCTGCAAAAGTGAGTCACTCTCCATAAAATTCATTGGCCTGAACCTAAACAAACCTTAGCCATCCTGCCAATAATGCAGATTTTTGTTGAAATTTGTTTTCTTGTAAGTGTTGACGTAGATTTGCTTCTGTCATCTGTGTTGAGCAGAAATCTCAAAGAGGCTTGCAAGAATTACAGAAAGTTGTTTTTCTGTTGTAATTTATTTCAGAATTCGACAACGACGTGATGTTTTGAAGTAGAGTTTCAACTCTAAATCGTTGCTATCTATCTATTCATTATATATTCATTCAATGTGTCTCCATCGATGTTCACTGTGTCATTTCTTTATGAACAAAACTGTTCTGGGTTCCACAAATGAAAAACAGTTTTTTCAGTCTAAAATCTTGCCGTTTATATTGATTTTCAAATTGATGAGTCATTATTTGTTGACATGCGTTGGATGGAAACCCAGTTAGCGGGTCCTCCTTCTCCTCCTCTGTCCTTTCATTAATTACTCAGTCAGTAGTGGTTACTGTGTTTATGTGTGTGTGTCTGTGTGTTTGCGTCCCCTTGCTCCAGATGGTAGCAGAGGGAAGCATTGAATCAGTCTGCCAATAGGCCTTATGATAGACATGATTAAACACACTAACTAATTATATGGAAGGAAATTAAATCCTGGACCCCCGTTCTATCTCCTGTAACAAACATCCCTGATCTGAGCACATAAAAACACACACACACACACACACACACACACACACACACACACACACACACACACAGACACACACACAAGGTTTATGAATGCAACACGATGGTACAATTACACACACTCGCACAGACACACAAAGTACACCCTCATCCCAGATTGATACCAATCATGTCATTGCTAATCAGGGTGCTTGGTGAACAAAGCTGTCAGAGGAATCCAATCATATCACAGATGATGGAATCGTTTTCTGTGGATGAGGATGGAAGATGAAGTACATGGTCGCCAATGTGAATCCACTAGTTATCCTCACTCGGACGGGAAATTACTGATGTGAGGTTTCTGGAGCACGATGATAAAATGTTCTCGGAATTATCAAAACACAATCCTGCAGAGCTGCGTACAGTCCAAGACGTTTCATCACTTCACGACTCGCAGTGCTTGTCAGCTCTTTGAAGAGGTGGGAATCCCCCACCATCACACTGAGAAGTCTTCATGAGTGTCACTGAGAGACAGTGGAGTCAAAACAACCATTATAAACCAAACCTTAACTTCTACGATTAAGATTCAGGTTCTTCTTGGTCAGGCAGATGGGATGCAGACCTCAGTGTCTCTTGTCAAAGCCAGACAGTAACCAGGCTACAACCTCTTCCTTCAGGCTCAAACAACAGCAAGCTACGTAGAGTCATTATTTCATCAGCTATAGGAGGTCAAGAAAACGTGAACAGAATTCAGCATTCATTGCACCGATGCTGTTGTTTCTTTGAGGACTGTCTCACATCTTACCGCCTAATACTATCTGCAAACAAGAATATTCATACAGGATGACTCCGCTAAAGCCCAGATTATGTTAAGTGGCAAATATTTTATGAGATTCTCCCTCATTATTGCATCGTTAAGGTTAAGGGAAAATGAATAATAATGCAGTAAGTGGGACACCGTTGTTGCGGTCGACGCAACGATGCGCAGCCGTTCTAGCCAATGTTTCCAACCTCACTGGCTACGCCGCGGTCTGGTGCCGCTCGGCTGTTCTATTTTTGACGGACGCCACGAGCATTCCACGTCAATTTACACAGAGCACCTCGAGCTGGCAGGAAGCCAGACACAGAAACAGCATAGAGAATCCGGTGGATTTTCAAAACAAAACACCCTGTGCAAACTACCGGTCGTAAAAACAGACAAAAGTGAAACAAATAGCATATTTACACATGTAGAAGCATATTTAGAAGCATATAAACCAGGAAAATGACCAAATCTGAGCAAGTAAATAAAGTCTGGCGGGCTAAACACTCCCGGTGGGGTTTGAAGCCGCGATGTGACAGAGACGTGCCTGGTGGGGTTTCGGGGTTATACTCCACTGTTACCTCCACATTCTTACTTTCTGCTTCACGACCACTTCCCGCATTGGCACTGAAGCTTGAACGTACATTGTGATGATAATCTCTCGATTTTTGGATGAGACAAACCTTAACAGATGTGTTTGTTCGCTAGATTAGCTCAACTTTAACCCTACACTTCATATTCTGTCTTACAAAAAGAGCAGCACCGAAAATATAATGGTTTTAATAACTACAGTCAATTTTGGCAGTGCCATGTGTCTCAATATGGTTTATCGGGCTGGGTGCCAGTTTGCTTTCCAAAAAAAAAAAAACATGCCTTTTAATTACATAAAACACAAACATGGCACAACCATATGTTGGTATGATCCCCAGACTCACTACATTTTAGAGTCCAGTCATTTAACAGATGCTCACGCTCGCAGCTTCTCTTCTTCCAACAAGTAGCCAGGAAAGAAGAAAGGGAAACTTTAACAAGAGCGCAGAGACTATTCTTTCATATCAAACACAACACTTGTTATTACTCCACATTGATGATCCTAGCAGTCTTTACCAATCGTGCCCAATTAATCATATCAAGGATGTAAACAAATTATCTTTAAATCACCTCTAAAATATAATTGCATTGCATCAAAGCAGATCAAAACATCTCATCAGTCTCTGGAAGCCTTTGGAGGGCTGAAAATAATTAAGTTGCAAGCCAAACCTGGCCTGTGTGGGCACGGTGAGTTGTTTGGTATTTACCGTCTTGAGTCCAAACTGAACTCATGCCAACTGTTAACCACCAGCAGTTGGTCAGGTAGAAATAGATGAAAAATGTGCCTGCACTGTGCACATTGCCGTTGCCTCCAGCGTGTTTCAAAATAAGAGTTTACGGATAAAACAAAGACGACTTCAGTAATTTAGCTCTGTATAGAAGCTTTTCTAAGTTTTGTCTGTATGTAAATATAATTTTGCAGTTTGGTTTGGTTCACAAGGTCTTGTGCTAGTGTTAGTTAGAGGAGACCAGACTACTTAGATAACTGTGAGAAGAGTTTGATATACAGCTCCACATTGAGGTGCACTTGTGGCGTCCTATAGTAAATACATATAGTTTTTCAGTTACTCTGAGGGCTTATCCCTCATATTTGTCTCACACACTGACACAAACATGCACATATAAAAACAAGCCAAAGAATACGTCGCTCCCAAAGCCCTGATGTAATTTCCATCGCCCAGCAGAGGCAACCCGGCACCCGTTTTGGGAACCACCTTCCTCGGGGTTAAAAGCTGACATGACTGATATAACAGGTGCCGCGGTGGTGCGGTGGTGTGGGGCGGCGAGCAGACGCCGCGGCTATGTAGATAAGAAGAAAAACAGATTTAAAAGGTTGATAAAAGAAAACGGGGGAGAAGAAATGGATTAGCAATGGACGGACGGCGTGCGAGGAGAGAAAAGGTGAAGGGGAATCAGAGACGAGAGGAGGCGAGAGGGCACAAGAGGGAGAGGGGAAAAAATGGATTATGAATGAAGAGAGGGAGAGAACATGAAAAATGGAGTAGATGGATGGTGGGAGAAAAAAGACAAAAGTCAAAGAAGAAAAAAAAGGGATTAGGGATGGAGGGATCTAGTGGAAGAGAAATTAGATGGGGAAGGGGACAAGAAGGAGAAGATTAAGATGGAGTGATATGCTTTTATTTCTAGTGTCTGGAGAGCAGACAGTAACTAGCCATGCTGTGTGTGTGTTTCTGTAAGTGTGTGTTTGAGTGTTGTTTGGTTACATCTTTTCCCCCCGTGAATCCGTGTGTGTGTCCACCTGTCTGAGTGTTTGTGTGTGTGTGTAAATGCCACTCATCCTTCCTGGTTAAGTTAAAAAAAAGAAGAAGATACTTTTGAATGTCTGCCCTTTGTAGAAGAAGAAGAAGAAGGAGGAGAGAGAGGGGGTAGGAGAGACAGAGGGATGGGTTGATGGAAGGGCAGGAGGGAGGCAGTGAGTGGAGGTTCAGGGGTTGTTGGGTTCATGGATGGAGGGATGCTTGGTGGCGGGGATGGAGGGGAGCGTTGAATACCTAGAGCCGAGCAAATTAAAGTAAAAGCAAACGATAGATGACGGCGGGGTACAGGGTGCATTTGGGAGTCCAGTGAAGGAGGCGTCGAGCGAGCCAGGGAGGAGGGAGGGAGGGAGGGAGAAGGAGAGCAGGGAGGTAGATGAGGAGAAAGGAGAACGGGAAAGAGAGGCAGAGTCGTGACTGTAGGTTGATTTACGGAGGCTTTCCTTTTAATGAAATTGTTTCAGTGACAGAGCCGGTAAAAGGCCCTTAATGGATTGGCTGGCCTAATGTAATGAAATTACTCCCTCTTTCACTACAGAGAGAGGGGGGAAAAAAAGAATAAAAGAGGACATCGGGAGGAGGGGAGAGAGGAGGAGGAGGATGGGAGAGGAGGGGTGGAAGAGGAGAAAATGCAATTAATATTTACAGAACAGACAAGCAGGGTGGGCTTTAGTAGCTACGGCTCGCTCGCTCTCTTCTTCACTGTGTCTACCTCT
Organism: Sciaenops ocellatus; assembly: GCA_033000465.1. NCBI lineage: Eukaryota > Metazoa > Chordata > Actinopteri > Sciaenidae > Sciaenops > Sciaenops ocellatus. Next base: position 27,525,221 of record CP136866.1, on the reverse strand, counting down.
CTCGTCCCTCTCTCTCCCGGTGGCCAGTGTGCGCCGGGCATGCAGCAGGGGAGGGAGGTGATAGGCTGACGCCAGGCAGGCCACTTCAGCGTGCTGGTCTCCTCTCTCGCACTCTCCTTTTCCTCTCCTCCTCTCCTCAGGGCTGGCCATATCAGCGCCGAGGTGAGAGACTTAACCTTAGCTTGTGTGCTATCGTCTGGACTTGGGTATTCCTAGAGTGTGTGTGTGTGTGTGTGTGGTAGTGAGTGAGGTGTGTGTGTGTGTGGGAGTTAACGCCGGTTTCTTCTACCTGCTACCTTAAAAACCCACTTACTGGGGTATCACCTCACACACACACACACACACACACCCTCACACTCATTCACGGAACCTGTCTTTTGTTAGTCCCTCCCCCAGCTGAGCGGACCTCGCATACTTACGCCTGACTCTCTCCCATCTCTCTCTCTCTCATCTGTGTGTGTGTGTGTGTTTGTCTGTTTGTGTGTGTGTTTGTGTGCTCGGTGCAGGCAACTGGACAGCAACCACATCAGCTGCATCGAAGATGGAGCTTTCCGAGCACTGCGCGATCTGGAGATTCTGTAAGTAGAGGAAAAAAAAAATAAAACACCCCGGTCCTCTCACTCTGGCTCCTCCATCTCTCTCCTCCTCCTCCTCCTCCTCCTCCTCCTCCTTTTGCTCTTGCTCTCATCCCCTCTTCTCCCCTCTCTCCTGCTTTTTCATGTGTTGTCTGTGAAGCAGAGACCTGTCCCGTTCTCTCCTCTCGTCATCAGCTTTGTTTTCTGTCTCGTTCAGTTTCTCCTCCAAAATTCACATCCTCCTCTCCTCTCTGACTTGCATGTCATCCCTCGTTCTTTCCCCCCTTCATCTACTTTTCTGTCTCGTCTTTCGATCTTTCTCTTCATACCTTTAAAAAAAGCGTCAACTTAAAGATGCTTTTGTTGAGAAAATGTTGTTTCTTTACATGTTTCAGTGTGTGTGTGTGTGTGTGTGTGTGTGTGTGTGAGGTGCACGTCTAAGTGCTTGCGTGTATTGCTTGGAAGAATGAAGTGTACCTGTTCCTCCGCCGCCAAATGTGTTGTCCTTGACTTACAATCTGCTGATACACACACACACGCAAAGAGTGTAGAAAACAGTGTGGCAGCCACCTGCGCTGTCTCTGCGCCATGTGTGTCGGGTACATGTGGGTGATTCCCTCTGCATATGGGAATAACGTTGATGCTCTTGCGTGTTTGCTTCCAGCTGTGTGTGTGTGTGTGTGATTGAGCGTGTGCGTGTGTGTGAGCGTGCGCCTGATCTGTCCACATTTTCAGAGCTGCTCATTTGTCACTATGCTCAGAGGTGTGACTGGCGACTGCGGTGCAAGGTTGTGTTGGGAGAGGTGTCTACTTTCTCCACACCTGTATATGTGTGTGTGCGGGGGCGTGCGTCGTTGTACATGAATATGTGTGTGTGTGTGTGTGTGTGTGTGTGTGTGTTGGGCGTGCGTTTGCTCTCCCACAGAGGCAGATGCTGTGCTTCGTTGTGTGTTGCACCTGTTTGTGTGCCAAAATATATAAAGGTTACAGCATCTTGTGTTAATTTTAGGGAGATTTGAGGTGGAAAAAGTTATACAAATAGAAATCCTGTCTTCTGTTGGCACCAGCTTTGGTTCATTTGTCTGAAGGCGTGTTGGTAATGCATTCATATTCTGCTGTACGCTGCTGAGAGGCGAAAAGGTTAGTGTTACTGTTGCTGAATATGTTTATTAGAGGGTAAAACTGTATAGCAAATAAGGCAGGGACGAAGAGGAAGGGAAAAGGATATGAAGCAAGGCGATGAGACAGCAGAGGAGAGGACAAGATGAAGAGCAGGCTGACAGCATTGTCCCACATAGTCTGTCTGTCCCTGGTTACATAGCACGGAGCTAGATGCAGGTTGATGAAGTGGACGTGGTTGAGGTCCATAGAGGAAGACCCACAAGAACAGACTCTCTAATAAATACTAATAACGCAGTGTTGAAGTTGAACAGGAAGTTGTTGATTCTCCTCCTGGTTTTTGAACACGTTGTGACAATAATCAAGCTTATTTCCTCAGATTTCCTCCAGACGAAGCAGCCAATTAGACTTCTATTCTTCATTTAAGGCTGCCTAACTGTCTCATTATCGCATAAAGATCTGCTGTACTGTACCAAGCAACAGTGTGGGAGACAGAAAACCAGAGGCCGTTATGTAAAAAAGCTTCAGATGTGTGCTGAGGGCACGATGCAAACCAGAGCTGCAGTCTATGAACAAATCTGTTTAAATCTGTAGAGTACACGTGTTCTTTTACCAGATTTATGCACCACAGCAACATTTAAGTCGTCATTGAAGCTCCAGTTTTTGTCTATGTTGTATAATTTTAATTATGGCGATGGGTGAAAAGCTTTTTTGTCATAATCTAGAGTAGAAGCAAGGTGATGGTAATGCAAAACCTCAGTGGGACTCCTAACAGTATCAGGCACATCTTGATGAGCATCCAGCTGTTGTAGGTGTGATTGTTTCTTGGTGCAGTCTGGTGCTGCCTAATGTGTTCGCATGAATGATTAAAGAGCGTTGAGGATATACGGTGGGAAATGGTTCAATATGTGGCAGCTTACACTGTGAACCACATTCAAATATCCTTACAGCTTCCACAGGATGCATTTATGTCTGGATTTTAAATGCTAGAACATTTTATTCATGTTTTTCTCTGCTAATATCAGCTGCAGGAAAGTTCATCTTTGCTTCTTTGATTCGTGATTCCCTCTCTAGGTTTTTATTTCCTTTTAGCGAAGTTAGCTTTTTTTGATTCCCCTGCCTCGCTTTTTTTTTTTTTTTTGCTCAGTGCACAATGGAAGTGATAGGGAGCAGATAGAGGGGGGATCAGCAGTGTGAGATACAACGTATTAGCAATTCATAAGACTCTGACAGCTGAGTACTCTGCAGGATTTACAATTCACTGTAAATACGCAGCCGTTCCCATTCACAGCAGACAGCATGACAGCACACAGTATATTCACTGAATGTGACGTTTTAATAAAGGCAGGTGTGTGTGTGTGTGTGTGTGTGTGTGTGTGTGTGTGTGTGTGCGTGTGTGAGTGTTTCTGCACGTGTGCAAAGGGCATGAATGACAGTAAGCAATTCTGCCGCTGGACTGATCTTCATTTCAAGCATCTTAACGCGCGCACACACACACACACACACACACACACTCTATATCACACGTACACACACAGATGTATGTGTATTCTCACATATGCATACACACACACATGCACAGCCCCATCTGTTCGGTTTTCTGGGGTTGATTTCGTGACCGCAGTACAAAATGGGGTGATAGAGATAACAGTGATTGGAGGTCATGTGACTGCACCATCAGGTAGGTGTGTATTTCTGTGTGTGTGTGCACGCAGCTGGGCGCACAAACTGTTCTACATGAGTGTGTGTGTGTGTGTTGCTATCACTGTGAGGACCAGTTTGTGTTGTTAGACCGCCATATTCTGTCCATCACTTTTTCAAAGCGCTGTTTGCTGGTTAAGTCTTGGATTTTAGGGTTTAGGTTCAGGTTAGTTAAATCCGATCAGGTGATCGATCGGTTGGTTGATCCATATTTATGGCATAAATTCGCTGGTTCCAGCCTGGGGACTTACTGCTCGTCTCTGTTTCATATAATTATAAGAGGAATATATATATATATATATATATATATTTTACTGTTAATCAAACAAAAACGTAATTTGAAGATGTCACCTTGGTCTCTGGGAAATTGTAATTTTAAGTATTTTCAGACATTTTTATAGGAAAGTAACCAGCTAATTAGAGAGAATAAACGACGCATAAATTCGGCGTTCGTTAGAGTAACGTCTGAGATTAAGCATGTAGTCGAGATTGGGGTCAGCGCGGGTCCTCACGTGTATGAAAGTCCAGATGTGTGTGCATTCATACGTGGCTGGATATGCATGTGTCAGCAAGTGTGTGTGTTTATGTCTGTCTATGTACAGTTTATGTGTGTGTGTGCTCTTGCGCCTGATATTTGTGTGCGTTTTTTTGCTCAAAAGTTACTAATTAATGCATGATGGAGCTTCAGGATGACGATCACTCTAAAATATGTCTGTCTGCAAATGTTTGCGAATGTATTTTTCCATATTTATGCGTAAAACATACGTTATGAATTACAAGAATTATGTATAAGATGCTGTATGTATGCTGACAGGCAAATAGATGCGACGTGTGTGAATGTGTGTGTGTTTCAGTCATTTCTGTGTGCACCAATTGAAAGAAGCCCTGCACTGTGTGTGTGTGTGTGTGTGTGGCACTAACGAATCTCCACATTAATTAATCTAGTCATTTTTAATTAGCTGCTGTTTCTTGGTAGACTAGGCTTTATCTGAGCTGTTTAATATGTTTCACAGGAGCAGCGTTGACGAGTCAAAACCTGAATATTGGGGCGTCAGGCTCATTTTGAAAATGCTAAATGGATTTGAGTTTGTTAGTTTCATTAATCTTGTTATAATTGTTCTCTGGAAATAAAAAAAAAGGGGAAGTGATGGGATGGTTTTTTCATTAAATTAGACAACACGTTCAAATTATGAGACATTTGAAAGGGCTGGATTTATAAAGTATTTGACACATTGCGAAATGGGAAAAAGTGTGTGCGCGAGCTGATGTGGTTAAAAGTCGCAGTCGTTTGTCTTTGTTGGACAAAATGGTCGCCATTTATTGAGAATTAATAATGGAATTTTTCAAAATAGGAGTGCGCTGATAAATGACTGCATTTATTTTGTTACTTTTATTTTTCATGAACAGAAAACGCTGCTAGTTTTTCTTCATGCTGAGGGTGTCTGCACATCCTAAAACAGGGATCTTCAACCTTTTTCAGCCCCTCGGATGAGAGACAAACAGAACGAGGACCCCCACATGTAATTAATATTTTAAAATGTGTCCTTTTTTCACCTTATTAACCTATTTATATACTGAGCTATTGGCCTATATGTGTTTATGATTGAGAAAAAGATCATGCGTGATTATTATTGCTTATTAAATGCCAAGAGCTGTGCGTCTTTGGACATGTCCACTGATTCCTGAGTCCTGTTGGAGTGCAGATGCCCCCGCTGTTTGTAGTTCCTTCACAATCACCATTATTTTGGCCAAAATTGGCGAACCCCCTGCAGTACCTCTGCGGACCCCCTAAGGGGCGTGGACCCCTGGTTGAAGACCCCTGTCCTATAAAGCATCAGTTAGCGATGTATAAAATAAAATATATGTTAGTCACGCTGAAGTAAATCATCCGAAGGTCTTCTCGTTGATTCATTGGTTGAATTTCTCTCCAGTTTCCATGAAGTTCGGCATTGACCTGTTTGAGTTGCTGTTTCTTTGTGTCTCCGTGTGACAGAAGAGTTTTGCTCACTGAAGAGGGTTTATGAAGAAAGACGGTTATGACTAAAGACACTTTTACATTCACTATTTCCTTTGATATCCACTCCCTGTACTCGCATGTCCTCAGATAGTCTCTCTCGCTTCCACCTCTCTCTACTCTCTCTTTCATGGCTGCCAGGATGAAAGTGGAGGATCGGTGTTGTAAAAGCAAGGCAGTGCTAGGCTATGATTTATTTAGACCCGAAAGGACTGCGGTTACTATCCTTTCCTTTTTTTTTTTTTTTTTTTTTATATATATATATATATGCCAGAAGAGGCAAGAGACAAGAGAGATTTGGGGCGGGGGGTGAGGAGGTGTTCACAAAATGGAAAAGAGAGGAAGGAGGGATTCGAGGGGAGGAAAAGAAACAAGCATGGAATCGGTGTTGTAAAAGCAGCCAGTTTCCTGGACATCATTTATTAATCTGCTGTTGGACCTGAGGAGGAGGAGGAGGAAGAGGAGGAGGAGGAGGGGAGAGCAGGCGATACAGAGGAAGAGATAGAAAGAGAAGGAGAGGAGGGAAATCCAGACATGAGAGGCAGATGAGGCAATAGATTTAGAGATATAGGTGGAGAAAAGGAAAGATAAAAGGCAGGCAGAGGGAGATGAAGGGAAGCAGAGAGAGAGATACCTGAGAGACATAAAACAGATACAAGATTAGACAAATTCAAAGGATAAGACCAGACTGGACAAAAAGATGCAGCAGAGGAAAGAGACGGAGGACACGGAGGTGTAGAAGACATCAGAGAGATGAAACGGGAGATAAAAAATCATTCAGAAGCACTGATGTGATGTTAGCGTGTAAAAAAAAAATAGACAAAGAGCAGTGATAGAAAATAGATGGAAAGGATCAGAGGGAGGAGAGCAGGGAGGCATTAATTATTGATGGAACAAATGTCTGACTGACTGACTCAATTTGGCCCCTTTGTTGTTTCCAGACCACCAAGGCTGTCAGATAGACTCCGAGCAGCGTTTCTCAAAGTACGGATGGAGACCCAGAATGGGTTGCTTGGAACGTTGAGATCTGATGAGTTTTTGGTTAAAAGTGCTTCTGCTGTTTTTAATGCTGTAATTAGAGGAAACAAACCAATTCTAAACATCTATAATCAGTAGATTCCCACAGCTTCAATATATTCGTTATTATTATGTCATATCTTTATAATCCCGGACTCTAAAACTGACTTAAGTAAACCCTAGTGGATGGATAAACAAGCTGAATATCAAACATGGATTGCACTCAGCATATGTAGCTTTGAAAGGTCAGCATCAACCTGTTTAACAGTCACCTGTCAGTCATAAAGTCACCCGTATATACGACCTGTTATAAACTGTTCATAGTGTGGCTTTGAGTCCAGCTTCACCCCTGCTGCAGGTCATCGCTCTCGCTCTGTCTCCCCCTCCTTAATATCCGTCCAGTCATTTTCTACCGGCCTTAAGTGAAGATAAACTCCACGACTGCCACGGTGAAAAATTACAGGAGGAAATTAGCATGCTCTCCCGTGCTTTTAGGCAAGCTTTCATAGCCTGAAGATTAGAGGAGCCGGTCTACGTGAGGCTGGGAAGTTGCCAGTCAATTTCTGGAAGTAACTTTTTGGCTTGTTCGCAAAAGGCTTGCAAACCAACAAAACATAAACCACCGGGAGTCACTCTTCGTGACAGAAATGATGAATGAACAGACGTGTTAGCCTAACCTGTCCTCAAATGTGTTTGCATCTTCGTGGAAAAGCAGAAAGTGAGTTTTGTTCAGAGGCACAGAAATGTGATTTTCACTCTTGGTCAGAGGATGCACCACGCAGACGAGGGATAAAGTTTCAGAGATATCACTGCGGAGTTCAGATATCACTGTTTTGAAACGTAAACCACCGTAGTGGGCGCAGCATATCGATTGGTTGATGGACAAACGTAGCAGACGTTTGGCATTTACTGCTCTGGGTGTCAATTTCAAACCATGTTGGTGTAATTTAAAGCCAACGCTGGGTGTGAAAGTGAAGAAACAACTTTCATGAAGCATCTCTTAACATCGAGCGTCAAGGGTGCCCTTCAGCGGGCTCTCTTACGCCGCCGGGAGATCCAGCTGTGAGGTGTGAAATGATCAGCCCATTCATATCGGATGATTCTGCAGTACGGGCGATTTACATGTATGCCAACATATAGCGATAACACAGGAATTAGTGAGGTCAGGTTGTAGAGATCGAGGCGATGGATGGACTTTAATGCAAGAGACCGAATCAACACGATTGAACCTGACAAGAACGTTGATTTTAGACAGTTCTGCAGTTTCTTTTAAAGGTTGAAGCTACAGAAAGATCTTTATTATGCCAAATGCACTTTGGTTATTGTATGGTCGCATCTAGGCAACTAAAGCTTAAGAAAATATCATGGAGGGTGCCCCAGTAGTTCACCTGGAAGAGTCCGTACTGCAGTGGCCCTGGTTCAAACCCCGCTTGAACCCTTTGCTGCATATCGTCCCCTCTCTTTCTCTCCTCCATGCCTTCCCTCTCTCTCTCTCTCTCTCTCTACTGTCGCCATCCAAAAAAAATCAAAATGCCAAAACAAAAGCACACAAAAACCCCCCAAAATAAATATTCTTTTAAACAAAACTGAAACAATATCAAAGCTAAAAGCTCCTCTTAGTCCAACAAACAGACCCCCCAAAAAATGGCAACAAATCAAGCTGCTGAACTCGGTGTTATTCTTTGTTTTACCAGACGAGTCAATCCATCGACATTCCTCCGCTGTGTGCTCTGTGATGCCCTGCCAGGAATTAGTAGCATTGATTACGTTATATGAAAACAGCTGTCGTTTCAAAGGTGTCCGCACTCGTTTGCTGACGGGACACTGAAGTGCCAAAAACCATCCTGGTCCTTTTTAAAGATCAAAAAAATCTGTGTCATCCGCAAACACGGAGAAAGAGCCGCACTTGACTCGTTTGTCTTTCACTTAAAATCACGAACAGATTGCGAGCCGCGGTGGCCTTTATCATATTTGTCATTAAACACCTATCAGAATCAATTAGTGCCGCATGATAATTCTAAACAAGTGATTTTCCCAATGGCAAATGTTATTGATGCATGACAGCGAGTGTTAACATTAAACAAAAAGATTGATCTTAATTATTTGACAGACTTTCATCTCCATACGAGCGTTTGAAGGCTTCGGATTGAGCTTTATAAACATATTTTGTAAGCTGGAACTTCTGATTATCTGCTGATTTTTGAAAACAACAAATAGAAACTCTTTGCTCTCTTTATCTGTTACAAAGTTCAGGCGACGCCTGGAGCTGTGTAGCCTAACGGTTGCTTTGTTAGAGGACTTCCAGTTGATGCACGACTGAGAAAAGAGTGTGAATAATAAAGAAAACAACAAAAGCGATTTCCTATTAATATTTCCATTTCATGTTTTGATGGTCAAAGCTGCGACACATGACAATGCACGACTGAGAAGAGTACCATGACTGCTAAACTCCACAGCTCCTAATACTTTGATTCCACCTTTTTTTTTTTTTTTTTTTGATGGTCAAAGCTGCTTGTGCTCAAACTTGTAAGGCCAATAAACACAGCAGAAGTGGAAATGTAATTATGTGATAAACACAGTCTTTATATTTGGCAGAGGGAGCTGCTCGATCCACTTTGTCGGTTCTGATTTTTTTCCCGAGAATTCCTCGTCTTTGCAATCACGTCAGCGCAGATGGTAGGCATTCCTCCTGTAGCGACTAATGACTCCGTGTGCCAGCGTGTGTTTTTACTCAGCGAGAGCTAATTTAATGCCAGGAGCCAGCGTTGAATACAGGCCAGAGCCTCTTCTGCTGTAGCCTCGAGTCTTTCCATATATTATTGTGTTCATTTGTATCAATGAGGAATAGCAGAACAGCAGGAAAAACTTAATTTTGACCCCAAAATATGAAGTGAGAATTTTGTTTTCTGTATTTTGTTTTCTGTACCGGAGCATATTCAGTGTTCCTTTGTGGTCTGGGGATTGGATCCAAGCTCATTTCTGTAACCTTTCGCCTCCAATTATTTCTCCAATTGAACACCTACTCAAAAAATCGTACTGGAGTTCATCGTCTCTCTTCATTTATTATTCTCCGTTTGGTTGCATTCGTCTGCAGCGGTGGCCACTGTTTGTAGCTCGTTTGCATTCACAAGGGCAAACCAATCATTTCTAATACCCCACAATGTCTCAATCAATAATATATAATCTATTTTAAAACACTTACCACATAGCTAACACCTGATTTGGAATTCCACTGTGTTTTAGCAAGTGTGTCCGCGTGTCTCTGAATGAGTTAATCCAGTTAGCGCATGTGTCTGCCAGGCCACATCAGAATAAATGATGGGTCCCTGTGTGATGATGAATGGTAATTTAGATTTAACATAACTGGACTAACGAGCGCGCTAATGACTCCAAAGCTAGCCTGGACAGCTCTCACTCGACGGGCTCTCGCCTTGCATCCCAATGAGCTGTGGAAAGGGCACCCATTGACACACACACACACACACAGAGGGACACACACAAACATGCAGAAGTGTTTTAATAAATGCATGCATACACAATCATAAATTCACAAATGATTCTGTCAGGGAGGCACGTACTGTATGCAGACGCTCACACACACACACACACACACACAGGCTATGGTTGCAGACGCGTGTGTGTGTGTGTTTGTGTGTGTGGGTGGGTGGCGTGTACACACACGTGTAAGACCTCCATGAGTAGTGGAGAGCGGCGGTGTCGGGCTAATATGAAGCTGATTAATTAATAATTATTCATCGGCCAGTTTTCATACCGGTTGAATTAGGTGCGGTTTTCGTTCACTGATCTTTCAACTCAAGTTTTTTTTTTTTTTTTTCTGTGCTGACAACGAGGATTAATGAAAATAGATGATGAGTGCTTGATCATTTTCAGATATAAATAGAATTAATCAGTTTCATTTTTCAAACGGCGTCTATGTTGGAGTCAGAAAACGTAAAGAGGGCCGAGTTTTTTGGTGAATCATTTATCTTCAGCTCTAAAAGCAGTTTATTTTGCAAGGTGATTAGAATATACGTCCCACATTCTCATCATCTGTTTCACCGTTTCACCTCGTCTCTCTCAAATCTTGCTTCCTATACTAAGAAAATCCACCATTAGCTGTTTGCTAATGCTACAACAGCTTATAGATGCTTCATCGGAGCTACGACTTCTTCCATCATTGTTGAATGGCATGTTCGAATACGGGATGTGCCTGTATGACAGTGTTTGCACATCACTGGTATGGATTTTTGGAGCCACTTGTTGCCTCCCATCCATGTGCAGGCTCGATACCATCAATACTATCAGATAATCTCTGGCCGCTCGGTCCCCGGAAAATCCAATATGTGTTCATCAGCATTCAGTACCTTTTTGAAGTGTCCTTGAACCAAAAGCTCAATTCTTACCTCTTCACTTACTGGAAGAGTTGAATACCGAGCACATATTTGGACAAAGTGTCTCATTTATCCATCGTTTTCGAGAGGGTACGACTCAGCTTTCAGTGTTGCAAACGGCACAAAAATGAAGTATGACAGAAATGCAGTATGCTACACGTCATTAGTTTGTGCGACTCTAAATAGATTCAAATATCTTTAAGAGCTCAATGCATTTAACATCGAGAAGCACATACATATTTTTTCAGATTCATGATGCTCACAGGCATAAAAAGGCAAATGTGCTGCAGATGAAGAGGCTTTGCTAAAAGCATCTTTTGCATGTAAAGAAAAAGGCGAAGTTTAAAGGAAAGGAGGAAGACCGAGTCTGTAGAGCCGTGTTTGATTCCCTCCTGCACCACAGCTTTACCTTTCTGCTGATACCACAGAAAAAAAAAGGAGGGATTGAGCATGAAAGATAGCGAGAGTGAATGAGAAGCAGGTCAGATGTCATGGAAATAATGTCCGCTGAACTGAAATCAATTCAATTTTTCAGAAAGTGAGACCGTGGAGCAAGCGAGGACAGAAAGAGACAGATGGAGAGTGGAAAGGCAAGATGGTTAGAGAAGTAACCGAGAAAAGAGAAGACTGCCATTACATGACATGCCCACACACACACACACACACACACACGCACGCATAGTCAAGGGGTCTGAGAAGCACTCTAAAGAGCATTGGAACAGATGCATATTTTATGATCGCTTTTCTCCATGAAGCACAGCCTTCTGGATGATGGTGTACCACTGAGAGAGAGAGGGAGAGTGAGAAAAGGATGGAGAGGAGTGAAATGTGTGTGTGTGTGTGTGTGTGTGTGTGTGTGTGTGTGTGTGTGTGTGTGTGTGTGTGTGTGTGTGTGTGTGTGTGCATGCAAGCGTGTGTGTGTGTGTGTAGCAAAAAGGTACTGGCCAAGCAGCGACTGTCATAATTCATAAGGGGAGAAAGACAGAGTTGCTCACTGTAGCTCCACAAGGTGACTTTCACTCCGCCTGTAACTCTCTCGCCCTCTCTTTCTAACACACACACACACACACACACACACACACACACACACACACACACTCAAACACACTCTTCTTCCTCTTAAGTGTCTTCCCTCTTGTCTTCCGACCTGTTTTTTCTCTCTCCTAAATCATTTTTCACCTGCAAGATTCACTTCTCTCTCCATCTGTCCTCTTCATCTCCTCTCATCCCTCCTTCCCTTTCATCCTGTCCTCTTCTTTTCTTTCTGTATCTCTTCCTCCTCCTCCTCTCTTTGCTCCTTCACCTTCATCATTTCCCCACCTCCCTCTCCTCTTATTTTACAACTCTTGTAAGTAATTTTGCCTCTTTGAACCAATCGTAGTCAGAGAGGACTGTGACATCATCAAAAAATAGGATGCTCAGTGATCTTCAACCAAGCGGCGAGAGAGAATAACATTTTTAAACATCAAGAGAGAAGTACAGGAAGAAAAAGCAGAGTGACGTGTATGAAGCTTGTAAGCTGGAGGCATGAATTGTATTTCCACCCACTGAGCTGTTGACTTCTCAGCCAGGTCTCGCTTACTCCTCAAACTTTTTCTTTCTTTTCTTTCTTTTTTTTTTTTTTTTGCCAGATAGATGCCAGAAGCCTTCATGGCTGAGAGTTTGAAAAGAAAAGAAAGAAGTGCATGTGTTGGCATGGGAATCGGAGTGTTATCATTACTGTTTAATGATGTTTCCAACAGCACTGTTATAAGGAAATCATCACACACACACACACGCTGGCAAAAGTGCAGTACTTCCAAATGATGTTACTCACACTTGGCTAGTTGTGCACGCTTTTATGTCGCACCAAACTATGAATAAACACAAATAAACATCTTAGAAATGATCGTATATTATGGAAATAATTCCTTACTTAACATTTAAATGTGTTCCTCTTTAGTGGTGACCTCATGCAGGAGGAGTAAGTAGCATGTCAGCCCATAACGCTGCTTATGTACTGTTATTCCTTCCATCAATATAACCACCTTCCTTTCCCTAAATGATATCATATTATGTTATGTCCCTTCACATTTCCATATTAAACTTCCCTGCATGATGTCTGACTGTAATTAGACCAAGAGCAGTGCTCTAAAAATGCAGTGTCATTGTGACTTTATGTGACGAGTTACTTGAAATAAAGAGTTTGCGGGTCAAAATCATGGCGTCAAACTAACCGACAACCGAAAAACATCATCAAACTTTCCATCAGACTTTGTGGAATTCAACAAATCTGCTTATGATCTGATTTTTGGGGGCAAATTTGATGCAACTTTGCAGAAATTATACAAATATATAAGAAGAATGTACTTAAGAAGAAGAAATTAGCCGTCATATTTTAGAAGTGGTCATTTCCTCCATCTTCCTTTCAGCTTCTCTTATAATTTCGTTGACAGAAGAGAGCACAAAGAACCATAAATTACAATAAATCCATCTGTGGCTGGTTATGTTTGAGGGGACGTCTCTTTCACAAATGATGAAACATGTTTAAAATGATTTATTAGATAGAGCCAAACCACATTTTTGAATCCATACGCACAGTAGATTGTCATATTATTGCACAAATTCATGTCGAGGTTCAGATTATTTTCAGTCATCCGAGAGCATCTCGAATCGACAGAACAAATGCAGTCCTCCAAACAAACAAACACGATGGTGTGTGTCTCCAAATGAATGATATATATGCTGCTGAGTATCTGGTGTCTTCTGCTATTGTGAAGAAATACAAAGGACAGAAAGAGTTTGTATTCCTTGTTTGTCCCAGTAGTAATTTCAGTATGGTGAAATACCATGCCTCTGTGTGTGTGTGTGTGTGTGAGTGTGTGTGTGTGTGTGTGTGTGTGTGTATGAATGCACGCTCTTTGCCTTAAGTGTAATTTGAACTTACAGAACGACCGAATAGAGAAGTTGTTTGTGCAACTCTGCTGGTACAACTGTCAAAATTAAACAAGAGTTAGTGGGTAGAGAAAACTGTGTGTGTGTGTGTGTGTGTGTGTGTGTGTGTGTGTGTGTATGCGTGCGTGCCCCCCCCCCCACAGTAACGATTGCATTTCTGTGGTTGCGTCCTGCCTCCAGATCTGTCTTATATCCCCGACGCGTGGGCGCTGGATCGAAGCCCCTGAAACGAACCTTTCTTGAACCTAAAGTTTAGTAACACAAAGGCTAGAGCGAGTGTGTGCGAGTGTGTGTGTGTGTGTGTGTGTGTGCGTGTTGTAGAGGTTTCTGAGAAACCAAATTCACTTTAAGTGGATGTAATTTAGTCGATGCTTGTCCGTGTTAGTGCCGTACATGCTCGACCACGTCGTCTTGTACGTGTATTTTACTGTATCTATTTGTCCTCCTGTGTGTGTGTGTGAGAGAGTGTGTGTGTGTGTGCACGGAGGGGTCAGCAGAGAACAAAGGAGTGCAGCTTTCTGCTGTTCAGTGATTTTGGTTTGGCTGGCCTTTTGGCTTCTGTTTGAGTCAGCGGGCTCAGCAGAGCCATCACACCCTGGCAACAAGCAGCGCCCTGGCAAAGAAAGAGGGTCTGACCTGAGAGAAAGAAAGAAAGAGAGAGAGAGGGAGAGAGGGATGAGGCAGTGTGAGAAAGAGAGAGAGAGAAAGTGCAAGAAAACACAGAAGACAAGATGGAGGGTCAGAGCGAGAGGGCGAGCAGTGAGCGTAAGAATTTAACTTTTTGAAATATCTGTGTGAAATTTGCTGGGAGGGAGAGAAAAAAACAGAAAGTCAACGGAGACTGGCAGAGATAAGTGTGTAAGGTAACTACTGTCTTCAAAATAATGACAGTGGTTTAAGATGTATTTGTTTGGGATTTAGAAAAAGCAGTCGGGGGAGAACAGGGTGAGGAGGATAAGAAAAAAAAAAGTGGAAGGAGAAGCAGGGCCTGAAAATGAGATAAAGAGAAACTGTGACAGTTGACTGTTTCCATTGGAATAATGATAGTGGATTTATAAAGTGCTTTAGAGCTTGCTGGTTTGGAGAGAGACACAGAGAAAAGGGTCAGAGGGGCTGGAGGAGGCAGAAAGATGGAAATGAGAGAGAGGGTGAAGAAGTGAAGGAAAAGGACGTGAAGGCGGCAAACAAGGAAGGGACAGAGCGAGAGGAGGTGAAGAGAAAGAGGAAAGGAGGGAAGGGTGGAGACAGATTGACATACAGCCATCAGAGATGGATGGAGGAGGGAGGACTGGAACGGCTTTGTGCGGAGTAGCCAAACACTCCAGCACTGACGTTATTACATCAGTGGGATAGAGTTACACATTGTCCGCTGATTCTTTCTAAAAAATTGAAAATAAGTGGCTGATTTTACAGTCGGATTCTGAGCTTCTAAATAAAACCGACTCTGTGTCGCATTAATTCCATGTCTGTTGGAAAGTCCTGCGCGTCCACACTTTAGTTTTCTTTGCTGTGAGAGTTCACATGTCCAAAAATCTGATGATTAAATAAGTGTTTTTATACTTTAAGACAAAAGATTTCAGCACATGCTTTCTGGTTCAAGTCATTTTGGCACTCCCTTCAGTACAAACCTTCATATCGCCTCTGGATAAAATCTTTTATACTGGTATAATAAGCCAGTCATGTGCATAATTGGTGATATAATCAATTAATAAAACATTTATAGATTAAAAATAAATGCTTCTCGCTAATCTAGTATATTAAGTATCCCCAAAAAATGATGGTGCTTCATCACATAGACACAAAAATCCTTTAAATCTTTTTTAAACAATATCATAACGCCATCTTGTTTATTGATTTGCAACATCACCCCTAATGGCCTAATGCAACCTGAGGTATCAAAAAATCACTACCTCGTTGTAAATACAACAACAAAATCTTGTTTTATGGTGACATATATTTATCATATTGTGCACAGACCATGATATCGTCCAAAACAACCCAAGCAGACAATATCAGGAAAGATAATCTGCACTCACTGTGCATTCTCATGTATATTCTGTATTAAGTATGTAACATGACTTTGTGCTCCATCAAAACGTATCTTCACTGAAATGAGGAGTAAGTATCACTCAGGCCGTGCTATTTAGACGGAGGTGTTAACAAAAAGCCGTGCAGGTAACATATTAAAGTGGGCAGCAGACGATTCACACAGGGCGGGGCGGCTAACACGGAGCTTTATGCAGAGGTGGGAATAGCGTCAGATATAGGAGGGAGCTCTGTGCCAGCAGTCTGACCCGCTCACAATTAATCACATCCCACTGGGTGGCAGGACAGGAAAGAGGAGGAGAGAGTGGTGATGAGGGAGAAGGAGAAGGAGGCGATTTAAGAATCAAGCAGAGCTGAAACACAAAATTGAGAAAAGAGGAGAGCGAAAAAGGAGGAAGAGAGGCAATATGCAGTCTAATTTGTTCCCGTTTAAGGTGTAATGGTCTCATCAGTGGATTTTTATGTACATCTTTCTTCCTGTCTTTCCTCCTTCCTCCCGTGTTATTAGTCTCTCCCTTTCCTCTCCATGTCCTGCTTGCAGATTTTCACTTTGGAACCTCACAAAGCATTTTGTGTTTGATCCGAATACGAGGGTGACATATTATGAAATATCAGAAAGCAAAAGCCTGGCATTGTGTTCCTACACACACTCAAACACACACACACACACACACATCTGTTTTGAGGCATTCCTGCCTTTCTCTTTCGCATACACACACACACACTCTGCCAAAACCACACTGGAATTGTCCAATGACAATCATCCTGTATCCCTGTTTAGTTAGTGTAAGTTAATTTGATTAAAATCAACATCATCAGATTGCGGTTTCTTAGGGGCAGCTTTTGTAACTTTACTCCACATTCAGGCTATCATTTATACCCCCACTTCAAACGGCCTTGATTTTTCACAGAGATATCTTCGTATTTCAATCCGTTATAAGTCCTCGCCAAAAAACTCCCTGGCACATTATTGGACAAAGTTTCTCCCTTTTGTCCTCGAGGCAATCTAAAAAAGCTTGCAGCGCTCAGCACCTACTGGTCTCAGCGAGGAATAATGCAAACATCTATTATTCAGTTAATTGGAGCGCCGATACAGAAAACCTTTTCTTGCCTCCATTTGTGAAAGCATGTTTTCAGCAGAAAAAGACAGAGCGGATTTTCAAATGTCATGGTTTCACGTCTAAAACAGTTTGTTTCTTTGAGGGAAAACAATCTGACAGTTTTGCCAATCACTTGAAAAGTTGTCAGTCACATGCTCGCCCTGTCGTAAATATAATTTCAGACTTAAAATGCGGCGACGCTCAAGATTCGGTCACTACTAATTATCTCAAACCCTCTGTGCTTTTTTTTTTGGTTTGGGTAGTAAACAGTTGAGCTTTCCCAGGGTGGTATCCAACGGCAACACTCTGGAAATGTCAATTTTCTCAGAGATGAGAGGAGTAAATTGCGCGACTTTGGTTGTTCAAACACTTGAGAGTTGATTAAACTAGCCCACACACACACACACACACACACACTCACATATATTCCCGCGATGACACAAATACTCGAAGGGAGTGCGCACGCACGCAAACAAAACACACTCACGCATAGGCGATTTAGCATCGGGCTGCCGGGGTAAAAAGCAGTAAGGCAGGGCGTTAAACACCGTGGGAAAGTTCAAATATGAGACAATTGAAGCACTAAAAGCCCCTTAACTCTTCCACCTAAAGGCCCCTAAAGCCTGTTTGCAGACAACATAGACAGGGTCAAAAATCACTTCAACTTACAAGCTGAAATCTTCTGATCAGAAGAGACACAAGCTAAATGAAGGACGGGAGCATTCATTTCCCTGAGTGTCTCATAGCCTCAGCGACCACACACTCACACACACAAACATATACACTTATAAAGACTCTCAAGCTTTCAATCACATAATGTTACATCCTTGAAAAGCCTTTGTTTGTCCTTGCCCGTTGAATATACCCACACACACACACACCCACACACACACACGCAAATGAAAAATAGTATAAAACGCACATGCTTGTGCACACACACTCACCTACACACACAGAAGCATAGCATTGGGCTACGCCATTGTGCAACTCTCGGATGAATGATTACTTCAAGGATCGGTGAGTCTCACTGTCTGACTCAGCGAGACAGGATACAGCTGTCCAGCCTCCAACATACACACAAGCAGGCATATAAGCACACACACTCACATCTACCTATAGACAGTTATCTCCCCTCCCCCATCTCTCTCTCTCTCTCTCTCTCTGTCTCTCAAGGTGAAGGAGTGAATAGAAAGAGTTAAGAGGTTAAATGATCATGTGACCTCCGTGACTGAAAGAGGTGCGCTCCTTGGGAGGGAGGGGGGCCTCTCCCAGCTGCCCTCTGTCTTCACAGTGAAAGAGTGAACGGGTGGGTGTGAAGGGGTTAAACAAGTGAGTGATTGAAGGAGTGGAGTGTCCGTGCGTTTCCCTTTTTTGCCCTGTAATGAGGCCTCGGGGAAGATGCTGAGTGCTCTTCACACAACTCAACGAGTCTTTTTCGGCAGTTGGGCCCCTTTCAGCGTCTGTGTGGGAAAAGCTCTCTGAGAAATAAATTCCTGTTTCGTAAAAGCAAAAACACCTGCAGCAGAACGAACTCCGCGTTAATCTAGAAAAACATTTGTTTTAAAATAAAATTTAAGTGATGGATAAGCACTCAAAAGTAAAAGCTCTGTTTTACGTCTCTATTTCTGACATCTACAGCCAGTTTCTTTGCTGTTCTCGATACTAAAATGAATCTTTGTGCAAGAATCGATGTATTTTATATAAACAGAAAGCACTATAGTTGGGTGCTAATGCCAAAAAAGGAAATGCTTTAAGTGGCAGATCTTTTTTTTTTTACCACTAAATGCTTCCTCCAAGAAAACAAGTGCATGAGAAAACACCAAAATTACAAAGTTCTCACAGTTTAGAAGTTTAGCCCTTAAAGACATACGCTTCATTCACTTTCTTGCTGGCAGTTAGCTGAGAAGAGAGTTGTCTTTTTCTGTACGGTAAATGTAAAAAGCTACCAGCCAGCAGCTGCTTAGCTTAGCTTAGCTTAGCTTAGCACAAAGACAGGACAAAGCTAGCCCAGCTCTGGTCCAAAGGTAATAAAATCAGCTGCAAAGCTCACCAGTCAACACATTGTGACTCTTTTGTTTGTCTATAAGTGACATGTTTCAGTTGTACAGGAGGTTATGTGCTGGCTGGTTGCATGGTAAGACATCAGGAAGTCACTGCACCCAGCCAAGAAAGAGCCATTTCCAGTCTTAGTGCTAAGCTAAGCTAACCAGCTGCTAGATGTAGCTGTATATTTAATGTCATCTAACTCGACAGGAAAGCAAATCAGCCCAACTTCTGGCATCATCGACGGCATGTTCGTATTTCTCTGCAGTCTCTGGCTTTTGGGTTGACAAGTAATTTCTGATAAGTGATCAGGATTACCGCAGCTTTATGAGAATTATCATGAGAGGCTCGCAAAAGAAATACTCACTGGTTTCTGCGGTTTAAGTTTGTGCCATTTTAAAGTTAGATTTAGTGAATAAAAACACATTGCACTGCATATGACATGCATGTTATTGTAGTTTTATGATTCAGCTGCAGCTTGCTTATGTAAAAGAGATAAAGAAAACCTTAAAACTTAAAGATCTGTCTTGTCATTGGATGAATTTAAACCCGTTCAGGCCCACACTCCTTTAAAATCAGTGTTTACACTCGCCTCACAGTTTATCTTAACACACGCTCTGAATGACAATTAACATTCCTCTCTGATGTGATTCAACCTGTCCACCCAGTCCGCCGTTCACCCCAGTTTATTTTCCACAAAATAACATTTTGCGTTTAATCTTTCCAATCAATATTTTTGCAGTCACGGCACTGGAATACCAATTCCAGCCCTGAAAAGATTCAATTTAGAAAACAGGAATGTTAGCTTGATTGAACTTGATAACATTAATTACAGCATAACCTTTCCTTTCCATTTTATTTTAGCTATTGATATCGAATCTTGTTCCACTCTGTTTTACACATAATGCATTGAATGCACGAGGTTAGCTAGACGTCTTGGATTTCACCCGTGAACATTAATTATGATCCACACGGGCGATTTTAACGGTATGCAATCGGTGCAAAGCACAAGCACTAAATACACATTTAATTTAATGTTGAATCTCTTTCTTCTATCAAACTGTACACAAGTTAGCGATTTCCCACAACAACCTTTAACAACCTCCAGAGAGAGAGAGAGCGTCCATGAGTTCAGTCTGCTGTTGTATGAAGGCAGATAATGAGGACTTTTTAAAGCAATAATAAGTTAGCTGTGTAAATTATTTAAGACATAAAATGGTGTGTGGATGCATTTATTGGACTGTTGAGGCAGCTTATGTATCTCTGCCTTTTGATGGAAGGAAAAATGTCTACAGAGGAGACCTCTGCTCACATAATTCTGAGACTGACTGCAACTGTGGGGAAATGCATTCAGAAACAACACAGAGGTAGAAGTATTTTATCATTTTAGGATGTTTTAAGATGCATTTCTTTCACTTAATGGCAAAAGTTACAAAGAATACCCTGTTAATACACCATTTTAATGATTGTACAAGCTACAGAAGGAGTATTTACAATTAAAAATGTAACTATGTGAGTGATCTTTAAGGGCCCAGTTACACCAGAAAGGATTAGACATCATTTCATTCAAGACAGAGATATTTAAGAAGGAAAAAATCTTGTTAAAGAGACTATTAGTTCATATTTTTAATTAAAAAGATTGACTCCTGTGTCATAACTGTTTGCAACCTATGCCTCATTTGTTAAACTGACAAAGTGGGGTTGAATAAAAGCACAAATTGTGCTTCTCAGTTGAACTGGATGCAAAAGAATCACACGGATTCCCTTTGACCTGCAGGAGAATCCACTTCTAGTTGTGTTTACACTGAACTGAATTGAATTTGATCTGCGATCAGGCTTTAATCCTGATTCTCAGGCCAGCTGTCAGCTTTCTAACCCATTAGGTTGTTAATTGCATTCACCTGGCATTCGTCACTGAAACCGGTGAACACACCTGACACATGCACATAGATGTTAGAGGAGCTGGCGCTGGAGGACAGCAGTTTGTTTGCAGAGCAGCTCTTAAACCGACACAAAAACACAACGTGCGTTTCTGGAATCTTTGCTTTGTCCCGTCAAAGATTTCTATATAATGTTTGCAATTATTCCAGGCAGTTTGATCAATGGTGGCGACAATGCAGTTGTAAGTAGGGTTATAAAATTGCTTTGTTGTGCTTTCACGTTGTGGTTTCATTCCCCACAATGGTGTATTGATCTCGGAGGAGGTCCAAATGCACCAGAAGGTTTTTACCAAGAAGATATCAGTGTTAGAAAAAGTGAAGTCTAATGTTCCAAGATGATTGCAGAAAATTGAAATAAATTATGGTGTTTTTACGTTGACGGCAATGAAGTTTAGCTTCTGGTTCATAAAGTAATAACACTTCTTGTCAACTGGCTCCTCCACACATTAGAAATTATCTTCAGATAGTGCTATTTTTCCCAATAATGAATGCTCAGCATTTTGCAGATTAAGTTTTCAGTAGTCTCTTTAAAATTCACACACCAGAGAATAATTTACACACTGAAGAGGGACATTTACATTTATCCAGGATTACTGTGGGAGTCTAATGACGCTGTTGCACAAACCTTTCCGCAGCGTGAGCATAATCAGACATTTAACGTACAATTCCAATTACATAAAGGTACATTTATGACAAGTTTCACATTGTGTTTCAGTCTCCAGAGCTCTACTTTCACTCTGTTCCTTTCCACAGACTATAACTAATGTTAGTGATTACAAGAGAGAATAATCGTATTGAATGCAAAGTCAATATTGGTTGTAATCACAGTCATAAAGTTACATTGTTGTGTTGTGTTTAGAGGCTGTAGTAATTCAGACATTCTGTCAGCGTATCGATCTGTATCTGTTAAGGCTGATTGAGCATAATAGAGACTAATAGAAAATTCACTTTATTACACACATTCAGACACACATAATAGCAGCTCAGACTCTGTGGAGCCAGACACAAATAGATACGATATATACAACTGAAGAGAGCTCAAGAGCGGCGACCAGACCAACATAAATACACATGTAGAGAGAGATATATGTGTTCTGTTTGGAGATTCATATCTGAAATGTCTCATCTCTATTGTTTCCAGATCAGACATGCTTCCATGTAGTTTACTCAAACAGGCTCGAACAGGAAAAACAGATGTTAATCAAAACTGTGACCTCATGGTTATCATCTCAAACCACCAGACCGTCTTGTGCCCTTTTTTAATATCATGCTATGGTATGACAGAAAAAAACCCAGAACGCTCAGACACCAGGGGAGGAAAATTAAGTCCTGGCCTTGAACTCGAAGGTCACAGGAGTTTGTTGAGCATGTAGAATATAAACAAGACATGTCAGTGGTCTTCACAGTAGCCACATTGAGCATCAGCAGCCTTTATAGTGTGATGTTTTTTAAAGATTTAGGTTGTTTGCTTGCATGTGGGACAGATCAGATATGCATATATACATATAAAACATATCATCGCTTTGATGAAAACCATGTATGTCCAAAAATCATTGTTTTAGGAGGCTGAAAAAACTCTTTATCTAAGAACCTAGCGTAGAAATTTAACCTAAAACGCTGTAATGAGACACATTTAGCACCAGAGATGGAAATCCGAGCCTCGACCCTTTTGTTTAAGTCCACCTCAGTTGGTAAACTATCAATATTAAGGCTGTCCTACATGTCTCCACGCAGCACATCGACCTAATCAAAGCTATTTCACTATATTAGATTGAAATCAGCATAATTCAGGCTAATGGCCGTCTGACACTGACGTGCCTGCATCAGACTCGGTTCAGAGAGATTGCTCATCATCTATCCAAAGCTATCCTCCTTCAGTTTATCTTACATACATGATGTAACAAAACGTCTTTTCCTTGGTCAAAACATTCTGAATGCAGATCGTAGATGGACGAGAAGATGCACAGCAACGATACATAACGGGGGAAAGCGTCTGTAATTTTTTTGGTAGCTTTAGACTCTGAACTTTCCAAACTTAACCGACAGTCCACCAAGAAAAATATCAGTTAGGTAGAATGCCTGATACTTTAATTTGACCACATGATCTTAAATCTGATAAAGATTCATCAGAAATAACCAAATACTAAAAATCCAACTGTTTATGAAGTATTTGTTATTTAAGGTATTTTTCATGCCTGCTGTAAAATCCAGGATCTTAAACGTAGAACCTAAAACGTTTGGACCTCTGCAAAGAGCCAGTTGATCTTATGTCTGTGTGTGTGTGCGCGATGGAGAAAAGATTGACGAGTAAGGCTTTGACCTCAGTGTGTAGGCTGCAGCAAAGACACATACGATAACATCACCCTCTTTCTCTCTCGCACACAAACAAAGACACACTCATACACACACACAGAAGCGATAGCATCTCCCTGGTGGGCTGCCTCTAAAGAGTCTCCTCCATCACTGACTGCAGAGGCCCTTTTACTGCAACAGAGAGACCACTGCATCGAAAACACACACACACACACACACACACACACACACGGACAGACACGCAAGCATGTATCGTACATGCTGACTCAAGAATACACACTTAATAGAAGCACACACACACACACACACACATATAGGCATGTCAACAGACACACACATGCGCACACCGTCAGGGATCATGGATCTATCCTGCAATACCACTGCAGCGGTCACTGCAGCCTATCTCAAATTAAAAAGAAAAAATCGAGCTGAATAGGCATTTTGTAATAGAAACATTGTGTCGCAAACAGTGTTGAAGCAGTCCTTGAGCTCTCTTTCACTGCGGCTGCAAAAACAACGTGTGTTTTAAAACGGGCTTTTCTAATAATTAATCTGCAGAGCAGTGAGCTAAAATAAACCTGGAGATTTTATATATCGGCTGTATTAAAATCTGGAGATATGATAAGTTTGGTTTTTTATTAGGTGGTAGATGTGCGAATATGAGAAGAGAAGTAAAGAAAAAAACGTCTCCCACCTTAAAATGAATGACAGAATAAAGACAAACTACTGCTTTATGAGAAAGCTGATGCTGGACACGTGTTAGAGATACTAACTGATGTACTTTATGGTTACAGACATAAGAATTATGATTGCCTCAGAGCTCCCAGGGACCCAAATAGTGTCTTTCCAGACATCTATGTGTCTTTAACCAGCTTATTCAATCTATAAATTGTATCTTTACCTCTGTGGCTTCGCACAGCTTCAGTATACGAAGCAACGCTAACCATAAAAATCAGTCCTGAGAGCAGCCATAAAACAGACAGAAGAGCATAACGTCACTTTGGAAACAGCTGCAGCACAGGATGCTAATACACAGCACGAAAAGTATTTTTCCTAACCATATAACATCAGTTGTGAAACATTTGTAAATGGGACTTGGACTCCACAGCCAATGTTCCGGTTTGCACTGTGTGATTTTGTGGTGGAAGTTACAGTATGGTGTGACGGGCTCTGTCAAGGCTGCAGGATTATAAAAGTTTAGACTGACATAAGGTGGAGTGCAAAAGCAAACGGAAAGTTCCCATCTGGTGTTTTTACACTGTTAAACCGAAGACTTGATGTTGGAAATGTTGGAGAAATTCACAGGTGTACAGTGTTCTGGCTATTTCCTTGTAGTTTACATGATTCACTGCCAGCTCTCATCGCGCCATAAAAAGAAATCGAACCTTTCTGCATCCGAAATTTAAAAGTCGTGGCACAAAATGAAAGCAAGCTCTGATTTTATTCTTTTTTGTAGTTTATCAAATTCCTTCCTCGGTACGCTGATTTCACTTCCACTAACGTCATCCGGTAAATCTTTAAAATATTGAACAGCAAACTTCCCAAACAACCATTTCTCTCTTTGCCAAAAATGCACATATTCTTTTATGATCACTTCAAATCCAAGAGTGTCTACATTTAAGAGTACACCCATGGCCAGAGGCGTGTAAAATAAGCTGGTCCACAATATAAAACATAGTTGTGGACTTCTAAATGATGTTTTTAGTGTTTATCTTGGCTTAAGTCAGTCAGTCACTACTTTATTAAGGCAGAGAGATGTAGAGGGGGGTTGAACAGAGTTAGTGGGAGAATAACTGACAGGGAAATTGCAGAGGGAAATTATTGTTATTTCACAATTAAATTATATATACTGGGTGGAATCACCCCTGACAGGGCTGACCATAGCAGCACTCCCGATGCGTGCATGTGTATGTGAGAGCGAGAGTGTGAAACTTAATCTGTCTACCAAGGCCGCTGAGGCTGCACTGGCAGGGAGGGGAACGGAGAAAGAAGGAATCGGAAGAAGAGAGAATTAAAGAGAAAGAAAAGTAGTAACATCAACAGAGCGATGTAAAAACAGTCTATTTTAAGGCTGAGTGGGTGTTAGTGAAAACACAGCAAGCCCCCGGTAATGAGCCCGTATTTGGAACGGTTGTGACGACAGCGTGTAAAACAAACCATCCTTGTTTTTTGTCGGCGAAATCCGAACCCTCGCCGTGGTCACGTTGTATGTTTAGGCACACAAACATATTGCAGATGCTGTAAAAAAAAAAAAAAAAAAAATCCTCTCGTCTTGAATTTGAGCCATTTTTCAGAGAGAACGCCGACCTTGTCCTTGTCGGAAAGCATTAAAAACGCATTGTCAGACGTGAAAAATGAATGGGGTTTTAGTTCTCCAGTCTTCATCCGTCCTGAAACAATGACTCTTTGAACACACACAAGGTTTCGGGTGATATGTAAAGTAAACTAGCCCCTATTTTCTATCCAGTGAAATTAATGATCCATGAAACTCGGGCAAAAACAAAGCGAAGGGTTGCGCTGGGTTTGTGTGTGGATGTTGGCTCCCACAAGCCACCAGAAAAATTATACTGTAGTATAAATTTTAAGAAATCCCTGGATTTTCTAATGTAACATAAATCGCTCATTTAAACTCAGTGTTTTTCGATGTTGAATATTTCCTGCAAAAAAAAATTTGGACTCCGAGCCATTTGAGTCTCACAAGTTATAATAAGGAGTCATTATTCCTGCTTCATGTTGCTGTATTTCTGCCTAAATCAATCTGTTTATTTTGATTATGAAATAAAAATCAATAAAACGACAGACATTTGCAGCTCAGATTTTATCCATGTGTCGTTTTAGTTTATTTGCATTATGTTTTGATTTTTTTTTAGGACTGGAAGCTATTTCTGATTTGTAAATGTTGCAAACTTCGGCGGTTACTGTTCTCATTAAATCAGAAAAACAAATTTTAAGGGTGAAAATTGTTTGAAACCAAACTCCTTATTTTATATAAACAAGATTTTGTGGTGAAAAAAAGTGAAAACCAAGAAGACCGAGCCTTATTCACAGCATAACTATAAGTATTTTCTCTGTTCTTCATATAATATTCATTACATTATGACCACTGTAATGTAAGTTGTACGTCTTTGTCCGGCCTTGTGCTGTAATTTTTATGTTCATGTGCGCACCGCTCCGGTCATGAGGGACTCTTGCTTGTGTTCTGATATATTGCCCTCACCACGCGAGTGTTTTTTGTATATGCAGCTTTACCGGCTTGTACGAGTCCGTCAATGCAATCTGATCCCCTCGTGGACTGCTTTGATGGAATAGTCGTCTTTTCTGCATTTTTTCTCCCCCTCTGCTCTCATTTCTGTCTCCATTTCTGTGCATGAAAACCACAGTGAATCAATAGGCATTGTGTTTCCTCAACACACCAAGTGGGATTGCTTGTGTGTGTGCGCGCGCTTGTGTGTGAGTGTGTGTGTGTGTGTGTGTGTGTTTGGTTGTAATGACAGTCAACCTTGTTTTTCATTCCACTTTAGGTCGATACTACATGTGAGACAGAGTGTAGTTTATGAGAGGGATAATAGTCAGAGACAGCATTGACCTGCTTATGAGTTAGAGATGGAAGAAACACAGATCAAGGGTGTGTTCATATGTGTGTGTGTGTGTGTGTGTGTGCGTATCAATAAATAATGAGTTAAAACTCGATGTGATGACTTGGCACAATAGCGGCACCCCGGACAGAAGGTCAGGATTTGTAAACGCAGCGTGCTGCAGTTTTAGTATCAGCTGTTTGTTTAGTTTCAACTCAGTCGAGTCAATTTTATTCATAAAACCCAGAATAATAAACGTGTCCCCGTGAGCTTTACAATCTGTACATCATACAAAAGCCTCGATTTAGTAAAGAGAAACTTTACTTTAACATCAAAAGAAGAAAAACCTTAAAAAAAAAAAAAACGAGCAGTCTGTCTTCCAAGACAATAATTTCTGTTCTTAATAAGCTAAAAATAAAACGTATTGTTTCCTGTGGTGATAAAGTTTTATGTAGTGTACTCTCCAGTAATAGATCTGATTAGGCAATTCTAAAAGCTCCTAAATTAAACTGAATTACCAAACGAGTCTTTATTACATCCACAGGAGTCGACTCAGACGCTGGTAAACAGTCCAAGCTGACGTTTTACCGTGAAAAGTCTGAACAGAGCTTCGAGTCATGGCGGAAAAAAAGTATTATGTGTTATAATTGCTGAACTACTCGAACGTTCTTATTCATTTAATAGTTGTTTTGTAAGCGTACAGTGATTTATAACTAAAGCATCAGGAGATCAGCGGTTCCCAAACATTTGGTCTTGTGTTCCCTTAAAACAGCTACTCAGGCTTCTCTGTCATGATTTATTGTCATATGTGTTGTCCTAGAAGTGATTTCTCTCATTTGCATAATCAGAGATCTTTTTAAAGATCATTTATAAATAAGGTGCGTAAGCCTGATCATTAATGCCAAACGACAAAAGACAAACAGTTGCATCTTTTGCTGCAGTCAGAAGCTCCTGCCGTCTGTTCTGTTGGTAAATCATCGGGTCCCGCTGCAGCTCACACAGACACACTGCTGTTCTTCTTAAAATGAGTCGTAACGCATTCGCTTCAAAGGTTTTAAAGCTTGACTGCAGCTAGATGTTTGCTCCCACTCTGTATTAACTGTAGCGACCACGAGAAAGTGACTGAGTAAAGAAACAGGTCCAAAAACTCATTTAGTGACACGTTATAAAAGCAAATACAGCCGAAGACGTCTGTGTGAGCTGTTTTAAATGACATCTCATGCATGCATTAATAAAAGGAGCAAACTTAAATGTCAAAAGAAGTGATTTCTGAGATTGTTTTAATAGTTTTCCAGAACCTGAGGTGACACAAGTATACTGTAAGAATGAGAAAACTTCATATAAAAGTCTGTAAAAACGTCTTCTAGCCATCTCATGAACTGTTCGGGAACTGCTGCCTTAGACAGAGGTTGTTGCAAACAGAGTTATTTAAGTATGACTCCGAGAAAAGTGACCAAACTTTCGGGAGATTTGTGTTTCTTTTTTGTGTGAGAGGTTGGAGAAAAGGTGACAAGGACTTGAACCTGATTTCTGGAAAGAATTTAATTTGACTTGCGTCAGAGTTGAAACCACCAAAGCAATAAGTGGCACCATTGATCTTATTTTTCTAACAATCTGTTTTTCTCTTTTCTCTCTCCCCCCTTTTCTCCTCCTCCCTCTCTGTGTCTCCATCCAGCACCCTCAACAACAACAACATCACCCTCATCCCCCTGTCCAGCTTCAACCACATGCCCAAGCTGCGGACACTGTGAGTATAACACACACACACACACACTTAGTGCTCACTTCCATGCAAACTGAGTAAGTACAGACATGCACTGCACACACATAACCGATGTTCACTTACTGTACATACACGCCACAAACACACACACAGTATGGCAGCAAGGGACTGTGTGATCGTCTAATCATGCCATAATAAGAGACCAACTCTTCTATTGTTTCATGACTGTGAATAATCATGTGGCCATTACGTGCACACACACACACACACACACACACACACACACACACGAAGACACACACAGAGATGGATACAGTGACAAATATGTGCATGCACCACACACTAGTAATGGTAACCTCATTAATACCACAAGAAAGGCTTGTTTAGGCTCTAAAGTTCAATCTGCTTTGATTCATTAGGAGGAAGCTCCTTTACTGATGTTACTGATGTGAACACACACACACACACACACACGTAGACGTGATCCAACATGCCCCGGGGCCAAATCGCCCTTTTCTGACTGATCAGAAGCGGGGTTTTGTGTGTTTATGTGTTTTGTTTTTTTTTTGGGTTTTTTTTAATCGCGTGAAGGAGATCTTACGGTTGCCAAAGCAATGGCACGACATCTCAAGGGAGACTCTACCCATAATCCTGCGGGGACCGTCTTGAGAAGCCGACCACTGATTGGTCGCGTTCCCGCTGGCCCGCCGACGGACTTGAATTCCGCCAAAACCAGCGTGCATAGAACGGGATTTCCTCCCCCGAGTCACCAATTTTTAAGAGGCACTCGTGTGGTCAAGCAACCCTACTTAACATTCAGAAATGGGGGGATTTCTAAACACACAAGCAGGATGACAATCGCAGAAGTCCATTTGTCTTTTTACGACCGTTTTCCCCTGTTCAACTTTTCAACGACGGCATCCATCAATAGCAAATCACGTGGCAGAGGTTTCTATATTTCCTGCATACTGCCGCAGCAGCTCTAGTGGCAATACGGCCTGAAATCAGCCTTTTAAAATTGGATTCCAGGCTGAAGCACGGCTACACGGTTGCCAGCAGATTGAGTGCAGAGTTACCAATATCCAATATCTTTTAATCAGAAGCCCCTCGTCTGCTTCTGTTTTCTGTCAACACTGAGTGACTGTCTCCCCTGATTTCCTCATTTGTCCTCCTTCCTTTTTGTCTCCTCCTCCTCCTCACTATCTGCGCGTCCCACTTCACATTTCTTCCTCATTTTTCTCACCTTCCTCACTTCAGCCTAATCTCTCTTCTCTTTTCAGCCTCTCCTATTGTGATTTTCGGCCATTATTGCGCTCCTCTTCCCTCCGATCAGCTCGTTTTTGTTGCTTCCTCAACTTCTTCACCTGTCTCCCCTCCTCCTCTCCTCTTTTTACCCATCTCCTTTATGTCCACGTCTCCACTCCTCCTCCTCCTCCTCCTCCTCCTCCTTCTCCTTGTTGTTGCTGTCTCCTCTCTATTAAATTCTCTGTCTGTTCTTTTTTGCCACCCTCAGATCTCAGTATTGAATTTGCTGCTTTTATAAAAACGACTCATTCAATCAAATGTTTGGAGATGTCCCTGATTTCATTAGCGGCGGGGGGGAAGTTCGAGAAGTGTGTGTGTTTGTGTTTGTGTGTGTGTACAAAAACTAAATGAAAAGCTCCCCCGCCACCTTAATCTGTGATGTCTTCATACAATTGCTTTTACATATACTTAGTTTCTTTTATTCAGTCTATTGATCCATCTCTCTGACTTCTTCTCCCGGCTTTCTCCCTCTTGTTCTGCAGTGTCTATTCTATTAGCGGTAATGATATCACCTCATGGTGTCTCTTATTCAGAAACTTGAACAGATTAGAACTCCCACTGCTTCTACGTGTGTGTGTGTGTCGTGTAATTCACTGTACTAAAGATGTGTCTTGTAACCCTCCAGAGCAAATACCGAGAACAAACACGCACACACATTCATAGCAAACACCATGCACCATGCCCTAAGTCACCCGCAAACCAATAAGCCCAACAAACGCTATCACTGACTTACAGCTACACACAAATACAGTCCACACACACACACAGCACTTTCCTCCATGCCCCCTGCCTCTTCCCATTCTCCCCTGTGTTTTAATCCTACTTGTCAGTAATTAAGGCTGAGCCGGGGGTGGGCAGGGACGTGGCTATCTCCAGGCGGGGGTTTGACTATAAACTGGATTTATAATGGGAGAGCGGTATTAAAACCCACTGCCCCCGCTGCTAGCATCAATGAGCCCATCTCTGTTCCATAACAGGATTTGTCCTCTGCTTTATTACAAAGGGAGGCCTGTCTTCTGAAAGGCTAGATATCCCGGCTGGCATATAATACGCTGACAAGACATTCTGCTGTTCATCCACCCTCCTTCTTCTCATCTCTCTCTTCTCTCTCTCTCTCTCTCTCTCTCTGGAGGTGTCAGATCCAGCCAGTGAAGCCTCTAGAGAGTCTGAGCTCGGCGAAACATCACCTGATGAATTCTATATGGAGCGGTACCTTTTAATTAATGCTCGAGTGAAATCTGAAGAAGGCCATTAGTGTGAAAATAATGCTTCGGGTTTAGATTGGCAAATGTAATTCTCAGTCAGCGTGGTGTCGGTGATGTCACCTGACGAGTGGATCTGCTGCAATATCACACGTGCAAAGGGTAATGCAAAGAAGAAACAGACACAGTGGTAGATCTGAGTGAACGAAATTTAGTTTTTATCGCTTATAACCAAGTGTCAACCTCTGTTGCGACTGGCTACAGAACAAGTCATTCTTCTTTACCTGGAGCGCCGGTTAGCTCACCTGGTAGACCGTGCACCCCACATACAGAGGCGTAGTTCTACTACTATCAAAACAAAGCTCAACAGGTCCAAAAAATATCTTCATTAGCCCCCATAACTTTACAAAAAACAGTTTTGGTCTCTGCAGCTTATTTCTATAGTGAATCTTTATAGAACTCACCTGTTGAAATTATATTAAGGCTGAAAGTTATGCAGAATTGACAGCATGCAGTTACAGATGGCTTATGAGCACAGAGGCATCATTCGGCTCGCCTCAGGTCCTCCGATGATCCACGTCTTTGCAGATTTTTAGATTAGCCTGGAGGTGGAAGAGGCAGCACAGCCAACATGGCGGTGTCTAGAGACGCATATTCAGAAACCTACTGGTGATGTCACACAGACGCTGTCCATTCTTTATACTGTCAGTGTTTACAACACTAAACAGTGTTCCAGTTCGGATAATCGACAGACCTCACAGTTGGGATTGGCACATTCTTAAAAGCCCTAATGAAAATTGTTGTAACAGGAACATTCAGACACCACAAACCCACAAAATTTCATTCACCTCTGTGGTGCTGGAGTCGAGGAGGAAAACTCAGAGATAGATATCTGAAAACAAAGGCACATGAAACCAAAACTAAAAGTATGGTTAGATACCACCTGAGGCATGCGGGGAAATATATATTCTTGTACTTTTGGTGAACTTACCCTGTAAAATATCTTCAGGTCAAGAGGCCCACGGGTAAAGGATGCTTCCCATTTCCTCTCTACTCTTAGCTAGCTGTGAAATCTGGCTAAAATGACCTAAAATGCACAATTTTTTTCTCCTCGTGCTCGTTTTTTATTTTTATTTCTCTATATTAGATTTCTCTTTCTCACTTTCAATTATTGTGCCCTCTGAATCTTTCCTTTCCAGTTTATTTTTCCAGAATTATTATCTCCCTCCTCCCCACCTTTGTCTCTGTCTCCATTTTTTGTCCCTCTATCTCGGTTTATCTGTCTCTCTGAATAGGCTGTGATTTAGCCGAATGTGTCCTCCCTCTAAAGGGAGTCATATTGTCACAGACCTTGGGGAAATGAGAGCTGAGGATATTACTCTGGGTGTGTGTTTGTGTGTGTGCGTGAGTGCCGGGTTTGTTTGTGTGTTTCACCTAAGAAACAGCCTCATGAGCCCGGCCCAGGGTGTAAGCTGTGTGAAAAATGGAACCCATTTGAATGCAGACTCAAATACATTTGCTCTTACTGAGCTGATGTGACTCGGTTCAACTTTTTTGGGCCGACTTTTGCCAGGAGGGGTTGGCACATAATGACTCATCTCTTTCTTTATCTGTCTCAGGCGTCTGCATTCCAACAATCTCCACTGCGACTGTCACCTGTCATGGCTCTCTGATTGGCTCAGAGCCAGGCGGGGCTTGGCTCCCTTCACCCAGTGCATGGCCCCCGCCCACATGAGAGGCCTGAATGTCCCAGACGTGCAGAAGAAGGAATTTGTCTGCAACGGTGAGCTTGCATAAACACTCATGCACGTAATATTCAATTGAAATATCAAAGATCAGCCCTGAAGGACACACTGAAGA
The DNA here is from genome assembly GCA_033000465.1 of Sciaenops ocellatus. Taxonomy (NCBI): domain Eukaryota; kingdom Metazoa; phylum Chordata; class Actinopteri; family Sciaenidae; genus Sciaenops; species Sciaenops ocellatus. Next base: position 27,492,363 of record CP136866.1, on the reverse strand, counting down.
TCCTCTTATGCTTATTATCAAAGGGAGTGATGATGTGACTCTTTCTTACATGAACGTTGGCATGTTTTTAGGTTCACACAATATTGTGTTTTTAAATTGGCTCTGGAACAAAACCCATGAAAATATTTTTGGAGAAAAGCGGCCAGTTATGGCTCCATTGAAACTCCGTCGAATTGACACATGAGTGAAACACAGAGTGACACAGATTTGACCTATTCAGTAACACTGATCTAAATATGACACGGATCTAGTGCAGCTGACAGCCGAAATTCTACTTCAGACGTAGAGGTACACAACACAGAGTGTAATAAAGTCCATTATTATAGGCAGCGTTGTTATCATGTCCAGACAGCTCAGCATTGAGTTTATAGTGCTGAAAGAATTACACCATGTAGAGCGCGTAATCAGCTAAAAGGCCCGGTATAAGAGCAGCGGTGTTATCAGCTGCAGATAGTATAGGCAATGTTTATAGGCTTCTGATTCAGCTCTCTGTGCTAATAGACTGTCAGCCGGTGCTCTCTTTATTAGCCTTTAGTCTGGTCTTTTCTGCCTACATGCTCCATATCAGACCTCCACTTTCTGCACTTTTCCCCATTCACCTTATTTCTTTACTTGTCCTACCACCATGTACCCTCCTTCCTCTCTCCTTCCCCATGATTCTACCCTTCCATCCTCCTTTTCTTTGTCCCTCATCCTTCTCATATCCAGCAGTGTTTTGTCTATGATGATATTTAGTACTTACATTCACCAAAAGAGGACACATTTACCCCAAAGACTTTATTCCTGCAGGATGCAAATGTTTCCAGAACAACATGAAGACCACCATGGGACAGTAAATGTCCCTAATGAAGCTGACACTAATCCTTTTAAGAGAAACTGTGATAAAATATACAAAAAACATCACAAAGTTTAAGAATAAAACAGAAGCTAAAGTGTGATTGCAGAATTTAGATGAGAGTAAATGTAGCTGCAGGCACAGAGGTATCGCCTACGCTCTCTTCTACTCTCATATTTGGCAGCAGACCAACAAAAGCTATTAAAAAAAAAAAAAAAAAAAACTAAAGCCAATCTCAGTTTGATCTTTTTTAGTATCTGATATATTGTACCTGTGTATTTCTGTCTACAGGTCCAGCGCAGGCAGAGTCGAGGGCTTGTGTTCCTCAGGTAGCCGTGTGTCCGCCCAGCTGCAGCTGCAACAACAACATAGTTGACTGTCGTCGTAAAGGTCTCACCGAAATACCAGCCAACCTCCCCGAGGGCATCGTGGAGATGTAAGACCGCTTTATTTTATTTAACGCTACACGTGTGTCACGTGTAGTATCGACTGACTTGTTCAAGAAAAGCACATTTTCCATATCATGTGTGTATTTCTTAATATTCCTGCAGCCTTTTCACACGTTCACACTTGTTTTCACACACCATGTCAGTATTTTTATCACGTTTGCATATTTAAAACTGCATTCCGACCACATGCCGATGACGAGCTGATGTTCAAATCATTAGTATCCTCTGCCTTGTTGCATCTTTCTTCAAGAAGCCAAGTCCAGTTAGAATAGAATAGATCTGATATTCTTTTTGTCACTCAAGTTTTACATACAAATACAAACATGCAAATGTGGAGAGATGCTGGAGTGATGGGCAGCCACGTAACGGCGCTCTGGGAGCACTTAGGTGAACTGGCACCTCTTCAGCTACCAGTCCACCCTCCATATTTTGGTCCATGCTGGATTTGAACTAACCACCCTTCGGTTCCCAAGACAAGTCCCCTGCTGCAGCCTCAGTTGCCCCAGATTTCACCTTTCTCAAGAAAAGTAGTAGAGATGTGATTCTAGTCTGCTAAAGGAGACATTTTGAACCATTTGTGAGATAAAAAATAAGAGTTTGAATGAACAGTAAACATATAATACAGTATATGCTCACATACAACATCACGCACTGTGTCACTGTGATCTTTAGACAGTAGACTGTATGTCCACTGTGGCACAATGTAAGTTTTGGTTGGCATCTTATTTTAGATTGCAGCAAAACTGTTTTTCCACCTCTTTCTCTCTCCCTCCTCCTTTCTGTCTCTAAGACACATATTTAAACACACACGCACACACACACGAACACCACAGTGGGACGTGTTTGATATCCGTATTGATCGTTGTACCCTGTTTGTTTGTACGGAGGACAGCTGGTTGATTGCTCTGCGAGTAAGGAAGCAATTCTACCCCCGCAATGCTACACCGATACCGCCATACCTCCCCAGTATAAGTAATAGATTCACACTCACACACACACACACCAATGCGCACGCATATATGCAGACACACCAGTTTTTTTGCACGAACAAAAGTACATACTTGGGAAGAAATTACACATGCACACACACACACACATTCTTGGAGAGACAAACACACACACACGTACACACACAGTATGACTGAGCCACAGGCATCAAAACATATCTGATGAAATCTCTAGGACACTCACACACACCCACACACACACGCGCATATATGCAGAATTAGCATTGGATCCATTTTAATAAATGTTGCAGCTGCAGCCAGAAACAATAGAGTCTAATAGGATGATGTATTGTCAGTCCTCCAATAGGGACAAAGTCATCTTTCTGCACGCTGGTGGCAAGAAAAACTGCCAAATGTGTGTGTGTGTGTGTGTGTGTGTGTGTGATCATGTGTGTGTATGTATGCAGCGTGCATCAGTGCACTTCCAAGTGTTAATATGTCTCTTTACGTCAGATATATTCACAAACCAATTTAACAAAACAGGTCTTGTCTCAAGGCGCTGAACTTCAACAGAGAAATGTGTGTGTGTGTGTGTGTGTGTGTGTGTGTGTGTGTGTGTGTGATGGACACTCTCACCTGCCAAACCCATCTCCTCTTTAATCACCGCCTCACCTTATAGATTATTTTACATTGCCTCTTAAACTGTCTTCCCTTTAATACATCCTTTGATATTGAGGCTCTAAGTGTCTTTGTCTCAACCTTGTTTCAAAGCCCCCAGATATAATTTGTTACCTGTTGTGCGTGCAGATTGTCTTTGTCAATATCTGTAGGTCCTTTGATTTATTTTGACCCCTCAGTAAAGAAATAAGGTGTTGTTGCTTGCCAGAGGCGTGAGGTTTGGCAATTTGAGAGGGGATATGAGCCAAGAAACAGGCACCTGTAAGGGTTGTGTCGCGTTCAACGCCAAGACCACGTAAGCGTTTCATTTTGAAAACACAGTTAAAGGGTAGCAGTCGAGAAGTCGGTGCAATAAATTTAATGTCATAAAATATATTGGTCATATTAAGCTATGTACTCACTCACAGCGGTTAAAGACAAACAGTAACACAATATGAATCTAGTTACCAGTAGATAGATTGATTGATAGATACAGTAGATGGATATCAAGGGAGGGAAGTAAAAAAAAAAAGGAATGGAGGTCAAGAGCAAGACAGGGTGGTGGAGGAGGAGGAGAAGAAGAAGGGTGGATTGGTTTCCATTTATCACTCTGACAGCTGACCCTGTGGCTGGCCTTGGGACCTCACCACATCCTCCCCTTCTCTGATTTTTCCCCTCTTGTCCACACTTTTCCACTCCTCTGATTTCTCCGGTTGTTGTCCTCATTTCCCACTCCCCTTCTATGATTTCTCTTCTCACCCTTCTGTCCTTTCCTTTCCTTACTTTCCTACCCTCCTCCTCACACACAACAGCAACAAGGAGACATGAATGCATGAGCTACGTACAGTAGATGAACGTGTTGCCTAGACCATCAGGAGAGCAGAAACAAAGCTACAATACATTTCCCCAAATGTGGGCTTCATGCCTGGTCCTGATGGCTCCCCACATGATAATAGAGTAATACTACCGGTATGGTGTAATGAAGTCTGCAGTCTTCATGAGAAAGAGATGTAATAAATTCCCTTTGGCCCTCAGCCTGAAGAAGTTGAGGAATCTAATGTGTTCATAAATAATAGTCTGACTGCATCTGAAGAAGAGAGTGTTGTGTTTCCATCAAAGGAATTTATGAAGAATTCAATGTGAGAAATTATGATTGGAAAATGAAAATGTTTAACATTACAGCTAAAAGAACTGCTGTTAAAACCTGTATTTCATTGTGGTTGAGTGACACCAAGTTTGATACAGCGAATTAGCTGGTTGTCATATTCCTGAACACTTTGGCCCCGAGTCTCGCTAAGCAAACAGGAATTGTGGTCAGCAGTCTCGGGTTTTGGTTGGTCCCAAGTAAGCTCATTACTGCTGAGCTGCAAAACTCAAGTCAACATTTCACACTGAGTGACCTTGAACGGCCCCTTGCTGCAAGGGCACTGACCAACTGGCAGAAATATTGTGTAGATGTTGATTGGAACAGCCACCTTTTGAACTGTTTGTGCACTTGTGCCTGGCTGAGGTTGTGAGGTAAACAGCACTTCGTGATAACCAATGATTCCTTTGTCCTTGGTGAAATTAAACACCGAAAGGAAAGAAAATGAACTTATAATCTAATGCATGACATGCTGTTGTTGAAGCTGTATTTAAATGTTCTTATTGTGTAACATGCTCTTTTAAGGGATTGTTAAAGATTATCTAACTCTGTCTTTTTCTCACCCCCTCCCTTCTCTCTTTGCTCTCTCTCTCTCTCTCAGTCGTTTGGAGCAGAACTTGATTAAAAGTGTCCCAGCAGGAGCCTTTTCCACCTACAAGAAGCTCAAGAGGATGTAAGTCTGTCTGGATAAAAGTGCAAACACTCTCAAACGCACACACACATACATGCACACATCTCACAACTTGGCAAGTCTGCAAACATGCACTGATATGCAAAAACATGACTTAGCTCATATTAAAACCAGCAGCAGTCTTTGTTTTTACCGGCACCACACATGGATGCACATACTTTATTTATTTATGCATTCATATAAGCTGCATTTAACAAGGCAAGCCCAGTTTAGGTCAACTACAACAACTCTATCATCTGCGCAAGGACGAAGATTATGTAAGTTAACTCTGCGGCTGTTGCTCAGGATTTACAACAGGTTGTCCACTCATCAGATGATTGTCCTCCTCCAGTCTGCATGTTCAAATCTCCGCCACCGCTTGAGCAAGCCACTGAGCCCCAAATTGCTTACGATGCTGCACCATCGGTGTGTGAATATGTATGAATGGTTAGCTCCCAAACACTGATGAGCAGTTGGCACCTTGCATGGCAGCCATTGCCATCAGTTTATAAATGTGTGTGTGAATGGGTGAAAGAGATATGTAGTGTAAAACCACCTTGAGTGGTCGGAAGACTAGAAAGGTGCTATACTGTATAAGTACAGTCCATTTACCATTTAACTCTACATCATTAATGTAGACAAAAAATAAAGCAGATCCCGTATAGAACCTTGGGGAACTCCAAGGTTAAGTACAGTAAGCCAGCATAAACTGAACACATTAACTTTCACACATTGAGTCCTAGCTGAGATCATTTATAAACCAGAAGACGTGTCAGACGTTCATTTGTCAATCAGCTTCAGCAAGGCGCGATGACCTGTGTCAAAGGCTGTAAACAAATCAATAAATAAGGCTGGATGGCCCTGACTCCTGGGTCGGGCTTCAGGAATATTCACACTCTTCATAGCGGCTGTAATCGTGCTATACGCTTTCTAGATTGAAACTAATAGTCTGACAAACTTACATTAGTACCAAAAAGGCTTTCACACGGTCACCAGAAGAAGTTTTTCAAGGATTTTAACCAGCAGTGACAGCTTAGACGTAATGTAATGAAAATATTTGGAGATGTGTCTGAGATGTGGTTAGCCGGCAGGGAAATACATCTAAGAATTATAACAGCTAATTCTGCAGCAACTTTAACAAAATGTGGATCTAGATTTACAGGATAATCACATTTTCTTAATAAGGAATTTAACTCAATAGAAGAAAATGGTTTGAATCTAAAACTTCACGTATCATCAGTTACTGATGTAACATTTACAGACTGAGCTATAGTGCTGTAGTCAAAAAGAAGGATCTGCTGTATGACTAAAGTCCAAACCAGCACGCACACACACACACACACACACACACACACACACAGGCTCGCACAGTTCATCTCTTCTTGTCTCTTTCACACACACCCACAGACATAAAGCTCACTGGTGAAAAATGTCCTTATCATGCAAATGCCAGATTTGCAGACTTGTGCAAGGCTGTAAGGTTATCCACCCACTCTCTCTCACACACACACACACACACACACACACACACACACACACACACACACACACAGATACATACAGATAGAGTTTTAACCTCCACAGAAGTGTTAAATTATATATCTTACAGCGTTGGAGGTGAATGACATGAACTGCACTTAACATGCCACTGCTTCCTCTCTCTCTCTCTCTCTCTCCTGTCGATTCACTTCTTTCCCTCACTCTGTTCGTCTCACTCTCTCCCTCATTTACTTACACATTCAGCCCTCTTCCTATCTTTTTTTTTTTACCCACGTCCCCTTGCCTTGACCTCTGCTGATGTATTCTCTCATGATCATTTGTCAGACAGTTCTAGGACATTCACATAGCATGAACCCCATTACTGAGTATTACAGTAATGCACTTATCTCCCCCTCTCTCCCTCTCTCTCTCGCTCTCTTTCTCTCCCCCCAGTGATTTGAGTAAGAACCAGATTTCTGACATTGCCGCCGATGCCTTCAGCGGCCTTCGCTCACTCACCTCACTGTAAGTATGACACACGCACGCGCAAAAACACACACACACACACACAGACACAGGTATGCACACACACACATGCACATATGCAGACAGGAAGGTAATTGCGTTTCCGGGCATTTAGCAAATAAATATGTTGTTGCTGTCGATGTTGACAACTGGACCACAATGCTGCGTCGTGTGTGTACTCGCTGTATGTGTGTCTTTGTATTTGCTTGTGTGTAAGTGTGTATTTGTACGTGTGTAATCACTGAGGGTGAATGTGATAAGAACATGAAGGACAGTTTAATTTGAATCAATCTGGAGCATGAAAATGAGACAGACAGACAGACAGACAAGAAGGGGCAGACAAGGTGAACTCTGACGGGAGTTAAGACTGAACACACACATGAACACACACACAGTCGAGTCAGTTGAACAGGAATGTCACTGACTTCGGCAGCAGCGGCCAGCTGAGGCGTGATGAATGAAAACTGCTCAGGTGAATTGAATGGTTGCATCTCAAACATTATTTCACTTTTTTACAATCAAATGAGATAAATGGTCCAACAGTGTGCTCAAAATGATTTTTATAATCTGATTGTGACACTCCTTCAGTTCTTCAGCTGTGTTCAGCTTGTTGTTTACGGAAATACAGTTATAACAAGGGACACCTTGGTTTACAGTATCATGTCAAATGTGATGATTTAGAGCCTTGAAATTGAAGAAAAACGGCACATAAAATCCCACTGAATTATCTGAAGAATGAGTTGTTGCAAACCTTTTCTGAGCTGATGAAAGGATGACATTTTAGAGATGTACGGTTTTCACCAGACAGCGGCTAAAACATTATTTCTTCTTGATTTCTTCAGCTGGCACATCTTCATATTGCAAACATGACAAAACTTTGCTATCTAATGACAGTATTTGATGTAATGGACACATATTTTGCAAAAAAAAAAAACAATCCCACCCATCCAGATTTAGCTATCATATATTATACATATTCAGCAGTCCTCTGAGAAGGAAGCATAATACTGTAATTTACACTAACTCAGGGTTGCAATAGTCAGAGAGACCAGCTGTGAAGGAGAGTTGGTTAAATCCTCAAAATTGCACCATCAAAACCACCAAAGTGTCCTGAAAAAAGATTTCATCAACTGCTTATTGAGTTTGATGTCCCTCATAACAGCAATTTAAAAAAATCCCCAAAATACACTTCAGTGGGATGAAATACCTTAAGATGCCACAACTTCTGGGTGCATTTCACTGTGCTCTGCAGCCAGCTCCTGACCACATAAGTCTCAACGTGTAAGGACAGCCCTGTAAACACTGTAACCTAAATGATGTTGTTTGTCTGTCCTGTGCAGGGTGTTGTACGGCAACAAGATCACAGAGCTGCCCAAGGGATTGTTTGATGGACTGGTTTCCCTGCAGCTACTGTAAGTACTGTCTGTGTGGTCTATTGTTATATATGTGTACCTGTGTGTGTGTGTGTGTGTGTGTGTGGTCCCACCAGAAAACAATGAAATGAATGAAATACATTATTCAGTAAGCAAGAGAACATCAGACTTAAACGCAGGATGAACTACCCAGGAAACGCTGTGTTTTCATGAATTTGTTTGGCTGCTGTTCTCTTCTTTTACAAAATAATCTGGATCAAGTGGCAAAAAAATGAACATATGCATGCTCAAATCATACCTCATTGCAGGTGATTTATTAGCAAGGAACATAACCGCTGTGTGGCATGATTTAGCATGGATTCTGGAGGTCTTTATCAGCCAAAATTAGTGCGAAATATGATATGGAAAAGCACTAACAAGTCTTTAGTACTAACAAGTTTTTTATCCTTTAAAAAGTACCAGACTACTTGCAGTATCCCATTACGTTGGCCTAATGTTGCCATTGCTGGCTCCAATTGGAGAATCATGGCGTTGTTTGCACTTGTGTTTAGTGTTGTACTTGATTTCCCCCTGATTAAAGATGATTTGGTGACTTTAGAGAGTCATATCTACAGTAGGGCCAATGTTATAAGGCCTTTATTGCTACAGTATACGGTATGGTGGTAATTGTGTGGTAATCATTGCTATAGCACAGTGGCAGCTATAGTTGAATCCCCTCTTCATGCATTAACCCTCCATCTGTCGTGTACTCTGTTTGTGTGTGTGTGTGTGTGTCTACAGAAAAGTCTTCACTGATCAACATGAACTAAACCTGAGCACTGTAATAAAATCTCTAATCTCCCATAGTTCTTCTAACATTTAGTGTAGCTATTAATTCTGAATAATTCCTCATGGGTGCAGGTTCAAACTGCAGCAGTGTTTCAGCATGCAGTCTCCTATAACGGCTACATCGGTACCGGTACTGTATGTGGCATATGGTCCTCGCAAAATGCCGCAGTCCACTGCAGAAACAGCTAATGTTCTGGGCTTTTTCCGTCGTAAAGTGAAGCGAAGCAAAGAGAATGAGGATGAGTGAATCTAACCCACAAACACCTTTTACGGGCTTAGGTGGATCATTGGGATGCATGGTGCATAGTCAGAGACAGAGAGAGAGAGAAGGAGGGAGAGAGAAGGGGGATGGATGGATAGATAAATTAATGGACAGAGACGGAAAGATGGAGAAAAAAGACAGACGTAAGGGTGAGGACGGATACGGAGAAACATAGAAATGCGGAGAAGAGAGTGATGAAAAGCAGAGAAAGATCAAATTTGTGTTTTCATGTCAACACATGTATAACCTGATATCATTAACATTTAGCATCCCCTGATTGGAGGAGCATCTCTTAGACCTCGTCATGAAGCCGGTGTCATAAAATGTTAAACACTGAATGCTTTATATTTGTTTACACACACAGGTGTGTTCCCTTAATAGGATAATTCACGACTGTTTCTGTGCATTTGTAACAGCTCCAATCAACGAATAAATAAAGCACTGAATGACTAGTTAATATTCATGTCTTGCCACATCATTGGTCAATCCCACAAAGACACCGCCTGCGGGTTGTTGGCGCTCGCTCAGCAGGCATAAGGAGGGAATATGTCTTTTAATATTTCGCCCCTGACAGATGAAAAACCTCCAATCTCTAAAAAGTCAGGAATTTGAAGATGTTATCATCCCATATAGTGTTATAAATGTGAATTATATATCAGCTTTCACTGGTGAATCAAGCAGCATGTCAACCTTCCACGACAAAGATGTGTTTATTGCTTTGTGTAGCCACCGGTCTGCTGTTTATATTGTCTGCGCTGCTTTTGTTTTACTGGTGCAGTTTCAGGTAATTAGTTCTCCCTGTGAGTCGCCTAATGAGGCGTGGATATGTCGCAGAGCAGCGTGTGTGCGTGCGCCTGCAAGCACGCGTATGTAGAAGTGGGTTATGCCAGTATAGGCGCTCGTTAGGATGATTCGAGATGATTAAGCGGAGCTGCTGTACCAAGCGCCGAGTTAGTCACCTGTCAGACAAAGAAAGAAAGAAAGGAGAGAGTGAAAGAGAGACAAAGAATGAAAGAAAACACAGAGAGGGAAAGAGTGTGCGATTAAAGATCGGGAATGAGTTGAACAAGGAGTGAAAAGAGGAAGTACATGCAAAAAGCTGTCAGCCTGGCTGTACTGTATTAGCTAATGAAGTGCAGGTATGAAAGGACAGACAGATGGAGGAAAGGGTGGAGGTGCAAACCCTTCCTGTCATTTACCTAATCCCTCTATCACATTTCTCATTTCCCTTTCTCTCTCTCTCCTCCAGTTTGGCTGTCAGCCCCCCTTTTTCACTTAATTGTATATCTGTGTCACTCCAAGTTAAATTTCCACCTGTCTCTTCACTGTCTCACTCCATTATTTCCCTCCATTCCATCTCCATCTCCATCTTTTCTCCTCCTCCTTCCCCTTTTCCCCTCACCATCTGTCTCTCCCATCAAAAAACATGATATTACACTCCCACCACCCAACAGTGGATATTTCTCTCCTGCTTCAGAAGAAAAAGTGAAAAAAATAAATATATAAAATCGCAGTTTTTTAGATTTATGTGTCATGGCCAGAAAAAATATAATCATGACTGTGTGGAGAGACTAGGAGAGGCTGCAGGGAGGGAAGAAATAGTGAGAAGAAAAAGGACAGGGGAGAAAAGTAGTGGTTTTGTGAGTAGAGATGCATTTGAGAAAAATAAATTATCTCATTAACTTCGTATGTGTTTATCTTCTGTTTGTGCACTGCACAGAGATTTGAAAAGAAAGAGCTAAATAAGTAGAACAAATACAGATAAACAACTAATGCTGAATGGCTCTTCTTTGTGTTTCAGGCTGCTGAACGCCAACAAAATTAACTGTTTGAGAGTCAACACCTTCCAAGACCTGCAGAACCTCAACCTGCTGTCGCTGTACGACAACAAACTGCAGACGATCAGCAAAGGACTGTTTGCCCCTCTGCGCTCCATCAAGACTCTGTGAGTGAAGTGATGTTTGGAGGATCTTTTCATGGACACACACACACTGATAAGGTGGAGGCAATACAGCACAGACGTGATACTGGGTTAACCAATGAGATGTTTGACCCAGTGTCAGTGGGTTACTGTATCAAAACAACCATTCTGTTGGGTGGTTTTCTACCCATTGGTGCCGTATTGACCCCACACTGGTTCAGTTTTAACCCAGTGTTTGTTGCACATGTCTTAATTAGAGCTGCAACAATTAGTCAATCGATTATTCGATTGACAGAAAATTAATCTGCAGCTGTTTTTAATTCAGCTGTTTCAAAAATGCCAAATATTCTCTGGTCCCAGCTTCTAAATTTTGATACTTTATCAGCTGATTTTCTTATTTTTGGACAAAATAAGCGGATTGGAATCATCGCTGTGGCCTCTGGGAAAATCTAAATTACAATTTTCACTATTTTTTTACACATTTCATCCACTGAACAGGTAATAGATGATGAAAAATGATTCTTAGTTGCAGCCCTAGTCCCATAGTTACACATTGGTTATTATTATTATCCAGACCGACAAAGAAAAGAGGCCATCATACAACACAGGACTACACATTTATCACTGTGATGTTACGATAATTTGCAAGTAGTGTGTTCAATACTTCAATATGTGTTTTCATTTAAAGTACCTGTATATAGTACTCTTACATTTCTCTGGTTAATCAGGCTCTTGGTGTTACAGATATTGTCTGACACCTAAAATGCTAAACTTCCTGTATGCTGGAGGATTTTTGTACCTGACAACATCAGTTCAGGGTGAAAAATGTCAAATCTTTGTTGGCTTCTGGTTGAATCATGAATGTTTTTTATCAGTCAGCCATGAGACGAGTCACTCAAAGGTTCTTGACACATCACACCTGAGGCAGCTGTAGTAACTGCGCGGTCCTCTTCCTTTTCTATTCCCATGACAAACCCATCTTCCCCCCTCTCTCTTCTCCCTCAGTCATCTGGCCCAGAATCCCTTTATGTGTGACTGTCACCTGAAGTGGCTGGCAGACTACCTGTTCGACAACCCTATCGAGACGAGCGGAGCCCGCTGCAGCCACCCGAGGAGGCTGGCTAACAAACGCATCAGCCAGGTTAAAGGGAAGAAGTTCAGGTGCACAGGTAAGGAGACGCAGACACGCCTACGGTACAACACACACATGCAAACATACGTCACCTCTGACGGTTAATAAAGAACACATGCTAGTTTATGTGTGTAATTATAAATTGATATGCGTTTACTAAAACACACACACAAGCTTTCACATGCAGTCTCTTATCTCTCTCAGTGGTAGAGTTGTGTTATTGTTATTTCCGTTGATATGAGCCACGGGTCTCACTAATTACAACACAAACCAATTTAGTATACTGAAGCAGCACAATAACCTACTCAGCAGGGACTGGCCATAGACTGTGATAGCCCACTTGTGCGAGTGTGTGAAACGTGTGTGTGTCTGTGTATGTGTGTGTACGACTGTATGCACTTAACATCCTCAGCGCCTCCCTGCAGTGGTTCTTCATGTTGTTTTCTCTGTCTTAAATATTACGGCCTTTTTTTATGGATCGCTGGAAAATGAATTTTTTAAATCCCCTCACAGACATTTTACAAAGTATTTGAATTGTGCTGGAACTGTGGTTGTAAGCAAGTAATTGGTTTAGAAGGCAGCATACACTGAAAAAAAGAAACTGTTGTTTTTACGGTAAAATACTGTCAGCTGTGGTTGCCAGAATTTTACCGTAATAAATACATTATAACCTTTTCTAATATTACGGTAAAAGGATATTAGCACTGTTGATTTTAAGGTTGCCATTTTATTCCAGATTTTAAAATGTCTGTAGATATTACGGTGAAAAACCATGACAGTAAAATATGGCATTAGATATTACGGTGTTTTACTGCATAAGCAGTCTTTAAGATAAAATACTACTTTATTCTGTATAAATTCCTTTGAAATGCAGTATAAATAAAGATTTTGCCATAAAATATGACTGTAAAAAAAAAAAAAAAAACTGCCAAACCATGACAGTACAAGACTGTAGAAATACGCCATTAATTAGTACGGTGTTTTGCTGCACAATTAAACGTCTCTAATTTAAAGTACTTTATTCTTTAAATGCTGTAAAAAAAATAAAGGTTTTGAAATATGACTGTGTTTTACTGTATACAGGAAAACACAGTCATACTTCATGACATGTTTACGGTCTTTTACTGTCATGGTTTGACAGTTTTTCACCGTAAAATCTACAGATGTTATAATATAGACTTTTAATTGTATTAGTTCTAGCAGTGACTTTAACATTATGCTGAATATTACTGTGCTCAGAGAAGATGATCATGTTTCGTTACTAGAAGAGGTTGAACTACAGTGAGCAGTCACCTTCTATCACAGATGTTTTGTTTTATTAGGAGCCTGAAACCAAAAAAAAAAAAAAATGAACAGATGTCTTATGATGAAACAGAGACCACACAAAATATTTGGAAAATCCACAGAAAACATACTCATGATATGAGATTTTTGCCACCCCTGCTCTCTAAAATGGTGTGTCCCAGCCTAAACTGGGCACACAATAAGTAGCATAACCAATACTATTAAATGCTGGAGGCTTTTATCCATGAGCACATGTGGTACATTTTTAGCATGGAAGGTCTCAGCGGTGAGCAAAGCCCTAATGTTTAGTGCTCTGCCCATGGAGCTAATCGAGATAACTAGATTACAAACGCTCCCTAAAGCTGGTTTTGGCGGTCCTCTTTGCTTCAGCCCTTCCTGTCTGCAGTCCCAATGCCTCTCCTTGCATCTCCTCTTCCTCTCTGGACCTGTGTGGACATTTTTTCGCTATTGGTGGGCAGTTCTCTGGTCCCGTCCCCCTTCCTGTGTGGATCTGCAGCTGTCTGTTGCCTCTACCTATATCCTGTATGGACCCTGCCCCCCTGACTGATATGGTGCAGCTCTCTGTTGCCCCACCTTCCTCCTCCTGTGTGGACCTGCATTCTGATTGGTTCGTGCAGCTGTCTCTTGTGCTTGATCTAACCATGTGGCCCCGCCTACTGTGGCATCACATGGTTCCGTCAAGCGCCAGGGACCGCCGAGCACACACCCACCTGCCTCTCCCAGCCAATCACGCGCCTTGGAGCAAAAATTAAGGGCTAAATACTTTACTGCTGTTTGTTTGCATTCATGTGTAGGGCTTCAGATACATGGGACTATAAGTGTGGTAGAAATAAATCGTCACTGAGCCATAGAAAACATATTTCAGTCAGTGATTACTGATAATTTAAACCATCTCAACCAATAGTGCTCAACTGCCGGCATACATTAGAGCTCGACTTGGAAAGTATTAAACTGTGTTTGTCAGGGTCAAACTACAAATAGACAAGACAGATTTTGCTTCCCTTTAACACCAATGAAGAACAGGGCAAGACGTTCTCTTCCAGATCAAATTAATTAAACTTCACTAACGCATAAAATCACAAAGCTCTCCAACTTCTAGCCAGTTAGAGAGAAGGATAGTTCTGAACTCTCTTGCATAGCGAAATAATTCATGTTACAAGAGAGAGGGGCGCTGTTTGGTTGTACTGAGTGCAGGACAATGACATTAGGACAGACTGCTGTTGTTAGCCCCCCTACCAAACTATTTCCAGTCCCACTTAGTGAGTCAGTGTAGTCCGTCAAAATCTGGTACACCTGCCCCGCACTGTCAAATTATCCAACGGTTCAGTGGCTAGTATTGCTGATCCCACCACCTCAGTACAGATAGACTCACCCCTTTTCTGCTCCAAGTGAGAAATACTTTAAGAAAAACTCAAGCTAATGCTGTTATACGAGTTTCTTCATTCTTTATTTCTTTCCTTGAGTTCATAAAAAAACCTTCCCAGCCCCAAATTCTAAGCTCTCCTTCTCGCTCACTCTCTTGCTCTTTCCTTTCTGTCAGCTTGCCAACCAACAAGATTTTGCGGCAGCCCAGAGATGTCTTTTTAAAAATATTCTGACCAGCCAGTTCTCCCAACAGATTGTTGTTCATTGCTAAATAGGATGCTCTTAGCTCTTTAACAATGACAAGCAAACATATGAGACGGGGAATGGAAGAACAAGTAGTCTGTGCCAGTATAAGAGCAGTCTGATAGGGGAGAAAAAGTTACATTGACAGAGAACAGATAGACAAACAAAGCTGGAAAGAGACAGAGGAAGAGAGGGAGAGGTAACGATAACCGTGAGAACTATAAAGAGTGTATGTGGTGCACAAATACAAGTGCAGCTGTGATGTAAACCAGGTCTACTCCACAGACGCTGGCGGCCATATATAATATCTGCTCACATTGTATCTAAATAACAGAAGTGGTCTCTGGCTCACCTCGTTAAACAGAAACATCCGGGGTTAAACTGCATTTATCTACACAATGATTCCATAAAACCATACGAATATCTGTTTGTTAATTTGATTTACGGTGGTAGCCATGCAGAATTACCCCTCCCTGCATCGAGCCATGCTGCGTACTGCAGCAGCATGCGGCCTGTTCTTCTTAACAGATGACGTAGATACAGTTCATTCACATCTTCCAAATGACTTGCTGCCTAATTATGTTTTATAATCGTTGACAGCTGAAATTAGAAGAAAAGGAGAATTTTTCCAAATAATTAAACCCCCAACAAGAAGATATTGATAAGCTGTCAGTGGAAGAAGACTTTTGACATCACATGAGTTCTTTTGTATTATTGGCTGTGTATTCATTGGGATTACATGTTGTCGTTAAATATAAGGTATAAATATCTTTAAATATGGTCGTATGTAAATGGGACAACACTAAAGACTTTCTGTCTTCTCCTTCATCTTTTCTCCTCTTGCTTTCTGTCTCCCGCTCCTTCTGTTGACTTA